>CM053743.1:22246758-22276289 GCA_028658305.1 Pachyuromys duprasi | reverse complement strand
CTAGAGCAAAGACCAGGACAAAGTGGAAGCGTATCAGGGCCTGGAGCTTATGGCTTCTAGATGATGCTAGGACTTGGGGGTTTTCATAACTGTCGGCTTTACTTCATCAAATGGCAGCCAATAGAGGGTTTTGAGTACAGGGATGAAGTAATATGGCGCCTGATACACCTGATCTGGAAGCTTTCGTCAATAGCAGAAAATGACAATCCAGGCAGGAAGCCAGTGGCACAAAGATCCCGGCATGGACATGGGCAGTGACAATTAAGGTGGTGAGAAGCAGTAGGGTTGTAGATAACATTGCGATTGTAGAATGGACCTGGGTGTGAAGGAAGGAACGGTTGAAGACAGCAGCTGAGTCTCAGGTCTGAGCTCTAGAAGAACGGAACTGGTGTTGAGCAGGCAATGAAGAGCTGCTAAGGTGTGGAGGGGGGTACAGAGAAGGGGAGGGTACTATTAGAAAGTGTGAAATGATATCCAGATGAAGGTGCTGCAAGTCTGGAGTTTCGCGCAAGGTCCTGGCTGAAGATACACATTTGGAGTCATCCGTATATGGGAGGATTTTAAAAGCATGAGACCTGACAAGTTCACTGTGCTCAGGTAGGGAAGATTCATTGAAGCGCTGAATTACAGGAATACAGCAATCCCTCAAGATGTGATAGAACTAGGCAGACCCTGTTGGCCACTTAGAGGACTTGCTATTTTGCATGCCTTTTGAGCTGTAGCGCTGTTGCAACTGCCCTGAAAGCTTCTATAACTTTTCCGGACAGTTTGATGCTCCATTGATCTGTTTTTCGTTAATACAAATTCCATTTCTCCCCGTCATAGTATTTATTACAGTCGAATTACTTGTAGAGTGGCTATTGAGCTTATTTCCAATGAGCTGCTCTTCCCTTAGACATGTGTAACATAAGTGTGATTCGGAAATGACCGCCGTCTGCAAGGAAGTCTGAGGTGGTAGAACAAACTGTGCTGAGCATTGCTGAGCAGCAGTGAAGGCTGCTGCTTGGTCGGAGTGTAAGACCCTTAAGTCCTGTAACCATCGGGGACTGCAGGCAGCTTGGCTGCTACCTGTAGTCAGGAATCCAGGGAAGAGAATGTACAGCCAGATTCTTACATACTTTGCATTCTGTGTCCATAAAGAAGGGCTCTTTTGGAGGGAGTTTGAGGATTTGTTTTGTCACACAGCCCTACTCTAGTCTGCTTGGTATGGTTGAGAACCCCTCATTACCTTTCTAGGCACTAATAATTCTGAATACTTGATGGCACTAATAATTCTGAATACTGTTTTAGGACTTTTTTTCTAAACTTTTTTTTTAGTGTACAAAACAGTGGGGTTTCATTATCTTCATTATCTGTGCCATACTTTTCTCATATTTAGTGCCATAATTTCCTTTGTCTTTCTTCCCTCCTTGGTGGTGTCCTTCCCACCCTCTACTTATCCTTTTTTATTCTTTTATGTCACTATGTCACATGTATGTCTGTGTGTGTGTATCTCTTGAATGATGAATGGTAGAAGTTTTGGAGAATTCCATACTGTTTAGAAGCAGCCACGTTGTTGATATCTGTGAATACATAGTGCACTTTTCCTTGTTTATGTATTTACTTTGGTTTCCTCTAACATTGTAAACCTAACATTTTTGTTTTTTAACCTTATAGCCCTTTTCTCACATGGGTGGTGATGGAAGGTGATGGAGGGTAATAGAGATCAATTTTTGTGTCATTTATTTTCCCCAGTTAAGAAACTCTTAAGTAGAAGTTTGAAAGGAAAATGTTGATACAGCCTCCTTACTAATTGGGGCTATTGAGCCATGTCGGCTGCTTCCTGCCTTAGCAATAATCTATGGCAGAAACGATTAAGCTCATTGGGGCTTTTGACTCGAAGGGTCTGTGCCTTTTGTATGGTCTTTCAAAGTTCTTATCTTTATCCTTCCATTGTTATTGAAATAATTCCCCTGAATTGTACAAGGGGAAAAGGCCCGTTAGACAAACTTTCAATTTGACTGTGTCCTGCAGCCTTCACTCAGACAAAAAACAGCTTTACACTCTCCCATCTTTCCTTAATCCTCCGAACACTTCCCTCCCCCTCACCATCAGCTCACTTTTGGTTCACTGCAAAAATACAAGTCCTCAGAAGCCCTCATCACCACCTAGCACGTCTCTCAGATCACCCACGTTCAACCCCATCCAGTCTGCTCTCCGGGTAGGACCGTAAGCTGTGTCCCTGTGTACTGCTGACTCTTGTGTCTGTGATGTGGATACCACCCCTGCTCTGTAGTTCCAGGATGCTTGGTCTGCAGCTATTTTTGTAGCCATTCTCCACCGTTCCTATAGCAGCAATCTGCCTCCATTAGCTCATTCTGTTCACTTTCTAACGGGCTGGAATGATATCTACATTTTTAAACTTTGCTCTGTTTTGCACACTCTTCCATCGACCTCTCTATTTCTTGCCTTTTTTTTTTGTAGCAATGTTTCTCAAAGTAATAGTCTCTGCTTCCAGTCTTCACTCCCTGTGCCTATTCTTGTCAAGATTTCCCAGCATGGCTATTGTGCTAGGATCTTGGGTCCACTCTTTAAGTTTCATCTTTTTGGAATCTCCAGTAGCCTAGGATAGAGCTTCTAATCCATGGTTATCATTTCAGCCGTTCTTAGTTTTCCTCTTTACTTCTCTTTTCCACCATCCTCCACCTTGCTATCTATTTTTGTGAAGGACAGGGTGGCCCAGGGTCTGGGTTCTAGGCTCACATTCAGGGTTGTGTTGTTCGGTTCTTCTGGCTTTCAGTAGTGATGGCTCTCCCATGTCATGCTCGAGTTTATACAGAACACTTCCTGCCTCCTTAACCTTTCCCAAAGCCTTCAGCGACCTGTGACACGCTCCCCCATCAGACATGCAGTGTCAGCTCCTTCTCCCACACTTGCCTTCCTTTTCTTCCTTTAGCCACCAGCCTCCTTCCTGTTCCAAGGCTTTCCATTGTCCCTTTGCTTCCAAAGTCTTTCAGTCCAGTTCTTTGCCCATGGCTTGTACCCTTTCTCTGCTGTCAAGTGTGTTTCTCGGGTGCCTTCCTTGTCGACTCTGAAAAACAGTGCTTTCTTCTCTGTCTTATTTTCCTTCTTAGTATTTATCTCTTCATTGTATTTTATTTCCTCCAAGGTAATAATCCCTCTAATCAGGATATGAAATGAGTCTTTCTTTCCTGCTAGGCCTGTGATTTAGATCATAGTCTGTCTTATAGTAAATTCTCAATAGTGTATTGAGTGAGTAAATAAATCACTTAATGGAGATATGTGGCATACCAATATTATTGGATCATATGTTATTGTATCCTTAGTAATTTTTTAAGGGACAGATAAATGTTTACTACAATGTAATGGTAAATCGTAACATAAAAATGTCTGGCCAAGTACTGCCGTGTAAAGAGTCATTTAAACAGATTTCCTATGAGTAATACCTCTGGTATATTGTCTTACTCTTCTCTCTTGGACTTCTCCATGCAGCTAAAGAATAAGTTTATGAAGAAACTGCCACGTGATGCGGAAGCCTCCAACGTGCTCGTTGGGGAGGTTGACTTCTTGGACACTCCCTTCATTGCCTTTGTTCGGCTGCAGCAGGCCGTCATGCTGGGCGCCCTGACTGAGGTCCCTGTGCCCACAAGGTAAGCTGCCCTCCCGCCCACTAGGATTCACAGGGTGCTCGTGGGAAAATGTCAGCCCTCTTAGGTCAGAGCCTCAGTGGAATGAGGATGCACTCGGCGTTGCGTTCATTTGAAATAGTGCCCAGCTGACATTTGTGCTCTTAAATCGCATGTCACTTGAACAGTAATAATAATGGCAGTTAGAGTGATTTACTGGCTCATGAGCTGGTTTCTTTTTGTGAGTTATTCTTTTTAACCATATGATAATTTTTAGTATGCAAATTCTAGTATCCATATTTAACACAGAGACACTGAGTTTAAATACCCCATCCAAAGTGATGCAATTAGTAAGTGATTCAGAGGTCATAGATGTTTTCATTTCCTCTGTATTATCAGAAAGTTTTTACGGGGTGCACACACAAAGAGGCACCACAACACACAGACGCATATACACATGTAAATGGGTGTCTTGGTAGAAACATTCTCATCACTTGAAGCATTTGAATTGGTACACTTTACATTAAGTATGCATTTACCATCACGTGTCAGTCAGCCTTTTGCTCTTCTCCCAGAAGCCATCCTAGAAGCTGTCCTGCCGCCTGTCCC
Organism: Pachyuromys duprasi; assembly: GCA_028658305.1. Classification (NCBI taxonomy): domain Eukaryota; kingdom Metazoa; phylum Chordata; class Mammalia; order Rodentia; family Muridae; genus Pachyuromys; species Pachyuromys duprasi. Next base: position 22,272,054 of record CM053743.1, on the reverse strand, counting down.
TATGCTCCATGGTTCGGATACTTGACATAGGCACACGGTTAGCCAAGGACATGCTAAGACCATGCTTGGACTTGTGCTGAGAGAGGGGCTAAAGAGGAGTTTGTGGCTTCAGGCTGACATGGGGAGGCATGTGCTTTCCTATGGGTCTCAGGACAGAGTTAGGTGACTTCTCTTTTTAGCTTCTACACGTGAATGAGAAAGGCTGTAGATGCCCTCTCAGTGGACTAAGTTGGTCTGAGCATGGTTAACCAACAGTGACGAGAGGTTCAAGGTTTGTTCCGAGCCAGGTTAGGAAGAACATGAGAAGCAAGCGTCCCAAAGCCCTTTCAGTCCAGCTATTCTTTCTGATCTCACAGGTGATTTCCCCCCACCCATCGTTTCTAAATATCTGGGGCAGACACTGGACATGGAGTGTTGGAAAGGAGGTGATCACAGCTGGGCAATTAGTGAGATGTTTGTGATTGGTGTTTTCTATAACATTGCAGTGGAGCCTTGCAGTTCTGTCTGAGCGATCACCTGGCAAGCCGCTGACTCAGGATGGCTGGCGTCCAGCTCGGCGCCCTAGTGGCTGTATTTCTGTCTATCTCTGCACTAACTTTACTGTGGCTTGAAAGAGAAAACATGCCAAGAAGTGTTAGCGAAAACTGCTCTTGCCCTTTCATTTTTATTACCACTTTCCCCCCTCTGAAAGCTACAAATAAAAAACATTTTAAGGGATTTTTGTTTAACAGTGATAAGACACATATAAAGTGGGAAATCATGGGCCATTGTGCGTCTTTCTTCCTGTCTCCTTTATCTGCCTCATTCTTTCCTTCACTCTCTTCTGCACCAGAGGGAAGTATTAATTTTAGAGTTGAAATATGGCATCAGCTAAAGAGCAAGAGGGGCAAAGCCATTCATTTCAGAGAAGTGAAGGGGTGTAATTCAGTATCATAAAACTATTTCAGGGCTGGAATCTGAACGATAGACCCTCAGATATTAATAATTTTCTTTTTTTAAATGTATTTAACTTTTATTTTATGTGCATTAGTGTGAAGGTGTCAGATCCCTTGGAACTGGCATTACAGACAGTTGTGAGCTGCCATGTGGGTGCTGGGAATTGAACCCGGGTCCTTTGGAAGAGCAGACGGTGCTCTTAACTGCTAAGCCACCTCTCCAGCCCCAATAATTTTCTAGGAAGTATGTTATCTGTTTTCTGTCTTCCTGAACAGGGGACACTAATCATCTATTAGAAAGTCTCCTTAGCTGTTTTTTATTTGTTTGTTTGTTTGGTGGTGGTGGTGGTGTGTGTGTATGTGTGCACAATATGGGGATATTTACAATGGTTGCTTCCTATGAGCTCCAATAAGGGAAATCCCATGAGGAGTGTGCAGTCACCATGAAGGATCCAGTCTGTACTCGTGTTGGGCTTTAACTTGTATACTCTTCTGTTGCTGTATGGGCATACTTGAAAAGTCATTCATCCACATGTCTTTTCCCAGTCATGCTTTCCTCTTAAATGTATAGGAAAGTTATGCTGTGAGTACTATGATTACTCTTTCTAAGAAACAGTTTTGCTAGCTTAAGTCTAGCTCACAGCAAGTCTTTTTGTTTGTTTGTTTGTTTGTTTGTTTGTTTCCTGTGGTTCGTTGTAGCCTCCACTTGTAACACAGTGGTTATCAGTGGCTGTCAGTGGCTGGGGTAGGGAGGTGTCTTTGTAGGGGTGGGTCTGACTTTTCATATCAAAGCAAACATGCTAATCTTTGATGGCTGGTGACTTGGTAGGATGTGTTTATGGTGTTTCTAATATCTTACAGGTGCTTTTCTTGCTGTCACTTTGTGTCCATCACAGAGCTGTAATGTGATACATTTTCTTATTACCATTTAGAAGCCTTGGAAAGGAAGCAATAGGAAGATTTGCTATTAGCTACAGGTAGAACATGGAATTTCTGACTCTAGGAACAAAGTTTGAGAGGTATCAAGAATGGGTTAGATTAAGACTCTTTGGGACTATTAAGAAGTAATACAAGTGTAAATCACATTGTCCCTTTTGGATCTTAAAATAAGACAAAAAGCTAGTCAGTGAGTTTTAGTTTTCTAAGTATTATAATATTTCTCTTTAGAATTTTATAAGTTAATACATATTGTATGTTAGAATCACTTGCCTATGAGAAATAGTTTGTACTCAATTATTTAAAAACATGACAGTACTTTAGAGAGGTTGGGACAGCATTTCTGCTATAGATTCTGTCTGTGTCTTGCACTACATGTAAGGTGGTAGTCATGGTGTGTGTCTATTGTAGAAGCTACAGCTTGGCCATATCTTGCAAAGCTGCTCATTATGCATAGTGGATTATTTGATTTACTGCTGTTTCAGAAAAGGGAGTAAGGGTTGGTACATGCTGGGTTTATTCTAGAAATAGTTATGATCTCCAGTAAGGGAGGGTGCATGCTTTCTAAAAAAGACTGAGTGGTTTAGGAAGGCTGGGTCCTTTTCTGATACTGTGCTTACTCTGCCTGTAATTATTTTGTGAACGTGAGTATAGGCCACTGGTTCTGGACATGAATCATCTGGTGTTTCTTTCTGTTGTGAAGTATGCCAGAGGCATCTTCTGCAGGCATAATTAGTTACTAGAAAAAAATTCACAGAAGTAGGGAGGGGACTTCTGGAGACAACTAGGAACCATTATAAATCCTACCTCTGACATTTGTAGTTGTGTGAGGATAGAACAAACCCAGTAACATGAGTTTATTTTTTTTTCTCCATAAGCTGTCAACATGAACTGTTCACTTCCAGCCACACAAATGTGATGTTTACTCATAATTTGTTAATAAAGGAAAAGGCTTCTGGTTAAAAATAACATCTGTCCATTGACAGAAACCAGCTTGTATCATGAAAGGAGTTTTCAGTACATTAGAAAGCTCAGTTTTGCAGGACATACTTCCATCGTAAAAGTTGAAACAGCATTTGCTTCTTTGAGGTTGAAGGGGAGTGGGTTGGGCATTAGGCAGAGGGAGCTTCGGCTTTCAGGGGTGCTCCAGCTGTGGTTTCTCTCAGATGGCCCATCTCCCCATAACCGTTGCAGTGGTACGGTGCATTAGAAACTGCTCCGCTTTCTTATCCTACAGTTGAAACTCTTAGCTTACAATGAGGCCCCTATTGTACACTTAAGCCCAGAGTTCCTCCTGCGCTGCCCTTAGGGACTAGATCTCTGATTGTCCTTAACTGAGATAAAAACAAAACAAAACAAACAAACAAAAAAACCCACGAAAACCCTTAACTGCTACCATGTTGTTTCTACTCAGCACTTGGTGACATTTCATAATGAAGAAATGTCTTTTTATTTTAATGTAGATACCTTTCCATCTGGGTTATTGAAGCAATATAATTCTTGCACTCGGGCTTATTGTTTTAGTATATGTTACAGCTCTCACTAACCTACTACTTCCTTTTATTCTTTGGTATATGGAGCAAAGACCAAACAGTAAGTGTTTTATAGAGAAAGTATGCCCTTTGGCTAACTTGGTAGCTCCGTTACTCTGTCAGCTTTTGGACTGTTACCTCCCTTCTGCCTAATTTTATGTTTGAGGACTATTACTTATCAAAAGTGTTTACTCACAGAGAACACAATATTGACTTAGGTTTTATTGCCATATGTACAACCTGATAATGACTCTATGTATCAGTGTTTTCAGAGTTTTTATAGCTATATTCACATGGGGGCATTACTGGAGAGAGGTGGAAAAGGCACAAAGTGGCCCTAGAAAGGTTTTAGTGATTTGTGCATTATTTGAAAAATTAATACTTAGATACAACAAAACAATAGAAAGGGCCAGACAAGAGAAATTCAGGAAAGATGTACTAAACAGAGGGTCCAGTATCCAGATGGTTTTCTTTTATGGTAGAACATCTGCTCATTTAGCCCAAACTGCCATCTCTGTCTTGCCTGTTTATGGACAGGCAAGTAGAATTGCCAAATATAACCAGTAGTACTTTTTCTTAATAGGACTTGCTTTAGGAGCTAAATATTTTTACACATTTTGTTCTAAGAATAGTGACCATTCTCTTTAAGAGAAAATAACAACAAACACTTTACTGTCAAGAAGGACTCTGTCACTTCCTTTGCTGTCCCATTGCTGTTTATGATGTGTTATTTCCAGGGGAAGAAAAATCCAAGCATCAATAGAAGGACTGGAAGAACTGAAGTGCAGTTCTAATAGTGAGCACTTTTATCCTTGAGCAGGCTTTTAGAATTGCCAGTTGCTTTTGCTGTTTGCTTCACTGTGGCAACCCTTGACATTGGAGTCTCACCTCCACTACAGGACAGGCTTTGAGCAAATAAGTGCTGGGTAGTTTTATGATTTATTCTGGTAACAAAATCTGAGTATTCAAACTTTTAAGAACATTTGTTACAGCTTTAATTCCTGATACTCTTTTTAAAAATCTTTTTGTTTTTTTGGAGTGAATTTTGCAAATGAAGAAAAGTACTCATATCCTTAGGACCGTTTTGGAATAGATGGTGACATTCATTTACAGAACATTCGATGTCAGTCCTTTTCTTTTTAAAGTGAGTTAGGGAACTGAGTAAGTAGGAGTAAAATTCAGTGAAGTAAAGTGCTAAATGGTTCCTGGTGCCATCAAACTTGTCTATTCTTTCTTGTCTTTGGCTGCGTAAGTGTTAGGGTTAGGGTAAGAATCCACAATTCTTTTCCCAAGAGCGACCTATGAAAATGATTGCTGGATAGGCTTTGTCAGAAGACCGGGTGACAATGGATATTCCCTAAGGGAGGAATGCAACATGAGATGCCCTTGTACCCATAGTCTGCCATCTACTGACTGTGGTGTTGTCTAGATGCTGCAGGTTAGAGCAGAGTGTCACTCACAGTGGCCACAGGTTCTGTCCCTGAGCTCGGTTTTCGGCTCTGTCCTTTACTAGGCACCAGCTTTGGGCTCACCTGCTGCCACCTCCGCCCCTCCCCCCAGATGTCCTGGTGTTAAACAGGATGAGCTCTATGTTGCAGAAGGATGTGTGGGAATTTGAATAAGGCGATGACTGTGCCTTGCCGGCTTTCTGAAGCTGTGCAGACATCTGCTGCCATTGTATGTGTGTCTCCATTTTCTCCCTGTTAGGTAAGGCATGAGCAATAGCAAGGCAGATCTACCTTGTGTCATCTTTTGTATATCTTTTTCTTACTCACCTACTTATCAGCCTCCTTCTTCCTCAGTGGAGAAACAAATCTTCACCTTCCAGGCAAGTGATGAATTTCTTCCAAAATGACAAGTTTGTCATTGCTTATTTTAGGACATATTTGCTCTGGAGCAATGCTTTTTATACTATCAAGAAAATAAACTTGTTCCCCTATGCTTCTCCACTAGTCCCCTGATAAGGGAGGTCCTCCTCCCCTTCTATCTGACCCTAGCCTATCGGGTCTCATCAGGACTGGCTCCATCATCTTTCTCTGTGGCCTGGCAAGGCTGCACTCCCCAGGGGGAGGTGATCAAAGAGCAGCCACTGAGTTCATGCCAGAGACAGCCCCTGTTCCCCTTATTACGGAACTCACTTATATACTGAGCAGCCAGTGGACTTCCTATGAACAGGGGGTCCAGTCCTCTCTATGTTTGGTCCTTGGTTGGAATATCACTCTTAGAAAAGACCCCTGGGCCCAGATTTTTTGTCTCTGTTGGTCTCCTTGTGGGGCTCCTGTCCACCTCAGGTTTTCTATCTCCCCCCTTTTCCATAAGAGTCCTGCACTCTGCCCAAAGTTTGGCTATGAGTATCAGTATCTGCTTCGATACCTTGCTGGGTATAGTCTTTCAGAGGCCCTTTGTGGTAGGCTTTTGTCTTGTTCCCTGTTTTCTCCTGTTTCCATTGTCTGTCCCTTTTGCTTTTCAGAATGAGGATTAAGTGTCTTCCCTAAGGTCCTTCTTGTTGTTTGGCTTCTTTAGGACTATAGATTTTAAATTATAGATTTAATGTTTATCCTATATTATATGGCTAATATCCACTTATAAGTGAGTGTATACCACGTGAAATGAGGGAACCCACAAATGGTTTTTAACTGTTTGTGAACAGTACTTTATTTTACTTTAGCTTTTATATATTTATTTTATGTATGACTACTCTAGCTACTTGCATGGCTGAAGAGGGCATCATATTTCAGTATAGATGGTTGTGAGCCACCATGTGGTTGCTGAGAATCAGCTCAGGACTTCTGAAAGAGCAGACAGTGCTCTTATCCATTGAGCCATCTCTCCAGCCCAGTACTTTTTTCTCTCTCATATTTCTTTCTTCTTTCTACCAGTGTGTGGCTCACTTGTGAAGGTTTGGTTTCCCTGAATCCCACTCAGCTAAATAGCAGTGTTTCCTGAAAATATGGAAAAGAGCACTTGTCAGCATCCATACTGGGTACAGAAAAGTCAGGGAAATCAGAAAATGTACTAAGTCTTTGTAGTTAATATCCTTAATACACTTGCACCATAGACTCCAAAGTCAGTAAAAATGAAGACAAAGAAAAGTTTAAAACACAGAAATCAGTGATTTGTGAAGTACATAAGTAAACTTTTTCCTGCTCAATGAAGAAGGCTTTCACATTTCTCCTATACCTTCAGATTCCTTGTGGTAGTATGAAAGAGTATCTTTTAAAAAAATCCCTTAGAATTACACCTTTCTTTGTTTTAAAGGTGAGTTCTAGGGGCTGGATAGATCACTTAGTCCAGTAAGTGCTACTTTGCAAACATCAGGACCTAAGTTCAGCTCTCCAGCACCCATGTAATAAACTGGTGTGTGCCTGTAATCCTAGCACTGAGCAAGCAGAGGCAGAAGGGTTCCTGAGGCTTGCTGGCCTGCTAGACTATCTAAATCCCTGAGCTCCAGATTAAGTAGGGACCCTGTCTCAAAACCCAAGGGGAAGAGTTGTTCAGGAAGACACCTGGCCTGTGATCTCATGACATGCACTTGACTATGAATGCACACACTTGCGCACATACAAAATGAAGATGATCTCTAGAGGTGAACTTGTAATTAATTAAGATAATGATTTCTCAGTTTCATGAAGTACGTATTACAACCTTCACTTCTCTCCTTCTCCATTAGGTTCTTATTCATTCTCTTAGGTCCAAAGGGGAAAGCCAAGTCCTACCATGAGATTGGACGAGCCATCGCGACCTTGATGTCTGATGAGGTAGGGAAGCTGGGTAAATATGTGATCATCTTGTTTGTGTTTATCTAAACTGCAAACTGACTTCCGTGGTTTATTCAGTTAGAATTATGTAGCCACAAAGCTCTTCCCAGAGTGGCATGCAATCATTTGTGGCCAATGAGCTTCCTTATGTAGGACAGCCTCCAAAAAGTAAGGCATGCGTTCTGTTTTTGTGTTAGATTCAAAATATATGTGGGAATAAAATGCATTTTCCTGTTTTCTCAGAAAAAATATTTAGAAAATATTCTAAATTTCTTAAAAATTAAGATGAGTGAGTTGCATGCATATAGTTGTCCTATTTATAGGTTTCTGTGTGATATTTTGATTTAGCTATATACTTTGGAATGATCTGAGGCACAGTAGAGCATGATGATTAATGGCAATTAATTTTATACTGCAAAAATAGCTAGTAGAGAGGATTTTTGAGTGTTCTCAACACCAACAAATTGTCACTGTCTGAAATGACCACTATGCAGTTACCTTGATATGATCCTTATTGTTAAAACCAATGTTTTAAGATCGTTGAATAAGTTCAAGGTCGTAGCATTAACTTCTTGTCTTAAAATGTCTAATTTACCGATTTTCTGACCTCAGATGTCCTTATACTATGTTATTTCAGAAACGATGACTTTCTAAAGCACTGTGTAACAGAGTAGGTGATACATTTTCTTGGGTTGCAGAATGTATTTGTCTTTATGGTTTATGTTGTGTGGGGAGGCACAGTGTACATCTGTGGTCCATTAGATACTCTTCCTAACTGGTGCCTTGGAGTTGACATCTCGTCTACACTTTGAGTAGCTTTAGTGTTAGTAAACATATTTAGTTATGACAAAGTTCTGAACTGGGCTTATGGGAGAAGAAATACTGTTGGGATACAGGAATATCGGTTTATTGCTTTTTTTAGTCTTTCTACTTTGCTGTTTCTCGGGTATTTTACTTCTGCGCTGTGGCTTGTTTTCTCAGGTTTTCCTCCTTCAGTGTAGAGTTGGAGGATCTTTCTCTCTGTGGAGTAGATCTTCTACTTGGTGGTTGCTCAGCTGTTTGCTTTCTTCTGGGTCTGAGAGCATTAATGCAACTTATAGAAAAATGAAAAAAAAATATTTAGGCTTATAACTCCATAGGGATAGGAATCCATCCATCACCTCAATAGATGGAGAGGCATGGCAGCAGATGGGCAGCTATGGGAGAAAGGACAGGAAGCTAAGAGCTCACATCATCAAACTCAAGCACAAAGCAGAAAGAATGAACTAAGAGTGAGACTTCAGTCTCTTAAAGCCCACCCCCTGTGACATACTTCCTCCAGGAAGGCTGTTACCTCCTAAACACTGTCACCAACTAGAGACCAAGCGCTCAAATGCCCAAGACATTGCTCATTCAAACCCCTCTCCTGCCTTTGGTGAATTAGATATTACCTTGCTAAAAGAGAGAATTATGAGCCCTGAGTTCAGTCCTCTTCCTTTCTGTCAATATAACTCGGGCTTTCTTCTCTCTCTTTGAATAGCTTCCATTACAAAAAGACAGCAGTGTATGTCTGTGTCTCTTATTCTGATATTAACAGTCAATTCCAGACTTTCACAGTCAAAGGTCATCCAGTAGCTTTTAATTCAGAGGTTGACTTTCAGCAGAGATCTTGAAAACACTTGCAGCTGGCTCTCACAGCAACTTGTGAGAGTTTTGACGGAAAACCATACTTAAAATTCCATTTCTTCAAACCTCTACTTAGACGCTGAGATCATAAGCTGCGCCCCTCAATAGATGAATAGTGGGAGAGATGGGAATGTCGGGGTGCATGTGGGTTGTGATGCTCAGCTGCGATGTGTGTGAGGCATTCAGAAAGTTTGCTCGACGGCTCAGCACATCTCTCTTTACTCAGGTGTTCCATGACATTGCTTACAAAGCGAAAGATAGGCACGACCTGATTGCTGGCATTGATGAATTCCTAGATGAAGTCATTGTCCTTCCACCTGGGGAATGGGACCCCGCAATTAGGATAGAGCCTCCAAAGAGCCTCCCATCATCTGACAAAAGGTAAGTTGCTATGTACTTGGCAGTGTTCAGGGATGTGTCAGGATGTGCTCCTGACCTGAGGAGGTTGCATTTGCAAAAAGTAGGGCCAGGCCATGTTGTGAGATCCCTGTGCATATTTTGCCTCAGATGAGTTGCTGATGTGCCCTGCCTTTAGATTTACTTGACACTTTAAATAAACATTATATGCTTTGATGCTCTTTAATGATTGCTCTTAGTTCATGGTGTTGGAAAATGTCAGGGGTGTTCTTTGGGGATGCTTTGGGGACTTTCTCTTTGTGTCTGTGGGAATATCACTTTATTCAAAAATAGCCCTTGTAGACTAAGCAGGTTAAAAAGTTGAGTAGAGAAGTTGAGAAGAAACCATTTCTCTGTTATTCCCCAGGAGGAACAGTTTCGTTCCTCTAAGTACAATAAGTTAAAAATCTTTGTTCGCCCAGCCATTGGTCTCACCTCTAGACAGAACACTTCAAGATTTAATTCAAAGAGTAGGAAATCGTGATCTTCATTCTGTCTATAAGCACATTACTGCCACGAGAGCAAGTGAACACAATAAACTGATACCTACTTGCACCTCTTGTCTTGCTTAGAAAGAATATGTATTCAGGTGGCGAGAATGTTCAGATGAATGGGGACACACCTCATGATGGAGGACATGGAGGAGGAGGACATGGCGATTGTGAAGAGCTACAGAGGACTGGCCGGTAACTGAAGGAACCTTTTGCCATTCATGATAAGGTTTTCCTTAGATCTAAATTTCCCTTCCTTGTTCTCAATTTCACTTTCAGCATTTTATTTACTGGTTTGTTGATTTGTTCAGCCAACAAATATTTATAGTACATCTATTAATCACTGGCACTAGAAATGTAGCATTATATTAATGCCCTGCCCTTTTGGGCCTCAGTTTGTAGAGTTGGGGGAGAAATCTTAAGCAAATAAATAAATCCACCAATGGGATTATGAGGAAAATGAAGGGAAAAAATAGGGACTTTGGTGATGAATAGTATTAAATTTCTAGGCAGAGTAATATGAGTGGACCCTGTAGATAGGGCAATAGTCAAAGGAAGTGTTGAAGCAGGTGAGAGGCAGTCTATATAGGTGTGAGTTAGGGAAAGGGACTGAGGCATAGAGCATCTAGGGCAGTGACATCCAGGCAGTGTGACTAACAGAGTGACTGATGGGATGATACAGAGAGGGCTGAGTCTCTGGCAGCTGAGAATGGGTGGTAGGGATGACTGAAGACTGACTAGGTTTCCTGTGTGGCTTTCATGATGCCATTCCTTCCCTGTACAGTTACTCCAAAGTATGTCACATGTTGAGGAAAATGGGTGTATCTGAGGGTTTCTAGGCCACTGCCCTGTCTCCTTGCCCACAGTTGAGGATTCTGATTTCCAAGAACCTTTCAGTTAACTCCTTATTGTCATCACCTCTTCTCCACTATTAGATAAGTGTTTTGGGGGCTAAGTAGAATTTTTAGTAGAATACTCATTTCATGAATATGCAGAATCACTCCAGGGTTTAAAAAAACCAAAAAATTGTCATCTTAAATAGACAATTGAATTTGAAAGAAACGAAATTATTTCTTTTTTTCTGGTGACCCACTTGGGTTTCTCTTCTAAAGTAAAAAGGAATTATTTCCCTTCCTCTGAAAGAATGAAGGATAAAAAGCTCCCCAGCATATATATTGCTTAATGATGGGGTATGGTCTAGAACTCTGCAACCATAGTGGAGTAGATTTAGACAAATCTAAGGGCATTAGCCACTTACTCAATGTGGCCTCTTGTAGTCAAAAGACAAGATAAATACGACATGTCTGAGGCCATTGGCATGCATATTGTTTTACAGTACACTTACTTTTAGAAGTAGAAGGAGTGGGCACTAATGTAACACTAAAAGATATAATGTAGCAAATACATGAACTGGTAACACAGGTATGTATGTGTGTAATTATATGCTTTTATATACCTCCCAGTAGAGTAGGTTTACCTATACCAGCATACCACCATGGCACCCAAGGAGAAAATTGTACTGGAGAATGTTATCATATCCAATGATGCTTCTATGTGATAGGCACTTTAGTTTCACTATCATCTTGTGAGGTCACTATCACACATGTAATCTGTCACTGAACTCAATGTCATCATGCAATGCAGTTCTTTATAAACCAGCATTGCCACTGTTTACTGATAGCCCAGATATGAGTTACTTCCTTCTGTGCCTCTCCATTTTCTACATTCGTTTAGTGGCTGCACAGTCCTGTATGTATCAATGGTTCAGAAGGAGGGTGCTCAGTTCCCTGATGCTGAGATGTCAGGTTTTAGGAAGGGGCACTTTGCACAGAAGTCACACTCTACATGGGGAAGGCTGGTTTGTGAGGTTATGTTGGAAGGCTGGCATGTGGACTCAGGCTGTGCCTTTCCCTACCACACAACTGCATGCCTTCTTCGCTTCACATTTTTGGGTCCTTATTTCAAATTAACTTATTTTCCTGAGGCCCACTCTAGCCATCTATGTATAGTTTTTCAATGCCTCTTCTCTTGAAATGTGTAATTACCACCTCCATTTCATTTTTCCTTGATTTGTATTTACTTATCTTACCCTCTGTTCCACAAAAGTAAACTCCGTGAGGGCCCATTTTCTTCAGTGTTGTTTCCCTGGGAAACAGAATGATGGCAGAGTGTATGTCTCTCTCAGGTCTCACCCTCACAGAGTGGGGGTGAAGTGACATTGTGATAACATCTTAAGGGGCTTTATGTGATGTGCAATGTATTTGGATGTTTGCTTTTGGAGAATGGAAAATTATAATTTATCTACTCAACGGTCTCATGTAAAGACCAACTGGGTGCTCTTCAGAGAATGTTGGATCTATTCTGGTAACTGAAAAAGAGAGGAAAAGAGAGGCAGAAGATGTATTTCTCCACAATTTTTTTTCTGTCTCATCTAAATGAGACTATCTTAAATAGTATCTTGTCATTGACTCAAGCATTTTAAGTCCAAATTTTTTGTGGTCTGGTGAATTATGTCTTGATGAATTTGATGGCTGTTTTATCTTAGACTTGATCACATGTTTGCTTTCTCCCTGCCCAGGTTCTGTGGTGGATTAATTAAGGACATAAAGAGAAAAGCACCATTTTTTGCCAGCGACTTTTATGATGCTTTAAATATCCAGGCTCTTTCGGCGATTCTCTTCATTTATCTGGCAACGGTGACCAACGCCATCACTTTTGGAGGTCTGCTCGGGGATGCCACCGACAACATGCAGGTGGGTCTGATTTGAGCGAGGACGCAAATAGTCCAGGGCAGACTGTCCTTCTCACCCCTGCAGCTCTGCGTGGAGCAGATGGCCTTTCAGTTACTCAGCGTGATTTTCTTGCTTTTGCTGGGTGCTGCATTTTACTTTGCTTCTGGCTCACTGCTGTATTTCCAGCACGTTAGTAATTACAAAAATAGCTCGATGAAATCTGGCTTGAGTCACAAGTGGGGAAACGAAGGGGAGGAAATGAGGATCTACAATTCCATTTGGGCAAATGCGTATCAGCTGCCTGGGTTCTGTATGGTGCATGAGGTTTAGAGCTTCCAGGGTCTGGAATGTATGGGCCGTCCTTGGCTTTGATTTGGTGTTCACACTCTTTGGGGATGTGTGATTATCTGACTCTTTGCCCTTGTTCTAACATGAGCTAATCCAGGCACCAAGCAATGGAGTGGGTTGCCGAAGGCTGGACTTGCATGTCTGCCAGTAGAATTCAGCTTTAGTGAATCCTAGCTGAAGTTGTTTCTTCTATTCCTAGACCGTCTCTCACTGAGCTGTAAAGAACCTGGCTGGGTTAATGTTATAACATTAATTACAACCACAGTTTGTTGGTTTCTGTGAAGGTAGTGTTTGCCATCCTTTCACATCAACAATAGCTACAGTTTTAATGAGAGAAAAGTTGTAAGCGTTCCACCAATCGACGGGAACAGTGTGTGGAAAATGACTTAAAGTTGATACAGGCAGTAGAAACGGTAGGGATTGTGCTAGGCACTGAGTGTATGGCAACCTCAGGTGAAGCCCTTTCAAGCTCTGTCCTTCCACTGTCTGCCCAGCAGTGTTCAACCATGTGGCACTCACACATGCTGCCAGCCAGCTCCTCGGCTTGTAAATGCAACCAATTCCCCCAAATTCCCCTTTTTAAACATTTTTGCTTTGGCTCCAATATATATCTATGCTCTAGAGTCTTTTCTAAATGCAAAGATAAGGTAGAGACAATAGTATTTTTGTTGCATTGAGAGCGAGGGGAAAAGTTACACAATCATATTTTAGATTAAGTATGCTCACCCACTATATAAAGCTGCTCTTTTGTATTACATTTCTCTCATGGATGCGGTGTCTATGGGCCCAGCTGAGCGGTTCTTATTTTGACCCTTCATACACATTACAGTTAGATGGCACCAGAGTTTGAAGTTGTCTTAATGGCTTCTACTCATACAGTGCCTGGGCTGGAATGTCTAGAGCAGCTGGGTTCTAGGGACCCAACGCATGGCTTCTCCACAATACTAGCTTGGGCTTCCTTGCAGAATGGGCACCCTTAAGAGCTGAGGCTTCAGGAAAAGAGGCAAGTGCAAGTCACTGTTTCAACTCATGTGGTTAAATTCCTAGCGTTGCTTCATTTTCTGATGTCCAAAGACTCACTGAAAATTCAAACTCTCAAGGACTCCGTGAGGGCCCATGTTGTTCAGTGTTGTTTCCCCAGCTTGTAGCTCTTAAATATTACCATTGATTGGCCTTTTAAAAAACTAATATTATATCCAGGGTAGTGGTGCATGCCTGTAATCCCAGCACTCATGAGGCAGAGGCAAGCAGAGCTCTGTAAGTTGGAGGCCAGCCTGGTCTACAAAGCAAGTCCAGGGTGACCAAGGCTACACAGAGAAACCCTGTCTTAAAAAACAAAAACAAAACCAAAAAAAAAAACCCAAAAAAACAAAAAAACAACTGACCAAACCAAACCAAACAAAAACTAACATTATGCTAGTGGAAGAACACGAATCTCTGTGTTACCTTAGGCATAGTTTGCAGAGACCAAATGTGTTTTGCTCCACCACTGACATGGATATCCTCAATCATAAGACGGGGATAAACAACTAAATTGTAACGGCAATAAAAGTTTTACAAACTCTGACCTAGATTCAAGCTGGGCAGCAATTCCTCATCCAGGTTACAACATAATGCTCCTTAAAGCAGATCATTTAAGAAGCCACTGGGAAAGGAAACCATTGAGGAAATACCTTGAGGCCGGCGTAAAGCTAGTATGTGCAGCCATGTGCTAAGGAGATCAAAGAAATCTATGGCATGTAAGAAATGTATATGTGAAGGTTTCAGCTGTTTAATTAAAGCTTTGGTATATAAATGAATATTTTATCATTAAACACCTATCATAACATTCTATTTAGTTGCTCCTCGTTTGCTTTTTAATTATTTTTGATTCTTGAGAATTTCAAAAGTGCATACACTGTATTTTGATCATATTCATCCTTTCCTCCTCTCAGCTTCTCACAGATTCACAGCTGCTATTCACCCCCAGCCCCCCAACTTCATGACCTCTTTTGAAAATAACCCTCTAAATCCAACTTGTGCTGTCATTATACTCAAGGGTATAGGCCATCCAATGAAGCATGGTTGACCTACCAGAGGTCACTTCTTTAAACTTAACTGGTTCTTCCTATCTGAAAAGCCATCCCCTGTCAAAAACTCCTCAGGAGGTGGAATCGCTTGACTCACCCAGTCTTCATGATAGCCTGCTGAATGGTTTGATCTAATGCAGTCATAGAGCAGGCAACCACAGCTGTGGCAGTGGGCTCAAGAGGCCACCTGTCAAACCTGTCATTTTCAGAGGACTCTTTCACTCCAGTTCTTCAGCCTCTGGCTGACAGTCTTCCTTCTCTCTTGGATGATTCTCAAGTCTTTTGAGAAAAGGATGTGTATTGATACAGCATTAATAGCTGATTACTCCATCCATAGACAATTATCTATACTTTGACCAGTTGTGTTTTTCCGTGTTGCTTGATATTCACCAAACAAAGAAGCTTTTCTGATGATGTTTGAGGGATGCGCTGTCTGATCTGGAGCAGATGGTCAAGAACAAACCCAGCTTTTGTTAGGAGACACAGAGGTGTGCTTGTGCAGAGAGAGCTAAAAGAATTATTTTCATGGATGTTCTTCTCATTGAAGCGGTGATGTTGTAATAACTCATATATATATATGTATATATATATATATATTTAATACCTCTTTGAAATAAAGTCTTTACAGTCTTGTGAGATTCAGCTTTAGGGCTTTGTGTATATCATGGGGGGGGGAGGTAAGGAAATGCTGAGGAGTAAATACAGTGAGTGTTCATAGTGTTCAGTGAGTGAACATAGGGAGTGTTCTATTAGGGTTTCTATTGCTGTGATAAAGTAAAGAAACTTGAGGAGGAAGGGGTTTATTTGGTTTTCACTTCCACATCACTGATCATAACCAAAGAAAGTCAAGACAGGAACTCAAACCAGGCAGGACAAGAGACTGATGACAAGAGCCAATGCAGAGCCCATGGTGGTGTGCTGCTTACTGGTGTTCTCTCTCTGGATTGCTCAGTCTTCTTCCTCACAGAACCCAGGGCCATCAGCCTAAGGATGATACCACCCACAATGGGCTGGGCCCTCCCTCATCAATCACTAACTAAGAAAATGCCCTACAGGCTTGCCTACAGCCAGATATTCTGGAGGCATTTTCTTAGTTGAGGTTTCCTCCTCTCAGATGACTTCAGCCTGTGTGAAGTTGACATAAAACTATGCAGTACACTGGACAAGGGCTCTAGCACCGAGTCACATCTCTATCCCAGATTCACCTTTAGAATGTAGCATCTAACACCAGGGGAGAAGTTTGTCCGAGTTTCTTTAGGTAACATTTGTATGAATCGGTTTTTATTTGAATGAGTCCTTGGAATAGTAGGCTTTGTTGTATAATAGAAATAAATATCATGAGGTCATTCCCCCCCACCCCCGCTGTATACTGCCTGGGCAATTCCCAGGTTATTTTCTGATTTTGAAGATATCAGAGAAAGCATGAGGGAGTTAGAGCATCAGCATGCTGGGCAGCACCCCAAACATTTGTCAGATATTAGTCTGGGAAGTTGGTAACTCAAACTTATACAGACTTATGAGAATATTTTTGGACATAATTTAATGATTTTACTAATACAGTTTATTATTGCCATTGATAATTTTGTTGAAACTGAGTATAGGCATAATTTTAAAGGTTTCTGTAAATGAAAATACTGAAGAACATATTTTACTTCTCTTGTGTATGAAGCTTTCCCCCTTATAAGCTATACTGGCAAACTCCTTCGCTAGACAGCTTGCAGGAGTCACAGTGGGTGGCAGAAACACAGAAAAGGAATTATAGAAAACGAGTGGTTATTAGTACATATTTGTTGAGCTGAAAAATTAACTAATAGCTTTTTTTCTGTTTTAAGAACTAGGGAGTGAGTAGTTGAATTGTATCTTATGATGAGAACGTTTGCACTTTACCTGTGAATGTTTCCATCCTCTGGCAGAAGTCTTTTTGACTTGGCATTAGGACAAGAAGATATTTTGTGGATTTGATGATATGTCTCAGGTCGTTTTATGGATATATGACAGACATTAATTTATGTCTTTGCAAATATTTATAGAGTGCCGACCGTAAACTAGATAGATAGAATTTTATGTGCTGGAGGTAGAGAGAGTAAGATGGGTAAAAACCCTAGGCTGGTGGGATTTATATTTGGAATACTGATGTAAGCAACCTTCTTCTGTGTCCATACAAGGTACCAGCATGGTATGTAATAGGCTTATTTAAGGGTTCAAGTACTCTTTCTCCAAATACCTGTGTTGTTAAACACAGGACCAAAGACATTTCAGAAAGCACTGGGCAAACCTGAGTGTCTGCAGTTATATCACATCCATCACAGGTAAGGCAGCAGGGTCTCCACAGCACAAGCAGCTCAGTGAGTCAACTGAGAACACTGTCCTTGCTATGAAAGGCAGACAGCTCAGTGGTGGTTTGGATAGGGCCTTTCTTGTCAAGCCACAAATAGACATGGGTGCTGGGGAGAAGCATGTTGTGAAAACACGGATGACTCACTACATGGCTGTTGTCTGAGTACATGCTCCTGACAGCTTTTGCTCAGGAGGTCTAGCCTGCTTGAAGATGAGAATTTGCTTTCAAGCATTAATTCCAGGGATGATGATATCTATCCATTTATCTACTTATATGTCTATGTATCTAGATATTTATGTATGTATTACATGCATGCATGTATGTATGTACCTACCTATCTACCTACCTATCATCTGTAAGACATATATTTATCAAACACACACATATGTATCTTGTCTATTTATGTACTTTTATATATATCATTGTATACATGCATGTGTGTGTGAGAGAGAAGGGGGGAAACAGATCATCTTAAAGTAACAAAGATCATTTCTTACAGAACTGTGTTCAGAATAAAGTGGTTGAGGCTGCAGTGTCTGCCAGTTTGATTAGATTATAGTATCAGTACAATTGACTGCATACATTCCCCAGTGTTAGCAGATATATTTTTCCAAACAGGAAGCTCTTAGAAGATGCTGAGGCTTACAGATTTCTAATAAAGATAAACGTGGCCAATGTTAGTTTAAGTTTCTTGGAGCAACTGTCACCCTTATAGTCTTGTAGAATCCAACCTCGGCTCGCAACTCATGCCCATTTCTCTTTATTAGAGTATAGCAATACACAAATTCCTGAAGCTTGAGGATGGTGCATCATTTATCCTTCTTGGTAAATCCAATCAACTTGATCCTTGCTACATAGTAAAGAAACAGTTTTCAGCCTCACTGGGTCTGAACTGCAATCCCCTCCATAATTAAACTGTGACACCACATATGCCAGTATTATATGTACATTCTTGGTTACCAAACATGTATATCGCTGTTCATTTTGATTCTTTGCACTTAATTCTTAAATATTGATATATAAATACATACCACTAGAACTTATTTCAAGTAAGAGTTTTTTACTCCAAGAGCTATTTTATGGATTTGGGACTGATGGTACAGGCTTGTAATTCTTGCTATTCAGGAGGCTGAGGCAGGAGGATTTCAAATTCAAGACTCTGTCTCAAAGTAAAAGTAAAATAAGAGTTGAAGAAATAGTTCAGTGGTAGAGCGCTGAACTATATATACATAGTTCTATGTACATACATAATATATACATTGGACAAAGTCCTAGGCCCAGTTGACAGGCCTATAAAGAAAACACTACTTTGGTAACAAAACAAGTCATTACTTAGTCTCTGAGGAAGATCTTAGTGTAAGGAAGACTCTGATGCTTTGTGGCAAGTCCTGTGTTATTTAAAAAGTGTTCTTCTGTAGCATACAGAAAAAGTATTTCAATGTAAGTCTACACTTGATTGTGAATGACTAAGCATCGTCTAGAGTGAAGACTGAGTGAAGAAAGTCAATTTTTTTTTTCCAGGAGTAAATATAATCCTATTTTCACAAACCCTTCAGCCAAAGAATGCAGCAGGATTTTTAGCATTCTGTGAATTTTGTGATATTTATGGAGCCCAACAGAGCACATTTTCAGAGAGCTAGTCTCATAATAAGGAACGTTTATAGCTGGCATCTCCAAATTTGCAGCTTTATTTTAACATTCTGCTGTGCTGAGACGTTTTCATCAATCTGCTCAAGTTGGAAAAGTATAATTTCCTATGTTGGTGAGAAAGGTACTTTTTTGCAATGCTTTTCATGCATAGTTATAGCAGCAGAGCATTGGCAAGAATTGATAATTTACTTAGAAATGGACAATAATTTCGGTCTGTCTCACTGTTGCTCTTGGACACCAAAATGCTTTTCTTTTAGAAGTGGGAAACACAGAAGTGTATTAATCCATACAGCAGCGTGTCCTAGCTTCAACATGTGGAACAAGAATAGCTATGGGGGTGACACAGCTTGATATTTTAATCGGCCACGGTGAGCAAGCCTGTTTAATGACAAAGGAAGGACTCTATCTTGCTTACCTGCGGTTCCAGAAAGGAGCTTTAGCTTTAAGAACATGTTTTACAGACTATGTCTCAGTGGCTAAAGCCTGTGCCTTACAAGTGTGAGTCTTCACTGAAGACTCCTGGCAGCAACTTTGGGCTGCCACACACGTGTATACACAAATGCATGCATGCTCCTCTTACCTGAACATACATATGTGAACACACACAAATAAGAATGTGCTTTACTGATCAACCATGGTTGTAGCAGCTTTATTTGTAATAGCCAGAAGCTGGAAACAACCAGGATGCCCCCCAACTGAGGAATGGGTACAGAATTGTGGTGTATCTGCACAATGGAATACTACTGAGCAATAAAAGCAATGAAATCATGAAATTTGCAGGTAAATGGTGGGAACTGGAAAACTTCATCCTGAGTGAGCTATCCCAGAAGCAGAAAGACACACAGGGTATATATTCACTCATAAAGACATATAATATAGGATAAACCTACTAAAATCTGTATACCTAAAGAAACTAATCAAGAGGGAGGACTCTGGCTAAAATACTCAATCCCCAGCCAGAAAGGCAAAGCAGATTGACATCAGAAGAAGGAGAAAACAGGGAACAAGTCAGGAGCCTGCCACAGAGGGCCTCTGAAAGGCTCTGCCCTCCAGACTATCAAAGCTGATGCTGAGACTTATGGCCAACCTTTGGGCAGAATGCAGAGAATCTTATGAAAGAAGGGGGAAATAGTAAGATCTGGAGAGGACAGAAGCTCCACAAGGAGAGCAACAGAACCAAAAATCCCTGAGACTGATACACCAATTAAGTAGCATGCATGGAGATAACCTAGAACCCCTGCACAGATGTAGCCCATGACAGTTCAGTGTCCAAGTGGGTTCCATAGTAATGGGAACAGGGACTGTCTCTGACATGAACTGATTGGCCTGCTCTTTAATCACCTCCCCCTCAGGGGGTAGTAGCCTTAGGAGGCCACAGAGGAAGACAATGCAGCCACTCCTGATGAGAGCTGATAGAGTAGGATCAGAAAGAAGGAAAAGAAGACCTCCCCTATCAGTGAACTTGGGGAGGGGCATGCGTGGAGAAGGGGGAGGAAGGGAAGGGTTAGGAGGGGATGAGGTAGGAAGCTACAGGGGGATACAAAGTGAATAAAGTGCAATTAATAAAAAAAATTTTAAAGTATGCTGTACAAATTCTCAGTGAAGTTTAATCAACAGAAGTCAGGTCAGTTTGTTAGTGTTAGTGAAGTCAGTGTTATTTTTGTCAACTCTGTCTTGTTGGTGATCAGAAGATTACAATCATTTAAGTAAAAGGGGGAGCCCCAAATGACATTAAAGTAAAAAATGTATATTTTCAGCTTGTGGATATTTTGAAAAAAGCTTCTTCAATATGACATTTTCATTATACCTTTTAATACATGCTGCAAAATGTTCATACACAAGTAGATAAACATATAGGATTTTATATAAATGTGATTACATTTTCATACTTTATAAGTTATATTTCGTGGGCATTTTCTATTTTAATAGGTTCTTTAACATAGTTCTAATGACTATCACGTGATATATGTGCTATAATTTATCCAAAAAAGTTATATTTTCAGTTTGTCCCAGTTTTCTCTTTTATAAAGGATACGATGGTAATTAAATATACATTTATTATTTATAATTATCTCCCTAGAAAAATACCTAAAAATATTGTGCACTATGTTGATTATAGTTGTTATTTATTTCAAATTATACACACTAGGATTATACTAATTCATATTTCTACCAATAATGGACAAGAGTACCCACTTGCCCACCCCTAGTGAAACAGAGTTTTCCCCTGGATTCTCATTTTTGTTACGCAGTGTGTTTGCTTCAATTTGATTCTTCTCCTGTGGTTTGAGTGAGACAGAATATCGGTCCATGTTTATACTGACCATCCGTCCCTCTCTATGCTTTTGTCTTTGCTGTATTCTCATTTGGGGGAATTTAGTTTTTCCTTATTATGCTCTGTATAATAAGGGTATTTTCTTTTACTTGTTACAGAAATATTAACAATATTTTTTCTTCTGGTTCCATAATGTCTTTTAACTGTGTTTGTGGCTTCTTTGGCTGTACAGGTTTTATCTTTAGCAATCAGGCCTTCTTGCTGTTCTTATTTCTTGTTTGCATGATGAATCTAAAGCGGCTTCCCCTCCCCAAAGATTAGAAAAATATTTACCCACATACTTCAGTTCTTTTACGTTTTCGTTTAGTGTTTTATCCATCTGTAATTGATTTTTTGTGTAGTGCTAGACTGGAATTGGGTGTCTCACATACATGGTCACAGCTCTTCAAAGGATTTAAGGCCTCTGAATCTTGCCCTTCATTTTATTTTAAGAGAGTTCAGACTCTCTTGCTGGGCTCATGCTTTTCTCAAACAGATGTAGTTTAGTTTCTGCTGGCGGTGTGACTTGAAATCCTGTTTATGGCAAAGCACACGTCAGGGACTATGGTCACTAGGATCTGGCACTTCCTTTGGACAGGACAGAAATGTTATAGGATGAAGCCATATTGTGGAATAAAAACAAAGGCTCAAGAGGCAGCGTTACCCCTCCCCCAAAGGTGGATGTGTGGTGTTCATAACAGCTATTAATGCTGTTGTGCGGGAGGAAGGGAGATGTTTGAATGCATGCACCTCAAACTTGGACCAGAGAATCACCCGGGGACTCTGGACCCTGATTCTCTAGGCCTCCTCTCCTTGTTGTTTTCAGAGATGCCAATTTAATTGCTCTGTGTGGATATGAAGAATTACTATTACAACAACAGACAAACACATACATGACCTTCTCCGATAATTCTCGCGTGACTTGAAATTTGACTTCACTACTTCCATTCTTTCTTTCCTTAAAAAAATTGATATATTCTTAATTTATTTATATTAGTGTCTTTCCTCCATGTATGTATGTATGGGCCTGGTGTCTGCTGATCCACTGGAACTGGAATTACAGAAAGTCATGAGGTACCACTTGGGTTCTGAGAACTGAATCCAGGTCCTCTGCAAGAGTAGTGTGTGTTCTTAACTGCTGAGCCACCTCTCCAGCACCCACTAGTATCATATCTTAGCTTGCTTAGAATAATGGGGTTTAGCCTCTGCTGGGATGTGCCATTAAAATTCATGAACGGTTTTAGTACTCAGAGGGTAAAGGTAGCTAGATCATGAATTTGAATTCAGCCTAGACAACACTGAGTTCAAAGTCAGCCTGAGCTACAAACCAAGACCTTTGTGTCAACAAACAAACAAACAAACAAACAAATGACCCAAAACAGCAAAAATTACAGCTGACTTGGATTTGCCTCACTGTCTCTCCTGCCACCAGCCGCCTCATTTTTCTTGGTTGAACTTCAGATTCAAAGACTCATCTACATGAATTTAATTTTATTATTCAGCAAGCTGCACAGTTCATGTAAATCATCCCAAGCAGGAGCTAAATTTTCCCTCTTTACGAGTAGAAATAAAAAAAAATGTTTTTAAAGCTTGTCATGTCACAGTGATATTGGCGAATTCACTGTCACTTAATGCCACTGAAATGTTTTATTTCCTAAGTCCTACTAGTTTGCAAATTTTCTAAGAAACGGAAAATCTGGTGTTTGTCTTAGCCTTTATGTTGTTTTACCCCCTTTCCCTTACTGCTGCCAAGCAAGCCCTCCTACATAGGGTAATAGTTATTAACCCAAACAATAAGATCCTCACTAAAAAGCATCTAGAATTGCAAGAGTAATTTTGTGGTGTTATGTGAAGGTAAATTTCAATGAGGTTGAAGGCATATATTATTAATGTCTAATGTCCACTTCTCTTGAGTCTGCTTGGTTGACATTGCTTGGTTGACATATGCTATTGCTATGCTATAGTTATTATCCCAACTAGCTTTAAATCATAGTGCAGATATTTCAAATACAGCCGCATTGTAACATTTCTTGACTCTTCCTCCTATGGTTTAACTTTCTGTATGCTTGACATAGAAGTTTTGAGACTTGTTCTACTTTTCCTGGCTGTTTTGAAAAATAGGAAATCTTGGGTTAACTTTCACACCCTCAGGCAAGCAGAAAAACAGTCACAAATTGTTTGGGGTGAATGTTTTGATTTCAATCCTGTAACATGAAATAGACTATTCTGTTTTGCTTCTAAGAATCATATTTAATTTATTTTTAATATAATTTTTATTTATTACAGTTTATTCACTTTGTATCCCAGCTATAGCCCTTCCCAATCCTGCCCTCCCTCATTTCCTCCTATAACCCTTCCCCAGTCCACTGATAGGGGAAGTCCTCTTCCCCTTCCATCTGACCCTAGCCTATCAGGTCTCATCAGGACTGTCTTTCATAGTCTTCCTCTGTGGCCTGGTAAGGCTGCCTCCCCCCTCAGGGGGAGGTGATCCAAGAGCCAGCCACTGAGTTCATGTCAGAGACAGCCCCTATTCCCCTTACTAGGAAGCCCATTTGGAAACGGAGCAGCCTTGGGCTACATCTGTACAGGGGTTCTAGGTTATCTTCATGAATGTTCCTTAGTTGGAGTATCAGTCTCAGAAAAGACCGCTGGGCCCGGATTTTTTGGTTCTGTTGCTCTCCTGTGGAGTTCCAGACCCTCCCAGGTCTTTCTAGATCCCCCTTCTTTCATAAGATATATCCTGTACTCTGCCCAAAGTTTGCCTGTGAGTCTCAGAATCTGCTTTAATACCCACGGGGTAGAGTCTTTCTGAGGCCCTCCGTGGTAGGCTCCTGTCTTTTTTTCACCTTCTTCCGATGTCTATCCTGTTTGCCTTTCTGAATGAGGATTGAACATCTTACTCAGGGTCCTCCTTCTCACTGTGCTTCTTTAGGTGTACAGATTTTAGTATGATTATCCTATATTATTTGTCTAATCCACTTGGAAGTGAGTGTATTCCCTGTGTGTCTTTTTGCTTCTGGGATACCTCACTCAGGATGACCTTTTCTAGTTCCCACAATTTGTCTGCGAATTTCATGATTTCCTTGTTTTCAATTTCTGAGCAGTATTCTATTGTGTAAATGAAACTAAAAAGTTTCTGTAAAACAAAGGACACTGTTGTCAGAACAAAATGACAACTTCCAGTTTGGGAAAGGATCTTCATCAGCCCTATATCTCTCAGAGGGCTAATATCCAGAATATATAGAGAACTCAAGAAGTTTAATAGCAACAAATCAAGTAATCCAATTAAAAAATGGAGTATAGAGCTAAACAGAGAACTCTCAGCTGAGGAATATCAAATGACAGAGAAACTCTTAAAGAAATGCTCAACATCCTTAGTCACCAGGGAAATGCAAATCAAAACAACCCTGAGATTTCACCTTACACCCATCAGAATGGCTAAGTCAAGAACTCAATTGACAATGCATGCTGGAGAGGTTGTGGAGAAAGAGGAACCCTCCTCCATTGCTGGTGGGAATGTAAACTTGTACAACCACTCTGGAAATCAATCTGGCGCTTTCTCAGACAATTAGGAATAGTGATTCCTCAAGACCCAGCTATACCACTCTTAGGCATATATCCAAAAGGTGCTCAAGTACACAATAAGGACTCAACTATGTTTGCTCAACTATGTTTGTAGCAGCTTTATTTGTAATATCCAAAATCTGGAAATAACCCAGATGTCCCTCAATTGAGGAATGGATACAGAAATTGTGGCTAAGCATCATTTTTTTTCTTTTCTTTTTTTTTAATTTATTTATTTTTATCTCAATCACAGGTTAGGTACTTTGAATCCCAGGCGTAGACCCCTCCCTCAGCCCCTCCTACCCTCCCAGTCCCTCCCTCATCTCCCTCCTCCCCACCCCCTCCAAGTCCACCAACAGGGGAGGACCTCCTCCCCTTCCATCCAACCCCAGCTCATCCTGTCTCCTCAGGGCTGGCTGTAATGTCCTCCCCTGGGATCTAGCCAGTCTGTCACTCCCCTGCTTGTATGGGGGAGGGTCAAAGAGTCAGCCATCAAGATCATGACTGAAACAGTCCCTTTTTCCCTCACTAGGGTCTTCAGTACGACACCGAGCTATCATGGGCCCCA
>CM053743.1:22150524-22246658 GCA_028658305.1 Pachyuromys duprasi | reverse complement strand
TATGGTATATACTCACTTATATAAACCTATAGGATAGGAAGTTCAAGCTGAAATCTACACACCTAGAGAGGATATACAAGAAGGAGGACCTAGATTGGTATGATCAATGCTTGTTTGAATGAACACATGGGATGGACATTGAGTGGAGGCTAAGCATCAATTTTAATGAAAGAAACAACTCTTCAGGCCAAAGTGTTGCTCCCAAGTTGTCTATATTTTAATGTAGAATTTAAGAGCCCCTACCACCTTCCCACTGAGGGCTGGTCTTCCTCTTTTCATGCTACCCCTTGCACCTTCTGCCTGATTTGAAGGAAAAAGAAATAATAGTTTCTTTGTGGGATGAGGGGGATGAGAAGACATGAGGGGAGACACCTAATATTATATTTCTACTTGGGGTTCTATTGTGCTCTTTTTCATTTAATCCAACAGTTCTCAACCTATGGGTCATATCCCCTTGAGGCTCACTTATCAGATATCCTGCACATCAGATATGATTTGTAACAGTAGCAAAATTACAGTTATGGAGTAGCAACCAAAAAATTTTATGGTTGAGGGTTACCACAACATGAAGAACTGTATTAAAGGGTCATAGCATGAGCAAGGTTGAGAACCACTGCTCTAAACCAAGTGATTATCCAGTGAGGTAGCCATAGTCTTGACGGAAGAGATGCTTGGCTCTAGGGAGGAAAGTGGACAAGCTGATCTAAGTTCAGGTAGCTCTGTCTGCAAGGTTTGCCCCAGTGCTGAGCCATCTGGCCGAGACTTTTGAGCTCATCTAGCCCAGCCTCTTCATCTGATACCCAAATGGGCATGCTGCATATGAGAGGTTACTGTTACTCAGCTCACTGTGCCATCGGAGACTATGCTGGGCATGTTCCGTATGCCATCTGATCTAATATGCATATTAGAAATCACTGTCGACGTGATACAGCCTATAAGCCATCCCAGGACTGGGATTCTCCCTAGCCCATTTCCCTGCTGTGTCACCATTTGTTTTATTGCTTGAAAGAAGTGAAGTGACATTCTGGAGATCATCAGGTCTCTTGTGGCAGAACAGTCTAGACTTTGGATTTCCTGATTGTCGGCTGTCTACTTTTTCTACCATTTCCTGGTAGGTACCTTCTGAGAGCAGTAGAATAAGATGTGCCATGATTGTCCGGCACTCTGTTGGTCCCTGATGCCACCACACCCCCAAGCCCAGCCAAGAGCATCTTTGTGAAGTGCTAGGACAGTTGTTCCTTCTAGAAGTCAGATGTAGAAGTATCTTTGAGACCCATGGCTCTTGATAAGACATGATTCAATGCAGTTGTCTTTTAGAATTCAATACTGGTGAGAACTGGGTGTGGTAAATCAGAAGAGGTGTTTACAATGATTTCTTTTGTAAGTTTCATTAAACTCTAGTCACAGTTAAAGTTATTCACTCCCCGAGATTATTTAAAAGTTTCTGTGTTGTGAAGAGGAACATGTCAAAATGTGGTGAAAATAGTTCTTTTCTCAGAAATGCTGGAAGCATCTCTCAGTTTAAGCAACTTTCCAGTGCAATGTGTATAATAAATCACCTGTCTGTGCTTCAGGACTGTCAGCCACAGAATGGAAAACTAGCACTTATGAAAGGATCAAGTACTGAAATAAAAATAATCTGCCTTTGAATCATCACATGGCTTCCATAAATCACAGTGGTTTTCTGGAAGAAATTGGTTGCTATCTTTACTGAATGAGCAGCCAGGGCTCTTGACCTTTGATAAGGGAATGGAGGGTGTCGCTCCCCTCAGCACTTGCTGAGAACCTGCAGAGCATGTGGAGGGATAGTGGGCAGCATGATGGGAGGAGAACCAGAAGATGCAGAAAGACCTTGTTCCTGCTCTCACGGAGATTAATGGCTATGGCAAGCCAAGCCAAGGATCCTAAATCTCAAGTTCCTCCTTTCCAATTTCACACCCTGCCTCATATCCAGGCTGAGCTGTGTTTTGGTCCTGTGGTAAAGACAAGACATAGGGATTCTTCAGTATTTGATGGAGAATGAGGTGTTATCTCTTTGCTTATTGCATGCACTTAGGCTGTGTTATAAACAAAACATCTTTTACCACCCTGTCAATGGATTATCTGGTCAGCTGAAACATTTAAATCTTTAGCTTTCCAGGAGCTAAAAATTAAAGATAAAATTGTAGAAGCCCCTATTTGTGCACAGGAGCTGAGATTTTTCCCTATCTAGAAAAATCCAAGCCTAAGGCACATGTGTAATACTTACGAAGAGTGAGGTGTGGTTAGATGTGCACAAATATCCAAGAGTTCTTACCCACAGTTCATTCATGTCGTTTAACTCACCTGCATGCCACAATGTCAACAGTCAGGAAATCAAGACAATACTGTTTTAGGGCACAGGAGGATCCCTTTTGGTCTTGTCTGTCTAAATATATCTTGATTGTGCTGTTTCGTTTCCTGCTTGAATTCTTTTCTATGAGACGGTTATAAATAATAGGTGCACCTTTCAAGCTCTACACTGGCACTCACATGTGTAAGTGGGGTCTTCTCTGTGCCCCTCCTGCTAGATTCAAACCTGTGCTCTCCACGGCATGAATAAGAAGGGTCATTTTGTAGGTTAGTGGTTCTTTCAGGTATTGTTTCTGGCTATGCTAAAGGAAAAGAATGGGTTGTGTCCAGAGATGTGAACAAAAGCTTTAGCTATTTATGTCTCTTAACATTTATTTTTTTTTCTAACAATAAGATTCCTTGAAGTTTTTGTGCAGTTTGCATTGGAAAATACTTTAGCATAAAATGAGATCTGGAAAATGCATTGGCAAGGAATGACAATTACCACCATCACCTTCACCACCACCACCACCATCACCACCACCACCATCACCATCATCACTTTCACAATTAGTGGCTTAAAAATTGCAAATGGCCAGCTGAGCACTCTTGGCAGTTGATGGATGCTGGGGGGAGAGGAGTGAGTTTTCTTTGGGAATGTGACTTCCTGAAAATGTTGCTCACATTTTCAGTGGATGGCCCGTATTCACATGTGCACACACATGCAACCCAGTGTGTTATGAAGAAAAAAAGAGAGAGGGGGATATTTAGTGGGAAAGTAGATATGGGGAGTGATGTGTAAGAGCAATTAACTATGGTGAACAGGGGTAGATACGATCAAAATGTGTTGCATACATGTATAAAATTAAAATAGAGATAAAATAATTTTAAACATTACATTATTATTATTTTTGTCCTTTTTGTTCTCATCTCATGTTCAAATCTTCTCTGCTAGAAAACAAGGCTTTGTGCTTAAATTATAGTTATTTAACAGTGCCTACTACATGCAAGGTACAGTTATCCTGACACAAAAACTGGAGAACCATGGCAAGAAATAATATAAGCAGGTTCAATCTTTGGCTAACATCACAAGTAAGGATGGGTTTTGCTTTACCATGTGAATGTTCTTTCTTGCAGGGTGTGTTGGAGAGTTTCCTGGGCACGGCTGTCTCTGGAGCCATCTTTTGCCTTTTTGCGGGTCAACCGCTCACCATCTTGAGCAGCACGGGACCTGTTTTGGTGTTTGAGAGACTTCTGTTTAATTTCAGCAAGTATGTATCGGTCTGTCTGTCTGCCTGCCTTAGTTATTTGACCTCCTGTGTTGCTCCATCTGGATAAAGCACAGACTAGCAATGAAATAGATTCAAGAATCTACCACAATATACTGGAGTGATAAGATTTGGAAGTCAAAAGTGCCTTAATGTTTAAGTTGTCCAGAGATCAGTTTACAGTCATTTCAAAAAGCCCATCTGTTGTGCTTTCTGCTCATTCCTTACCCAATAATTCTCTTCCTTATTGCCTTGTTTCATGTCTGGAGGGCTGACTCCCAATGACTAAAAGCCCCAGATTCCTTTGTGCTCCAGGGCTTCCTACTGGTTTAGATAATGAAGAGAGAGCAGTTTCAGGATGTCACTTTTTCCCATCATTCCCTGCTTTCAAAAGCACAGCAGTCTGCCTTGCTTGCTGACACTGGCCCCTGTCAGGTGGCCTTTCTAGCCTAGTTTTTGCTATCTAGGTTCTTGTAACTCCATTCCCTGTCTGACCTTTACAAACCCAAGATTGATCATGGCTTCCTGCTCTAGTTAGCTCTGAGTGCCTCCACATTGGCATTTTAAGGGTAAGGGGAGTTAGGCTTTTGTAAGTAGCCTGATTATTGTGTTTTCCTTGGATCCTACTTAAAAATGCCCTTTTCTGCCATGAGACTGAAGCAGTGAAGAAATGACATAACTTGTGCTAGGTTGCATGGTTTGTTAATGAAAGAAACTGGATATTCTTAGTATTTGGTTCTGAACTCCAGTTCACCTGTTCTTCACTGTAGATAGCTTCCAGTACCCAGATTAATACTTTCTTTGAGAAATTGCATGATCATTTTAAATGAGGGATAAGATACTGAGATAAGTCAATTATTTAAATTGTTATTTTAGCACGTGAATAGATTCAAAGTAAAAATCAGATATTGTCTCTTTCCATATTTTATATTCTTACATATCTCAGGATTTTTGTTTGTTTTTGTTTTTCAATACAGGGTTTCTCTTTGTAGCCCTGGCTACCCTGGACACACTTTGTAGGCCAGGCTGGCCTGGAACTCACAGAGATCCCCCTGCCGCTGCCTCCTGAGTGCTGGGATTAAAGGTGTCAGCCACACACCCAGCCTATGGGATTTGAATTTTAGAGCAGCCAGGGTCTACACAGTTACTGTATTAGTTATTTTCCTGTTGTTGTTCTAGGATGCTCTGACAAAATGTGACTTAGGAGAGAAAGGCTTTATGTTGGCTTACAATTCAGAGGGAATAAAGTCAATTACAGCAAGAAAAGCATGGTGAAAGAAGTGTGAGGGGCCCCTGGCAGTCAGGAAGAAGCGAGCACAGGAAATGGGGCCATGCTGTGCAACCCCAAAGCTTACCCTCTAAAACTTGCATAGCTTTCCCAAATAGTGCTCCCAGCTGGAGAGCAAGCGTTCAAACCCGTAACTCTAGGGGAGATATTTCCTATCAAACCAAACCATAACAGTACTTGTGGATTTAAGGGCTCTCACATAACTTTTGGAATTGCATGTGTCATTGAAACTGATTATGAGTTAAATGAGACAGCGAAGGTTGGAAACCTTTTTGTTAAAAATCTGGGCAAGAGAATTGGTGAAAGCCTTCTGAGTACTTGAAGTTGCAATATTAAAATTGTGAGCTTTCTGTGGACCATTATTATAGATTTCTCCTCCACCACAATTCTGAGAAGGACATGGAAAGAATTTTGTTCGTGTCAGTTTATAGAGAGAGTCAAACAGTTTTTATATGTTTAAGAAAACATTTTGTGAGACAAGAAAGGCTTCATGGGAAGATTAAACAAGCGTGTGCTATAAACAGGAACAAACAGACAGAGCCTTGCAGAGAGATTTATTGGATGAAATGTGATCAGAGTCTGAATCTACAGAAAATGTTTGTGTCTTGGTTTGTTTTACTTTTTGTAGGCTACAGAGTATTTCCTTCCACCAAGTGAGTTCCTTTCTCACTTTCCCTTCTGTTTCATCGTAATTGGTGCTGTTACATAGTTTCAAGCAATTTATTTGAAAACAGTTGTAGAGCAACGAGAAACATTTGCAAAACTGCCTTAAAGTCAGCATTGCCTATTATGTGACAAATGGTACTTTTATTCATGATGCTATGAATGTATTCATTTGCTTCCTTAGAATGCCAGTAATGCTGCTTTTCCCTCTGGATACAAAGTACTTTGTGGCTCACCATTTCCCAAAGCTGGTTTAACCCAATATGCAGCTTATAAAATGCTCCTTAGGAAAAAAGCTTGCTAGTGTGTCTTGGAAGTACTGCATTACAGTCTCCATTTGGTTATTCTCTTTCCTCTTTCATACACTGAAGAATTAAGCAACTATTAGTTCATCTTGCCCAGTTTTACCCCAGTGTAATTTTCCCTTTCAGGAGCTGTAGTTGAGTCCTTGTGTGGTAGGCTCAGGGGTAGTTATTACAAATTGCCAACTGATAATGCTACAACAATTCTCATCTTGTGCTTCTTCTTGAAGCTGTAAATGTTGTGGGCTCATAACCATGCCATTGTTTTAGTTAGTGATTTTATTTGAGTCATTCTCACTAAAATACCCTGGCAGTTTGAAAGTCTCTTAGAATAGCTAGTTTGGTGTATACTGTTTAGGCTCTAAGATTTAAGCTTGTATGTACATTTTTCCTTTGTGTCCAAACTCATGATGTTTTAATTGCTAACAATTAATGGATTTGTTTCTTATCCTTTCTTGCAAACATCAATTCTGTCACAACCTCTAGAATTCTTGGAACAAATCTGGAGTGGTTTAGCTTTCAGTCTGGGCATGGTGGTGCACGCCTAATATTTCAGTATGTGGAAGGCTGCAGCAGAAGTGATCTCACTTAAAAGCTAGCCTGGGATATATGTTGAGTTCCAGGCAAGCCTGAACTATTGAGTGAGCCCCTTTCTCAAAAAAAAAAAAGAAAGAAAGAAAGAAAGAAAGAAAGAAAGAAAGAAAGAAAAGAAAAGAAAAAAGAAAACTAACCAACCAACCAAAGAGGATCATTTTATTTTCATCTTCTTACAGAAGCGAAACTAGATAGTTGTTTTAGAACTTTTAAGAAAAACACTGAAATGGTAGTAAAATGTTGCTTAGTTTGGTCTGGAGCTGTCTCTTGTGATAATGTGAATCACCTCAATTCTTAGGGCATTTTTTTTCTGCACTATGCTTATCTTACACAGACATGCATAACATTAATTAGCAGAGATGTAGGTACACACAGAACTGGAATAGAAGGTAAGCCTATTGTTGGATTACCTCGGAAGATCTATAGAACATAACTTCATACTAAAGAGTTCATAATTTTTTTTGCTCTGTTCTACTTTTCTCCTAATGGGATGGGGCCTATTCCCATTTATGCAGAGTCCATGAATTTAAATGTTAATGTCTTCAGAAACAGACCTGGAGAAATACACAATAATGCTTCTCCATACATCTGGGCATCCCATAAGCCAGTCAATTCGACAAAAAATTTACTACACTAGTGTGTAAGAAACTTTAAAATCTAACATTCTGTAATTATTTCCTTGTTCTGTGTAGCAACTCGCAGACCACTGTCAGTCACTGTCTTAGTCAAGACTTGAGCTACAGGCATGCTTTCATCGTTCTGTTATGAATGTATTAGGTGTTCTTTATGAGCAAAGTATTGTTCTAGGTGGAGAATTAGAATCTGTTCTGTGATCAGTGGGAAATCATTGGAAGGTTTTAAGCTAAGGTATATGATTAGCACTTACAAGATCATGTTGGCTCTAGTGTGGAAAATGGATTTATGCAGGGCAAGCATGGATTATCAGTAAATGAAAGAGTTAGAGGTTTTTATCATCCAAAGATTTAGCTGCTCAAACTGAGTTGATGAATGGGAATGATACCTTTGGGAAAGAGTTAAAACAGTAGCTAACAGTTATCAGAAACCAGTTTTCTAGAAGCAAGGTTGAAAAATGTCAGGTATACGGGATCCTAGGTTCTTAAGTTCGATCTCCTTTCTCACCAAGTTATGAGATAGGATGACAAATTATGAACTAATAATCATTTAAAAACACTCGCTTTCTACATAACTTAAAGATAATCATAAAATGTCAATTCTTGACCCATCATCTTCAGTCAGCTTTGACTTAGAAGGAATGGGAAGCCTAATGAGATGACAATGGTCTGTTCTAAGTCGTCTATGGAACGAGCCCAGGCGGAACAAGGCAGATGCAAGTGCTTCACACGCAGTCATGGTAAAAGGGAGCACTCAGTGAGAACCTGTAGTGTTTGGCTGCATCATGCAGGGCAACCTCTCTTGATCTGATGACAGCCCGTGTTTCCCCTTCTGTCTCCTCTTGCTGATGTACTCTGTCCACACTGCCCTTTACTGGCTACTTTACACCATGGCTCTTTCAAACTGTTCCTCTGTTTCCTACTCAGTCTGGAAAGTTTGTTCATGCGTATTCTCAAACACTTTGGTTTTCTTTTCTGCAACTTCATTTCCTCCCAAACTTACTTACCCTTTTCCTTCATGACACTGTCACTTAGCATTTTATAATATGATTGCCTGTATCATTTTTGTCTCTCTTCGGAGAAGACAGTCCTGAGTTGAGCACACAATTAACCAGTACATTACCCTATAGGCACCTGATATCAATGCTTTTAAATAGTTTACATTGTACACTTCATGAATACCTTTTATTTAAAAAAAACTTTTTTGAATTTAAGCTTATTCTTTAACAACTTCATACATGCACTATGTTATACCCACCCCTACCCTCTCTTGTCTCCTCTTCATTCCTATGACCCCTCTTGTCACCCCCAGAAGTCCCTTTCCAAGACTGTTACCCTTTTTGGTGTTTTGTAACCCACCTGGTTCAACCAAGGTCATTTGTGTGACCATGCTTTGTGAAGTCCAGTGGGTCTGCTAGTAGATAGGCAAGTGAAAACAATAACCCACCGCCTTCCAGAATTAACCTGCAAATAGTAGGTTATCTCTGATTTACAGGCCTCCTTGAACCTGTTTCCTACAAATACCTGACTATTTCTGGTCTCATTTTATTTTTATACATCTAGTGTAGTAAACTACACTATGATGTGAGTTTGTGATTATAACTTTGTCTTCCCCCAAAGATGGTACAGATGTCTTCTGTCTCTAATTTTATTTTTGCCCACTTTGCTACAGTACTCCTTGAGCATTTCGAGAGATAATTATCAAGAGATAAGTATAAATATTTGTGTAGGTCTGAGCAATCAATTACTTATTATCAGTATCTTGAGAATTCATGAGTCTTCGATTTCACTGTCATCCACTAGCAAAGGGAGCTCTTTTAATTAAAGTGAAGATAGCCTTTGTCTATAAACACAGAGATTTAGTAGGCATTTGTTTACTATTATCTGTTTAACTAAGCAGCAATATTCATATTAAAATCTTGTCTAGGGCCTGTGATTTTCCCAGCCATGGTTTCTTTTCTTCTTTTCCTATTATTATTATTATTATTATTTTAGCAGATTTACAGGACGAGGCATGGGGTTCCTCTGGTACAACAGGCCTCAGAGAGTAATTGGTTTCCTCTAGAACGGTCAAGCCATTGTTGCACAACTGTGCATATATAATGCTTGTCAAGTTGGCATTGTGCTTCATAGGTTTGCACCTGGGTAAGACCATGGACACTGCTTCCTGCCAGTGGTCCTCAGGGTGCCCTTGGTTCTGTGGAAGCGAGCTTAGCAGTGTGGAAGCTTCCACCTCATGAGTTATTTTTTTGAAAGCAAAAATTAGTGAGTTGTACACACTAGCACTAATTGTACTTTCTAAGTGCCCCCCCCAACCAAAACAAAAACAAAAATACTTTTAAAGTAATTCCTAAAGGTAGCTTAATAATATCCTTAAGCTTAAAATTTTCTGGGCAGAAATTGAGCTTTATATGTAGTTTCTGAAAGTGATCTGTATTTTTAGCAACCATTCTATTATAGGCATTTTAGTGGCTTTATATTCTGCATGTTTCCTGGAGGAGCTATCAAAATACCTGTTGTTTTTATTTGTTTGTTTGTTTGTTTCCAGGGACCATAATTTTGACTACTTGGAGTTTCGTCTTTGGATTGGCCTGTGGTCAGCCTTCATGTGTCTCATTCTGGTGGCCACTGATGCCAGTTTCCTGGTTCAGTATTTCACTCGTTTCACGGAGGAAGGTTTCTCCTCTCTCATCAGCTTCATCTTCATCTACGACGCTTTTAAGAAGATGATCAAGCTAGCCGACTATTATCCTATCAACTCTGACTTCAAAGTGGGTTACAACACTCACTTCTCCTGCGCTTGCTTGCCACCCAACCCAGGTACGGAAACCTTGGTTAGGGCTTGCGCTTTCGCTCTCTGTAGGAAGGTATGAACTGGTGCTTGCCAAGTTTCAGTGTTCCTCAGAAAAGGATCTTCTGATTTTCTCTGAGAAATCATAATACTGAATTCAACATATTCAGTATCTGAGCATGTTATTCAATGAGGAAATGACACCAGGATCACTGCGATGGGAACAGAGCCAGCTCGGTACTTTGTGATTACCTCAAACTGTCATATTTACAAGAAACCGATGCCTACAGTATTCGTAGTTTTATGAGGTAATTGGAGAGGCACAGGAATGCATATAATGAGTCTAAAGATCAGATGAACCCAATTCTCTAACTTCTATTTCACATTTTATTGATTCTTGATTGCTACGAGAATCTCTTCCTCTAAATGATGTTTAAGTAGCTTATCTTAAACCATAGAAGAAAAAAACAAATGATAATTCAGTTTTCATAAGTTGAATCATGAAATTAAAAAAGGAAGTTCAGGTTAAAGACGTTTATTGCATAAGTGGGATCTTTTAGTTTAACTCTGCTTTGCAATGTCAGTAGGGAGGGAAAGGCCAAAGAGAAGCTAAGAAGGAAGGAAAGCATACACATTAGGAACAGATTTATAGAGTGAGGGCAGAAGAGATTAAAACAGCATCTGTGAGACGAATGTGATGGCACATCTTACTAATTTAATATCCTTCTATCCAAACTTAAGTCAATATCAGGTTTTTTGAATATAAAAGTGTGTTCAAAGTCTTATGAAAGATGTCTCTTAGAGTAATTCATCATTGATTTATAGAGCACAAGACTTATGGAAAGAGGACTCACCCTGAGCGAGATACTCTAGATGTGTGATCACAGACTAATGGGTTGGTGTTTGTATTATACAATTCAATGACAACAGTATTGTGGATACTATGATATACAACTAGCTATAGATTGCTGCTACTTAGAGTAAAAATTGATATGTATGTCACACTTTCTGAGTACGGTCTAGTGGATTGGGTCCAATAGAAGCCTAGGGCATGAATCTGGACTCTGAGGGTAAGCCTTTTCATATTTATAGTAAGTAAATATGTTTGCATTATAAGCCAGATCAAAAATGCATATGGATATAAAAGTTAAAGGGTTTTTGTGCTTGTGGGAGGCTATATGAGATTACTTCCAGATATGCTGGTAGTGTAACTCCCCCCGCTGGGAGTGGGAGACCAAGAGACTAGGAATATTGATTTTGATCTCCATGTTGAAGAAAGAGAATAGCACCTCATGGGTTATCTGTCATGGTGCTGATGAGACAGCTGGGCATCTAGGACTTCACACCTACAACTACTCCTGTCTAGTTTAAGGATAATAAACATTCATTAAGATAAGCCTCCTCTTAAGAGCAAGGCAGGGAAATACAAGACTAAGGTTTCAGTATTCAGGTGAGCATAAGTTTTGTAGTGTTTTAACAGCCTCAAGCTGGTAGTACATGAACTAATACACAGATTAGAAAGGAGTAGGACATGTTATTGTATGGCCAGTGAGTCAGGGACCTCTAGAGAAACAGAACTAATATATTCATTAAATAGTATACATGGGATTTATTAGAATGGTATAGCTAGTATAACAGTGGCGACCTACTCATGGGAAGTCCAAGAATCTGGTAGTTATTTAGTATATGAGGCTGGGTGTCCACAAAGAAGTAGGCTCAAATGCCAGTAAAGGAATGAACTTAGCAGTGAGATCCAGGGGAAACAGGCAAAGAATAAGGACTGTCTTCCTCAATGTCAAAGGAAGCTACTACCAGAATATGTGGCTAAGATTAAATATGGATCTTCAAATAATTTAATTAAGAAAAATCCCTCACAAGTGCACCTAGCCACTGGATTTTAGTCAGTTCTAAATATAGTCAAGTTGTCAACCAATAATAGTCATCACAGCCTGTAATTCCAGAACTCAGGAGATTGAGGCAGAAGGTTTGCCACAAGTTCAATTCCATCCTGGTTACATAGTTCCAACATGGCCTCGACTGCGGAGTGAGACCCGTAGCCATGACACATGTTATTAAAATAGATCACACCTGCTCCTCACCAGAGAAAGACAGCTATAGAAGCTTTTCTTGGAGTATGTCTAAAAGTCATGGAAGCCATCATTATGGACTCAAGAGAAGTGAAAGACGATGAAAAGGCTGGATTCAGGGGCTGGGGACATAGCTCAGTAGTCCAAGAGCTTGCCTGGTATATGCATAACTTTAGGTTCAATCCTTAATACTGCAGAAAAAAAAAAGAAAATTAATAAGTGTATTGACAATGGGATTTTGAACCTTCTTTTCCATTTATTTATGTGTATTCATTTACATTAATACATTTATGTGTTTATGCAAAAGCCTGTAAGCTGACTTGTTACCCATATCTGAGTAGTCAGTCATTCAGCAAGGTTTTCTAAAGGAAAATAATTACCACTCATGTTTTGTGGTTTGAGGTGTTTGTAAAACTGGACAGGGGATTTGTCAGCCTACTTGTCACACATGAAAGATAGATTTGCCCTCGTTCCGTTCTGCCTATGGCTAATGGAAACTCTCATTATTTTTTTTAATTGGATGGTGGCATACCAGTTAATATTGGACTAAGGAAGGCCGCGCTGAATGTGTTCAAGGAAAGAGAGAGAAATGGGAGCGAGAGACAGACATAGGGAGAAAGAGAGAAGGGAAAGAGGGGTGGGAACACAGAACCAGGAGGAGGTTTCTTTGGTGTTTCCCTTCCAGGATGGATCTTTGTATGAAAAGGTGGCACTGAGGGCTGAGCCAGCTTCAGATATGCAATGCAGGTGCAGGTTGCAGGATAATAGTTCCTGTGTACCCGCTTCCCCTAGGTTATATGAAACCCCAGTCCCGAACTGCTGTCACGACAACCACAGCTCCCATTCTCTCTCGTTGGTACCAGTATAGATCTTATGTTTCAATACCAGTTGACAGATGCCAAAAGTATGACTGGATGAAGTTCCTTCTTCCCAGGCAGCTTGGTCTCCTCCTCCTCTTTCTTCTTCGACATGGTTGATACTAGTAGATACCTTTTAGAGCTGTATTAAAGAAGATAGATAGGCTGGTGTATGCCTCTAGTCAAGAATTTGAGAGGATGAGGCAGGAGGATTTCAAGTTTCAAGCTAGCCTGAACTATCTAGTATTAACCTGTTTCAGCTCCTCTTCTAATAAATTAATTCGGATAAATGCTTAGAATGTTTTCTAACATATAATGAGCATTTAAATGTTGGCTACTTTATTATTGTTGCTATTACTCATTACAGTTTAACCTTTGGTATGAATGACAGCACAAGGAAGCCGTCAGGAATCATTTTTCCTTCTAAACATACACCATTGGTAGTCAGACTCTTCTGCCTCCACATTGTTGTTACACTTATCTTTGTGGTGGTGGCACTCATGAAATATGTATAGGAACTGGTGAATGTCTAAGCCTGTGGAGTTGAAACCTGCTCGTGACTTGGGAAAAGACATGCAGATATATCTTAGTCACTGTCCTATTGCTGTGAAGAGACACCATGACCCAGGCAACTCTCATTTTAGAAAGCATTTAATTGAGTTTGAGAGGTCTAGTCCATTACCATGATAACAAGGAGCATCTTGGCAGGCGTGTGAGGTCCTGGAGAAGTAGCTAAGATACATCCTGATTTGTAGGCTGAGAGAGTGTCTCTGGGCTCTCGAAACCTCAAAGCCCAGCCTTAGTGACACACTTCCTCCAACAAGGCTGAACCTCTAAATCCTTTTCAAATAGTATGACTCCCATGACTAAGCAATCAAATATAAAAGTCATTCCTGTTCACATCACTGCAAGATATATGCATCTTTGGTAACAATTTCATATGTTTTCTAATCTTTCTAATATTAGTAACTATAGAAGGGGCATGGCAGAATACACCTTTAATCCCAGTGTTTGGGATATATAGGCAGGTGGACCTCTGGGTGTTCAGGGCCAGTGAATTCTAGGCTAGCCAAATCTACATAGTGATACCAGGCTTTGAGAGAGAGAGGTAAATGACTATGTAGTTCCTACTCAACACTTTGCCACAACCTTTATAGTTGTGATAGCAAACTGCAAAGGCTCATTGTAAATGTATTCCTTCTGAAGAGCAAGATGAAAACATGCTAGGGAGAGTTACACACACAGCTCAAGCATGAGCTCAAAGAACAACAAAAGACTGGTCTTTCATCACAACATGCACTCCTAGTAAAAGAATTCAATCAATGAGTCAATAATATTTAAACTCGCGGATGGCTTTTTTTTGACACTGGGGCAGTATATAACAACAAGCCAGCAACTGCACAGACAGAGCCTTGATCCTGCAAATTTTGAGGAGATTCTATAGAAGTGGAAAGAGGCGTCACTAATCACTAAAAAGACTCAATTCATGGTCACAGTATTTTATGGCCTTTTAACTTTTAAAAATGTTTTGAATATTTCATGTGTCTATTATTCTTCCTTCTTTGAGAATTTCATAATAAATATAAGAATGTACTTTGGTATATCCTTCCCTTCCCCAACTCCTTTGAGAGTCTCCTACCTAATCCTTCTGCCAGCTTCTTGCTCTCTTTTCTCTTTTGAAAATATAACCCATTGAGTTCAACTAATGCTGCCCACACACTCATGTTCGTAAAGCCATCCTCTGGAGTTTGGGCAACCTACCAGAGGCCACATGCCAGGAAAAAACAAAACAAAAACAAAATCCAGACTTTCCTTCCCTCAGAAGCCAACTCCTGCCAGTAGCTTCTCAGTTGTGGTTGGGGGTCTTGTGAGCCCCTTCCTCATCCAGGCTAGAATTTTGACTGGCTTAGTCTTGTGCAGGAAACCACAGCTGCCACAAATGGACGTATCTATCAGCGATATCGTCCTCTTTAGACAAGATTTCACCACACTCTTGCCTATCCTCAGGATCATTCATCCTTCCCATTTCCTCTAACTAACTTTTTTCCTGGAGAAAGATAGGATCAGAAGGGTAAACCATGCGCCCTATTTGCAGCTGAACACTTATTATCGGCACTTTAACGTTGTGTGTCGCTGCATTAATCATTGCCCACTCTATAAAGAAGCTTCTCTGACCATGACCAGAGTAGTCCTAATCTAAGGATGTAGACATAAATATTTAGAAGGGAGTTTGGCAACATGACCATTTAGCAAAAACAATAACAGTAGGTTTCTGCCTGGCACCTGTGACTTCCCCCGTCATGGGTTTTTTGACTAGGCCTGATTACCGTCCTGTGGGGCAGGCCTCATACCCAGTCAGAAAGCAGTTGGTTATTCCCAGTAACAGGCACGCCGCTACTGCCCTCGTGGTCACATTTTTCTTGGTGTGTCTGTTTTGTAGCTCAGTACTGGGTGGGGTAGCTGATGTCTGCTCTCCCTCGGCTGCCTATCACCTCCAGGTACAATGAAAGCTAGCCAGATGGGAGAGAAATTTCCATCATTTTTAGGCTGATTTCTCCATGTCTTTCAGTGTCTTCAGAAATAGACTCTTACCATCATTGCAACCAAGTGTAATGGCAACAGCCTATTTGGGTGCCTTTGTGGCCTCTCTGACCAAGAACTTGTATGACAGTAACCCATGTCTGGCTTTGAGATTTTCATTGACTAATCCAGAACTTCTAGGAGCACGTCTGTCTACTTATAGAGGATACCTCTGTTCAAACTCCACCTTTTTAAAAAAAATACATTTTTTTAGTTTATTTATTTATTATTTTGAGATGGGGTTTTTCTGTGTACCCTTGGCTGTCCTGGGTGGCCTTGAACTCAGAGATCTGTGTGACTCTTCCTCCCAAGTGCTGGGATCAAAGACATGTACCTCTAACACCTGGCCTTCAAATACTTTTTAAATTAACTTATAGACCCTTTCTTCCCTCCTTTCCCACATCTTTCTACCCCCATTCCTGCTTAAACTGTTAATCCCCAGTACATACTCACCTGTGAAATTTTGTATCTTATATTTTACGTTTTTCTTTGTGAAGACAATTCTTCCTCCTTCTTACATTCCTGATTCTTTTTTTAAAGGATTTTTTGTTTTTATTTGATGTCACAGTGTTTTAGGTGCATGTATGCATGTGCACTACGTGTGTGCCTAGTACTACAGAGGCTTTGGGTCCCCTGGATTGGAGTTGTGGACAGTTGTGAGCCACCATGTGGTTGCTGAGAATCCCCAGGTCTTCTGAAAGACCAGCAAGTGCTTTAGCCTTCTGAACCATACTCGTTCATTGCGCCTTCCTAATCCTTCTTGTTCCTGAAAGTTTTTATAAAATCTCATCACTTCCTGACTGTCCTTTTCTTTGTGAGCCTTTGTTCCTCTCTTTTAGCTTCTGTCATCAATTGGTAACTAAAAACATAGGTCTTGTTTCATTGAAGAATTAAGAAGGAAATTAGCCAGGAAGTTCGACATTCATCTGTAGACACATGGCTTATGTACTAAAATTCTTTTTTCTCCGAGGTGATACTAATTACTGTAGAGACAATAGATTTATTCCTCACCATGCCTTGATGTTCACCTAGTAGAAGTATGGAAGAAAGAGGATAAATTCAGGAGTCCAAAGTGAAAACAAAAATGTCTAGTTAGAAGCCATTCACCACATTTTAGATCATTACCAACCTCTCTGCGCAGGAAGACACCAGTGGGCTAAAACACAGATGACAGCCTTGGAGTAAAAGTTGAATTCTGACCTTGGGCACAACATAGCAGTATGGCCATGAGATAGAACAACTAATTAACTAGTTCTTTGCTCCATAATCCATGAACTGCATTCATAGTGTGACTAAAGGTTTGTTATTAGCGTTAACTTAGCATCAGTCAATACTGAATCAAAATTTGTCTTTTTAAAATTTTTCTCATTGTCTTGCATAATAAACCACCTTCAGTTTAATTTTATATTGTTCTTTAAAGAGGTTTAAACATTTCCTTTTCCCCTCAGTAAACTTCTACTGCAAGCTGAGCCTGGAGAGTCATTAATAACCAGTGTGCTGTTATATACAAACAGGAAACACTTCCACTTGTATCTAAGGGAAGAAAAGTGGATTTAGTTCAGTACACATAGTGTATTTATTACTATTATACTGAGGCCAAAACCATAAAAATATTGTGCACTATATTCATAATCGGGTAGCAAAGGGCTTTCAAGTGTTAGGGGGGAAGTTGTTCAATTCACCTCAAGGGAATCTATATAATTCATCCAGAAACACGAGTGCTAGGATTTTTTTTAAACTGGAAACAAAACATGGGCATTTTTCCTTAAGCTCACTTTCAATTCTCCCTGCCCCCAACCTTTTTTTTTTCTCCTTCATCAATCATCAGAAAGGTACTGGGAGGCTACTTCACTGATTTTTGAAACTTCTATTTCTTGAGATGATATGGAGCTTGTGTACATGCACACCCATACTTTTTTATTGAAAACCATTTTAACAGCATGTTCTGATCACTCTTGAAAAGATATTATATTACAAACAGTGTTAATTATTTTCAAATGACCAGAGGTCCAGTATTATTTGACCCAGACTTTAGAAATATATTTTTACTCTAGTTACCCTGCTTATTTGCATAATGTATAAAGGTTATGATAAACACACGCCCAAGGCTGTGTTAATAGTTTAGAAAAGGTCAAAATGAATTTTCTGACCAGGTGTGAGTCTTTTATCTGGAGGACAAAGAAGCTTTGCTAAAAATGATAAATTATAAAGGGAAGAAAAATAGCCTCAGGGGAAAGACACTGTGTTGCTAACAGACGGGTTATATTTTATTGATTCGTTGTTAACTGTTCCAGAGAGAACGTGCTTAATAATGGATGAGTGATTAAGAGGAGAAAATTCTTTCTCAGACATTGAACACATCTCTGTCTGTAATCTCTCAGAGTAAATGATGGCCTTTCTCCTGGTGTGAAACTATAAGACCAAGCCAAAGACCAAATTAGCAGTACCACCCATACCCTCACCTTTATTCTATCCAAGCATGGAGAGACGTCTGAATGCTCAGAAGCAGTTGTCACTAAGACAGCATTTCACTGTCATTTCTTTGTACATGATTTTTCTCTCAGCCTAATTGATGATAGCATGTTACTGCCTTTGAAAAGCACTGCTTGCTTTATGTTGAATCCTGTGGCCCAACAGGGCAGTCAATATGTGTTTCATAGCCCAGTTATAGAAAATGAGGAAGTGTAGTGTGATCCTGATTTATCTTTTATGAATGGTGCCATATTAAATGCAATTTCTCTTTTATTGCAGGTCATTTCTTCTTTTTTTATGAAGTCGGTTTAAATCATAAAGTAATAGCAAAATTTAAAGTATACATTGTATTGTACTGTTCCTACTGCTTGCCCTTGGGACATGGCTTCATTAGCACAGTCGATGTTTTGTCATTGATGGTCATGGCGGCTCCTGAAAAAGCCACACATGACCAGAACACCCACCATTGCAGTCTCCTTTCACTGTCCTAACCTATACTTCAATAGCTTCGCCATGACGCTTGTAGAGACTGGACAGGGAGAAAGAATGATTTTGGATTAGCACCAGATCTAGCTTTGTGTTTATATAAAATATATATTTGGACAAGTTTCCTTGGACTACTGTCTGTAGCACATTGGGAACGTGACCATCGGTAGAAATGGAGGAGACTTTTTTGTGGAAACAGTGACTGAACATTTTCCACTTGGCACATCTTCTGCAGCTCTACTCTCCAAGAAAGCGTGCAGCTTCGCAGGCATGCTTGCAGGAAGAGGGTCTGCCGCTCAAGACCGGCTAACTTGCTAGTCACAGGAAATCCCAAGCTTTGGGTCTGGTAGAAATACTCAGGAAAATGAAAACAGTAACCGAAAAAGTTTAGGAGGCTTTCTAACTCTGTGTTCAGACTTAGAGCTGAGGCAGTGGTAACCCATAGCTGTTTCTTCCAGAATTTTCCTGATTTCATCTTGCCATCACCTACAAAAGCTGTTTTTGTTTTTGTTGTTGTTGTTGACCTAGACTTTTAAAGCATAGACTCGCCTTTATCAAGCGAGGTGGTATAATCAGGTTTCCCAGGACCCTGAAATCAATGACATGCTCCTATATCGAGATCAGTTTTATCTTGTATCCATTACCCTCTTACTTGATTTCCGTAAGTTGATGCTAAGAGCGGAATAAACCACAGAAGCCTGAGGATTGGAGAGTAGCCTTTCAGATCCTCCTTGTTCACAGCTCCATGTTACTGTAGCCGTGACAAGCTGTTGTGATGCTGATTCAGATAAGATGGATATTTGGTTGGCACGACCCAAATGGTAGCGCACATTTTCTGGGTTTACTCATCGTAAAACCTTTGGGAAGTAGATGACACCTCCCCAGGTCTAGCTCTGCTTTGTGCAGGTTCTAGAGTTAGTAGTGATCTTAGCACCATATACTTAGCCCTGACCTGTGCTAATAGTTTTCCCCATATTCCATTATTGAATCTGCTTCGCCACCTTA
Source organism: Pachyuromys duprasi (assembly GCA_028658305.1). Taxonomy (NCBI): domain Eukaryota; kingdom Metazoa; phylum Chordata; class Mammalia; order Rodentia; family Muridae; genus Pachyuromys; species Pachyuromys duprasi. The sequence goes on along the minus strand of CM053743.1, from coordinate 22,227,323 downwards.
TGGGGTGGTTGGATTTAAATGCAGCTACACAACCTGTGACTTGGAAAAGTGAAGTAACTTCTTTAAGACCAGGGTTAAGGGAAGGAGTGTCAGAGCCTTGTTTTCAGCATGTGGCACAGTCAGAATTGAGGCCAGAACTATCATGCCCCTCTCTGATGTGGAACCGGACCTGCCTGCAGGAACCAACTATTGCTCACATTTGACTGCATGACCTCAAGTGGGCTTATACCTCAATTCCTGCTACTGTATAAAGATGTGCCATGTGGAGCCTTGGCATCAGGTCCCTGGAGAACTAAAGAGGCTTAGCTCCTGCAGCTGAAGCCATTCTATCCCCTGGTTCTTTTTCCAGACCTCTCTACAAGCACTTAAAGAGGAAGGGGCCACCTTAAGATTGAAAAGTTACAGACAAAATGTCTATTTCTGACAACATGCCTTCCACCCTTCCGGAGGTGGATCTAAATAGTGCTCAACTTTGACACACACACACAAAAGTGAAAAATCCAAATAATGGAAAACCATAAACCTGTGGGGCTTCATGGGAGAGACTGTCCTGGTGGTGATTAGCTGCATCTAAGTTTTCTGCATTCTTAAAGCAGAGAGGTGGCACTTTCCCCTGAGCCTTGATGCCGAGCTGGAGTGAAGACAGAGTGCAGTGTGTTTGGGCTTTTCTTTTTGACCTTTCCAGAATCCTAATTAAGGATATTGCAGATGCCTTATAAATGGATCAGTCTGCAATTGGATGCCAAAGTGTTTATACTCTGTCTGGATCTAAATGGTGCCCAATGGCCCTTGTAGATCAAGAGCCCAGCTGTAATCGATCATTTTCTCATCAGTGAGCCTAAAGAAATTTACTTTTAATCTCATTTATGGACTCTACCAAATCCTGCCAATATGTATTTATAGACATGCATATATATACATACATATATATGATTATTAAAATAAGCAGAGAAAGCATTATATACTTCTCCCTGTTCTTTATATACTGCTTTTCTGGATTTTTTAGGGCCAGTGTACTTTACTAGTTTATCTCAGATAAACACTGAAAATGTAAAGAAATATAAGGAAGTAGAATTTATGCATTTCTAATTCTTGGGAGCAGTTATTGAAAGTTCAGAATCTTATTTTAATTTCTGTATTGTCTGTAATTATGTCACAGAGTTAGAGTCTTGAATACCTCCCCCACTTTCTAACCATTGTTGGAATGCAGAGAAGTGTGTTGCAAGGAACCTTTCAGCATCCAGCCATAGGCAGCTGGTGAAGTTGCGCTGAAAAGCTAGCTGAGGAAGAACAGCCTGCCACTCGAGGAACAGTGCCTGAGCTCACGTGTGCTGACTCATTAGTGAGCATGGCCCCACCCTGAATTCTTGGCCCATGAACATCATCATCATCTTGATTTTGATGGTGGGGAATTCTGGTAGAAAAGAAAGAGTGTGGAATTTAATAAAGTCTGACCTCAGGTGATGCTACTGACTGCACAGTTAGAGAAGGCATCTGTCATGGCTTGCTTCAGTCTTGCCCAATATTTAAGTCACGTGAGAAGGGTTACCTAGGATGTGCTCTAGGATGATTTGTGTATTTATTTATTATCCATTTTTTTTCTCATGTAGCCCAGACTGGCCTCAGATTTTCTATATAGCCGAGGATGACCTTGGATTTCTGATCTTCTGCCTATGATATGCCACCTCCCACCCTGGGTCTTTAAAGGGCATTAGGATTGAAACCCAGGGCACCATGTTTGCTAAGCAGATGTTCTAGCAAATGTGGCAAACCTTTAGATGTATACCATGTTTTTAAATGGACAAACTGAGTACTATAAGATGTCTTAGTCAGGGTTTCCTTTGCTGTGAAGAGACACCATGACCAAGGCCACCCTTATAAAGGAAAACATTTCATTGGGGCTGGCTTACACTTGCAGAGGTTTAGTCCATTATCATCATGGCAGGAAGCATGGCAGCGTGCCAGTAGACACGGTGCTGGAGTGAGAGTTCTACACCTTATTCCACAGGCAGCAGAAGGAGACTGTGTCACTGGAAGTAGTTTGAGTTTGTATGAGACCTCAAAGCCTGCCTCCACAGTGACACTCTTCCTCCAACAAGGCCACACCTCCTAATAGTGCCACTCCCGATGAGTCAAGTGTTCAAACACAAGACCAGGCTTATTCAAACCACCACATAAAACAATGCACTTTGTAATTTTTCAAGAACAAAATACTACTAAAATCCTAGCTTTATTTACTTTACTAACTTTTTTTTTAAGGATTCTTGTCTTCTTGCATGGGCCAGGCATTCTTTAGCTTACTTGACTCTCTTGGATTTGTAATGAAACAGAATAAGAAAGCATACTGTGTGTGTATGTTAGGGAGGCTGTGGTGGGCACTACCTTCTGGCTAATACTTTCATAATTCCTAACCTTCAGAGACCAGAGTAGATTTTAATGTTGATCCAAACTAGGGCCCTGACCAAGCATTTCTCACCTTTAGTTTCTTGTTCTTGTCCATTTTCTTTATCTGTATTTATTCTCATTCATTTCCAGTGAGGAAACACCCCTCCTCCAGCTTTGTTAACCTGAATTAACACATGAGTGCCTGTGAGTTAAGATTTAGACTATGTAAACTCTAGGGAAGAGTAGTGAGTATGCTATTCTTGCCCTCATAGATCTCCTAGTTCATATTTTAACCAACACTGCTACCACACATTTTTCCTTAAAATTTTATATAGGCAAGATCCGAAGAAATACAGAGAGCTAAGATGACAGTTTGGAATTTGACTGGATAGGGAGAACCAAAGAGCAATTTATGTTGAATAAATGATAAGATCCTCAGATAAAAGCTTAACAGATCTTGTTTCCTATTGCCATTAGTTAAGTATATTCTCTGTTTAACAATTTAAAGTGCAAATTTCCTGTCAGTGGAGAAAAGGTTCTATCTGATAAAAATAAAATGTTTTAAATGAAATATTTTAATTTTTAGACCCCTAAAATAAAATAACTAACAAAATGTTTCCAAAGTAAAGGTTAGTTTAATTCTTCTGTAATGTACATCCTAAATCTACAAATGGCACCTCATTATATGAAAGTGTTTTAAAGTTTAATTATATATTCATCCTCACTATATTTATATTGGTTTTTTTTAGTGTTTTTTCACACATTTTGCAAAGACAGACTTTATCATGTGCAGTTCAATGTTCTAAACACTACAGATTACTTAATACTTAGTAAAGCTCCACAGTGTGAGGTTTTTCACTGTATATGAATCCAGTCATCAGTTTTATAACTGACAGGTATTCCTTTCATTAGACAAATGTGTATTGAATATGCGCTAGAGACAGAATTATAGATAGTAAAGGCACTAATATAAGACCCTGAACTTTGAGTAACTGCTCCCACGTTTTGAGTATGCACCAGTTCTTCTCAATTAGGTTTCTTTACCTCTTCATTTTCCTTTGTGATAAACTAGTAAAGCATTAGTGCATTGTTGATTATGAAGAGCAGGAATGAAATTTAATATCATCTCTTAAATATTTGCCTTACAAATCTGCCCAAATCATTGTTTTAAGTGTAAGAAGAGCATGCTTACACTATATAGAATTTTGTCATGCTCTTACATTGTTTTGGGAACTTTTAATGCCCCTTCTCTGTTTTAAAGGCCATTATACATTTAGTTTGTTTCTATTTTATTTTTCATATTTAAAAAATTGTCATTTTCTTACAGTTAATCTCTCAGTATCTAATGATACCATGCTGGCCCCAGAGGACCTGCCAACTGTTTCTTCCACTGACTTGGTAAGTTAAGTGACTTAATATTTCAAATTACCTGCAGTTTGTAGTGTATGCATGTTGCTATCTGGTCTCCATTTAGCATTGCTGATCCTCATTGTCTGAAGAGGGAAAGAAAAGAATAACTGTCATCACGCTAGCTGGCTTTTCATCCCCTTTAAGAAATGCAAAATATCTGGGCACAGGGGTATTTTCTGAGACTGATACTCCAACCAAGGACCATTTGTGGATGTAACCTAGAGTCCCTGCTCAGATGTAGCCCATGGCAGCATCTCCAAGTGGGTTCTCTAGAACAGGAGCTGTCTCTGACATGAACTCAGTGACTGACTCTTTGATCAACTCCCCCTGAAGGGGGTGCAGCCTTACCAGGCCACAGAGGAGGACAATGCAGCCAGTCCTGATGAAACCTTGTAAGCTAGAGTCAGATGGAAGGGGAGAAGGACCTCCCCTGTCAGTGGACTTGGAGAGGGGCATGGGAGGAGATGAGGGAGAGAGAATGAGATTGGAAGGGAATGAGGGAGGGGTCTATAGCTGGGATACAAAGTGAATAAACTGCAATTAATATAAAAAATAAACATTTATTTAAAAAAAGAAAAAATGTAAAGCCAATATTTATTCATATAACATTTTTTTCCAAAATCTTAAGAACTTAACTGACATTTTTTGTCACCTTGACATTTTTCTTCAAGGGCAAGGAGAGTGTAGAAAAACAAGAACTAGCATTGTCTGTTGCTGGCCTGCCTGGGGTCTTGTCTGGTTGACCAGATGGTGCTGTCCTCTCTTCACTAAGGGTGACGGTAGCAGATCATTTCCCTCATTACTTAGAAAGGACTGAGTCTCCATCACATGCTGTCCTTTCCCATGGCTTGTAACCAGGCACCTTTATAGCCCTGGAATTAAGTTTTTGAAAATGAGCTGTTTTGCACGAAGGTCACAGACTAGAAGACGACTTTTATATTGGAGAAAATGGGGAAAGCACCATTTCAGACTTCTGATTGTTTCTTCTATGCCAAATATGGAAACTAACCAAAGAATATCAATCTCTTGGTTACAAAGACAGAAAACATAATACCTTGTATTGAGAGAGTGCCCATCTCTCAGGAGACCAGAACACTTCTGCAGATATTGTGTGGCAAGTGCTCACAACATCCTTTCAGAGATACTTTGTGTCCTTTCTGGCAGCTCTCACATGACCCTGTTTTTCTCTTGTCTTTGTGTTCTCTGGCTTTCCTGACTTCACTCCTTACCCCTAGAATTTTCTGTGACTTTTTTCAAAATGTATGTCTTTACTTCTTTATATTTCATACTGTGTGTGAGAGTATGTCTTTGTATGTGTGTGTCTTTAACTCAGTCTCTTTCTGTGTGTGTTGCATGTGCGTAAGAACATATTTTTTACGTTGAAAATCACAATAGAAGAATTCAAATTTTCGTCCCTTTGCCAGCCAACCCAGAAGGACTTGCCTAAAATAGAAGAGAAAATGCTTCCTTCTAGTTTTAAAGGTTTTTAATTAAAATTCTCTTTGTGCTTTAAAAAGAAACCAATAAAAACCTAAGTTTCTTAGAAATAAAAAAAAATTAAAGACATTCACTTTCACATTGCTTTCTACCCTCACAGGTACCACAGGGGCCAAGACAACAGCCAGCCAGCACTGAGTAGGGTAGCGACTTGCAGCCGGTGTTACTGTTACTGTCCCCCAGTGTTACTGTCCCCACTGGCTGGCCCATGTTCCCTCAGTAACTGACAAATAGTGGAGAAGAATTGGAAGCCATTCCTTTTGAGAGGCACACATTTTCTGTTTCCTGGGCTGTACTGGCTCTGCTTCCCTGGACTTTTCCTGGGGCACATAGTCATCAGGACATAATTTCCTTTTTTTTTATTTCATCCATAATTAAGTTATGAGAGAAGTTGAAGCAGTTGAACCCCTGGCCAGTAAGCCTTCCTCTCCTGAGGCCTCCTGCATCAGGTGTTAGAGGAGGAAAAGCCTCTCCCTTCCTCCTCATTAACATGAAGACAAGCAGCCCTCCTGTGCAGAGGGCCTGTCTCAGGGGAGAGGGTAAGGAAGAGGGACATTTCAGCCTCCAGGTGGGTGGGAACTGTTGGGACATTTCCCCTCCTGAGGATAAGAGTGCTGTTTCCAGCGTTTCCATTTGATGCTGGAATCATTTCATCCTCACCTCTGCCACTCTTCCTATTGATACCTTGATGCTTATCTCTCTCTACCCTGCAAACAAATTCTTCACATGGCCACTGAAAAGAAGCTTTGAGAGGAAATGCAGCTGGCAGACACTGATTCTGAGTGATTTAGGATCTGATGGCTTCCAGCTTCAAGCTACAAGAGATCAAAGTTAAAGAATTGCTTAGCATGTCTCTCTCATTTAAAGTTCGTTTGAGACATCCCTTTAATATACAGTCCTGACATGCTAATTTCAGTGAGATTTACAGTGGCATGCTCCGTGCCACAGTCAAGACGTAGAACATTTCCTGTATATCAGGAAACCCCATGGAATAGTCTGTTTGTTGTCTTGTTTACATGCTGGGTTTCTGAGCCAAGAAAGATCATCCCTTGCTTCTCTGCTGCATCTTTGGCTTTTAGAAGTCACTGAATAAGGCAGGCACTCACTCACTACTTATGGCTATCTTTTACTATGAGGGACTTGTAATATTTCAGAGTTTAGTCTATCGAAGTTTCTTTGCATCCTTATCTCTGGTGGATTTTAAACTGAATTTTCAAATTATCTAGCTTGCTTTGCATGTTCCTCTGGGAGCAATGATCTCCATGTTTTAGAAATATAATCTTAGTCTCAAGCAGAATAACCACTAAATTTTGGTGTTTCATGAGTGTACAAACAACTGCAGCTCCAATATATGCTGAACATGATAAAGTAAAATTGGAGATTATGCAAATAAAGCTTGTTCATGGTAGGGAAAGCCCTAAAAGAGAAGATTAGCTATTTTTCCTTCAAGTTCCTGTTTATAGTATCACTGTCAATCATACCTAAAAGAACACGTATTTTACTGGTCTGCATATATGGAAGGAAGAGCGAAGACCAGTGGTTCTCAACCTTGCTAATGCTGCGACCCCTTAATACAGTTCATGTTGTGGTGACCCCCAACCATAAAATTATTTTTGTTACTTCACATATATAATTTTGCTACCATTGTGAATTACGATTTAAATATATGTGGATTCCATGGTCTTAGGCAACCCCACTAAAGGGTTGTTTGACTCCTAAAGGGGTCCTGACCCACAGGTTGAGAGCCACTACTGTATACCTTTATTTGCTCTTTGCTTGTTACACTACCCAACAGAATTCACAGAGTCTACTCTGGTGATTCTGTGAATCATAGGACCAAGAACGGTCACACCATTCTACTGGACTGTCTGACATAGAAGCAATAGTGGTTTGATGTGATGTACCTGCCGGGTGAAGAGAAGAGCTAACATTCATTTTCATGGGAAGCATAATGTCATATTAATATTCTCCTACATGGCATCCTGTGGTTTTCCTCTCACTGAGAAATTCAGATGTAAAAAGCAAAACAAAAACCAAACCAAAACAAAATCCTGTCAAGTATGTTTTAAGATACACCTGGTCCAACTTTAAAAATATGTTCTAGAAAACGTCAGATATACACCGAAATCAAAGAGAAAAATGGACGGCAATATCCATGTCACTCAGGCTCAATGACTGTCCACACTTGTCTATTCCATCTCATGTTTCCTAGCCTTTGGAGAGGAGATAGTATAATGCTTTATTTTTTAAGTAAACCCTTACATTTTTAAAAAAGAATTATGGGTAAATCCACTTAGAATAAGCAGGGTAACTCTCTTGAAAATGATACACAGAAAAAAACGATTTGACATCTCTTTGAGGAAATTCTTCTTCATCAGAATCCTCAGTTTCTTGCCGCTCCTTTCTGTAAACCTTTTTCTCGCCAGCCTTTTGCATGCTGTGGCTTAGCCCATTTGACCACTTGTGGCGTGGCTCTGTGTGTCTCCAAGTGAGCATGTCTGCCCACACTGTCTAACCCTTCTGTGTGTCTGCTGATGCCGGAAGAAGTGCACGTCAAAGTCTGCTGCTTATTTTCCTCATCCACTGGTTTTGTTCTCTGTTATTTCTCAGCTTTGTTCTCCTGCTTTTTCTTAATACCTTTGGAGAAAGAAAATACTATAAGACCTTTCCTGCTCTCAGGGCTCAGTGTCAATTTTGCCTTCTCTGTACTCAGTGAAATAGATGGCTTTCCCTTTTGCTCTCCTAACCATGCATTTACACACTCGTTTACCGCCTTATATTATTAAGTAATTTTGAAGCACACAATTTATTTCTCTAAGGAAACTTGTAAACATTGTTGCTGTTTCTTTAATCTTTCTCTCTCTCTCTCTTTACTCCTTATATTAGTTCATACATGTGTTTAGATTCAGTGCATTCTCTATTTGCCTGTGGGAGCTTGTTTTAATTTTCCACTGGCTGTTGTTACTCCAATATCCTATAACTAAATGAAATAGCATTGCCAGACTTCACAAACAAAATATGGAATATTCCATTACATCTGAATGTCAGGTGAATATTAAATAACTTTTAGTGTATCTTCTGAATGTTGTACAGGACATGCTTATACTAAAAATAGTCGTTGTTAAGGCAGAGTGTTAGCTGAGCATTTTGCATCTTACCTGAGCTTTCTAAATTGAAAGTTTACTTTAACTTTACCTTCTGGACAGAAGAAATATGCCAATTATTCCAGACCTAATGAAGGGTTTTATTCTCTCAGTTAACAAGACGGCTCTGGTACCTGCCATACCCTGAAATGAGCTCTGCTTTGTATCTGTTTGTCCTGCATCGTTGCGTGCACAGCCCTGTTGGTCCTTTGGCTGTACGGCTTACCATTTGTAGCTTTTACCCAGCCTCAGCTCAAAGTCAGCGTCTGCCCCTGGCCTTTTTCTTTATTCTTGCTGCTCTCGCCACCCATTTTTCCTTTTCATCTCCACAGGTTCCAGTGGTTTTCATTGTCTTACTCCTCATGCACAACTCTTGTGTCCACCATCCCCCAGAAACTCATATTAACCTTGCGATAATCTAGTGTCCTAGAATATCTTTTGCTGCTGCATTTTCTTTTAAAAAGTCTGTAATTGCTGTTGAAGCTTTTCACTCCCACTCACTTCTCAGACCATTGTGTTTCTTTTCCTGAGCCACCCACAGCCTTTCTTGGTGTCTAACCTCCCTCATGGGCATGCTGGGTGCTCTACACATTTCTACTCAGCACATTGTGTTGAGCCGTTGCTCCCAGGTCAGCAATTGGTGTTCAGGGTCTCCAACCCTGACATCTCCCCTAGATCCTGAGCCATTAGACGGTTTTCTGAGGATTTTCAAACTCCTATCACTAAACATGAGGGTGGGCTGCAAGTATGCAAAGTCATAGGCACCTTTTCAAAAAGAGGTCATATGAGAAATCTAAGATCTCTGAGATTATATTCCCATTTGGTTTGCCCAGCTCCTAAAGACCAGACAGTATTTAGCATAAGAAATAAAGATCAAAATCACAGACCTACAAAGAGAGAAAAGACAGTGGCAGCAAGGTGCTGTGTCTCCTGAGTTAACTAACCCACAGGAGACAATGTCAACTTGAACTTGGGCGGTAGCCTGGGCTCTGGGTGTATTTCTTTATGATGCAGAACCTGTCTGAAGTCTGAAGGAATTAACCTTCACTTAACATCGTCTTATATGAAATAATGGGAATAATGCAAACCCTTCAGCTATGTTTTCTGAGGTCTTTAAGTAGAACTGATTGTCAGCTACAGTGTAGGTTTTAGGAAAGCCGTAAGAATTTTATTTCTCAAAATTACCTATGTTAAGATACATGCTGGTCAAGTAAAGTCTTTATATATGTGAGATGTTAGTTGTAGATGGGTATTGGGGACTAACCTTTCCAGATAACAATAATAGATTCATTTAACACTTTTAAAATATTGGTGTTGCCATTTTGAACTACCTGAGAAACTCATCAAGCTGAGCTGCCTGCCTTTGCATCTGTACCTGGGCTATTTTTACCCGAATCTTGAAGAAATGGATAAAAATTCCTGCTGGGGTTGTTCCAGTGCATCTTACATCCCTGGGAGATTCCCAGTATAGAGAAGGACTCTGCTGATGGTACATTGCTGATATGAAATTAGGGCACAGTTTTGCTGATTTTAAAACAAAGAAATATGTTCCCAATTATGCCCTCTAAATGTTAGCTCTATTTTCCTGAAGTCATCCATATGTGGAAATGTAAAAAAAAAATCAAGACATGATTAATTACCTTTCAGAGTCTGATAAAAGGGCAGTTATGCAGTTCAACTGTATACAATTAGAAGTAACAGGAAAATATTTCAGGTGAAGATCTAGAGTTACTTCATATTGCCTTGGACAGGCACCTTTTGAGCTCTTTGTAAACCTCCTCCCTTTCTGGCCAGACTGGATTGCTGATATCAAGAGAATTCTTAGGATGGTAAAAGATGTTGATTTGTTTGGTGTGACATATAATTCTTGCCTTTGAATGACAAGAGAAATTTACCATTCCACACTTCTTTGCAAGGTATTTCCAAATAACTTTCATTATCATGGACTCTCCTCTTAGTCCAGAACCCAAGAATACACAGTTTACGAGGTTATCTAGAGGCTTTCTCAGATAAGACACCAGTTAATTCCACCAATCACATGAACATTCATTGAGGCAGAGAAAATTCTGGAAATATATGTCTAGGAAACAGTCACTGCTTTCACATTGTCAACAAATGCTCTTTGTACAGCAAAACCAATACACTAAAGGATAATTGTTGAGTGAGGCTCAAATACAAGATATAGCTGCACAGGAGTTCTTTTACACAAGGGAATGAGTGACCAAGTCACTTCGTTACTGACAAGTGTCAAACAGAGGAGAAGCATTCATCCCCGCACAGTTGAATACCAAGGGTGAGATGCCTGCTCAGATCACTTAAGGGTGTCCTTCAGACTACATTCTGGAAAACATTCCTTAGACTCAGAGGCCTTTAATTTTAGCTGTCCTGTAAGTAAAGTTAGCTGTTTTAGAAGATACTTCTAAGATGGGAATTTCAGTTGTATGTCACTAGTCAAGAGGGTGGCCTCAAAACCAAGAGAGAGAAACATGGTGTCCAGACAAGGACACCGTGAACGAGATTGTGTCTCTGCTAAGCTTAGCCTCTGCTTGATTCAGTGTGAAACTCTGAAATGTAATTTGTAGCACACTGCTGCCTCCTCTTTAAGCAGAAGCAGGGAGCTCATACCCTGCTAGAGTTGAGGGACTGTCGGATGACACAAGGGCTCTACAGAAAAGCAGCCAGCTGCGGTTGGGTACAAGATCCATGTAGGTGCACAGGTCTACCCATGACACTAGCAACAGGATTTGCAATGTATTAGATGTGGAAAACAAGAGAAGCTGCCGGAAAGAAGCACACTATCGACGGCAGACCAGCACACATGAAACTGTTTGCTTGAGACCATGAAACACAGAGCCGGAGAGCTCCCACACAGCTGCTGGGGCGTAAAGGCATCACAGCTGTTCTACATGGGTGTTCCAAGTGCTGACCTGTAGCCACCAAGAAAAAAAGCAATGCTGTATTGAGTTTTTTAACCAAAAAGTCTGGGACTCTGCACGCTTTGATGGCATCATCTCTTCAGTTGCTAGAGTGTTCTTATTAAGGTCAGAAAATACCAACATGTGAAGTACTTGGTTAGTTATCTTCCTATAACTTTTGGAACATTAATGTACCATAAGGTAGGTGAGTATGGACCCGAGTACACAGAAGTAGGTATTTTGTGAATAATAAAGGTATTTCTGAAGTGTGACCTTTTGAGATTTAGGATAGTAATGTATCTCATTTGACCCATGGGAAGGCTGGCGGGAAAGAAGGACTTTGTAGTCAGTTTCTGTTGAACAGTGGATGATTGTTAAGGTGGAGGAGCCAACTGTGTAACACACTGCCTCCAACTCATTGTGTCCTTCATAATTTCCGGCCTTGTTACCCCCTGTCACTCTAGTAAGGTGTATGGGGTTTCATTCTTGAGTGGTTATCTTCAGGTTGGTTTATAGGCGGTCCCAATGAAGGCCACTTGGAGTCTACCAGGTATGAAAAGCTGCTTTAGATGTCAGTAGTCTCTGAAAGAAAATCCCTGTTTTATTTTCAGTACCATAATGCTACCTTTGACTGGGCCTATTTGTCGAAGAAAGAGTGTTTGAAGTATGGAGGAAAGCTTGTGGGAAACAACTGTGATTTTGTTCCTGATATCACACTCATGTCATTCATCCTCTTCCTGGGCACTTACACCTCTTCTATGGCTATGAAAAAATTCAAAACCAGTCGCTATTTTCCAACCACAGTAAGTACCTGGGATATATAAATAATTTTCATTGGATTTGCCCTATATCGCCACTAATGCAATGATACAAAATGAAAAGGGGACCTGCAGTTCAACTTGTCCAATATTGCTTTGTACATTTAAATAAAGCGCTGGTCTTTGTTCATGTGAAATGCACATTTTACACAATTGTACTTCTGCTTTAAGAAACCTTCCAAAGATTTTGCTTTCACAATTGCATCCTAAGTTCTGGCTATAGTACTTGTTGATGTACTGGAAGGGAGAAATGTGAAGTGCTTCCATCTAAAAGCCTTGTATGACTGAAGAAAAGGACCCTTCTACAATACATAAGCAAAACCTTTTGATATCAGTCAAGAACTTTGATGGTGTGGAATTTTGCAATCATTGACTACATATGTGTTTTAATACTTGAATGCAGTCTATATGATGCACTAGGATTGATATAAGAGATGGATGAAATTTGAGCCAAAATTTCCTTCCCATAATACTGAATGTTGTAGTACCCAGAGTACATAGACTTCCGCTACCACCCTAGTGTGCTTGAGTGAGCTTAAATTCAAAGCTACGGTTCTTTGAGAGACTAAAACAAATATTTAGCTGTTTAATGTTTCTTTTAAAAGCTGGGAAATGAAACAGAGATACTCCTGTGCCTTCAGTTCATAGCATTTAAGAGGTCAGTGTTCCCAGGTAATCTGCATTAAAGATTTATATCAGTGACCTGTTCACCTCCTAAAACTGCTTCACTGTGTTTTATATAGGAGAACATTAGCAGACAGAAGCCCCTTTCTAATCCCTAGAAAATAAAGTTTCGTATATTCACTGTCACACAGGAAATTGTGAGCTTTCTGATTTCTTCTTATAAAATAGGGAATAAAAGAAAGAGTTGATAATGAGTTATTTAAAAGAAATGAACATTTTTTATAAAGAGAAATTGGGAGAAGCTTACTTAATCTGGTTAAAATAAACCTTATAGAATGGAATTTGACGGGCTCAGGGCCAGTCTTTGTTTAGTGTACAATGTAATATCAGATGTACACACACACACACACATCACAGATACACACAGAGAGCATTACATAGAACCTAGCTCTGCAGGTAGTCCTCATCATTCCCATCTTCTGCTGTTTAAGGCTTCCTTTTCACCCGTGCAGATTAGGGATGGTTCCTGAGTGCATTTGACATTGTGGTCCCAGCACACACCCCAAGAGATGAACTGAACCCAACCATTTCTTCAGTGGATGAGCTTTATATAGAACAGATTCTTGGTAAAAGGTTTAAGAATAATTTCTTCTGGGTTGTGGTTTTTTTTTCCTTTGTTATTACCAGTTCATGGGATGTTGGGTTTTGTTGCATTTTGACTTATACTTTTCAGATCATTACTTCTTGTCAAAGTCTGATGTTTTTTGAGCATAGTCAGTGGAACTGTGGAAAATTTGAAAAGCTCTTAGATGTACTTTGTAGAATTAACTTCTATCAACCCTCAGATGGAGACTATCTTTTCTGTTTTTATTTTAATTGACAAATAATAATTATATACATGTGTGGAGTACAATGTGATATCTTAGTATATGTTTACATTGTGGAATGTTATGTTAAGCTAATTAACATTAATACTGGAATTTCACGTGGTTAAGTCATTTCTGCAATGAAAACAAAATCTACTCTTGACAAATTGAAATATACAACATATAATACATATAGCAGATGTATGTATAGCATATATGTATAAAATGTAGTCGGCATGCTATACAATGGATCTTAGAAACTTACTTACTCCTGCAGTGTAATGGAACTTTGCAAGCTCAAGCCGGCATCTGCTCGGCTGGTCCCCTTGCTTTCTGCTGTCTTGGCCTATGAGCCTCACTTTTTAAGTTTCCTTATATGAGTAAAATCATGCAGTGTTTTGTCTTCTATATCTGGCTTACTTTACTTTTCAAAAATACCCTCCAGGTTCCTTTATTTTTTTTTCAAATGATAAAATTTTCTTCCTTTAAAATTCCAAATAATATGGGCTGGAGAGATGGCTCAGAGGTTAAGAGCACTGGCTGCTCTTCCAGAGGTCATGAGTTCAATTCCCAGCAACCACATGGTGGCTCACAACCATCTATACTGCAATCTGGTGCCCTCTTCTGACATGCCGATGTATATGCAAACACAACATTGTATACATAATAAATAAATCTTTAAAAAAAATTCCAAATAATATTCTAATTATAACTATAATTATATAATAATGTTGAAAATCAAAATTATACACACACACACACACACACATATATATATATATATATACATGTCATTCATGGTGACATTTTTGAATGTTACTATGTGTTGGCTAGTGGGAATGGTGCTGTGATGTAGGAAGTACACACAGTCTGTGCTATACTGATTTTATTTTCTTTCATTATATGTTGAATAATGGGACTGTTTGATCATATGACAGTTCTCTTAATTATTTTGGGGAACCTCCTCTGTAACAGCTAAGTTACATTCACAGTGATAGAATACAAGGTTTCACTTGCTTGCAAATCTGTGCCAAACCTTGTTATCACCTGTCTTTTTTATAATGGTGATCTTTAACATAGATGAGTTCACAACTCACTGCAGATTGAATTTGCATGTCTCTGACAATTAGTATCACTGAGCACTTTTTCACATTTCTGTTAGCCTGTAAGTCTTTTAAGATCTGCCTGTCAAGCATGCCGTCCATTTTAAGTTTGCTTATACTTTACCCTTGAGTTTCTTAAATATTCCTGACATTACCTTCTTGTCAGGTGAGTTTTTGGTAAATATCTTTTCCCACTTTGTACTTACTATGTTACTCTGCTAATTGCTTCTCTTGTGGAACAGAAACATTTTAGTTTGATGCAGTCTGATTTGTCAGCTTTGCCTTTTTCCTGTGGGTTTTTTTTTTTGGAGTCAATTCTTGTAACAAAATTAAGTATGAGGTTAGTTTCTTTCTGAGAATAATCTTTGTCAAGCTCAGCATAACACCGTTGTTATGTCTTCTTCCAATATTTTTATGGTTTCAGACTGTTCAGTTAAGCAATCAATTTGGAGTTGATTTTTGTATGTCCGAGGTCTATTTTCATTCCTCTGCAGGTGAATATCCAATTTTTCTAACATTGATCATTTTCTCTTCATCATATACAAATGGTATCTTGTTGAAAACCACTGCTGATTTCTGGGGTCAGATCCTGCTCAACTAGTTTATCTGCTGTTCTATTACATTATAATGCATTTAGAAGAAATTGTTTATTTTGTAGCTTTTTAGAAAGCAGGTATTGTGTATTCTTTGCTCAAGACTGCTTTGGCTATATGGGATGTTATGAACTTCTATACAGATTGTAGAATTACTTTTTTTTCAATTTCTTTGGAAAAATGTCATTGGAATTTTCTATTTTTATTAATTACAGTTTATTCACTTTGTATCCCCCTGTAGCTCCCTCCCTTCTCCCTTCCCAATCCCTGCCTCCCTCCCCCTTCTCTACCCATCCCCCCTCCCCAAGTCCACTGATAGGAGAGATCTTCCTCGCCTTCCTTCTGATCTAGTCTATCAGGTCTCAGCAGGAGTGGCTGCATTGCATTATATTTATTGAAGTACTGTAACATTTTAACATCATTTATTCTTCTAGTCCATGAACATGGGATATCTTTTCATTCATTTGTCTTTCATTAATTTTTATACTTTATACAGTTAAATATATAATTTATCTTGATTAAATTTATTGCTCAGTATTTTATTTTGTAGCTATTACAAATAGAATTGTTTTCCCTTTATTATTTTAATTTTTGAGATATTCATACATGGAAACATTGTATTTAAATAATTTTCACACCTTTCTATTCTTTTACAACTCCTCCTGTGACCCACCCCAACAATCCTTGCTTGAATCATGACCTCTTCTATAATTATTGTTGTGTCTCACATACATACATACATTGTTGTGTCTCACATACATACATACACTCATACAGCATACAGAGCCCAGATAGTGTTGCTCATATGTACGTGTTTAGGATTGTCCATTTATGATTGCAGAACCTCTCAGGGAACTCGTCCCTGAATAAAACTGATACTCCCACCCTTCAACAGCCATTGTCTCACTGTAGACTTTCATCGAAGGGTAGGTCCTTGTGAACTTGATTTTGTTTTTCGAGCGTTTGTGATAGTGTATAGAAACACTATTGGTTTTGAATATTGATTTAATATCCTTAAATTTACTGACTTTAAGCAGTCCTGGTTTTTGTTTTGTTTTGTTTTGGTTTCTAAAGTTTTCTTTCAATAAGGGCACACTGTCTGTCTTACCTTCCTTCCCTACTTGGCTGACTTTTGGTTTTGGTATGGCTGTAGTCTGGAGACACAGAGGCTGAGATGGGGCTAAGTAGACCTGGAAGTCAGGACACCAGAGGAGCTGAGTCCGTCATTCCTGACCTGGTACTGGGGGCCTTTGTACTCTTCGGCTCTGAGGCTGCACTGGTGTGGAGTTCATAAGAGACTGAATTGCAGGGATGTTACAGAACCTTGGGCTGCTGGGCCAACCTAGCTCTCTGCAGCTCTCTGTACCCAACTAGAGGTGGAAGTGATGGAGGCCAATCTGGTCTTCACATCGATTTTCCTGAGGCATGTCCAGCATTTGTGTCTGGGGGCTCATTCCCTAGCTTGTTTCCAAGCAGAGTGTTTCTGCCTCCAAGGTACCTTGCTTGAGGTTAGAGAGAGGACAATGAGCATATGATTTTCTCTCTTACTCTCTTTATCATGTCTTAACTTTCCTGTAGTCTAGACAGATGTGTTGTCACTCATAGGGCTTTCCTCGGCCCAGTGGAGTTATTTCTAGGGTAGATAGTTGTTTAATCTGATATCTCCATGGGAGGAAGAGCATCAGAAAGTCCTGTACCACCGTCTTACTAACTTACCTCACACCCAGCAGCAACCATCTTAATTGTACATGTAAACATCACTTTTCCCCCCCCAAGACTCAGTTTTTCCGTGTAGCCTTGGCTGTCCCGGACTCCCTTTGTAGAGTAGGCTGGCCGCGGATTCACAGAGATCCGCCTGTCTCTGCCTCTCTCAGTACTGAGATTACAGGTGTAAACATCACTTTTATCTTACAATAGTAACTTTCAAATTTAGACTGTGAAAAATTGTATTACATAAGCCTAATTGTTAATAAGGTTTGTGTGTGTATATATATATATTGTAACTGACAAATGTTACTAAGAAAGTCAGAAAACTGAGAAAATAGAAAAATCATAGAATTATAGTTATGATTTCTACTGAGATGCTTTTCAATTGTTCTGTTGTCTTCGCTTACATGCATCTTATACAGTACATGTAAAGAATAATAAAAGCATAATTTAATTTATTATAATAAAGTAAAATAAATTATTAATAATGCATGCACATTCATAAGTGAATAATAACATTGTTTATCTCTCGCTTGTTAAAATGTCTTTACTTAAAGCTGTCATTTAGGTGGGTGGCTTCTGTGGGTAGAAGCAGACATGATGCTGAGCTTGCATCTTAATTAAAACTTACATGCTTAACATGAGGGAATTGTTTCATTCCTGTATGTCTGTATGACTTGTCAGTTAATTCTGTGAACTGTTTGAAAATTATTAAAATTTTATTTTTTTCTTTATATCAACTTTACCCTAGGTACTGTGTATTTTCTGACTTGTGGAAATCACTCAGTAGTCGATGCTGCATTTTTTGAGAAGAGTATGTGTGTGTATATATATTTGTATGTATATATATATGTTTCATATATATGTATATATGTATATATATGTGTATATATATACATATATATATATGTATATATATGAAACCAGCTAGATTCTCACAGCAGCACTACCATTAGCCAACAGTGTGCTCTCTGATACCTAACTGCAATAGTGACCTCGCCTACAAAAGGAGACCTGAGCTAGACAGTGACCAATGTTATTTTAAGTGCAAGTATATTTGCATTTTTAGGTGGAGCTTTGAGGCTTCATCTCCTAAGCGGAACAAATCCTCTGTGTCCTACATGTTCTTACAGCGATGATCAAATCTTACAAACTTCCAAAAGTTGGTGATGCTCTCACTGTTCAGGCCAGGTCTTCATTAGCAGCTGCTGGGAGTATGCCCCTATGGATGATTCACAAATATCATACATATAATCAGAACTTGGTTTGCTTTCTTTGTACAATTGAACTTTCTTCCTTCCTTATGTGTTATCTTAGCTATTAAACAAACAAACAAACAAATAGTCCACAACTATTCTCCTGGCCACCCATGGTCAAAATCTTACAATGATATTTGATGTCCAGGTCTCACTATGAAGCAAATAATGAACTCAAATTAGGATCATTTGAAATGATCCTTTAGGATGATGTGGTGAAGGTATTGTTGACAAAGTTGGGGTTAGAGAAAACACAGACGTTAGAGTTTCATAATGCTAGTAACAATAAAATTGCTACTATCCTGGGCACATAGGATGTGAAAGGGGGTGGTAGATGGAACTTCAAAGAAGGAAAAGAGCAGAGAAAGATCTTGGGGAGTGATGTGAATGTAGGCTTGAGGATTCAGTCAGTCAGGCCTTCTCACAAGGAACCAGCTAGCACAGTCAATACCCTGACTCCACCCTCTCCCTACTCCCAGGCCTTACCCCCTCTCTCTTCCTCCATCTCTTTCTATTTTAACTCTCCTCCTGTGCTATTACTGGCCAGAGCCAGATGGAATCCATACATCAAAGGAACCCATTGGTATAGAGAAGTAGATAGTGGACCAATGGGGCAAAGTAAGACGTCCATCCCATGCCATGTTCCAAGCTTTTCATTTTCATATTAAACTTGCTCTAGGTTGCTTGACTGTTCTACCACAGTTCTTTCCCTTTACACCAACACTTAGATTTCCCTTCGGTGTGGTCTCCTTTGCCTTTGAGTAGAGTAGGGTCAGGGACTCAGTCCCCTTCTGTATCTCATGGATCCAGTTGCAATCCCTCAGCATAAGCACTCTGGATGGAACAGATTAGCTTTGCTAGCCTGATGACTTCATTGGTAAGAGGCCTGCTACAGAGCTCTAACACTTGGTGGAACACGGCTGGAATGACAGAATTCCACTGGTGCCTGATGGCCTTCATTCTTTTCAGAGAGGCACATCGGTCCTCTATTTTGTGCTGTGACTGGTTTATTAGATCATCCTCAAAGTCAGAGCCACTTAGCATCAAACTTCTAGGAGAACCATCACAGCCTAATGTGTGATTGTCTGTGGCAGCTGGCTCAAGGCATTCACATGAATGTCCTTCCAGAGTCCCACACCAGCAAATGAGTGCCGGCATGGAATGAGGCTGCTGCTGCTGCAGACTTGTAACAAAAGAAAAGTAGAGTTTAAAGGTGCAGCAGGATCGGATCACGACAGGAGACTTTAGGAAGCCTATGAGTTAGGCAAAACTGTTGGTCTTTCGTGTGGCCACAGTCCATGTGGCTGGCTCATCCAAGCAATAGGCACAAGGGTGCCTTCTTTCAGGAATCGCTCAATTATTTCATACCCCCATAGGGAGGAGTCTCAAATCTAAACCTGGGTTACTCATAGTCTATTTTTACATTAACATTCCAGCTATTAAAAAATACTCTGTTCGAGCCAATATCAACACCTGTGCATTATATTTAGATGATGTAAACTATTCATTGATGCTCTTTCCTAAACAAACTACTGTTGTATATCTTATTAATTATCATATTCATCCCATATGGAGCAAAATGATGGTTATTCTAATGTGTGCTTAGCATTACCCTAGGTAAAGGACACCAGGATGAACCTGACACATGGTGGGCACTTAATATCTTTAATACATTGTTAAATAAGCTTTATTTTTGTCCTCTCAAATAAAAATGACTTTTGTTTTGTCATTTCTTTCCATTCATACTAAAGATCTCCAGGGAGATCACATTTTAGTGCCATTTTATGGCCTAGTCTGATAGCAGATTTCGAGGAACTGGCATTAGGAATTAAAACAGAGTGTAGTGTTCCAGAATGTAAATGCAAATATAATGAGCATTTTAGCTCTGTAATACATTTTGATTTTATGTACATAAACCACAGGAAAATCTAAGATTCCACGGGTAGTTATGTTTTTCAAACCGTGATTCTCGGTTGCCAGCTTGGCTCTCACTGTCTATTAAAATTGGTTGTTTAGAAGTAAGGGGCATTTATTTTGTAAACAGTTCTTTCTAAGAAGTGGATGACATTCCACTTCTGTTTTCTTTTCTCTTAGAATTTTCTTGTTGAAAGGTGAAAACTGTCAAACTAAACAACTAACATATTAAAAGTGAGTAAGAAATAATAGATGTATATTCTGTGTCTCATTCTGATGTTCGTAAAAGTGGGTGACATTTGTATAGTTCAAAATATCAGGCCATATCACATCATTGAAGTTCATTAAAATATGGTTTTCTGTCACTGAACATATCAGATTTTTTCCCAGTCCTTTTGATATTTTGTACCTTTGAAAGTCAAATTTGCTTTTGTCTCATTTTTTCATGTTTATTTCACAAAGAATGACAAAGATACATTTAGTTATAAATAAAATTCAGTCTGTTATACATTTTTACACTTACTACAAATATTTAAGCTCCTAGAAATTTGTGACCAAAAAATTACAGTTAGCTCAAATTGAGGCCCAATTAAAATGAAGCTCTGAGTGATGGTTGACCATAGTATTGGAGTGGGCTTCTCATGATGACACAGAGGCAGGCTATAGATAGAAGTCATCCCTTCAGACCATGGTGTTCTTCCTGGGTCAAAGAACATTCAGCTACTATGTCCATCATAGGACAGTAGACAGCCTTTAGATCTATGTAGTAAAACAATAGTTTTGTGTTTCTAGATTGCATAATTACTAATTAGTCATTTGAATTTAGGTTCTTATATTTTAATATAAATTCTGAAATTAACTTTCTCTTTCAGACCTGAACCCCTTTATTTAATGGTTTGAGTTATATCTAAGGAGACCTTAGGAAAGTGTTGGGAATTTGGGGCAGTTGAGTCTTAATGGATTTTAACATTCAGTTTGAGCGCTGTTGAAGGAATCAAATCTTGCCTTTACATTTCTAGAAAGCTGTGGTCTCCATGTTTCTTGAGAGTCTCTGGGACAAGAACCCATCATCCCTCAGCCATTCCTGGTCAGACAGGAACTGATCCTTTCCTTTCACAAGCCCTGTCTACAGGCTCCACTCCCTGGAGTTAACAGAGAGAAGCTGAGGTTTCCTTTCCTGCCACAGATTGTGAATGCTGGAAGACATTCTCCCTTCAGCTATCCAGGAAAGCTGGGGAAGAATAAATTACCATTTTTCTTCTGATACTTCTCCTAAACTTTGACTCCTCTGGTTTCCTTTCTCTAGATCAGCCCAAGATTTTTAATTTTCAGTCTCAAGGAAAAAGATTGACCATAGTTTTCCCCATGGAGTTTGGTTATCTGTTTCTGGGATGTACTTATTTTGTTCCTTCTTTGACTGCCTAGTTTTGATGCAGGATGGGAAAAATGTTCTGTCAGTGATTGCTAAATTCTCAGTCTCCTCACTGGACTGCTTCACCAGGCCTACTTGGGAAAGTTCTTCTAGCAGGCTGTGAGCTCCACCCTGAAAAATCATCCTGCCTACCTCCCATGACCCCCAAATCTTCCCGACCTGAAGCTTATAGACTTAAAACTCTACAGTCTGAACCAGGCTTTTCTTTTATTGGATTTGGAATAGAGTAGGTATTATTGGATCAAAATACAGTGAATTAAGTTCACTGCTATGAGTAATGTTAGTACGTTTTTTTTTTTTAAAGCAAGCTTCATAGTATTGGCTGCTAGGAGATCAAGTTTCGAAACGATCATGGCTGTGACTGCCAAAAGGCACATATTTGTCGAGTGTCCCTTTTTCCTTCTAGAATAAATGCTTTTTTTACACTATTGTTTAGAACTTCCAAGCACCACTCTCATTAGAGGACTTGACATCGTAGATTAATATTTACTGAGGGCCCACAGGGTGCCTGCTGCTGCTGTGCTTGTCTCGCTGTTGCACTCCATCCATTGGGGATGGCTCTGCTGGCTCACGGCACCCTCTCCCACCCCAGTTAATTTAAGAGCAGCTGTGGTCCTTGCAAAGTGAAAACTGAATGTCCTCTGGGGCTTCCGAGGAACCAAATTTATTTATTTTTTTCCCTGTAAATTAACTAGCTTCTCGCTGTTGGCATCTCTATGGTTATGACTCCCTCAATAATTAATATGGTATCATCCTTCATAAAAAGTGCATTTATAATAGATTTATTAGGTTGTTTTTGCCCAAGAATGAAAGAACAGCATATGATTATTGGAATTGTCTTTCCCATATACTTAATTTCTTCTTTACTTTGGTAGCTTAAATATTTAATATGGTTGCAGCATGTAGAGTAATTGAGATATTTTATAATTAATTTTGCAGAGGATAGAAAATCTTTTTCAATTAATTTTTTTCCAATATAAACAGCAAAAATTGTCAAAACTACTTGTATTACACAAACATCATTGTAGTCTTATTTTAGATGTTTCTCTTCCATAAGTTATAGTGACACATGTAGCGTATCCATGTACCATGAAAAACAAGTTTTAAAGATATCAAAGTTGCTTTCTATAAGTTATCTTTATTTGAAGTTTTTCTTTCAGATTCGGATAATTTATATTCATACGCTATCGAAGGTTAGCCTGGAGACTCTTAGAACTGGATTTGGATGGATGGTTGTAAATGTCCATCCTAAGTAAGTCTGAGGTCCCTGATCCATAAGATTGGTCATAAGAGCCTATTTAAAAAATGTCAGATTTTTCTCATAAAAACATTTAGACCTCTCCTGTTATTATCACTGATAGTCACTATTAGAGAACTGCAAACTATGAATTTCTGGGTTTATTTTTATTAAGATGTTGACTTATATAAATATTGTTTTGAAAGAGAAAACAATGAAAGAAAATAATATACTTTTTTTTCTAAATGTGTTTGGAAGTATGAGAAGGGCCCAAAGAGATCCTATCTTCAAATCAGTCCCACAGATGCCTAGGCACAGACCCCAGGCTGAGTGTCATTTAGTTGACTTGGCATCTTCAGGATGCGTTCTGATGATGTCAGTTTTCCCCAGTCAATCTCAGTGGAGAGTAAGGCCTGAGAAGCCTGATAACATAGAACCCCACCTGCCTTCCCATATTAGAAGATTTAGTATTAAATATGGAAGTGATCTGGGGAAGAGCAATGTCCTTGACCAGAATGTTAAAACTGAGTCCTGCATCTTAGACATGAATTCCCTAAACATCCCTAGGAGTGATTTCTGCAGTTCCTCAACTATATACTGTATGACCTAAGAGGGAGGAGGGTAAATACAAGTTAAGATGTTGCAGAGAATGCCATAGCTCTGCCTGAGATTTTTAGTGAGGTTTAGCATCATTAATACGGTTGCTTTTTTATCCTCTATAAATTTTAAGAACTATAATTCTGGCATTTATTAGAATTTGTATCTTCAGCAACTTTTGCACCCATGCTCTAACAGTGCTACGTTTAACAAGATGGACATTGCCCAGAAGTTCTACCAGACTCAATATATCTGTACATACATTCCTGTCACTCTTATATGTGTGTGTATACATGCATGCATATATATAGGGCATATATGTATATTCCCACATTCAGAATACCTATTTGTTTATCTTATCAAATCACCATAAACATAGTACCTTAGAACAACAAATGAGACAAAACTGGAGGTTTAAATTAAAATATGGAGGTAAGGAGTGTGCAATTGGTCTCAGTGAACTGAAAATTAAGGTGTAAGAAGGACTGTATTCTAGGGACAATGCATTTCCTGGTTTTTATATAAGTATTGCCTGAATTCATTGGTGCTTGGGCTCCTTCACTCACCTTTAAAGCCAGTAATGGCTGGTTAGGCTTCCTCACGCTTTAACACTTTGGCTCACATTATAGCCCAGGTTGGCCTGGAACTTGCTATTTATTCAGACTTGCCCCAAGTTCATCACAACTCATGACAGAGGTTCTGAAGGCAGACAAATGTGAAGGAGGAAAACCATGAAAGATGCTAAAACAGCAAACCATGACATAAAGTAATATGATCTTATGTATATTGTCAAGATAATTGCTATCTTGTTAAATACAAGTATTCTTATAGGTTGAAACGGTATTTTTTAAAATCCCAAACAATATTAAACATTGTGTAAATTAAACTCCATCATTTAAAATGGAGAACATTGGTTTGGGCATCAGTGGTCAGACAGGCTTGGGTGGAATGGTGAACCAGAGGAGATTAAGCACTTAATTTTTGACGTAATTTTGAGATACCTCTAAGTATACTCTCTAGATACTTCTTAGATATTCCAAGTGGGAATATCAAATGGATAGGTGGTTCTGGAATTTAGAGGCTAGAGGCATGATCAGCCCTGAAGAGATTTATTCATTTTTTAAATATCAATTTCAACTGAATAAAATCACTATGGCAAGAGTCTAAATAGAAGTGAGAACGGGAAATGATGGGAGGAGTTGAGAAAAAAGCTAGCAAACAAGTCTGGATGTAACCAGTAGAGTAGCCTGGGAAGTCTACTAGACTCGGCATCCAAAATGTCTTCAGAGTACTCTAGTGTCCCTAGATCAAAACACAACAACTAGTTGTCTGGGCTGTTACCTGTGCAAGTCCTGTGTCTTGGAAGGAGCTCCAAATCACGTAGAATTCTGCACTTGCTTTCTATCTGGGTAGTGTGCCACTGAATGAGCTACTTCTGCGAGTAAATACTAATGTCATCATTAAAGGGTGATATGTCTACATAGAATCTATATAAAAGACAAGAATAAGAATGAAACGAGATACAGTTGTTCGCTAAGCCACATAAAAAGGACAGTTTTAGGAGATTTGGCTTTTTAATGATCTTTTAAATATTGTAAGTGGCAGCAAATTGTTTTCTCTTCGTGTATGGATTTAACTTTTTACATTATCCAGAATCATTTGTATGTTAGGTAGAGTGAAATTGGTAAATCAATATAACATTCTAAATGGTAATTTGGCATTGTGTCCCAGAGCCTTAAATTTTTATATACACATCGACAGGACAATTTTGCCCAGAGTAATTTATTCCAAGTAAATAGCCCCAGGTGTTTGCAAATATTTCTTTCTGATATTCTTCGGTGTTGAGAGAACTTGGAAGCAATCTAAACAGTAGAATATTAGAAAAAAATGATTTTTTGATATCCATTCAGCATAATACTTTGACATCACTAATGTTGCTGTCACAGAAAATATCAAATAAGATAGGAAAGACTGTGGAATGGACATAGAAAACAGATTCTGTGCTGAGTGTGGGAGCACATGCCTATAGTCCTCGCACTTGGGAGGCTGAGGCAGGAGGATCACATTTTTGAAGCCAACCTGAAACTTCACAGTGAGATCTTCTCTCAAACACAAAACAAAACTACCACCCCAAAACATCGGACTATCAAAGGTTGTATGTGCACATACCTCTCAGTAGACTTACGTACAACAGGAGGATGCGTTTTCATGTATTTCAGATATTAGTTTATTTCTATGTAGAGGAATTAGGATACACATTTTTCTTATTTTTTCTAAATATTCTACAAGGACCACATACCACTTTTTGAAGTGGGGAAAAATAATAAAAAAAAAAACTAAGTAAATTGAAATAAAGTCATGGGTATTTCAGACAAATGTCTGATGGTTATTATGTGTAATCCAGCTAATATCCATCTATTTAATAATAAAATCATAAAAGGAATCTTAAAATTATTTGGAAAAACTGACAATACCATTAAAATAATCAAATCCCCCCTCAAAATTAGGTGAAAGAGAATTGTGATTTAAATCTGAAATTCTAGAAATTTTTTTGAAGGCAGACATGCCTTTTTTGAAGGTGGTACATGCCTTTAACTCCAACACTTGGAAGGCAGAGGCAGCCTCTGAATCTCAATGAATTTGAGGCCAGCCTTGTCCTTACACTGAATTCCAGGAGATTCAGGGCTACGTAAAGAAACTCTGTCTAAAAAAATAATAATAATAAAATGAGGTAAAATTATAGCAAAGTAAAGTGATCCTACTTTCATAGCTCAAGGAATTTGGTGAGAATATTGTATATCCCATATTTAAAATATAGTTGGAATTGTTAAGAATTTTTTTTTTTTTACCTAGAGGAAGACTTTGAGTTTCCTGCTAAGTTTCTTAGCATTGTAGAGAGGATTTCTTTTCTCATTGTAGTTTCCATCTTGTGCCTTGATCTGTCTACCTGAGTATACAGGTCCATATCACCCATGATGGAGGAAGGGCTTCTTCTGCCATGGTTCAGGGATACAGCCCCTCACAACTGAGAAAGCATGGCTGCCAAGCCATCTGCATCTCTTGCTGCAGGATCAGACGTTGTGCCTTCCCAAATGGCAGCTAACCAGAATCAGGACCAAGCTATATCACTTCCCATGATCCACCCCAGAATTCCAACCCCTATCGAATGGGGCCTCACATCTTCCCAAACAGTATTATCAGCTGGAAACCAGGTGGAAAGCATAAGCCTGGGCAGAGATTTTTGATGCAGAGCATGACAAGGGCCAAGTTAGAAACCCCCGCAAGTAAATTTAATGATGACATCCAGTTTGCCATGTTGGATTGATAGGGTAGTCAAGTCACAAAAGACCCAAGACACTGCCTCTTCTCTGCCAGGTGCAGTAGTGACTACGGTGCAGCAGGTCCCTCTGCCAGGTGCAGTCACTGAGGTGCAGCAGGGCTCCCATGGGTAGCCCTGGAGAGCTTGGGAACTTAGGACCATGGAATTGCAGACTAATTTCATTAGCATCCCTTCTCTATTACAGAAAAAGGAATAATCTGCATTCTAAAATAACTGTTCCCACCTCTTTGAATAATTTATAGGATATTTGAGTTGCTTGCTTAAATGTTTGTTGGTGAGAATTGGGGGAATAATGAATATTAGTAAGAACTACTGGACTTAAGTGAACTCTGGCTATACAAGCATTTGTGGCCTCCTAGAACAGAGATAGTTGTAACACCCTAACAGAGTACTGAAACTGCTTCCTAGGACCAACCTTTGCCAGACTATCCTGAATTGCTGTTGTCAACATTACTTACATGAAACTTAAGAAATTAGTTTCACCAGTAGTGAAGCCCTGGGAAGCATTAATTCTAGGTATTTCCAATCAAAATAATCTCTCTGCAGCAGTTCCATATGATTATTGGACTTTGATATTTTTGCTTCTTAGAATTAAAGATTTATGTCAGAGACTTCCTGACAGTAGATAATTTATTTTGCAGTCCAAGCCTCTTGGAACACAAAATAGCAATAATAATTTATCCAGAAGTTATGTTGAGTACTCTCATGGTTAATCATATTTAATTCCGATAAAGAAAATCTGTGTGAAGTTGTTGGTGTTATTTTGACTCTCTCTTGCAGGTGGAGCAATTGAAGCTAACAAAGGCTTTGCATTTATATTGTGAATAATGATAGTGAATGTTCAGCCCACATCATCTGCCTAGAGCAACAGTGATCATAACTGTTGCCCCGTGTTTCCTTTTTTGATTCCTGTCATCTGTTTGCTTTTGACACCATCCTGTGTAATTAAAGTGAACTTATTCCCGATAGCTGGTCTTCTCTTCCATGGCGTGCACTTCTTAAGAAATCCAAAGCTAACAGGATCTGGCCTTCTGGAAGACAAAGGTTTCCCAGCAAGAAGAAGTATTTTTGATCCCACTGCTAGCTAGTGGCATTGCTCCAGACACCTGAGCGCCTTAGAGCATGCCGCATCGTCATGTAATTTCCAGTCCTTGCTTCAGCTCTTACAAAACACACAGAAATAGTTTCAGTTTCTGGAGCCCGTTTACCTTGAGAACCATGCACTTCCTGGGCCCTTCTTTGTCATCTAACGGGCACCAGAAAGCTGATCATTCAACTTGAGATAGCTTGACGTTGGAATAAACCCTAATTTTATATAGAAGCCAGCTTTGTTGGCTATAACATGGCTTGGGGTTTCATGAAGTCATGGATTATATCTGTTTTACTCACTAAGGTGTTCTTATCACAAAGCAGAATGTGAGGAACTGGATAGCTCTTAATGAACAACCAGTGACACACTGTTGTGTTCCCTCCCAAGAGAAGCTCAGGTGTCTGCTCTAGTTAAGCTAATAGGCCCCTAGTATTGTCTCGAGGAATGACAGAGGAACTGTAACACAACCAAAAACCTCTGTCCCACTTAGTCACTTTTTTTCCTCATTCTTTTTTTAATTTATTTTTATAATGTATTCACTTTACATCCCAATTGTAGCCCCCTCCCTCCCTATTCCCCGCCCCTAGTTTTCAGAAAGGGGGAGCCCTCCTCCCCTACCTCCTGACCCTAACTTATCAAGCTTCATTAAAACTGCCTGAATCCCCTTCCTTTGTGACCTGGCAAGACCCCCTACTAAGGGAAGTGATCAAAGAGCAAGCAACAGAGTTCATGTCAGAGACAGCTCCTGCTCCCCTTACTAGGGCACCCCCATGGAGTCTGAGCTGCCCATGGACTATATCTGATCAGGAGGTCTAGGTCCTCTCCATGCATGGTCCTTGGTTGGTGCATCAGTCTCTGCAGGGATGCCAGGGCCCAGATCTGTTGGCTCTGTTGGTGTTCTTGTGGATCTCCTGTCCCCTCCCTCCGGGTCCTACTATTCCCCCACCCTTTCCTATTTCTGTGCTCTGCCCAAAGTTTGACTGTGAATCTTAGCATCTGCTTCTATCTCCTGATGGGTGGAGTCTTTCAGAGGACATCTATGGTAGGCTCCCATCCTGTTCCCTCTCTTTAACTGCTTCTGTTGTCTTTCTTTTGCCCTTCTGAATGAGAATTAAGCATCCTCCCTAAGGTCCTCCTTGTTATTTAGCTTCTTTAGGTCTGAGGATTATAATATGGTTATCCTGCATTGTATGGCTAATATCTGCTTATAAGTGAGTATATGCCATGTGCATCTTTCTGGCTCTGGGTTACTTCACTCAGAATGATCTTTTCTGGTTCCATCCATTTGTCTGCAAATTTCATGATTCTTTGTTTTTAATAGCTGAGTAGTATTCTATTGTGTAAATGAACTTCAATTCCTGTATCCATCCTTCAGTTGAGAGACATCTAGGTTGTTTCCAGATTATTGCTATTATCAATAAAGCTGTCATGAACATAGTTGAGCAAATGTCCTTGTTGTATAGTGGAGCATCTTTTGGGTATATGCCCAGGAGGGGTATAGCTGGGTCTTGAGGTAGTACTATTCCCAATTGTCTGAGAAAGCACCCAATTGATTTCCAAAGTGGAGGAATGTTTTCCTTTCTCTACATCATCGCTACCATGTGCTGTCACTTGAGTTTTTAATCTTAGCCATTCTTATGCATGTAAGATGGAATCTCAGAGTCGTTTTGATTTGTGTTTCCCTGATGACTAATGACATTAAGCATTTCTTTAAAGATTTCTTCATCATTTGATATTTCTTTGTTGAGAATTCTCTAGTAGTTCTGTACTCTAATTTTAAAGTGGATTATTTGCTTTGTTGGTGTTTAATTTCTTGAGTGTTTTATATATTTTGGATATTAGCCCTCTGTCAGATATAGGGTTGGTGAAGATCTTTCTCAGTCTGTAGGCTGTCATTTTATTCTGTTGACAGTGTCCTTTACTTTATGGAAGCTTTTTAGTTTCATGAGGTCCCATTTATTGATTGTTGATCTTAGAACCTGAGCTATTGGTGTTCTGTTCAGAAAGTTATCTCCTGTGCCAATGAGTCCAAGACTCTTTCCTGTTTTTCTAATACATTTAGTGTATCTGGTTTTATGTTGAGGTCTTTGATTCACTTGGACTTTATGTTTGAGCAAGTTGATAAATATGGATCTATTTGCATTTTTTAACATGTAGATATCCAGGTAGAGCAGCAGCCTTTGTTGAAGAAGCTGTCTTTTTGCCATTGTATGGTTTTGGCTTCTTTGTCAGAAATCAAGTATCAAAAGATGTGTGGGTTTATTTCTGGGTCTTCTATTCAACTCCATTGATCCACCATTTTGTTTCTATGCCAGTACCATGCAGTTTTTATTACTATTCCTCTATACTTGAGATCACGGATGGAGATACCTCCAGACAATCTGTTGTTATACAAGATTGCAATTCTGGGTTTTTGTTTTTCCGTATGAAGTTGACAATTATTCCTTCAAGGTCTGTAAAGGATTGTGTTGGTATTTTGATGAGTATTGCATTGAATCTGTAGATTGCTTTTGGAAAGATGATCACTTTTAGTGTATTGATACTACCGACCCATGAGCATGGAAGATCTTTCCATCTTCTGATATCTTCTTGAATTTCTTTCTTCAGAGATTTGAAATTTTTCATACAAGTCTTTCACTTGCTTGGTTAGGGTTACACCAAGATACTTTATGTTTTTGTTTTTCTGGCTATTTTGAAGGGGGTTGTTTCCCGAAATTCTTTTTTAGCCCATTTATCTTTTGTATATAGGAAGGCTACCAATTATTTTTTAGTTAATTTTGTATGTAACCACTTTGCTGAAGGTGTTTATCAGCTGTAGCAGTTCCCTGGTAGAATTTTGGGGGACACTTATGTTTACTATCTTATCATTTGTGAATAGTGATACTTTGACTTTTTTCTTTCCAATTTGTATCCCCTTGATTTCCTTTAGTTGTCTTATTGTTCTTGCTAGGACTTCCAGTACTTTGTTGAAAAGAATTAAAAACGGAGCCCTGGGTCCCCTGAAGAGAATGTTACCCCAACCAAGGACAATGCATGAAGAGGACCTAAAACCCAGCTCAGATGTAGCACATAGACTCAGTCTCTAAGTTCAGTCCCTAGTAAGGGGAGCAGGGACCTTCTCTGGCATGAACTCAGTGACAGGCTCTCTCATCAACTCCCTATGGGGTGAGGGGTGCAGCCCTTCCAGGCCACAGAGGAAGACAATGCAGACAGTTCTGATGAAACCTGATAGGCTAGGGTCAAATAGAAGGGGAGGAAGACTTCCTTTACCAATGGACTAGAGGAAGGGAACAGGAGGGCAGGAAGGTGGGATTGGGAGGAAATGAGGGAGGGGGCAATGGCCAGGATACAAATTGAATAAACTGTAATAAATGATAATAATAAAAATTTAAAAAAGAAAAAAAACTATAGAGAGAGTGGGCAGCCTTGTCTTGCCCCCAATTTCAGTGGAATTCATTTAAGTTTCTCTCCATTTAGTTTAATGTTGCCTGTAGTCTTGCTTTATATTGCCTTTATTATGTTTAGGTATGTGCCTTGTACTGATCTCTCTAAGACTTTAAACATGAATGAGTGTTGGATTTTGTCAAATGCTTTTTCAGCATCTAAAGAGATGATCATGTGTTTTTTTCCTTTTAGTTTGTTTATATGCTGGATTATCTTCATGTTGGTTGGTGGATAATACCTTTGATATGTTCTTGGATTCAGTTTGCGAGTATTTTATTAAATATTTTTGCAACAGTGTTCATAAGAGAAATTGGTCTGAAATTCTCTTTCTTTGTTGGGTTTTTGTGTGGTTTGTATATCAAGGTGACTGTGGCCCCATAGAATGAGTTTGGTAATGTTGCTTTCATTTCTATTTTGTGGAAGAGTTTGAAAAGTATTGTTATTAGCTCTTCTTTGAAGATCTGGTAGAATTCTGTAATGAACCCATCTGGCCCTGGGCTCTTTTTGGTTTGGGAGATTTTGATGATTATTTCTATTTCCTTAGGGAATATAGGACTATTTAATTTGTTTACCTGGTCTTGATTTAACTTTGGTAAGTGGAATCTATCAAGAAAATTGTCCATTTCATTTAGATTTTCAAATTTTGTAGCACATAGACTTTTGAACTAAGACCTAATGATTCTTTGGATTTCCTTAGTATCTGTCATTATGTCCCCTTTTTTATTTCTGATGTTGTTGATTTGGATAATGCCTCTCTGCTGTTTAGTTAATTTGGCTAAGGGTTTGTCTGTCTTGTTGATTTTTTTTCAAAGAAACAATTCTTAGTTTCATTGATTGTTTGGATTGTTCTCTTGGTTTCTAATTTATTCATTTCAGCCCTAAATTTGATTATTTTTAGCCATCTACTCCTCTTGGGTGTGTCTGCTTCTTTTTTTCTAGGGCTTTCAGGTGTGCCATTAAATTGCTTGTATGGGATGTCTCCAATCTCTTTATGAAGGCACTTAGTGCTGTAAACTTTCCTCTTAGGACTGCTTTCATTCTGTACTATAAATTTGGGTATGTTCTGCCTTCATTTTCATTAAAATTTAGAAGGTCCTTAATTTCTTTTTTCTTCCCCTACCCAGTTGTCACTGAAAAGGGAGTTGTTCAGTTTCCATGTATGTGTAGGCTTTTTGTTATTTCTGTTGTTGTTGAGGTCCAGCTTTAGTCCATTGTGGTTTGATAGGATACAGGTATTATTTCAATATTCTTGTATATGTTGAGGCTTGCATTGTGAGCTTTATATGGTCAATTTTAGAGACAGTTCTGTGAGGTGCTGAGAAGGAGGTATATTGATATGTGCTTGGGTGAAAAGTTCTGTAGATGTCTGTTAAGTCCATTTGATTCATGACATTTATTAGTGTCGTTATTTCTTGGTTTAGCTTCTGTTTCATTGACCTGTCCTTTGATGAGAGTGGGATGTTGAACTCTCCCACTATTAATGTGTGGGAATCTAAGTATATTTTAAGCTTTACTAATGTTTCTTTTACAAGTGTTGGTACCCTTGCATTTGGGGCATAGATGTTCAGAATTGAGATGTCATCTTGTTGTAATTTTCCTTTGGTGAGTATGAAGTGTCCTTTCTCATCTCTTGAGTTAATTCTGGTTGAAAGTCTATTTTATGAGATATTAGAATGGCTACTCCAGGTTGCCTCTTGGCTCCATTTGCTTCAAAATCTTTTGTCAGCTCTTTACTCTCAGGTAATATCTACCTTTGTTGCTGAGGTGTGTTTCTTGTACACAGCAGAATGTTGGGTCCTGTTTATGCATCCATTCTATTAGTCTGTGTCATTTTATTGGAGAATTGGTTCCACTGATGTTGAGAGAGATTAATGACCAGTGACTGTTAGTACCTTTTATTTTGATGTTGGTTGTGGTAGTGTGTTTCTGTGCTTATCTACTTTTAGTTTTGCTGTAGTGAAGTTATTTATTTCGTGTGTTTTCCTAGATGTAGTTAGCCTTCTTGGGTTGGATTTTTCTTTCTAGTATGTTCTGTACAGCTTGATTTGTGGCTAGGTACTGTTTAAATTTGTTTTTTGTCATGGAATATTTTGTTTTCTCCATCTACGATGATTGAGGGTTTGCTGAGTATAGTAGTCTCAGCTGACATCTGTGCTATCTTAGGGTGTGCATGACATCTGTCCAGACCCTTTTGTCGTGATTGTCTCTGTTGAGAAGTCATGTGTGATTATGGTAAGTTTACCATTATACACTACGTGGCCTTTTTTTCTTATAGCTTTTAATATTTTTTCTTTGTTCCATACATTTAGTGTTTTGATTATTTTGTGGCTTGAGGATTTTCTTTTCTGGTCTAATCTATTAGGTGTTCTGTAGGCCTCTTGTATGTTTATAGGTATCTCTTTAAATTGGGATAATTTTCTTCAATGATTTTGTTGAAAATATATTCTGGGCCTTGGAGACATCTGTTTCTTCTATTGTATATTCTATACCTGCAATTCTTTCCTCTATCTCTTGTATTCTGTTAGAGATGCTTACCTCTGTAGTTCCTGTTTTCTTCTCTAAGTTATCTCTTTCCAGGATTGTCTCAGTTTGTGCTTTTTTAAAAATTGTTTCCATTTACATCTTTAGATCGTGAACTGTTTTATTGATTTCTTTCCTCCTGTTTGTGTTTTCCTATATTTCTTTGAGTGATTTATTGATTTTTCTCTCCACAGGCCTCTCTAATGGCCTCAGTCTGTTTGACAATGTCTTCCTGTATTTCTTTATGGATTTTATTTGTTTTCTCTGTTCACCATCTATGTAAGTGTAGATTTAAGGTTACTTTCTTGTATTTCAATTGTATTAGAATATCCAGGGCTGCTTGCCTTGGGATAACTGGGTTCTGGAGATTCCATATTGCTTTGACTTTTGTTGATTATGTTTTTAGGCTAGCCTTTAGGCATCTGGTTGTCTCTGGCATTGGCTAGTAGTTTCAGGTGCTCACTGGATTCTTTTCTTGGGGGTGGGGGGCGTATAGGGAAAGTATGAGAAGAGCCCTGGGCAGGAAGCTGGATGTTCCCATAAGAGCCCTCTTCAGATTGGTGGATATGATCTACAACTGGCAGGTGGTTCCAGGGAATTGCTTCATCTCTCCTCAAGATGTATGATCCTGTGGACTAAGTGGACTCCTCAGGAGTCCAGGGCTGTTCTCTCACCAGGGGAAGTCCTGGAGACAGCTGCCCCCACCACTGGCTTTCATGCTCTGAGGTTAATGAGCTGCAGCTGCCCAGATGCTGTGCTCAGACACTGTGTTTGCTGGGCACAGCCATCTTGGAGAACCAGGGAGCCCATAGGTTTGGGTGATCTCCCTAGATAGATGGGTTGAGCTTTGGATTGGTATCTAGGGCTGTTCCCATGGCTCTCAGGTGTTAGGAGGCCTGAGATTGGAGTTGTGTATCCTGGAACCCAGAAGGTATTCATTCACTGGTCTGTGAGCAAAGCATGCAGCTGTGTGGCCAGATACTGGAGACCAAGTACTTAGAGGAACTCGGAAGCTTTTGTGGGGATTAGTGAGGTGACCTGCATTTGGACCACTTGTTTCCATCACTGTGACATCTCCTCTCAACTGGGAGACCCAGTTTCTGGCATTTTGGGGCCCACAGTTTAGTCTGGGCCGATGAACACAGTGTGCAGGCATGTAGCATGTAGCAAGGCTCTGGAGATTGCCCACATGCAAGAATCTAAGAAATTTTGAGGGATTTGGTGAGTGACCCGAGGTCAGACCTACTTGTTTCTCTCACTCTGGGGTTTCTTCTTCCCTGGGAGATACAGTCGCTGGTATTTGGGGGGCCCACAGTACAGTCTATTGGTATCTGTGCGGTCACCTTCCTTATGATCCTAGTTGATTAGGTCTCATCAGGAGTGGCTACATTGTCTTCCTCTGTGGCCTGGTAAGGCTGCACCCCCCTGAGGGGGAGGTGATAGAAAAGTAGGCCAATCAGTTCATTTCAAAGACAGTCCCTGTTCCCATTACTATGGAACCCACTTGGACATTGAAATGCCATGGGCTACATCTGTGCAGGGGTCCTAGTTTATCTCCATGCATGCTACTTGGTTGGCACAGGAAGACCACTGTGCTCAGATTTTTTTTTGGTTCTGTTGCTCCTTGTGGAGTTCCTGTCCTCTCCAGATCTTACTATTTCCTACTTCTTTCATACAATTGCCTGCACTCTGCCCAAAGGTTGGTCATAAGTCTCAGCATCTGCTTTGATAGTCTGCAGGGCAGAGCCTTTCAGAGGCCCTCTGTGGCAGGCTGCTGTCCTGTTCCCTGTTTTCTCCTTTTTCTGATGTCCATCCTCTTTGCCTTTCTGGATAGGAATTGAGCATTTTAGCCAGAGTCCTCCCTCTTGATTAGTTTCTTTAGGTATACAGATTTTAGTAGGTTATCCTATATTATATGTCTATATGAGTGAGTATATATCCTGTGTGTCTTTCTGCTTTTGGGATCGCTCACTCAGGATGATCTTTTCCAGTTCCCACCATTTACCCGAAAATTTCATGATTTCCTTGTTTTTTATTGCTGAGTAATATTCCATTGTGTAGATGTACCACAATTTCTGTATCCATTCATCAGTTGAGGGGTTGTTTCCAGCTTCTGGCTATTACAAATAAAGCTGCTACAAACATGGTTGAGCTAATCTCCTTATTGTGTACTTGAGCCTCTTTTGGATATATGCCTCAGAGTGGTATAGCTGGATCTTGAGGAAGCGCTTTTCGTAGTTGCCTAAGGAAGCCCCAGATTGATTTTCAGAGTGGTTGTACAAGTTTACATTCCCACCAGCAGTGGAGGAGGGTTCCCTTTCTCCACATCCTCTCCAGCATGTGTTGTTACTTGAGTTTTTGATCTTAGTCATTTTAATGGGTATAAGGTAAAATCTCAGGGTCGTTTTGATTTGCATTTCCCTGATGACTAATGATGTTGAACATTTCTTTATGTGTTTCTTTGCCATTCGATATTCCTCTACTGAGAATTCTCTGTTTAGCCCTGTACCCCTTTTATTAATTGGATTACTTGATTTGTTGCTGTTTAACTTCTTGAGTTCTTTATATATACTGGATATTAGTCCTCTGTCAGATATAGGGTTGTTGAAGATTCTTTCCAAGTCTGTAGGCTGTCGTTTTGTTCTGATGGCAGTGTACTTTGCTTTACAGATGCTTTTCAGTTTCATGAGGTCCCGTTTATTGATTATTGCTCTTAGAGCCTGTGCTGTTGGTGTTCTGTTCAGGAAGTTGTCTCCTATGCCAATGAGTTCAAGGCTCTTCCCGACTTTTCCTTCTAAGAGGTTTAGTGTGTTTGGTTTTATATTGAGGTCTTTGATCCACTTGGACTTAAGTTTTGTGCAGGGTTATAAGTATGGATCTATTTGCATTTTTCTACATGTAGACATCCAGTTAGACCAGCACGATTTGTTAAAGATGCTATCTTTTTTCCATTGAATGGTTTGGCATCTTTGTCAAAAATCAGGTGTCCATAAGTGTGTGGATTTATTTTAGGGTCTTCGATTCCATTGATCCACCATTTTGTTTCTATGCAAATACCATGCAGTTGTCATTACTGTTGCTCTATAGTACAACTTGAGATCAGGGATGGAGACACCTTCAGAAGATCTTTTACTGTACAGGATTGTTTTAGCAATTCTGGGTTTCTTATTATTCCATATGAAGTTTAGAATTTTTCTTTCAAGGTCTGTAAAGAATTGTGTTGGTAATTTGATGGGAATTGCACTGAAACTGTAGATTGTTTTTGGTAAGATGGCCATTTTTACTATGTTAATCCTGCCAAGCCATAAGCATGGGAGATCTTTCCATCTTTGATATCGTCTTCTAATTCTTTCTTCAGAAACTGGAAATTTTTTTTCATTCAAATCTTTGAATTGCTTGGTTAGGTTCACACCAAGGTACTTTATGTCCTTTGTGGCTATTGTGAAGGGTGTTTTTCCCCCTAATTTCTTTCTCAGCCCTTTTGTCTTTTGTATACAGGAGGGCTACTGATTTTTTGAGTTAATTTTGTATCCAGCCACTTTGCTGAAGGTATTTATCAGCTGTAGGAGTTCCCTGGTAGAATTTTTGGGTCACTCAGGTATACTATCACATCATCTGCAAATAGTGATACTTTGACTTCTTCCTTTCTAATTTGTATCCCCTTGATCTCCCTTAATTGTCTTATTGCTCCAGCAAGGACTTCCAGAACTATGTTGAAGAGATATGGAGAGAGTGGGCAGCCTTGCCTTGTCCCTGATTTCAGTGGGATTGATTTAAGTTTTTCTCCATTGAATTTGATTTTGGCTTTAGGCTTGCTATATATTGCTTTTACTATGTTCAGGTATGTGCCTTGTATCCCTAATCTCTTCAAGATTTTAAACATGAATGGATGTTGGATTTTGTCAAATGCTTTTTTAGCATCTAAGAAGATGATCATGTTGTTTTTTCTCCTTCAGTTTATTTATGTGGTGGATCACATTGATGGATTTCCGTATATTGAACCACCCCTGCATGCCTGGGATGAAAGCCTACTTGGTCATAATGGATGATATCTTTGATGTGTTCTTGTATTCAGTTTGCAAGTATTTTGTTGAGTATTTTTACATCGATGTTCATATGGGAGATTGGTCTGAAATTCTCTTTCTTTGTTGGGTCTTTGTGAGGTTTAAGTACCAAGGTGACTGTGGCTTCATAGAATGAGTTTGGTAGTGTTCCTTCTGTTTCTATTTTGTGGAATAGTTTGAAGAGTATTCATGTTAGCTCTTCTTTGAAGGTCTGGTAGAATTCTGCACTGAAACCATCTGGTCCTGGGCTTTTTGTTGGATGGGAGACTTTTGATGACAGCTTCTATTTCCTCAAGGGATATAGACTATTTAATTGATTTACCTGGTCTTGATTTAGCTTTGGTAAGTGGAATCGATCAAGAAAATTGTTCATTTGATTTAGATTTTAAAATTTTGTGGCGTATAGGCTTTTGAAGTAAGACCTAACTATTGTTTGGATTTCTTCAGTGTCTGTGGTTATGTTCCCCTTTTTGTTTCTGATTTTGTTGATTTGGATAGTGTCTCTCTGCCTTGTAGTTAGTTTGGCTAATGGTTTGTTTATCTTGTTGATTTTATCAAAGAACCATCTCTTGGTTTCATTCATTCTTTGAATTATCTTATTTGTTTCTAATTTATTGATTTCAGCCCTGAGTTTGATTATTTCCATCCATCTACTCCTCTTTGGTGTGTCTGCTTTTTTTTTCTCTCTCTAGGGCTTTTAGGTGAGCCATTAAGTTGTTTGAATGAGATGTTTCAAATTTCTTCTTGAAGGCACTTAGTGCTATGAACTTTCCTCTTAGTACTGCTTTCATTGGTGTTCCATAAATTTGGGTATGTTGTGTCTTCATTTTCATTTAATTCTAGGAAGACTTTAATTTCTTTCTTTATTTCTTCTCTGACCCAGCTGTCATTTAGTAGCATGTTGTTCAGTTTTCATGTGTGTGTAAGCCTTTTGCTATTTCTGTTGTTCAGGTCCAGCGTTAGTCCATGATGCTCAGATAGGATACAAGGGATTATTTCAATCTTCTTGTATCTGTTGAGTCTTGCTTTTTGACCAACTATATTGTCTATTTTGGAGAAGGTTCCATGAGATGCTGAGAAGAAGGTAAATTCTTTTGTGTTTGGGTTAAAGGTTCTGTAGATGTCCATGAGGTCCATTTGATTCATAACCTCTGTCAGGGTTATTGTTTCTTGTTTACTTTCTGTTTTGTTGAGAGTTGGGTGTCGAAGTCTCCCACTATTAATGTGTGGGGATCTATGTGTGGTTTAAGTTTTATTAATGTTTCTTTTACAAATGTGGGTGCCCATGCATTTGAGGCATAGATGTTCAGGATTGTGATATCTTCCTGGTGGATTTTTCCCTTGATGAGTATGAAGTGTCCTTCTCTATATATTTTGATTAATTTTGGTTGAAAGTCTATGTTATTAGACATTAGAATGGCTATTCCTGCTTGCTTCTTGGGTACATTTGCTTGGAAACCATCTTCCAGCACTTTACTCTCAGGTAATGTCTATCTTTGTGGCTTAGGTGTGTTTCTTGTATGCAACAGATTGTTGGGTCTTGTTTACACATCGATTCTGTTAGTCTGTGTCTTTTTATTGGAGAATTGAGTCCATTGATGTTGAGCGAGATTAATGACCAGTGGATGTTAGATTCTTTGATGTTGATGTTGGCTGTGGTAGTGTGTTTGGCTACTTTTTGTTTTGCTGTAGTGAGGTTATTTATTTCCTGTGTTTTCTTGAAAGTAGGTAGTTTTCTTGGGTTGTATTTTTCCTTCTAGTATCTTCTGTAACATTGGATTTGTGTGACGGTATTGTTGAAATTTGTTTTTGCCATTGAATATCTTGTTTTCTCCATCTATGAGGACTGAGAGTTTTGCTGGGTATAGTAGCCTGGGCTGACATCTGTGTTCTCTTAGGGTATGCATGATATCTGTCCAGGCCCTTCTGGTTTTCATAGTTTCTGTTGAGAATTCAGGTGTGATTCTGATGGGTTTGCCATTATACGTTACTTGGCCTTTTTCCCTTGCAGCTTTTAGTATTTTTTCTTTGTTCTGTATACTTACTGTTTTGATTATTATGTGACAGGAGGATTTTCTTTTCTGGTCTAATTTATTGGGTGTTCTGTAGGCCTCTTGTATTCTTATAGGCCTCTTCTTTAAATTGGGGAAATTTTCTTCTGTGATTTTGTTGAAAATATTTTCTGGGCCTTGGAGACAGGAATCTTCTTTTTCCTCTATTCCTATTATTCTTAGGCTTTGTCTTTTTATGTTGTCTTGGATTTCTTGGATGATCTGTGTCAGGAATTTTTGTAGATTTATTATTTTCTTTGATGGATACATCAATTTCTTCCATTGTATCTTCCACACCTGAGATTCTTTCTTCCATGTCTTGTAGTCTGTTTGTTATGCTTACCTCTCTAGTTCCTGTTTTCTTTCATAGGTTCTTTCTCTCCATTATTTCCTCCGTTTGTGTTTTATTTAATTTTTCCAATTCTATCTCGATCCTGAACTGTTTTGTTGATTTCCTTCACCTGTCTGACTGTATTTTCCTTCAATTCCTTCACCTGTTTGAACATTCCTCTGTTTCTTTTATTTCTTTCAGTGATTTAATCATTTCCTCTCTGAAAGCCACAAACTGTTTGGCTGCATCTCCCTATATTTCTTAACAGATGGCCATAATCTTTTTTACTGTATCTTCCCCTAATTCTTTGTGCATTTTATTTGCTTCCTCCATTAACCTCTTCATAAGCATAAATATAAGGTCATCTTGTTGAATTTCACTTATGTTAGGGTGTCCAGGGCTACTTGCCCCTGGATAACTGGGTTCTGGGGATGCCATATTGCTTTGCCTTTTGTTGGTTGTGCTTGTTCGCTGGCCTCTATCAGTCTGGCTGTCTCAGGTGTTGACTGTTAATTTCTGGTGTCTGCTGAGTCCTGGGTGGGGAGAAGCCATTTGGTGGGGTTCTGAACGAGATCTCCTCAGCTTTCTGGGTATGGTCAACTGAATGGTGGTGCTTCTCAGGAATTGTCACAGTTCACTTCAGGCATATGGACCTGTGTGGTAGCTGTAGTGTTCAGGAAGGCTCTCCTCTCTTCAGGAGAGGTTCTGGTGATGGCTGCCCTGTTGCTGGGTTTCTTGCTCTGAATTTAATGAGCTGCAGCTGTTGCTCTTAAGGTGAAATTGTTGGGTGGAGCCCTCTTGAAGAACCAGGGAGTCCCACAGTTTTGTCAGTTTAGAGATAACTGGTCGAACCTTGAAGCAGCATCTGAGGGCTGCTCCAATGGCTCTCCTTTTGTAGGTCTGAGATGCAGCTGTGTGACCCAGTGCCCTTGCGGTACTCAATAATGGCAGTGAGCATGGTGCTCATGCCTCTAGTAGAAGGCCAGAGTCTAGAGCCTGTGTGAATCCAGAAAGTCTTCTGGAGCTGGGTGTCCTGATCATTGGACCTGATGATCCCCCCGCTGTGGTGTTTCCTCCTGACAGGGACACCCCGACTGTGCTTTGGGGACCACTGTTCTGTCTGGGATGGCGAGTAGAACACGCAGGCACAGATGCGTGTGGCTCTGCCTTGCTGGCAGCTAGGTGCCTGGGCATCTGCCAAAACTGGGTAATTTTTCCCGAGCCCTTTTCCGGATGGTGGTATCGGCTGAGTGCTCTGAGATCAGACCTGCTGTACTCCTCCCTGTGGGTTTGCACCCAACAGAGAAACTCATTCTCTGGTGCCCTGAGGCCCACAGTTCTATCTTGGGACAGCGAGTCAGGCACGCAGGCAGGATTCTATGCTGGCGCCTGTGTGCTCAGCCTGGCTCTGGGCTGGCTGCTATGCGCCTGCGGAACTCCGGGTCTTTTTCCAGGGGTTGTCTGGGTGACCTAAGGTCGGTCCAGATCTCCCGACTGGAAATCCAGTCTCTGATGTTGTGGAGCCCACAGTTCAGTCTGGAACAGTAATCAGAGCAAGCTGGCATGTAGCTCTGGGCCGGAGACCAAGCGCCTGGTGGAACCGGGACCTCTTCTGTGGTTTAGCTGGGTGAGTTGAAGCTGATTGCATCCCCCACCGTGGGGTATCCTCTCACCTGGGAAACACAATCGCTTGTGTTTTAGGACCGAGAGTTCTGACTGCTGGTCACTGTGCCGATGCTGCTGTGCTGCTGGTCAGAAAGGGTGTCGTCCTGGCGCCGCCATCTTGGGTCCCCTGTTAGTGGCTTTTAAATAGTCATTCTGCAACTCTTTGTGGGAAA
Source organism: Pachyuromys duprasi (assembly GCA_028658305.1). NCBI lineage: Eukaryota > Metazoa > Chordata > Mammalia > Rodentia > Muridae > Pachyuromys > Pachyuromys duprasi. The sequence goes on along the minus strand of CM053743.1, from coordinate 22,185,148 downwards.
GCACAGGCTTTAATATTCAGACCTTGTCCTGAGCAGAGGACATGCAGTGGATGCCCAAATAATGGTGATCATACTTTCACAACGAAGAGATTCCTCGTATCAAGGAGTGTTCCAGTACTAGCCCAACAAGTGATGGCTTCTTAGAAAAAGCTATGCAGTCTTCAGTTTCTCCCTTATCCAGACTGTACTGTGGATCTTGATACTGACATTGCTTGGTGGGCTAAACTTGGAATCTTCTCCTGATAGATTTGTGTCATCCTCAGGTTACTTAATGGTTATGTAGATATGAATGGCCCTCATAGACTCATATTTCTGCTTAGTCATGAAGAAATGGAACTCTTTGAAAGGATTTTAACGATTAGAAACTGTGGCCTTGTTTGAGGAGGTGTGGCCTTATTAGAGGAAGTGTGTCACTGGGGGTGGGCTTCAAAAGTTTCATGCCAGCCCCAGGATCCTTCCTTCTCTCTGCCTACAGGTCAGGATGTAGACCTCTCAGCTACTTCTCCAGCATCGATCTGCCTGTGTATCACTGTGGTGATAATGGACTAGCCTCTTAAACAATAAGCAAGCCCCAAGTTAAATGCTTTCCTTTGCAGTCGTTGCCTTCATCATGGTGTCTCTTAACAGCAAGTGGACAGTGGCTAAGACACTGCTGTTTTATGTATTGCTTACAGCACTGCTTTCCAGATAAATTGAGTTCTAGTTCATAGTGTAATGTGTGCTTAGGTTTTATTCTTATCCAAATGCCTTTTGTGCAAGGACAAAGGATATACCTTGTTTGAGTGACTTCTCCCATGTCTGGCCAGAGGATAATTTGTTGATAAATTGTTAAAATAGATATAAAATTCTTTTTTACATCAAAAATAGGCACAGGCCTATGTCTGGTACTAAATAGTTCCTTTTTTTTTTTTCAGGCAAGAAAACTGATCAGTGATTTTGCCATTATCTTGTCCATTCTCATATTCTGTGTAATAGATGCTCTAGTAGGTGTGGACACCCCAAAACTAATTGTGCCAAGCGAGTTCAAGGTGAGTGAATGTCTCTTTTGCTTGTTTCTCAAGCTTTAGTTCTTTTCCTTTATTGTGAATCTTCAGTTCGTTTTGCATAACTACCCATTTTCCCCTCAAAGCAATCCCTGTTAGGCTCATTTATAGTTAGTCTAATTTCTTCATTAAAATTAAACACCACAGTTAGGATCAAATTTAGGGTTTGTGTTTTATTGACTTTTACTTTGTAATAGCATATATCATCAACTAACTCTGCCTTACATATTTTAGAATATTTCAGACAGTGTTATAGACCTAATCAGCCTGATTCATACAGCAGTTCTGACAAGTCCACACATAACTAGCACTATGTTTGTTAACCCATTTTGTTTGTTAACAAACAAAATGCCCAGTCCTTCTTAACTAGTAGTGGCAGGCAGTAAAGTTAGAATTCAAGCCTTCAGGTTCTAACTTAGTGTTCTTTTCCTTCTACCAAATTACCTGCCAGGAGCACTTATAAAGTTTAATTGTTATAAAGAAGACAAAAGAATTATGTATTTTCTGGATGTGTGGTATTTGTCAGAAGAAGATATAAAACTTACATGGCAGTCATTCATAGTTATAGATCTTTGTAGCTTTTATTGCAAAACTTTAACCAGTTTTCTAGAAAAATACTGTTTTCTCTGCTATTGAAATAATAATGTCAAACACTATTAAGCTGATTGCAATTTCATAAAACTAGTTAATGAGGAAGAGCTATGCATGCACACATTCACATATATGACAGTAAAGACTATCTTTGGCATAATATCATTTTCATTAGCAAAGATAAATTTCTGTTGATTCGACCACTAATGCATTTGAATCAGTATTTTCTAAATGTTTTCTTGGAGCCAGACTTCATCTTCTCCAGGAAGAGGGGGTTGAAATGCTTTAATCAGCAAGATGAGATGTCTTGCCTTACAAACTCATAATGTGTGGTACAGGGAATGTGAGGATGGAGTTTGTTCCATGATGGATTTTTGGGCAAACTGAGAGGAAACATGCATGAAGGGTTTGTGGCTTATGCCTAGCAGCCCAGCCCTCAGGAGACTGAGGCAGGAGGATCTCTACAAGTTCAAGGCCAATCTGGGTTACATAGGGAATTTCAAGCCAGCCTAGGCTATAGAATAAGACCCTGTCTCAAAAACAAAAGAAGGAACAAACTCATAAGTAATATTATAGTTACATTTATTTGTTTTTCATGTTTTTTTAAATTTCTTCTTTATCTGCATGGAGAAGCAGTCTTTTTTAAAAAAAAATTTATTCATTACAATTTTTTCACTTTGTATCCCAGCTATAACTCTCTCCCTGATCCCTTCCCAATTTCACCCTTCCTTCCATGCTCCCACTGATAAGGGAGGTCCTCTTCCCCTTCCATCTGACCCTAGCCTATCTGATCTCATCAGGACTGGCTGCATTGTCTTCCTCTGTGGCCTGGTAAGGCTACCACCCTCCCCCTTAGGAGGAGATGATCAAACAGCCTGACACTGAGTTCCTGTTAGAGACAGCTACTATTCCCCTTACTAAGGAACCCACTTGGACACTGAGCTGCCATGGGCTACATCTGAGTAGGAATTCTAAGTTATCTTTATGCATGGTCCTTGGTTGGAGTATCAGTCTCAGAAAAGACCCATGGGCTCAGATTTTTTGGTTCTGTTGCTCTCCTTATGGAACTCCTGTACCCTCCAGGTCTTTCTATCTCCCTGTTCTTTCATGAGAATCTCTGCATTCTGCTGTAAGTTTGGCTATGAGTCTCAGCATCTGCTTTAATACCCTGCTGGGTGGAATCTTTCAGAGGCCCTCTGTGGTAGGCTCCTGTCCTGTTCCCTGTTTTCTCCATCTTCCAAGGTCTATCCCATTTGCTTTTCTGAATGAAGATTGAGCATCTTACCCAGGGTCCTCCTTCTTGCTTAGCTTTTTTAGGTGTACAGATTTTAATTTGGTTATCCTATATTATATGTCTAATATCTACTCATAAGTGAGTATACACCATGTGTGTTTCTGGGATACCTCACTCAGATGATCTTTTCTAGTTCCCACAATTTGCCTACAAATTTCCTTGTTTTTAATTGCTGAGTAGTATTCCATTGTGTAAATATACCACAATTTTTGTATCCATTCCTCAATTGAGGGGCATCTGGTTTGTTTCCAGATTCTGGCTATTACTAATTAAAGCTGCTACAAACATGGTTGAGCAAATGTCCTTGTTGTGTACTTGAGCACATGACATTCTTCTGTAACACATATGTATGTTCTACTGAAAGTTGAAGAATGACAGTTCTTTCTCATTTTATGACATAGTTCTGTAGATTTAATTGCATCTGGATAATTTTCCCATGTAAAAGAAGAGATCTGAATATTTCCCTTAGTTCAGTTATACCATGTAAAGTAGGGATTTTATGTGTTAAGAAGCCATTTATTTGGCAGGAACAGAAACACCTTCTGTTGCCTTCTAAAATTCAAACAAAATCCATGGAGGCTTTGTAATTTTTTTGCTACTTCTTCTTAGAATATTTCATTTGTGGTTTACTTCTGTGTCCCTTAATATTAATTTTTTCTGTTTTTTATTAGATGCGTTATCTCAAATAATTTCTAATATTTTTGTCAATATCCGCTATTTTCATCTCCTTTCCTTTAATGATAACTATAATTGTTTCTATTTTTAATATGTTGACCTTCCAAAACTTGAATTGTTAAAAACCATGTAGCATGCATTACCGGTGTTATGAAAAGCCTTATTTATCTCTCTGCTTTAAGCCAACAAGTCCTAACCGAGGCTGGTTTGTCCCACCATTTGGAGGAAACCCCTGGTGGGTGTGCCTTGCGGCTGCTATCCCAGCTTTATTAGTCACCATTCTGATTTTCATGGACCAGCAAATCACGGCTGTCATTGTGAACAGGAAAGAACATAAGCTCAAGGTAAGTGCCCCAAAGTGCTTACCATTGCCTGTTATGGTCTCCTAAGTTCTTGATAATATCTACCAATTCAAAAGCAAGTGAGCTTTACTAAGAGTTGCATACTATAATGTAAAGTCATACAAAGATCATTATAAGGTCCTCGCTGTAACATCGCAGGGTGCACTCACTTAAATATGCAGAAAACGTTTCAACTTGTGCTTCTATCACTGTCGAGGGATGGGTACAAACTTAGTTTCTCTATTTCTGATTTAAATATGGCAACCATTGGCCATCAAGAACCTATAATCAAAGATTTAATTAAAGCACCTTTTCTCTGTTAAATAAACAGAGTTATTTTATTTTATTTTTGCTTTCCAGGATTTTTTTAGGAGCTGGGAGGTGGGTAGTTAGGTGATAGAGTGCTAACTACAGCACAAGGCCCTAAGTTCTATTCTTGCTACTGACATAAAAGAATGAATTGCATCGGTTTATAGGGTTACTGTGACAGTTTAAAACTTGTGTGTGGAGTACATGAAGGCTGGATCAAGTCAGACTAATGGCCATTTCTGTCTCTTTAGTCATATTGATTCTTAGTCCTGGGAATGAATAAAGATTTATTATTAAAGATTGTTGAGATATCCACTTAAAAGCTATTAGTAAGTTTTCACACCTCCCTTTACTTAAAATATCTGTCTCAGGTTATTACATATCATAAGGTATGGAGAAAAGTTTCTATGTTTATATTTTGGGGTTTGCAAACATTGGCTGAGTGGCATTGTCATGAACCTAAAGAAAATGGTTTAGTGGTATAGCGTTTCTTTCAAGAGCCTGCCTAAATTGTTAATAAATTATATACAGTTTTTCCATATCTAATGACATTTTAGGTCATTTAAGAAACAAACAATTTTTTAAAATACCACATAGGGGATCAATTATAACAGTAAAAAGAACTAAAATTTAATGGTTACTTACCATGAATCAGGTCATTTTCTAAGCATTTTATATTATATATTAATCGTCTGTTCACAATCACCGAATAAGAGAAGCATGAAAATGTATTAGAGTCACACCCAGAAACAGGAAAATATATCACCTAAAATGAATTTAGCAAAGAATGGCAAAAAGGAAAGATCCAGGGAAAGCAAAACCTTTGACTGTTGAAACATACTAGGTAGATGAGTATTTTAGACAATAAACCATTCAGTCAGAACTGTGGATTATGGTGAGAAAGAAGTAAATCTCATAACTCCTGAAACTAAGAAAAAAGTCAATGTTTTCATCAAAAAGGCGCTTCAGTCTTGAAGGTTTGTGGGGAAGGCAGGCAGTGATGGTCCATGTGCAATATGTGTCATTTCTGAAGTGTGCTGGGTAGGGCATCCAGCGTGTGGAAAGTCTCTGTGTGGTTGTTCACACAAAGCCATAGCCAAGAGGAAACTTCACAGACAGCTGCCTAAATCCTAAGGGAAATAGTGATACGGGATGCATTGATTTCCTGGCATTTTCAGCGACGTGGATATATAGAAAGAGGCCTAGCTTATGTTTCCAGACAGGGAAAATTATGGAAGCTGGAGAATTACCAGCGTGTCCTCCCAGTGAATGCTGAGAGTCAGAAAGAATCTTACAGAACAAAAACTTAAAGTAGTCATAGATACAAAATAAGGCACCAGTTTTCGATTATCATTAAGGGAATGATTGAAACTTACATTGCAATGATTGTGTATTCAATACACACCAGGAGCAGATAAAACGACACAGTTTCAGGTTGAAGATTGTTGTTTAACTGCTAATGTGTTTATTCCTTAGTCCCACAACAGACCTGCAGCCTGTTTTTCAGGCTTTTGTTGGAATGCTTTACAGTGTGCTTCTCTGAGTCGCATATGCTAACCTATTAGTTCTATGAGCAAACAGGAAGCACAATGAGGACAATTCTTTCTTCTTGACATCTTGTTCTGATCTACGTTTATATATGTGTGTCTGTGTGACTGTATGTCACATGTGTGTGGGTGCCTGCAGAGGTCAAAAGAGCGTTGGATTCTCTGGAGCTGAAATTACAGGCACCTGTGGGTCATATGAGTAGGTGCTGGGAACTGAACCTGGGTCCTCTGGAAGAGGAGAGGAAGGGACCTTAACCACCAAGATAATCTCTCCAGATCCTCAAAAACTTATTTTTAGAATCCAGTATTACCAACGTTCATTAAATTCTTCCTTATTTGTTGTTGTTGTTTTTTAAATTTTCATTAAATATATTCATTTATTCATGTTACATCGAGATCACATCCCCTCCCGCCCTCCTGGTCCCACTCTCTCACCTTCTCACCCTCTTCCTGCTTTTGCCACTCTTTTCCTCAGAAAAGGGAGTCCCCCACCCCTATCTTACAAGGCCACCCCAGCACATCAAGTCACATCAGGACTAAGCTCACGCTCTTCCGCTGAAGCCAGACAAGGCAGCCCAGCTAAGGGAAAGTGATCCCAAAACAGGCAACAGAGTCCATGTCAGATAAGACCCCTGCTCTACTTGCTAGGGAACCAACATAGAGACAAAGCAGCCCATCATTTATATATGTGTCATGGGCATAGGTCCAGCCCATGCAAGCTCTTTGGTTGGTGATTCAGTGTCTGTGAGCCCCCATGGGCCTATGTTAGTTGGCTCTGTTGATCTTCTTGTGGAGTTCCTGTCCTCTCCGGGACCTTCTATCCTTGCTCTGACTCCTCCAGCAGACTCCCAGAGCTCCACCTAATATTTGGCTGTGGGTCTCAGCATCTGTTTTGATCTTCTCAGCAGGAAGTCATGGTAGGCTCCTGTCTGCAAGCAGAACAGAGCATCATTATTAGTGTCAGGGGTTGGCTTTCTCCTGTTGAGTGGATCTCAAGTTGGGCCAGTCATTGGTTGGCTATTCTGTCAATCTCTGTTCCAACTTTACTCCTGGACATACTATAGGCAAGGTAATTTGGGGTCGAAGATTATGTGGTTGGGTTGCTCTTCCCCTGCTTTCACTGGAAGTCCTGTCTGGCTAGGACTTTAATCTCCATGTCCCTGCAGCTAGGAGTCACCCCCACATCCTCTCAGAAACCTATTCTGTCAAAGGTCTCCAGCTTGTCATCCTTTTCAACATCCATTCTATTTCCCCTTCTGAGTGGGATGTAAGCATCTTCTCTTGGGCCCTCCTTATTATTTAGCTTCTTTGGGTCTGTGAATTGTAGTATGATTGTCCTTTTCTATATAGCTAATATCCCTACATCCAACAGAGGGCTAATATCCAAAATAGATAAAGAACTCAAGAAATTGAACACCAGCCAACCAAATAACTCAATTAAAAAATGGGGCATAGACCTAAACAGAATTCTCAACAGAGGAATCTCTAATGGCCGAGAAGCACATAAAGAAGTGTTCCAGGTATACCTTCCATATGTAAGGATGCTCATGGAAGTCAGAGGGCAACCTCATGTGTCATGGTGCCCATGTTGTTTTTGAGACAGAATTTATTACTTTCCTAAAAGTCAACCAGCAAGGGGAGATTGGCTAGTTAATAGACCTCAGTGATCAGATGTCTGTACTTCCACAATGCTGAGGTTGTAAGCACACAGTAAGTGCATACCACCATGCCTTGTCCATGTGAGGTCTGGGGGTTGGATTGAGGTCCAAATTCTTGCATGACAAGCATTTTACCAGCCCAACATAATAAACTTTAAACATATAGTTTATTTGTTTAAACCAGGACCCAAACAGCATTTGTTCACTTAATAGATTTTCCCTCCACCCCTCTGCTTTTCTTTCCTTTGAGATTTTTCCAGGATAAGAAGGTTGTTTCTTGTTCTTTCTGTAGCATTATTTTGCCACTAACAAGCCATTAAACACCTCAGTGGCTTAAAACAACAGAAATAAACCTTTAGCAGCTTTTGTTCTGTGGGTTCACTGGTTCTGCAGGGCAGTTCTTACCTGAGGTCTCTTTGGAGCTGGTGTTAAATAGTACTGGATGGCAGCACCTAAAATCTCAGCTGGGCCAAGATTGTCCATGGTTGCATCTTCACTCATGTTGTGTACTTAACTCACGTTTAGCGGGTTGCCTTTCCGTGAGCTGTCTGCCTTCTCTCTGTCCCCTCTGCTCCATGCAGCGTGCTCATGCACCTTTTCACATATGTGATATGCATGTCTCTCTCAATGCCACCTCACCACACAGCATCTCACCTTCCGGGACCTTTCTGTGGTTCTTGAACTTCTCACGCCATGCTAACTGTTGCTTGTTTGTACTTGTCCCATGGCAGCTGATTGCCATGAACTAAGAAGTAAAAGATGGCAAAGAAGAAAAAATCCTCCATTACACCTACAGCTCTCAACTTTGCTTGACCATAATCAATTAGTTAAAGAAGTCATAATCACTCATTCTAGGGAGTGTGGAAGGAATCCGCCTTCCGTTGTAGAAGGGCAAGGCCTAATTAAGGACAAAAATAGCAGTACATGATCCATCCATTTCTATCTCTGTCTATTCATTCCTCAACATACATGTGTGTGTGTATATATATATATATATATGCATATACATATATACATAAAATAAAGATATATATACATATACATGTATATACACACATACACAGTGGAAGAAGTAGGGGCAAAGAATAAAGCCACAACCACTTAAACTCAATTTTTTAGCTTGGGCTCTTCTAAGCCACATAGCTAATGTGAATTCCAGTCAGGAAGTCAGTTGCAGGGTTAGGGTTAGGAATTTCCTTGGAGATTCTTCTTTTTCAATGTGGCATTGCACTCATTGGCAAGACTGAGAGCGGCAAGGCTCCCTGTTGACTCTGCTTAAGATGAGGCAGGGTCTTAGTGTTGGTTTTGTTTATGGAAAGGCTAAATATATATTTTGACTAATACATTTTTAATCTGAAAGTACTGGAAACCCAGTTTAAATTTTAATCTGTCATTGCCAAAAATTTGCTGTGTACTTTTGGAGGTGAGTTTCTGTTCCTTTACTGCTTCTCAAATTTCCTTATTGATAAAATTTTAAATTTAGAATTAAATGTATTTAGGATTGGATAAAATAGAGAAGCATTTTAATTTATCTTTGCCTTGTAGGAAACATTAGAAAATTGGGAGTGTTAGTGTTTGCCCTGAAAATGAGAGGTTAGATGTGCAAAAAATGAGTTTCTGTCCCCTTTCTAATTGTTTATTTGAAACTATTCTTTTTCATAATGATGGTAATGCCAATCATTTGTCACAAATCTAACACCACCAATGCACATGTGTGTGTGTGCATCAAAGGCTGTGCACTCTGGAAATTGTTTTGTTCTCATTTTGCCAGAAAAACAAGAGCTGTGGGATATATAAATTGGAGATTCTGCCTAAAACTGTAAAAGACACTAAAAGCTGTGAACTTAATTCAAAAGAGAAACCTGAGGTGGCAAGGGGATACACCACAGTGCTGAGAGCAGCATGCTCGGGCTGGCATCTCCTTTGGCTGTTTGTCATGTGGCTCTGGCTCTCTGGTATGCTGGGTGGCATCCACCATTCCATTCTGCCAAACAACCCCACATTGATATAGCAGCACCAAGATTCTTGGATGTTTGCCGCCATTTTGATTTGCTACGCCCTTCATCCTACCTGCAGTACTCAAAAGCAAACCAGGCTTATCAAGGTCAAGTACTTCCCCGAGGTCCTTTCCTGAGTCCTTGTCAGGCCAGAGCAGAGCCATCTTCAGAGTGCAAAGCCAGAGGTATTCTTCCCAAAACAGTGACTTCAAGAGTCTCCCAGAGAAGGCAGAAATCATTTAGGACAGATACCTAGAGATAAGATATGAGATAGATCTGGCAGCCATTTCCCTGTGACATACTTTGGAGGGAATCACTTAATCTAAATATGATATTTCACTGTTTATTTTTAATTAAAAAACAATTCCCAAACTCTACATTGTTCTGTATCTTTCATTTCTGTCCCTGTTATCATAATCCTGGATCTAGTGCTCTTATTTCAAACTAGATTTTTGTAATACTTTAGCCAATCAAGCATAATAATCAATCTTTCTCCTTTCACTTCACCAGCATCATTTTTTGTTTTTAGGGTTACGTTCTCCCATGTTAGTCCTACGTCTAAAGCGCCTCAGCCATCTGTATCTTTGCACCTTAACTGTTTCTCCCAGCCTGGCATTTAAAGAACCTTGTGAAACAACCTCAACCTAGATTTAAAACACTTTGCCACAAGGTGCCAGCCAGTGCCCCGCGCAAGTGGCCTTTTGGTTTTTTTGATTCTCACAGTTCTGTTGTCACTGTGACCGAGAAGGTCCACTCCTCAGTCATTGCTGTTCATCAAAAGCGTCTCCATCCTTTAAGCGTTTCTAAATATAAACCCCCGACGTCACCTGCCTTCACCCCTAATGTAATTTTTATTGCCCTTGCTTTTTTTTTTTCTTAGTGATTTATGTTATTCTGTGCCACTGGTCACATGATGGCTCATCATACAGTGCTTTATGTAATTACTCCATCCCTATTTCTTAGCCAAAATGTTTTCAAAGTAAGCCCCATGGCTTATTCTCTCCAGCTTTGATGCAGTCCACCCCAATTCCATGTTAGCCTGGACAAACACATGTAAGCGAAAGACTTCATTATCCTGGTCCCACGGTTCTTAGGTTTACAACACTGTGAGAGAAGAGAGACTAACGGAAGATGTGTAAACCCATCCCTGCTCCTCCATCCGTGGCTGCCTAGATGGGATAGAGCCATATTTAGACAAGATGTACTCAAATGCTTCCTCCGTGGTGTTTTTAGTATCTTTTCCAGACTTGTGTAAATTTGTCTATTTGGAGGCCATTTAATTTCCACTTGGATCTGAGTCCTCTCCTCCAATTGTGACCTCTTGGTGGAATGTTCTTAGTGACTCAAATCCTGTAGGCTCGTGGCATGATAAACGCTTACTTCATTTGTGTATTGCTCCCAACTCTTCCTTTCTTCCGTGTATACACATCTTTATACCGTGTATACACATTAGGGCTTCTAGTCTTTTTCTTCCTTGTGTATTTTGATTTTTGTAGACATAGTTCTAAATTACTTTTGTTCTGTACTAGCAAGGGATATGCAGTTTCAAAGAGATAGTTTCTGTGTTTGTGCTTAAAATACTTTGCCATTTCAGAAGATTGGTTATACTTTGGGCTTATTGTAATCATGAACTCAAGGGCATTTTTACATTGTTTCCTATATATCGAATGTTTGTGGTAAATGCTGAAGGTAAAATTGTTTTAATATCTGGTCTCTTTCCTGAAGGAAACATCAAGGTTTGAGCTGACTCTGTGACTTATATACTGTATGTATGTTAGGTTAGGTCATTCGTTCACCTGCCTGACCTGAGCTAATAACCTGCATTCTCTATAAGAATGGGTGCTTGTCTAACTCACTGTTCAGTTGAACACAGGGCCTAGTACAAAATAAGTCTTCAACAAATGTTTATTAGATATTAGTTTGCCACATAGCAACCCCCCAAGTGAAAAGGAGCCTGTTGTTTAAGAAGCAGAGATCAGGCCAGGGGAGTAAGTGACTCAAGCTCAGGTCAAAGGGAGTGGTAAGCCAGGTCACACAACACAAGGTTTGTTAGTTTCAGCATTTGTGCAAGTTTGAAGAGTCCTGTTGGCAGTGGTTGCCATCTGTGCTGGCAGCCATGTTTGTCTGGTTTCTGTCCAGGGTTGCCATTTGCACACCTTCTCCTAAGCTGTGATACCCAGAAATATCTCCAGATGCTGCTAGAAGGTGGCCAGCGTAGGGAGTGGCCAATAAATAGTTATAGGAGTAAATGTTCATAGATATCTTAGCAGGTGGTTTTACACTGTTGAGTTTTCTACTATCATGGTGTTATGGGTGAAAACCGGAAGCCACTGAAAGGTTTTGATCAGGGAAGTGCCACATACTGCTTAAGATGTTTCAAGATTAGTCTGTGAAGAGGGTGGTTGTCAGGGACACTTGTGGTAGCAGCAGCATGGAGGGCTGTGAAGGAAAAGTGGGATTTCGAGTTGAGAATGGAAGGGAGAAAATGAACTGTATCATGAGTTTGAAAGATTGCATTGCTGGCAGCCATAAGGTGGGATGGGAGAACTGAGTGAAACGAAGCTGCTGTTTTAATCTGAGAAAGTCTAGAAAAGCGAGAAGCATTGAGGATGGGTAAGGGGAAGAAAAGTTTTATGCTCTTTGGGAATATTTCTGTTTTCTGTCCTTTTCACAGTTTTTAGACAAGGGTGCCACCCTTTGCACATTGTTTTATTTCCATTCAAACAGAGTCATTCAGAAACGTCTAGCTAAGGTATGCCTTTGGGAGAGGCTTGTTTTCATGCATATCTAAGCTGATTTGTAGGAATGACTTCTCTAAGGTAAGTGTTGGCTTCTAAAGTGTTTGCAGCAGTAGCCTCGGGCAAAGATTTTTGTCATTCTTTTCAATATTTGGTTTCTAGACTTTAGTGTATTCAGGACATTGACCTAGATATAGTAAGCCTTGTATTGTTAGTAAGCCTTGCATGTTGACACTTGACGAAATAAATTCATTGGATTTTTTTCCATCTCTGGACTCATTGGCAAAAGCCAATTTCAGTAAGTAAGACCAAGCCATGGAGAAGAGTGGAATGTATGCCAGGCAGATGTTAGCATGAGGACTGACACAAAGGCACTGGTAAGGAAAACACATTGAAGGATCTCGTGTGGCTGAGTGTGGCATTGGTGTAGAGTGCAAGGGGGAGAACCAGAAAAGAGGAGGCTGCATACACTGGTCCTTCTACCCAACAGCCAATCCCCAGTGGCCCTGCCGCAGCAGTGTAGACATATACAATGGTAGGAGAGGGCAATTCTCAATGCACAGTCAGAATCCAACCACCTCTGTCCTCGTAACCATAACCTCTTAAAGGAACTGTAGTGTCTGCCTCCCAACTGGTCCTACCGTCCTTGTTCCTGATCAGTTTATCCACAGCTTAGGAGCCACAGTGCTTGGAGCAGAGCAGTCACATCTCTCTGCTAATGAAACGGCCTTCCGTGGTGGCCCATCTTACTCCCAATGCAAACCCAAGTTATTCTGGTTCCTCTTGGGACTTACTACCAAGTAAGATGCTATATGCTCTCAAAATGTATGTTCTTTCGTACTGTCTCACTTAGTAAGAGGGAAACTCCATGAGAGCGGGATTCTTTTTGTTTGTTCACAGAGCTAGCAGCCGCAGCTAGAATCCTGCCTGGTACTAAGTTGCCAGTGAACTATTTGTTAAAAAACAAACAAATGCCTGATTGAGACCCCAAATAGGTCATATTTACTTCTTTGATTCTTATAGAATACATTTATGTTAGCCCACCCCATATTAAGCTTCCTGTCTCCTGCCTTATTCCACTTTGAATTTGCATAATTATGCATTCCTGAAGTGAACTGATTCTGTGCATGTATGTTAACACATATCTCATGAGCTATCGCCAGTCATACCTGGCTTTATGAGAACATGCCTTTGCTACCATGTCCGCTCCCTTGCCTACAGGGTATTCCCTGGGATCATGGAGCTGGTGTGCAAGCCATGGGTAAAACCTTGGTGATTCTGTCAGAGGAGAGCGGTGTCCCGGCAAACTGTAGCGGGATATGAATGCTAACACTGACTGGGTTGCTGGTGTAAAGCACACCCTGGCTCTCCAGAGCCAGCCTCTCTGGTTCTCCTGGATCAGCCACAGTCTGACTCCTGGTACTGCCCCCTCATGCTGTGAGAATGGATAGCTCTGGTTTCCCAGGCTCCACAAGGGTCTGAGCCCTTGATTTCTTCATAAACAGAGTAGAAAGATATAACCACAGGAACACACTGAGGACATGGCAGACAGTATTTATTTAGTGAGTAAAGGAGCTAAAACTTTTGTTGCATTGTCTACTCATCCAGTCAGTAAATGTTATTGTGACCAAAGGGTGGCATTTGAATCCAGTCTCTTTCTTGATTAAGGGAGTATTCTTTACTTTAATGATGGTGGATAATAAAGGGTTAAGCAAAACTTCTCATTGGCAATGAGAAGTGAGAGATGCTCTTCTACATACCATGTCGGGATTGTTTGGAGGGTCTTTACATACGCTGGTGTCATCATGATGAGTAGCACTCTGTTAAATACTGTCGCACAGAAAAGATGGCGTGCTGCTCTGCAAGTGTGGGTCATATTCCCTTAACTGCTGCCTCTCTGCCCACCTGCCCCCCTTAGTGAGCTCTTGCTGTGTATCAGCCACACTCTTGTGAGTTGTTACAAGGCCCATTGCTGCGGTTACCTCATTGGCCGCAGTAACTCTCCAGACAAGGCCCCTACCTTCACTGTTCGGGTTCCAAAATTGGATGCAGAGAGGTTAATGTGTAATGAGTACATACTAAGAGAACTGGACACGATTCTCAATTTGTTATTCAGAATTGTGATAGGGTTAGGATCTGCATAGGTGCTGGAGGAGAGAGCTTTCCGCTTAACACTAGGACAGAAATATGAGGAAGAGGAAAGGCCTTTTTCAGTGCACTTGCTCAGGAGAGATACTTTTATCAAACAGGACAAGTTTCTTTTGTTAATCGTAATTCCTGTGCCTCGATGTAACAGATGACCAGTGTGAGTGCTTTCTGTACATGCGCTGTGACTTCTTTCTGCAGAAGGGAGCTGGGTACCACCTGGATCTGTTTTGGGTCGCCATCCTCATGGTAGTGTGCTCCTTCATGGCCCTCCCCTGGTATGTGGCAGCTACTGTCATCTCCATTGCTCACATCGACAGTCTGAAGATGGAGACTGAGACTTCTGCGCCTGGAGAACAGCCCAAGTTTCTGGGAGTGAGGTGTGTTGTCCTAGGATAATGGCCCTAACAAAAATAACAACAACAAAAAAACACACTCCCCCCCCAAAAAAAACTTGCTAACATCTTTGTGCCAGTCAAGAGGAGGCGGACACAGTCTGGGGATAAGATGGATGGTGATAGTCAATTTATTCCTAAATTCTCTTCTCCAGGAAGGACTTTAATAAAAAAGGTAGCTAATAACTTTTAGTTCACGATATAGAGTATGTCAGTTTTCTTGATTAGTGCAATATTAAGTGCTGCAATGTAAAAATGTGAACAAGTGATCTGCTTTCTTTAATCTGCAGCTGAGTGCTGCAGATCATGCCGTCACTTAGTCATGTGGAAAACTTTGAAACCCTTAGGTCCGCCATGATTTCCAGCATCCTGTGAAGGAGTAGCAATCCTTTTCCAACCCATTTCTGTCTTTGTAAAAACCTGAGAACCTTCAAATATTAAATTAGAGTATTTGAGAAGGTCAGTGGTAGAAGACCTCTGTACCCTACTGAGTCTTTTGGTTTCTGTTTTTGTTTTTGTGTCTGTCGCTCCCAAGAGCTAGCATGCACAGCTCACATAAGAGAATCATCATTTCCCACGCCTCAACAGTGGGTGATTCTTTCTTGGGGGAGTAGGGGTGTTAGACGGGGTCATATTTGTTAAAAAGTACTTCTGTTGTTGCAGATTTGAAATTAGACTGGTGAGATTTATTGCACTCATGAAATTTCCCTGAACTATTTGTTAACTGGAACGTGGGACAATGTAATATCTGTCTCCTGTGGAAAAAAAGGTATAATTACACAACAGGACAAGTTGTTTGAAAAATAAGGGCTTCAAAGATGCTAGTAATTGATGGACCAAGAGCAAGTGATTTTTTTTCTTGGTTCTGAAAGGAGCAAAAGCTTTAGAAGAATCACTTTTTTTCTTCATGAGTTCAAATCATGTATCATGAGAGTTTTAAGCCTTTTTTTTTTAGTTAACACTTACGTTGAATTTATGATATTCTTGAGATTTGAAGTGCATTTTATGTCAACACTTCTGATGGTTTAGCCCAAACGCTGATTTGGTCCTTCTCAAATGCTCCTGTGAAAACAGGCGTTAGACTGATGATCTTTGGATTTTGTTTCAGGGAACAAAGAGTCACTGGAACCCTCGTGTTTATTTTGACTGGCCTTTCGGTCTTCATGGCTCCCATCCTGAAGGTAAATATGTAAAACATTCATGTCTCCGTCTTCTTTAGAAAAGGACACAGGAGTGTGAAATACTTGCAAGATTTCATAGTACATGGAAGCAAGGGCCGATTAGAAAAGAAACTTTTAAAATATTTGCCTTGATTTTCCCTCCCACTCCTGCGTTCCTTCCTGCACTGTTATTTTTGTGGTTACCTGTATGAGCCCTCTGACATCACTAATACTGAACCCTCTTCTGACCTATAGAAGGGCAGTACCATACATGTCCATATGACTTGCCTTCTTCCTGCCCTGTACATGCTTCTTACTCTTTCTTTTCTATCCAGCCTATCCATGTGCTTGTCCCTAAGTCCCGCCCCTTGCCACACCCTACAGAGCTCTAGTGATTCACATGATTTGTGCATTTCTTTCCCCTATTTTTAATTATAACCATGTTTCTGGTTTATTTGGGTTTTTTTTTCCTCCTTCTTCTTATTGAATCAGAAGGCCTATTAATCCTGAAAGGGAAATGAGACTAAAATGGCTGATTTATAATTGGAAAACTTTAGAAATGAACTTCTGAAGAATCCTTACAGGGTGGATTATTTAAAACGTCCCACATCAATGTATGGATTGATTGACAGATGGGTATCTGTGTAGACCGAGCAGCATACATTCAGTGTCTCCTTTAGACAAATGAACTAAAGAAGAAAGTTCATGTGACTGCTTGTGAGGCTTCCTTTTTTTGTGATACAAGCTAGCTTCTCTCTTTCTCTTTTCTATTATAAAAACACCCCTAACCAATTATTGGTGATTTGCATCTTATACTTTTTTACTACCGTATAAAGCACAAAACTTCCCCCAGATCCAAAAATCGTGAGCAACCACTGTTAACAATAGCTTACCATAACAGAAAATTTTTATTTTTATACAATTTAAATTTGCTGGGCAATGGCAGTGCATGCCTTTAATTCCAGCAGTTAGGAGGCAAAAGCAGGCAGATCTCTGTGAATTTGAGGCCAGCTTGTTCTATAGAATGAGTTCCTGGACAGCCAGGGCTACACAAATAACCCCTGTCTAGAAAAATCTAAATAAATAAATAAATGCATACAATATAATTTTAAGACTTTTGGTTGCTCATTTGGTTATACAAGTAATAGAGTGATTGTATTTGATTCTAAAACATTCATTGATGTTCAGTTATAACAATGCACAGCAAAAGCTCTCTATTTCTCTCACATTAGCAAGTTTCTATCAGCCAATGAATCTGGAGATTGAGTTTGCCTTTGAAGTAGCTAGAATCCTGCCATACATTTGGTAGGAAATAACTGGTTAAAACACTCAGTGATCCACGGTTCATCCTTGGTCTCCATGGCTTCAGTTTTGAGGTTTACAGAGACATGAAGGACTGTGTATCTTAAGTGACCCACAGAGGAACTCGGGTTTAAAATGACGTCAGGGAAATTGTTTCTGCCCCTATTTCCCACAGGGACAGAGGGAAATCCACAGTCAGTTCTATCGGCGCAAGGATGTGGCTTTAAAGGCTTAGTGGATTTGAAGCATTGTGCCATCTGCCAAGGGCTCTGGGCATTGCTGTTCCCCTAGGAGGTCCCAGTGTATGACACTGGTGGAAAGGTTTAGAGACGCCTTTGTCACAAAGGCAGTGAGATCGCATCTGGAGAGGTCACTGTGGGCAGAGTAAGACCCTGAACATGAGGGAGCACCAGTGTCCTGCTGGTGGACTCACATGGTACACTGCTACAATGCAGCCTTGCTTTTACGGGGCCTTCTAGAGAGACGTTGATAAAGACGGATAGGCAGGCAGAGATCTTTCCAGTCTTCAGATTTGCTCATTATCACCCAGCCCTCCATTTTGTCTTTGATATGTTTTCCTTAAAACAGTATAAAATCCTGTGCTTTAGAAAAGGCAGTTATATTTACAACTCCAATGTTTGTGTTACGGAAAAATTGATTTTAATCATGGGGAACCTGCCAAGTAGTCCTATATGGTTCGAATGGACACAGGAAACAAATACTGTGTAAGTTGTTACCTTTAGAAAGATTGACAAAAACTCATACCAGATAACAGGTTTTCTGAACTATTCCTCACCCTACAGAGAAGTTGAAGCTAAAAGCCCTTGGATTTTACAGTGGACCCAGACGGGTTATCTCATATGTAGGTGATGTACCATAGTATGTACAGGTCAAGGTCAAAACTCATTAAGAAGAGACAAGGAACCACGAGCGAAACTTGCACTCCCCTGCGGCCATCCTGTACTAGCCTTTACCTTGGCTCGATTTCCTGGGCTGCTTCTATCCGGCAATGTTGATTAATCTGAAGAGTTATTGGGTCCATTAGTGAAAAAAGTAACTCAGAACACATTTTTTAAAGCCAGGGTTTTCCCAAATGTAGAGAATGAAATTGTTTTGCCAATCTACCTCGCAACAGACTGTGGAAAACCTTCTGTAAAAGCAGCGGGCGTGAAGAGGCCTTTGGTCGGGAGCCTTTGTTCTTCACTTGAGTAAATTAGCAGTTCCTTACTTCAGGAATCAGGTCTTGCAGTGAGGCCATCCATTTCAGATCATGTGCCTTTCTCACAACTGGCATTTGGCATGTTATGTGCATGTATGGGAGATGCCTCGTTAGGGTTTACAAAGTCAGTACAGGAAGAAGCAGATGCTGAGGGTACAGTTTAACCGAAATGGTAAGCCACAGCTAAAGAAAAGGTACAATTAATAATTAACCTCAGAATTCACACAGAAAGTGGTGTCACGGGTTGACCTCCAGGTGACCGTGCCTTTTTTTAAAAGCAACAGGTAACAACTTTGGAGAATGGCTTTACTTAAGATTCTGCCTTTGAAAGTTAGATCAAATATATAGGAACAAGAGCTATAAGTGACTTAAAAAAAAAAAAAGGAATGCTTCAATACCTACTGTACCCAAGTCCTTGTTATCCTTACAAGTTCAGTGGTCTCAGATGATTTGAGCAATTTTCTTGCATCTATGAAACAGCATAGGTGGTTGCTTATTTATGCAACGTCTCTTTGAACATGAAGTTTATGGCCTGTGTTTTGATCTCTGTGCCGAAATCCATCTTTCATGTGGAGGAATGTCAGGAATTATAGTGTACCAGCTTTAACTTCATGAGGATACCCCTTGACCCTGGCTAGCTACATTCACTGATACCTCAAAGCACCGAATCGCATCATTGCTTAGCACAGAACTGCTGGGAAGTAGGAATAACTGGCTTCCCAGGCTGGCAATGTGGTATCCCCTAGTATCCCAAGTGAAAAACGCTGCTTGCCGGTTGCTGCTGGTGTTCTCTAAGTGGTGATCACAGAGCGGTGAAGAGATGAAAGGCTGTTCCTTCCCTGAGCTGACTTTCCTTGTTTTTCTGGCAAGACTCAAGAAATAAAGATCAAGTAAAGTTCACTGCTGTTTCTGTTGCCTTCACTTGGATTAGTTTATCTTTAACATGAGGTGTGGCCAGAAGTTATCTTTAAGACTTGTTTAGTGTACTAAAGTGTAGAAGAGAGCCTTTAATTTGTACTTGGCATATAGTTGTTGATCTCCCCATGTAGTCTGGACCCATGGAAGCAGGGAAGCCATGGTGGAGATGGTGATGGTGATGATAGAAGCTGCTGTCTGTTGAGTTTGGCCTCAGATTAAAGAGTTATCACAGATTTAAAAAAAATTTAATCTTCCATCGGTACCTAGAAGAACTATATGGATAATTATCTCCACTTTAGAGATATGAAAAAAGTCACTAGACTTTGAAAGCTTAGGTTACAGAGGCAACATGTGAACTCTGGAAGTCCTGGCATAGAACTGCTTCCATCACCTCGTATAATGTGAACCCTTCAAAATAAAACATGGGCCTCAACCTTCAAAGAATCTCTACTTTCTTTTCCCATAATATTATTTTTCCCAGATTCTTTGATCTCATTTGGAATCCTTCTTATGTGGGGAAACTTATGTAACTTTCATAAACTCCTCTTCAGACCTCATTCCAGGTTGAGTACCGGTGACTTCTTTATCAGTGCAGACGTTTAAGGTTTCGTTAGTAGCATATTGCTGAGCACAGGTCAGCTAAAAGAGCAACATATTAGGAATTAAATAAAGCAGGGTTTCAGGTTGGACCTTCTAGCCAACCTTCCCTCTACCCAGCCACCCCCAATCCCATCAATACAGAAACCGGAAGACCTGTGGTTCGGAACTGCAGAGCATCAGGATAAGGACCACATC
Source organism: Pachyuromys duprasi (assembly GCA_028658305.1). Lineage (NCBI taxonomy): Eukaryota > Metazoa > Chordata > Mammalia > Rodentia > Muridae > Pachyuromys > Pachyuromys duprasi. The sequence continues at coordinate 22,165,021 of CM053743.1, read as the reverse complement.
AGCACTTACATTTATCATTTTTTTGTTGCAGTATTAATTAATTGGTAAGATGTTTTCTGTTAGGTATACTTTAGCATAGATGCTTTCTAGATAAGAATGAATAAGAGAAATGAACAAGTGACTCGGTATTCTACAGCTGGCAGCTAGAATCCAAACTCATATTTGTTCAGCTTCGGTCACGGTCACCCATGTCTTAATCAGGACCTTATACCCACTCTGGGTGTAGTTCCACTCTGGAATTTGTATTGATACACACTGTTATGAAGAAAATGAGAATATCATAAGCATTTGTATCATATTGAAGCTGACCAAAGATCAACTCCACAGTTTTTCTTATATGTACTGTTTTCTCCCAACTTATATGTGTCTCTACATATTTTCATATCCCTAGTTATTTCCTTGTGTCCATCCATCCATGCCATTCTGTGTTGTAGGTCTGGTGAAATTTGTTAACATAAGTTCAGAGAATGGATCTATGGTCCTAGGCACAATGTTTCTTTGCTATGGTAGTGGAAACACATTAGAAAAACAATGAAAAAGAAACCAACCAACCAAACAAAAACTTTAGTCAAGCTCAGGTCAGGAGAGACCTTTTCTGACACTTCCAGTCTGGAGAAACGTTTACCCATATCAAAAAATAACCACTGAAGAAACCCAAGTAGCTTCCCATGAATCAACTATTCTTTCCCGCATCCCCTTCTCCTTCCTTAGTCCGAGCATTAGAAATATAAGAATAGATGGAAAAGAAATCATGACATAGTGAGTGAAAATAGATGCTTTGGAAATTAATCAGCGATGTGGATTTGACCCTTTGCTAGTCTTATTTATTTACTTCCAGAAACTGTACATAAAGAGTTGTCAGCAACATAAGAGGAATGGAGGCTTATGTTTGGGCCTGGTGGCTTGAGTGTGATGTGTCTACCTCTCTGTGGCCGCTGCTGGGTATTGCAGCGTGCTGGCTTCCTGCCAGCCTGGCCCTCCTACCCACTTCAGCCTTCAGCTACTTTTCTCTCTTATCCTTTCCTGAGCTCATGGTTGATATTAGTTATGATAAAATCGCTAATGCCCGTTAGAGGAAACATGTGACAGTTTCTAGGTATGTGTATTTTCTCCATTGAGATCTGAGCGTTTTTGTGACTAACCAGTACAAACCGGAGGCAGTGGCAGTCCATTTCAGGATTCACTAATTCTCTAATGTGGCCTAAAGGTCTGAGGCAGAGAAGCATCCGGCAATTGCAGTAAGATGGTTCTAGAAACCGTGTTTCATTTAACACATGAAGTAGTTTTAACAGTCTACTTTTTAAGAATCGCCTTTTGGTTAAACTGGCCTCCTGCATGTAACTGGTTTTCCAATTTAGTATTTTAGCTTTAAAAAGCCTTTCAGTTGCTTGTTCAAACCCAGAATTGATACTTTTTGTCATGTAGACAAAAGACTTCTCAGAAGTAGAATACTGATTCTCAAATGTGGTTGTTCACAGTTACATTTAGTAAAATGTATCCACTGAATTAGAACTTCTTATTGTTAAAACACTTCATGTTGGTGCAAAGGATGTTTTACTAAATAGCGCATAAATATTGTTTCAAAAGATTTGCATTAACCCATATATGTGTAATTAATTGCTTCCAGGTGCTTCATGCTCCTTGCAAACCATGTTCTAATTAGTTGGTATTCTTAATAGTCCTGAGAAGAAAAGAAAAGGGACGGCCATTTGTTGTTTTGTACTGAAAAAGGCATTTACAGACCAAACTGATACATCATTTGGCACAAATTCGTAAGGAGAAAACTAACAGACTATTACAAAGGGATCCTGGGTCCAGAGTGAGGCAATTTGCTACCTCTGCTTGTACTTCATAGCCCACGCAAACATCTGGGTTGCATAGTCTACTGCTTTTAAGAGCAAAGGAAAGCCAAAACAGTTTCTCCATTAAAAAGGTATTGTTGAGGTCATGTATGCCCATTATCTAAAAAAAAAAAAATAAAGTGAAATCTACTTGAACATTCCCTGTGTTTTCATTTGTACAAGGCTTAGAATTTTATCGATTGATGAGTTAAATGCACTAATTAGAGGTTGCTGTTGTATGCTGAGCTTCAGTTTCAGATCTAGCCATCACTTAAATTATTCCTCTCCCTAAATATTTTCACTGTTGTTTTTAACCCATTTCCAATGTTTTCCTTCCCAGTTTATCCCCATGCCTGTTCTGTATGGAGTGTTCCTGTATATGGGCGTGGCCTCACTCAATGGGGTGCAGGTAAGCTTCCACAGCAAGAGAGGGCAAGCCATGCCTCTCTCAGAGCAGAACTAGCCCAGCAGTAGATCTCTGATGCAGGCAGTAATCGTTAACTACGGATGCTTTAAAATACATTTATTTCCTACTTCTGCTGCCTTTTACCTGCTTCTCATTTCTGATGTCATCGACAAAGGGAGCCGGTGTCAACAAATGTTTCCTGAACACCCATTACTGAAAAGAGGTGCTAAGGGTCATCTGGTGAGGAGATGAACTCTGTCCCCATTACCACCACTGCTGCCCCCCCTCTTTCTTCTCTTCCTCCTCCTCTTGCCCCCTCCTCTCCCTATTCCTTCTTTTTTTTTCTCTTATTCTTTTCTCATCTCTCTCTTCACCTTTTCCCCCCTCTTTTTCAAGATAGAGATCCACTGTGTTTCCTGGGTGGTGGTTTGCACTTGCCTTAACCCTTACAGACAGCAGGTGATTCTGCGCTGCACAGCCCTGAGCTCAGTGACCATGAGCTTTGCAGCAATAAGCAATTAAAATGTATGCGTATTAGGAACTGCTTTCATCAAAATTTTCAACTTCAGTTAAAATGATCACCCTCCCCCCTGGCCTACTTAAAAAAAAAAAACTGACTAGGGAAAACTTTGTGAGGGACTTTGTTTCTCAATGGAGGCTTAATTTAATTGGCACCAGGAAACTGGAAGTTCCGCCGCGCTCTGGCACCCTGTTAATTGTAGCCTTATTTAGCACTCAGTAATGTTTTAATGGGAAAAGACTGCGTGTTCTGTGAACATCATAAGAATTCATTTGAACTCCTTCAAAATAGCCCTTGCTTTCATTTATTGCATTTGTATTAACTTGGTTTTAAAGTCAGATAGATCTGGGCAAATGGCCAGACCCCCCAAAAGCAAAGCAAAGCTACTTTACTATTCCTGGTCTTGATCCAGTGGAAGAGTTCTTCCGTACTGGGATGTCTGTTATGAAACACAGAGTAGTTCTTCATGGGCTGCACTAGGTGACTGTCAGCACGAGTGTGTTCGTGCCAACCAAGTGTTTAGGAAGTACCACTTTGTAAAACAGTTTATTTTTGTCTGCCATTATAGTTTCTCTTCTCCCAAATGGGAATATATGAGCATTAGATACCTAGAATTAATACTTACTATTTTTTGTTTGCCCTTAAGGATCCAGTCTAAGTCAGTGGTTTGTTTTGGGGGGTTGTTCCAAGGGCTTTATTAATGGCTAGACCTGTCTACAGAGAGAAGGAAAGAGCTGTCAATCTCATAATGATTGGGGGGGGACATTGTATGGACAGCTTGTGAACTGTGTAACTCCTGAAGTATTATTATTGCCCGAAATGCCTTTTTACTTTTCCTTATTTTTCTCTTGATTCTTTCTCTTTTAGACCCTTTTGAAGAAATTGGTTTAGGGGGAAAAAAAGAAATGAAACTAAATCTAATCTTTATAGATAAGGGATCTTTTCCTTTTTAAAAATTTATTTATTTTTAATTTATTACAATTTATTCCCTTTGTATCCCAGCTGTATCCTCCTCCCTTGACCCCACCCAATCCCTCTCTTTTATCCTCCCATGCCCCTCCTCAAGTCCACTGATAGGGGAGGTCTTCCTCCCCTTCCCTCTGATCCTAGTCTAACAGGTCTCATCAGGACTGGCTGTATTGTCTTCCTCTGTGGCCTGGTAAGGCTGCTCCTGCCTCAGGAGGAGGTGATCAGAGAGCCAGTCACTGAGTTCATGTCAGAGACAGCCCCTGTTCCCTTACTAGGGAACCCAGTTGGACACTGAACTGCCATGGGCTATCTTTTCTAATGGGAGGAAAAAGAAATCTTCAAATAGGCAGTGGGTTCCAAAGATAGTATCACTTCCTTTCCTTCCTCTCATTATTTCTGAGTTCTTATAATCAGTCAGTTCAGCACCTGTCCATACAGTGTCTTCTTCTGAAGGCCCCAGGATGAGTTATTAATCATCTCATCCATCATCATCACTGTCAACCCAGCGCTTCATCTTTGAGACACACCTGACAAAAACACACAGTCATCCTTTCAGTTCCTGGCTAATACATGACTGTGTTAACCTCTCTCAGAGTCCCATGTCTTAATGTCAGTGTCTTGAAACTCACCATTATGTTCATGGAGCTCTTCTCTGGAACAAAATGGTAATACAGTGGTGGATATGGGTGTGTCTATTAAATTATAACCTAAAGGAAATGGGATTTATTGGCATAATCTACACATTCACATTTTTAAGCTGGGTACTTCCTGTATCTCCTTAGAACATCTCTGACGTGCCCACAATGTGTGGTCCTTCTTTCAGATAACACACCTGAGGTAGAGGCAGATGCATAAGTTAGATGTCTTCTCTCAGCATATCATCCCAACATAGGTACAAAAATCCTCCGTGTTGAGAGACAGAATAGAATAGAAGGTAGAAGATGAACACTTAGAATTTCTGTTTGCCTTCTAAGTTTAGCCTTGGGTACCCACTTTATCTTATGTACCTGCTAAGTACCTCTGGAAAAAAAAGTCAGAAGACTAGTAATATGATCTGACTGTGCTAATATAATCCTCTACTCCCTAACCCGTGCTTTGTCCTTTGAAGAGGACACTGCTTGCCTGACATTTACAATAAAAATCACTCATGGCTGGTTAAGCAGAGTGGACATGACTCAGTTGGCTCTTCAAAGAATACATTGGATTTTCTTCCCCATTCCTCCCAGTTCATGGACCGTCTCAAGCTGCTTCTGATGCCCTTGAAGCATCAGCCTGACTTCATCTACCTGCGCCACGTCCCCCTCCGCCGAGTCCACCTGTTCACCTTCCTGCAGGTGTTGTGCCTGGCCCTGCTCTGGATCCTCAAGTCAACAGTGGCTGCTATCATCTTTCCAGTCATGGTAGGCTTTCCTAACTGATATACTCGATGGCTTTGTGCATATCGGATAGGTATTATGACATGGAGAAAACCCAGATCATGTTGACCACTTAGAACAAGATTCTCATGGCAATAGCTCCTTAGAATCTTGCCCACCTACGTTCAGATACTGGTTCAGGTTCCTGCTGGTCAGCAAACATCCTCCAGCCACCATGAACTCGTCAGTGGGAGGTAGCATTGTCGTTGTTCTGAGCAGTGATAATGACTGGCAAGCACATAATACAATGGCAGGCAATAGATACCAGACTATGTGATTTTTAAAGTACTAAGTAATAGAGCCAACCGAAATAAGAATAAAGTACACTTCACTTTAAATCATAGAAGGTTTTGTAAACTTGTGAGAAAAGGCAGGGTTCATTAGAAGAACTTTCAGGATGAGGTTGGACTCTGAGTATCCTGTGATATTAAGCAAGTGGAAGTAAATGGCTGACCCTCTGAATCAAAAGGGAAAGAGAAAATGCAAGCTCCATGTCTTGCCTCATTCCTGAATTTTATACTTTACTGTAATTCCATTTCTTGTGAGAAACTGTCCACATATACACCGGTTGTATGACAAAACTTCTGAGGAGACTCAACACACCATCTACTCACCCCAGATAGAGACCCCAAAGTACAGTTACAATCAAAGTCTAATTTGGTGAACCAATGAGTTTTATCAGGGTTAATCACAAGAATATGGGGTGAGGTGTTACTTACAAAAACAGAAAAAAAGACAGCTGCATCACCAGGGCCCACGCCAGCATGTGTAAAGCTGGGAATTTGGAGCACATTGTGCAGCCTATAGGCAGCTCAATAGGATGGGCAGTGCCCCTTCAAGGCACCTCGGTTGGTCTTAGGGTCTTCCAGGCAGGTACTCTGGTCTCAGAGTCTTCCTTTAGCTTAGCTCTTTGGTCTGTAAGGGACTCTCAGTTTGTTTTTGTTTTTTTGTTTTTTTTTTTTTGTTTGTTTTATTGCTTACTTTGTCTGAGAGCAGCCTAGTGAATCTGGTCAGTTTCAGGGACTTCCTGTAGCTATTTTGAATTGTTTACTTTCCTGTTTAAGGATCTTCTCTGCAGCATGGAATGTTTCAATCTTGGAAGAAAACTGCTACATAACAGCTCATAAGAGAGACCTCAAAGCCATCTCCATCCAGTTCTATCATACCTACAATTCTGAAAAAAAAATCTTTATACTATACACTTATTGTACTTTGTTTTTAAAATCAACTTACTCATAACAAAGATTTTTATTTTATTCTGTGTGTATTTGCTGTTCATAATTGTATTTCTTTCCACGCCCCCCAGGGATGTAGAAAAAAACTGTTTAAAATATTACTCCCTTTTTGTTTGTTTGTTTGTTTTGTTTTGCACTTACTTTGTAGACCAAGCTGGCATCGAACTCAGAGAGATCCACCTGCTTCTGCCTCCCTTTTGTGCTATGATTATAGGCATGTGCCACCATACCCAGATTTTACTAACATTTTTTAAGCAAGATTTTTTTCATTGATGGTTTTTTACATGCTTTTTCTCCCTTAAGCTGTATTAATGCATTGTAAAACAAATTGAAAATGAGGAGTGACTCCTGTTCACCTATTAGGGCTTTCTAACTATCCATTAATTTGTTAAAAGCAGGAAAATGAAGCCACCCATAGTAAATTTCAGATATATCCAGTGAATTACATATCACTTATACTAAATATAAGAAAACACTTTAGTTTTTGAAAAGTGCTAATTTTCCAGGGACTTCAGCTCAGAAATTGGAATGCTAGTAGGGCAGATATTGATTTCTTCAAGAAATGGATGCCTCAGGTATGGAGTGGAGTGTAGACAGAGGCCACTGTCTAGTGGGAGGCCAATCCAGTAGTTTTGGGACTTGGCTGTGTATGACTTTTATTGTTGAGCAGCTGTTGTTAATGAGCCTCCATAGTGGAAAGGTGAGAGGGGAAGTCACACATTATATAGCAAGTTACATAATAGAGTTTGGTATTTGTATGCTGATTAAACAATTAACAAAATAGTTCATAGAACCAAACATACAGAGGTAAAAACTGTTGGCCTGAGAACCAGAAAACTGGAGCCCAAGAGATTAAATATAGAATATGAGTCATTTGTAATTGGATATGACCAAACTGATATCTCATTAATTAAGAGAGCTCACTCTCGTCTGTACATACACAGACAGACATGTAAATAAAAAGAAAACAGAATTTTAAAAAAGTCAGATAGCTGCATATTGCGTTCTCTGCTGACTGGTATTGTGGCACAGCATTTATAAGCTTCAGTTTGCTCAGCGGTAAGATGGAAATAATGTATTTCTGGGGTTTGTTGTAAGGAATAAATAAACTAATATTGCCTGAGTATTCAGCGAGGATCAGGAACATGGTAAGCAGTTAGTTTACAAATAGTGACTAATTTTTAGAAACCCATATAATTTTTAAATTTTCAATAGTTAGGAATCATATGGGAGGTTATTTTTACCTTTAAGCTTTTAGTTATTTTATTAAAAACTTAACATGGGAGGAAATGGTTTTGGAAAATAATGACCTTTCATTCACATTCTGATTGAATGTGGCCGTACACCTCTATGAGCAAAACAAGGTCCATTCTGACTGAGAGGTTCATCAAACAGCTACTCTGGGAAGACTGAGGGCCACTCTGTGAGCAGTTCTGTCAGACTCTGGGCCTATGTGGATTTCTGGCGGTGACAATGGACAACATCGTGAGCATCCTGATGATGTCATCTGACATGCCCGCTTTGTTATTACATTTCCAGATCCTGGCACTTGTAGCTGTCAGAAAAGGTATGGACTACCTCTTCTCCCAGCATGACCTCAGCTTCCTTGATGACGTCATTCCAGAAAAGGACAAGAAAAAGAAGGAGGATGAGAAGAAAAAGAAAAAGAAGAAAGGAAGTTTGGATAGTGACAATGATGATGTAAGGAATTCCCCACACTCTCCATGTAAAACCAGCTAAAGAGACAAATGTGGAAAATGTCCCTTTTATTCCTAGTGGGAAGCGGAGTGCTAAAGACTCCAAATGTTTACCTGATCTAGCACCCATCACACCCAGTGCACCCTGTGTTTTTCATGCTCATGTTTTGACTTTTTTTTAACATTTTCTAAAGGCTTTCTGTAACCATTAATACATCCTTAATGACAGAATGACTTTAAACAAAACCCAGGACACCACATTTAAAGGACCCAATCACATAGATAAAGGGCATTTGGTTTATCGATGCTGCCAAATATGTTATTTTCAAATTATAGTCCATTTGAAATAATAACTCAGTTTCTAAATAACGACAGCCTCGTGTGGGCAGGAGTCAGTGATTTTGACTGAGAATTTTATCAAACAACTTTCCCTGGGAAGATTGTATGGAGTTCTTCCAGACCCAGGACCTCTATGGATTTCTGTAGATGCTGGAGAGACAGCATCAACAGTACTCCTTCCGGCTTCATACCATTTGCTTGTGTCACCGAGATCCTAAAGAAGGAATATAGTTAATTTTTAATTACTCAATGACTTCGGCTAAGTGTGCCTTATCTCCAGCTGTCATAACAGCTCCTTAAAGTGCATCTTATAGGTAAGAAAATGTAGAATGTTAAATGCTGCCCGTTGACTTTTCAGAAACTAATGAAAAATATTAGCCTGCGGTATTACTGGCAAATGAACCTGTGTCTGTTTGAAATGTGTGATGGGATGCCTTGATGCATATGTTAATATCGTTTTTCTAAGTGTGTGCAGCTGAGAGTAGTGAAGTCAGGGCTCTCGTCTAAGCTTCTCTGTGTGTCTGTAGTTGATCGGGCTGTCTGTTTATATTCTTCTTGGAGAACGTGGATATAGTGCAGCGAAGGGAATCAGCAGACAGAATTGGATTTCAGATAAATTGATCCAATAAGAGAAAGCTAAATATATGACACACATTTAGCTATAGAGAAAGGGGGTTTGAGAGAGTATCTGTGGCTTTCCCATCCATCTTCTGAGAGAGCCGGTGGATAGATTTTCTGTTTCCAGAGACGAAAGGGAAGTAGAGCATGTGTTTAAACTGTAGCAGAGATTAACGTGCTGCCTTAAGAAGAACAATATACTTGAACGTTGTCTAGAAATCAAAGCTTGAAGTGAATTTTTGGACCACTCAAGACAAAAACCAAAGGTTGCCTGAGATATTAAAATACTTAAAGCAGAAGTCAACTCTTGAATTTTTAAGATAGACACCTCAGTTTGTACTCATAAACACCGAACTTAAAAACGCTATACATTACTGATGTGGAGACTAATATTGTAAAATGTTCTCTGCTATTTAAAAATAATATACAACCTTTGGAGATTGTCTTAAATTTACTTCTCTCTCCTGCTAAAAGTTGGATCAAAATGTGCTCCTTAAAATGATTCCAGAATTCTTAGATATATTTCTGATACCTTATGCTTACACAGTGCTCTTGATTTGATAATATTTCTGACTTTCTGCTGCATGTCACAAATAGGATTTGTTTGTTTGTTTGAAATTTCTTGGATGATGCTAATTTGTGCTTTTTCTTCTCTACCACATCTGTTCCAGGACAACAGATGTACACTCGTTCATACACAGTGAACATGCTCACCAGTTTAGAGTATATCAGGGCAGTAGGTTCTGTACATTGAGCACATTATTTAAAGACTATGCATTGGAAAGCGTCTCTTGGTACACAGGGGATGTGGGGTCTGTGGCCATATGGGGACTCCAGGGTCACAGTTTCAATACTTATGGGTAGACATTGTGAGAATCATGTCTTGCAACATTTTGATCTGCCCATGTCACCTCTGAGCCTGAAAGTAGTCTGTGATTAAGAGTTCGCTGCACAGGTGTCTGTGTGTAAGTGCTATTGTTTGGGAGAATGTTTGAAAGGAGATTTCTGTTTGAGACATGGTCACAAAGAAAGGTACCTGTGGCATTTTAATTCATTTAAAATTTCTCAGACAAATCATCTTAGTTCTCAAAATATATCTTAACTTATTACCCTCTGTATATTAGTCATGAAGGAATTTTCATTGAAAGCAATAGATTTGATCTCAGAATTTGTTTTCTGGCTACACCACTCCATTCTTTTTCTTTCTGAAGTCCCGATGATTGCACACAGGAGCTCCCAGTGCTAGAGAAACCCTTTACTACTGAGACATATTCCCAACCCTCTTCCTACACTCTTCTCCCCTGGCCCTCTTTATTTCAGATAAAGATTGTGATTAAGGAATAAATTGGATCTCTTCACTCAAAAATAGAGTTGGAATCAATATGTTGATTTTTTAATTAATTAAATGTTAAAGTTCTTGTATGTTTCATTAATATATGTCAAGCATATTTCCCTTCATAGCCTTCTTCTCTCCGTGCTTCCTCAGTCGCCTTTGTCTCCGTACACAGTTTTATCCTGTGAGTTTATGTATCTATATACAATCTAAGAATGACAAACATAATATTCATCTTTCTGAGACTGGCTTCATTCATGTACTATGATTATCTCCAGTTGCTTCCATCTTTTTGCAAAACAATATGAATTCCTTGTTCTTTATGGCCAAAATAAATTTATTCATATGGTGTGTGTGTGTGTGTGTGTGCGCGCGCGCGCGCATACGTATGTGTGGCATTTTCTTTGTCCAGATTCTGCTGTTGAAAACTTAGGTTAGTTCTATAATTAAGCTGTTGTAAAGAATGCTGACAAGGCCATTGAAACTTTAAAAAGTAAAGATTTCCTATGGAAATCTATGATTGTTTAGGCTAGGTGGCATGTTCTTAAGTTCTATAGCTACCTAATTTTATCATTTTCCTGGTTATGATTTTCTACTTATTTGATCAGCATTGTGGTTTTATTCTCTCTCTCTCCTGTCTCTCTCTTTACTTATGTTTAAAGATATTGTTGATACAAGTAAATTGGAATGAATCTTTAATCATAAAATAGTTTCTGAGAGTATTAAAGTAAGGAAAGGAGACTTAAAGTCTGTAGAGGTTTCCTTGCTAGTAGATGTTTTTTTAAAAAAAAGTCTGAACATTGTTTTGGGCAGGAATATGGGTCATGATTTTCCTGGAGACAGAATCAGAGAACTCTCTAAAACAAAACATGAATTTTAAGACCATATATAGTTTGGAAAATTTCCTGGATTTAATCTGTTTTCACAGGGAGTGTTTTTACTTCACACATATAACAACCAAAGTTTGCCAATTGTGAATCCAGTTGTAGAACACTTTACAGTTGTGTGTGGTTTGCTGATTCAGAATCCAACCATTTAACACAGCTGTAGGACTCTCCTTGCTGTGGGGTGAGCCTCCATGAACTCAGAGGAGGGGAAAACAAATATGATGGGTAAAGGTGTGGTGTGCTTGCAGAGTTAGTCAGTGGGAAATAACACCTAATGCATTTTCTCTCTCGTAGCTGTACATGATAAATGGTAGGTTTGGGTAAATGCTGGGAAGCTGGAAATAGAAGACATGCTAAAAACTGTTGTACATTTTTTTCACAGTCTGACTGCCCATACTCAGAAAAGGTCCCCAGTATTAAAATTCCAATGGACATCATGGAACAGCAACCTTTCCTAAGTGATAACAAACCCTTGGACAGTGAGTAGAACTAACCTCTTGCATGCTTGCCTGACTACAACCTGCGCTTGTACCCAAGAGCCTCCAGGATTGCCCTCAACTTAACCTTCCTCTGTTTGTCTTCTCTTTGGGTGAAAATTTAAGCAACTTACTTGTTAGAAAACTTTATTTTTTTTCTGTTCCTTAAACTTTACCCCTCTTTCTTTTATTCATAACCTCTTACATTTTTGTTTGATAGTCTGTTTGCTAAGTCATTGCCAGGGTTCTTTGTTTTGTTTTGTTTTGTTTTCAAGAGCTAAACCCTGTAACCATGTTGTTAGTTGATTTTTTTCCACTTATATTTAGAACTGCAGCTTATAGAGTATTACATCACTGTCTGTTACTGTTTATCCTCATTAGGTTCCCATCAATCATCAAATTAATTAAAAGAGAAAATACCCAAGAGTCTCTCTGATCAATGAACTAATAATATTTAGAATTTATAATACTTTCAATTAAATTGGGAGTTGTAAAAAATAGCTAAACTAGATATAAATGATATATGTTTTCCTTCCCAATTTCTTCTTTTTTTTTTTCTTCTATTACTTCATATTGACAGTTATAACTGCTCTGGGCTTTCTTGAGTAGTAGGCTGTTGGCTACACTGTAATATAGCATATGACCTGTCATCTTTTCCCCTGTGATTGTCAGTCCACTCTGTAGTAACATCTGTAGCCATATTGAAGCTTTTCCAGTAGCATAAAGCAATTGCCTCCAAAGCATGCCATGCTTCGAGTTTTCATTTGAAGAAAACGTGTTGCTTTGGGTCCAGATGTGCACTTCAGAGCACACTGTGAGTGACAAGGACACTTATATTTCTGGTGGATGATACCACCCATTGTCAATAAGAGGCTAGGGTTACCAAGAAATTTTGAATTAAACAACTATTGATAAAAATATGGGAGGTATATAGTTATCAATTTCTCAGTAATGAATTACGCCCAAAATGTAGCCCAATGTATTTCTTCTGACAGTTCTTGACAGTTGTTTAAGAACTGATGAGTTGGTGATTCTGGCTTAGGGTATCAGGAGACTGCATATTCAGCTGTCAGCTGGTCCTAAGGCTCTAGAGACTTGACTGGGCCTGAGGATCTATTTCCAACCAATGGTCCGGGGCAGGAAGTTTTGATTCCTTGGTCTATGAACATTTTTATGGACCCACCATGGCTCAGTGGCATGGTTGTCCCACAGAGATAGTTAGAAATCTAAGCAGAAGCTACAGTATTTTTATAATAGAATCCAAGGTTCAACATTTCAGAACCTGTGCCATAGTATGTTAGCTGTGAAGACAGCTCTGTAGCAGTGTGGGAAGGAAGCACACAAGAACATAAACACCAGGAAACAGGAAACACTGGACACCATTCTGAGGCAGGGTAACACCCCCCCCCCCACAACTGCATTTAAAGAACAAGCAGCCTTACCTTTGTTGTCCAGCTTACAAATATACACTATAAACAAAGCTAACTTTATGCCTACTCTTATCAACAGAAATTAGTTAAGAATTTTATTTACAATTTCAGTTTCACTATCATATTCATTTCACTTTTTCTCCCTAGATAATTAAAGGCAAATGCAGCCTGGAAAGGTTGCTTTAAAAAAAAAAAAAAAAAGATCATCAGCCCAGAATTTAAGACTTGTGATAAAAACTCATGTACCAGTTGTTTGCCCTGTCAGAATCCCTTCACAAGTTAATAGATGGTTGATATAGAAGCTGACATATGGCCATTTTGACTGAAATTTTTCTGATAGTGTGGTAATCTTAGTAGGCCAAGGAAGAACAGAACTGGTGATTGATTAAACTGGAGTTGTAATACAAGTACCTCTAAAGTCTCCTTTTCCTTTTGAATATCAGCAGGCAAGGCTGAGGTTGAGCACGGAGGGAAGACTAAGGCATGCATGAGACATACAGAAGATGTTCTAGCCCCATGGCAAGGATTCCCCTCTGGCCCTAAGGGAGGAAGAGGAAATGATTTGGGCTCCATCAAGCTTCTTGCATGCTTAGTTTAATACAATGTTTACCGACACTGTCTAAACTTGATTTTCCTACTCTTTTCAGTTCTGAAACGTGCCTTGGTTTGCATGAAGATTTTCATATTTGCTCTAATTTTACATTTTTACAAAATGATTATTTCAATTACTTTCCCCCCCCCCCCAGGAGAAAGATCATCAACATTCCTCGAACGCCACACATCATGCTGATAAAATTCCTTTTCTTGAGTCGCTGGGGATACCAAGGTAAAGGAGAATCAGCATTTGCCTGGTGCTGTGGGATCAGGCAACAGTGGGGCTTGTGGGCAGAACCCCTTGCATTTTTCTCTGGGACTTAAATAAATTACCCAGGGGCCAGGACTCACCCCAGGCTTTGCTGACCTAAAGCATTTTAAAAGACCTGAGCTTTACTCTTAAGAATAATGAAGATTTTTCACTGTCACCAAGTTAACGGGTAGGCTCCACATTAGTCCTTATGGTTTCCTTGCCCTGAGGGTGACAGGGGTTTCCTGGTAGCTCTCTTCCAGTGGTTCCCTTCTCTTTAACAAGGGTCTGGGAACGACAGGTTCAATCTGAGTCTCAGAAAGGAGCTGCTTTATTTGTAATAGTCAGAACCTGGAAACAACCCAGATGTCCCTCAGTTGAGGAATGGATACAGAAATTATGGTACTTTTACACAATGGAATACTACTCAGCAATTAAAAAGGAGGAAATCATGAAATTTCGCAGGCAAATGGTGGGACCTGGAAAC
>CM053743.1:22128458-22150024 GCA_028658305.1 Pachyuromys duprasi | reverse complement strand
TGGAGGAGGGTTCCTCTTTCTCCACAGCCTCTCCAACATGCGTTGTCACTAGAGTTTTTGATCTTAGCTATTCTGGAGGGTGTAAGGTGAAATCTCAGAGTCGTTTTGATGTCATTTTCAAGAGGACAGGCTGTCTTAGTTAAGGTTATTATTGCTGTACTCAAACACCGTAACCAAAAGCAACTTGGGGAGGAAAGGGTTTATTTCACTTAAGTATCCTGACACAGACTACTGAAGGAAACTAAGGCAGGAACTCAAACTAGGCAGGAACCTGAAGGCAAGAGTTGATGAAAAGGCTGTGGAGTAGGACTGCTTACTGGCTTGCTCCTCGTGATTTGCTAGCCTGCTTTCTTATAGCACCCAGGACCACCAGTCCAGGGGTGACACCACCTCAATGGGCTGGGCCTTCCCTCATCAATCACTAATTAAGAAAATGCTAATAGGAGAGGTCCTCCTCCCCTTCCATGTGACCTCAGCCTATCAGGTCTCATCAGGACTGTCTGCATTGTCTTCCTCTGTGGCCTGAGAGAGGAGATCAGAGAGCCAGCCACTGAGTTCATGCCAGAGACAGCCCCTGCTCCCCTTACTAGGGAACCAAGTGGGAGACTTTAGTGGACTAGGGGAGGGGTATATGGGGAGAAGAAGGAGGGGAGAAAGAGGGAGGGAGAGAGGGAAGGAGGGAAGAATTGGGAGAGAGAGGGCCATAGCCAGGATACAAAGTGAATAAATTGTAATAAATAATAATAATTAATAAAAAATTGCAAAAAAGGAAAATGCTCTACACGCTTGCCTACAGCCTGATCCTACTGAAACATTTTTCTCAGTTCAGGCATCTTCCTCCAGCTCCTCAAGTTGATATGAAACTAGCCAGCCCAGAGACTGGGAAGAGAGATAGCTTAGATGAATGCATGGGATTTTAAAAAACAGTAAAAAGAAAAATCTCAAAGGATCTTCAGAAATACTTTGGGTCCAAGATACAGTAGTAAAGAATGAGACTTGCTAATTAAGTGGCATGAAAAGAGTCATGGTGGCGTGTCAAGTCAGGTCAGCGGCCAGGAACACACCTGTGTTAAGAGAAGTTTTGTTCCAGTAAGATTTAATAGTAACATGATTTCCCTGTGAAACACCCACTTCCTTACCAAAAATGAGCACATTTTAGAAATAAATGTTAAAATCTGTCAATGAGGATGTAAAAATAGAAGGTACGTGGTAAATTCCATAAGCTAGCTTATTCTATTTTTCTGTCCCAGATACGCTAGCCTGGGCAAAGCTGGTCTCCTTCATTATCTTAAGTGTCATAATTTTTAGAATTAGCGTAAAACCAAAGAATAATTTCTCCAGCAGAAGGACGACTTTTGCATTTAACTTGTTTTGCATGAATACAGAATTCTATGTGCAAGGGTGCACATGTGCCATGGAGTGAGTGGGGAGGTCAGAAGACAATTTGCAGGATCCAGCTCTCTGTCCTTCTACCATATGAGATCCAGGGGTCAGATGCAGAACATCAAGTTTGATGTCAAGGGATTAAATCCACTGAGCCATCTTGACAGCCTTCAGTTAAGCATTTCAGCAGACATTCCCAAGGAGATATACACATTTTCACATACTCCAGGTTTCGATTTCATATTTATGACAACAGTTAGGAATAACATTTTGAGGAATACTCTAAAAGCATGTATTTTCATCAGTTATTACTTTATGGCCCTTATGCACTCACTGAACCAAACAGCCTTCAATGCATACCCTGTGTACCATTCACCAAGGTCAGTAATATCTACGTGCCTATGATTGAGACAGGGAACGCTCATACATTCCAGGCACATCATTTTAGTTTGAATGAGCTGGACAGTGCTTAGCAAATTTTGACAATCCCAAGTCAGGCATCAGAGAGTGAAGTGTTATTTAGTATGTGTATGGGTGTGCATGTGCACACTCTTGCCCGTGCTTACCTATGTGGAAACCAGAAGCCAATGTTAGGAGCATGTCTGTAACTCTCCACTTTATTTTTGAGGTGAACCTAGAGATCACTACTACAGCTAGAATATCAGTCCAGCAAGATCCGGGGGTCTGCCTTTGCCTACTTTACCAGTGTGTTGGGTATAGACATGCAATGACTATATATGTGTACACACATATATATGTATATGTATACACACATATGTGCTGTGTCTATAAGCTGTGCTACTGAGATCTCCACTCTCCTCTATCCCCCTTTGCAAGATTCCTCTACTTTTTCTCTTCACGTGTTTTTTTTTCTGGTCCTGGGTACACACGTGTAAAGAACAAAAATATCAATAATTCTTATGTTCACATTTTTAAGTTATCACTTAACCAAAAGCTACCCCATCAGAGTGGCAAATCTAATAATTCTGAGAAAGGACCACACTGGATAAAGTACATTCAAATGCCTGACTTCAGATCAGCACTTCACTAAGTGGGATCTGCTATTTCAAAAGAAAGAAACCTCTGAAATGACAATCTTTCTGATTTTACTTTAATTACTCATAATCACCAGTTACTGTTGTGGCTGGCTGTCCTAAAACTCACTATGTAGACCAGGCTGACCTCAATCTCACAGAGATCTGCTTGCTTCTGCCTAAGTGCTGACTTTATTTTTACCACAGTCAATCTCAGATTACTCAGAGGAATATAGAAACCATAACACCCACATACAAGGAACATAAAATAATTATACTTATATCCATTTGTTATTTTGTTTGTTGATTTACTTTGGTTGTTGTTGATGTATTAGTGTCTTTTATTTTTCTTTCAGTTTTTCCTTGCATCGAACCAATAAAATATATTTAGAAAGCTAGATGACTCATTAACTTATAATAAGTTTTTCTTAACTGACAGCTAAGATAAGATGGCTTTTACAAATTCTACCTTTCAACTTTTAAACTGTTGAAACCAGAGTTTTGGAATAATTTTCTTAGCAGTTCTCAAATGCAAGAAAATAATATTAACATATTCCCAGAAAGGAAAAAATAGTATAATCTAAGTTGTATAATAGTAAAATATAAATCTAACATTTCCATAAAAGTATTACGCACGGGTAATCCTGTCTCACTTGACATTCATTCAATCTTAGTCTTTCAAAGGTCATTTGTCAAATAAAGACATTGTCATATATTTATTTGTGCAGGAAATCATCATGCCTTGATAAATGCTACCTTTGATGCAGTTATATTTTGAAAGATGTATTAATTTTTTTCAGACTCTCAACATACTATACAAAATTCTTTTTGCAAACAGTCAAGTCGTTGGGGTCATCTTAATGCAAAGAAGAGGACAAATATCAATTTGTCTTTCTCCATGTTAATCTCCATAAGATTTGTAAGTTACTCATAAAATCAGGTTACCTAGTAGAATCTAGTCTTTCCTAATATTATAAAATATAATATCTCTTTTTTTAATCTCAAGAGAATTTTCATGTCATAGAGAGAAGGTTTTTTTTGTCAAAATTTTGTAACTTCAGAATTATTCAACTATCAAAATCATGGAATTGTGTATATTGTTAACCCAACTGTCATTTATTAAATACTTACTACCTTGCTACATACTATTCAATCATTTATATTTGTTATAATTATTTAATCTACAAGAGCCCTGTGATACAGGAAGTCCTGTCAACATTTAATATTTGAAGACATTGAGACATCAAAAAGAAAATTTGGACTAGAGAGATGGCTCAGTTGGCAAAATGCTTATTCCATAAGCACAGAAGCCTGAGTTCAAGCTCCAGCTTCTCTTTGTGGAAAGGGAATATCATATTAGGGATCTATACTACAGGAGCAGTCACAACTGATCAACAACAGCCAGCAGGAACAGAAGGTGTGGGATTATAAATCAATGAGGCATTGTACCAACCAGCCAGAATTCAATAAAAGGAAGAGAAAACAGGCAGAGTCTGGAATTCATAGTCTTTAATCATAATGGTGACACCAAGCTGAATTAGTGGGTTGTCAAAGCCACACTGCATGGGTTCAGATCCTAATCATCTCAACATTAAGACCAGTTCCTTATTATAATGGCCACATAGTATGAAAACCACATGCAAAACCAACAAACGATTATTAGGAAGAAAATCACAGTTATCTCTCTTGGGGGTGCACTTTAGGGGAAGCAGAATTTGGAGAAATGGTTTGCAATACAGCACAATGACAGACACCACGAAGTGAGAAAATACAAGTGTTAGAACCTAGAGTCTCTGAACTCCAGGGAAGAAAGCAGATTCGGAATCCTGCCAGTGTGTTGTTGTTCAAGCTGCTTCCCAAGGGTGCTTCTAAGAAATAAATCATGTGCATGTCTTTATTGTCTTGCCACACATGCTTATCATGCTTGGAAGGAAACCATGGAAATCAGAACTAATGGGTTGAGATGAAAAACTGGAAAGGCACAGCACATTCCTTAGACTCAACATCACAAAGACGTTAGCTGGGTGTGGAGGCTCATGCTTGTTGTAATCCCAGCATTTGGGAGGCTAAGGTAGGAGGAGTGCCATAAATTCAAAGCCAGAATGAGTTCCAGGCCAGCCTAGCTGTGTGGTGAGATCCTGTCTCAACACGCACATGCACACGCATGCATACATACACACCACCACCACCACAAATATAGCAATATTCATGTTTTTCATGAAAGGAAATAGAATGCATTCTTTTAAAGCAAATAACGCACAAAAATTCACTTCACATTGTTGTAGTAGCTCTATCCTTCCCTCCCTCCCAGTCCCATTCTCACTGCCTTCTCCTTCCCCCTCTCCTTTTCCTCAGAAAAATGGGGCTCCCTTTCCCATCCACCCCAGTTCATCAAGTTACATCAGGACTGAGCTTGCCCTCTACCCCTGTAGCCTGGCAAAGCAGTCATGCTGGGGAAAAGTGATCAAAAAGCTGGCGAATGAGTCCATGTCATAGGCAGTCCCCACTTCCCTTTCTAGAGGACCCACATGAAGCCTAAGCTGCCCATCAGCTACCTCTTTGTAGGAGACCTAGGTCCAGTACATGCATTGTTCTTGTTTGATGCTTCAGTTTCAGCAAGCCCCTCTGGGCCCTGGTTAGCTGGCACTGTTGGTCTTCTTGTGGAGCAACTGTCACCTTCAGGTCCTTTTCTCTTTCCTCTCACTTTTCCACAAGACTCTCTATGCATTGCCCAATGTTTGGCTGTCTCAGAGAACAACTCTGTCAGGCTCCTGTCTGCAAGTTTAGCAGAGTATGGTTCATAGTGTCAGGGGTTGGAACTTTCCCATAGGGTGGGTCTTTGGTTGGGCCAGGCATTGGTTGGGCATTCAATCAATCTCGGCTTTATCTTTATCCCTGTACATCTCGTAGGCACAGTAAATTTTGGGTTGAAGATTTTGTGGGTGGGTTAATATTCCCCTCCCTCTGCTAGGAGACCAGTCTAGTTAGAGGGTGTCCTCTTCAGTCTCTATGATCTCTGCTACTAGGAGTCTCTGCTTGAGTCCCCCTTATATCTTCCCAGGAGCCTACCGTGACTTAGGTCTCCAGCTTGTCACAGGGATACCCCCACCCTCAGTTTCTCTTTTCTCTACAGGCCTCTGTCCTCTTTCCCTAGCTCTCCCCAGGTCTGTTCTCCACCCTCTTAACTCTCTGCGCCCCTCTCCTATCCCGTTTTTCTCTTTCGCCACTACCTCCGTCTATTCTGTCTCCCCTTCTGAGTAAGATTTGTTTCTTCCCTTGGATCCTCTATGTTACCATGTGTCTTTCTGCGTCTGGGTTACCTCACTCGGGATGGTCTTTTTTTATTCCATCCATTTGCCTGCAAATCTCATGATTTCTTTGTTTTTAATAGCTGAGTAGTGTTCCATTGTGTAAATGTGCTACAGTTTCTGTATCCATTTGTCCCTCCATAGATGTTGAGAGACATCTAGGTTGTTTTCAGATTCTGGCTATTACGAATAAAGCTGCTATGAATATAATTGAGCAAAATGTCCTTGTTGTATGTCAGAGGGTCTTTTGGGTCTATACCCAGGAGAGGTATATCTGGGTCTTGAAGTAAAGCTATTCCCAATTTTCTGAGAAAGTGCCAGATTGGTTTCCAAAATATGGCTCACTATCATCTGTAAGGAGATCCTGTGACCTCTTGTGGCCTGCAGCTTGGCTTCTTTTAACTGTTGTAAAAACAAAACAAAACAAAAAACTCAACATCACAAAGAAACAAAGAAATGTAGGGTAAAGGAGAAACAATTGCCAGTCCCTGCACAGTGTCAGCCGCCAGCAAATTCCTATCTCAGTCAGAACTTCAATAATCTAATGGCAGTTGGCTTTCAGTAGGTGGGGTTGGACTCAGCCATTGCAGGGAAGGTGTTTGGGGAAGTAGGCAAAGAAAAAGCCTCCAATGATGACACCAGGGTATGCTGTAATACAGTATTTTTTTTTTTAATGCATAAGATGTCTTACATGAGTAGTGACAGGTTGGCATCTTCTATCACAAACATCACAGTGGGTTGTCAGTAACACTCTTTACAAACAGCATAGTTGGTCACCCATAAGAACCTTTACATATACAGACAAGGACCACACACCTTGTACCTCTCCTTTTTGGCCTTGCTTAGAACCTTCTTTGAAGTAAGACACCTTATGCATTAAAAAGAAAAATTCTGCATTACAACTTCAAGATGACACGCCCAAAGCTGAAAGGTAAAAAAGAAACATGATACAAGATCTTCTTAAATGGGAAGAATAACTGTCCCATCATGGGGGTGCGGGGGATGTCTGGGAGCTACTGCTACTGTTCCAGACCCCCACTGCTGGCCTTCTGACTTCTAACTCAGTGTAACTTTCCTTTCTCCTTTTCTTTCCATCTTTATTTTCTCACCAACTGCCAAGATCCTAAACTTGCCTGTCCCGCTATTCTGTGCGCCCTCTCTCTACCTGAGATAAAGGCTAAGATAAAGGTCTATGACAGAGAAGTAGATAAAGCATCTATTATTCGTGGTGTGGCCAGGCCCGTGAAATACCACTGGACTAGGAGTTCTCCACTGATGAGAAGAGCTCCTAATATAGCAAGTGCTTACAAATATTAGGCAGAGCTATTGGATATATATATACATATATATACATATATATGTATATATAGTCAATATATATTCAACATATTATAAATTTTTATAAAACTTGCATTGCCCTAACTAGTCTTAAGATGACCCACTCTAGGAGAACAATGACAAACCTCTATTCCTATATAGGCACCCCTTTCCCCCTTTAGACACAAGTAGTGTGGTATCAGAAAAGTGCAGTTTTTAAGTAATTTGTTGCTTGAGAAACAAGATGCCTGATTTAGTTGCCAACTTTTGTTGCCTGCTTGCCTTGCTCCTCACTCCAGCTTAACAGCCAGGGCGCCACAACAAAGGCATGAGGAGTCCCATGGAACAGACATGACTCCTCCCACGATGAACAGAAGAGCCATAGCCATGCTACTCTTCAGCAGAAATATAAAGGAACTGAAATGTGGCTGCCTCCTCCCACCTCATGTATCAGTGGCCTAATCAGAAAAGCATTTTATACATGTTCTTGGTAGCATAAGACTTCTGGGGTCACAGTTTAGATTTGCTTATTCTCTAATATTCCATTCAAGGTGCTGGGAGTCTAGTCTAAGAGTGAACAGAACACCTTCACGACAGAGAGAATGAGAAATAGACAAGTAAGTAAGCCGAGAAAATAAGTTGAGCAACGGGTAACTGAACGCCAGGACAATAACTTGAGGGAGCTATGAAAGCAATCTGGTTGAAACATACAGAACAAACTTGATGGTAGGCCTTACAATGTCTTCTGTATGGGAAACAGATACCATACTCCATCTTCTCACATGTTTCCCAACGGCGAAAGCTCTGACCTCCAAAGCTAAAAAAGTATGCCCCCCCCCCTGCCAACCTCAGTGTGTTTGTCCTCTCCTTTGCTTGGAGTTCACAAAGATTAATGAATCAGAACCTGAATTCCTCTACACTGCTTGCATTGAACCTCAGCTTTCTTCTCCTACTACCTTACAAAGCATGCTTTACTGGGCAATTCATTTAATCTCTCTGTGCTTCATGAGGCATAGTAATACTATTTTATGATGATGGTGTGATAATCAAATGAATATACAAAAAGTGGTCAGAAGAGTGTCTGGCACACCCTAAGTAGAATATAAGTCTAAGGTGTTATTCCTCATTGATGTGTTTCCACCTAACTCTCTCTTTCTCTATCTCTGTCTCTCTCTCTCACACACACAACAGTTGATCAAGAGCTGATGCAAACTTTTCTTAGCCAATTTTGATGAGAGAAATAAAGAGAAGTAAAACACAGGCGTGCAGCTTAGGGTTTACAGTTGCAACTAATCACAGGCATGTCTATTCTGTGATATGATCTGGTACTTAAGTACTGCGGATGCCTGCTTTTCCTTTTATAATAAGTTGCCTGGACATGCATTCAAACACCACAACACACACACACACACACCTCTTCCAAAATAACAGATTTCAGAGTCAGTAAGAAAGAAACCATTAGGTACCTACATGATTAATGATTCTATCTAATGAAATTACTAGATTTTTATTATTTTGGGGGGCAGCCTATAGTTTGATCATAATATATGTAGGTACTTCTGGATTCCACAATCTTTTATACACTCATCTTTTATCCCCCTTCTTTTTTCTAAGTGTGTATGAATTGACTCACAGAAAAGCAATGTTTTCCTGGAAAAAATGCAAATGGGGACTCTAGGGGGTCAAAGTCCTAGGCCCAAACAGATTTCCAAAGAGAAGTAAAGTGCATTTTAGAGATAAAAATCCTACTTCAACATCACAGCCATGTGATAAGTAGAGCCTTATTGCCTCATTGCAGTGTGTAATGCCTCTGTGCCCTGGAAAAGCCATCCATGTCCCTGATGTCCCCGGAGAAATCTGTTTTCCTCAGTGCTGGTCTTGACTAAATCTGCTTCCTTATGCTAATTTCTGATCCCCAGGTTTCTGGACAGGAGGCTAGAGACATGGAATGTACACTCAAGTAACAGAGGTATACACCCTTTGATTACATCGTAGACATACATTACAAAGATGGACCAAAATACACTCAGTTGAGGAGCCGCCACTGGTGTGGAGCAGGGAGATGAGCAGGACTCTGCTCTGCTGAAGCTCTGACAATGTCTGTGTTGGCAGTGGACCTGAAAAGATGCAAGTTACCACCACGAGCAGGAAATTTTCTCTCAGTGTAGATAACCTTTCTTGCACCGAGTCTTTGCAGAGCTGTGTGGTCTGCAATAATTTCTTAGACAGTGCTACTATAAAAATCTATTGACCTAGCTAGTGGTTAATGTGCCAGGTCATTTTCAGTGAATGCACAAGTATTATAAAACCTGTAACAGAAAGCTAAAAGTATATTCCTCCATTACTAAAAGAAATGCATTCTAAGGCAAATTCCATTAGAAAAAAATGGGCAACCAATAATGATGTAACAGAACAGAAACCAAAATTTACTTCAGACTAAAACATGTTTGCTCTAATTACAATCTAAGACCACCATTTCCCTTATTCCCAAAATAATGAGGGGACAAGCATGTACCGACAGGCAAATTAGAGGCTCACACTGGATGAAAAAAAAACCCGAGTGATCATTGTATGTCCAGGTAGCAGGCTTGTAACCATCAACCCTCCTATAGATCTTCCTTCAACTGATGAATAATAATCATAAATAAAAATGTGCACATGCTCAATAATCTTCTATTTAGCTGTAAAAAAAAAAGTTGAAGTGAAATCTGCAGGTAAATGGGTTGAATAGAAAATGTCATACACGGTGAGGCAACTCAGACCCAGAAATCTCTTATTCCTAGTACATAGTTCTGAATATTTAGATGTGAGTATATGACCTGGAATAAGTGCAGAAGCCAGGAAAGTCAAAAGGGAAGACAGTGTTGGAGGAAAGAAACAGCTTTAGAAACAGGGGAAGAATAGGACATGGGTGCTTTGAAGAGGAAGCTGTGGCAAACAGGGAGGGGAGGCTTCGAGTGGGGAGGAGGAAGAAAGGGCAATGCAGAAAGAGAAGGGGGAGGGAAGGAATACATAACAGTAGGGAAATTTGAAAAGGCCTTAGGGAAACATTACTTTATGTTTACTTAAAGTGTGTGTGTACGTGTGTGTGTAAAGTCAAATTATGCTACATGAGTTGATGATGATCCCTGCCGCCCAAGTGCTTTGGTTCCTGAACTTAGCTCTTATTTAAACAAAAGCAGCTACAAATGTACCAACGCCATATTTCACCATTCGCCATTCGTCTCTCTTGAGGCTGAAGTTTCTCAGAAGACAGGGAGCAGCTCCTTTATTTCTAACTTGTGCTGAGCATACAGCACAATGCTTGTAAGCGCTCGGTAGGTAAACACTGTATACACATATTTATTTATGTATGCACAAGCATGTGGCAAGAAGGACAACTGGAAGAATTGCCTTTCTCCTTCTACCATGTGGGTCTTGGGGATTGAGCTCAGGGTCATCAGCTTGGTGGCAAATGCCCTTACACGCTGAGCTATCTTGCTGCCTCCGTGAATAAATTTTTAATAAAAACCTGTGTATATGGCTTCTCCAGACTTCCAGCTCATCATATGTTTTGCCCTTTGCCACCTTTTTCTATGATATATTAAATTATAAACTAATTGGAAAGATTTTACCCTTGTATTGAAACACCACAACAAATTCTTGCCACTTATTGAAGTCACAGTAGCCTAGAATTACCAAGTCAGGATTGAGAAATCACAGCTCCATGTAGCCATGCCAGCAGGATTTTAAAATTTCAAGAAACACATCTTTTCACCTTCAAAGTGAAGATTTTCTTAGGCTTGCAAAAGCAAGGCAACAAACAGATGTACTCTGGAAAAACAGAATCTGATCAATATTGGTTAGAGAACACAGGGGTTCAGACCTGAGTGATTTCCACATTTGGCCACTGCCTATCAATCAGCGGTGACAGCAACCACGACTCTTCCATGGCAGGGAAGAGCTGTACTGATTTCTGTTAGGCACACTTCCACGAAAATAGATTAATTCTTAGTCATCAGAATCTGATTTGGGCTCCAGTTTAGCAGGCTAATTTTCAGCCTATGGGAATAAAGTCATGCTAATTTCCCAATTATTTAATGGAAAAAGAAACCAGCAACGAAAGAAGCAAAACACAACAACAAAAGGCTACCAAGGGCAAATACCCCATGCCTCTCTGGCCCACTTGCTATCATCTGAGTAGCAGCTATTTTCATAAGGTATAATTTTCCTTGCGATTACAAGAGGATGTTCTCAAAGACCATGGATTACTATTGAGAAAATGTTGTCAGGACAAGGCTAATGAAATGTATGCTCTCGCTCAACTTTTGCCACTATAGTGGTAGTAGTTCCCTGTCACGTGAAGCACCCACCGGTCCTGGGTTCTGTTTACTACCCAAAACATGAAGGATACACGACAAATGTCCTTGGAAATGAGTCTCTGCTGCCTTGGCTATGCTGTGGTCATAACTAAAATAACTCAAACAAAGGCGCTCACCAAACACGCACATGCCTTTAGGAGGAGGGATTTTTACTAATAAGGACCACACCTTGGACTTGCCCTGGAGATTGGCCAGTGCATTGAGGAGGCACTGTGACAATGTTGTAATATCAAGGGAGGCTCAAGGCACAATAAAAAAGCCCTGTGTCTAAGGGAGTCAGGGGAGCTTTCCAGAGTCAGCCCCAAAGAATCCTATGTGAGTATGAACTTGCCCCCAATCCTGGAAAAATACAGTCCCTACTTAGGTTTTTGCCATAGAGATTTTTCCCAATAAGTTCTAAAGTTTTAGATTTACAAAGGTAAAAGTGAGGGTCCCCAGTTCTCCTTAGGTCAAGAGCTTACATAACCTGGCATGTTTTTCAAAACTAAGAAATTGTCACGAACTGTTAAACAACCAAAATTATTTGCATCTTACCACATCCCACAGTAGAGCTGCAGATCTCAGCCTGTGGGGTGCGACCCCTTTGGGGTTCAAATGCCCCTTTCACAGGGCCATGAAAAAGCATGAGCAAGGCCACGAAAAAGCACAGATATTTACATTACGGTTCATAACAGTAGCAAAATTACTGTCATGAAGTAGCAACAAAATTTACTTTTGATCAGGAGTTACCACAACACGAGAAACTTGTATTAAATGGCGGCGGCTTTGGGAAGGTTGAGCACTGGCTCACTGGTGTCTTTACATTCCTAATTCTGGGTTTTTGCAGCCCTCTCTCCTTGGTGTCTTCCAATGCATGACAGTTTCCCAGTGTCTTCACAGCTTATGACAGCCGTATTTATTTAAGAGTTCTAACTCACGGGATATTTTGTAGCCCACTTGAGTTTCTATAAACAAAGCATTGTCGATCAAGATTAAGACACCAGTAGAGCAGATGCTATTTAAAGCCTTCCCTTTGCTCCATAGGTGACATTTTCTTGTGCATCCTCATGTGGCAAAAGATGCCAGCAAACTCCCTCAGGCCTCCCAAATACCATAGCTTAGGATGTGCATTTATCGAGATAGGTTTCAACAGTGCAAATTTTGCAGGAACATGCACGAGATGACCAGAGCAGGCTGGAAAGACAGCTCAGTGGTGGAGCTCATGTCCAGCATGGCTGAGAGCCTAGGTTTAATCTCTAGTACTATATAAAGAAAAAAATATAATAGGTAGTTTGTAAAACAAGATGGGTTTGTTTAGGTTCTTGTGTGGTAAGAGTTGTATATTCATGAGGAAATGTCATAGTTGTGTTCTGTTCAGTGCATGAAATCAGGGGCACTCGATTGATATGCACCCAAGTAACTGGCTGCTTGATAGACACAAAAGAGTTATTAATTGATCATCTTACTGAAGGTCCTTCTTCTTACTTAGCTTCCTTAGGTGTGCAGATTTTACCATGTTTATCCTATATTACAGGTCTAATATCCATTTATAAGTGAGTATATACCATGTGTGTCTTTCTGCTTCTGGGATACCTCACTCAGGATGATCTTTTCTAGATCCCACCCTTTGCCTGCAAATTTCATGATTTCCGTTTTTTAATTGCTGAGTAGTATTCCATTGTGTAAATGTACCACATTTTCTGTATCCATTCCTCAATCCTCACTCAGAAAGACAAACAGGATGGACATTGGAAGAAGGAGAAAACAGGAAACAGGACAGGAGCCTACCTCAGCAGGCCTCTGAAAGGCTCTACCCAGCAGTGTGTCAAAGTAGATGCTGAGGCTCATAACCAAAGTTTGGGCAGAGTGCAGGGAATCTTAGGAAAGAAGAGGGAGATAGAAAGACCTGGAAAGGACAGGAGTTCCACAAGGAGAACAACAGAACCAAAAGATCTGGGCACAAGGGTCTTTTTCTGAAACTGATACTCCAACCAAGGACCATTCATAGAGAAACCGAGAACCCCTGCTCAGATATAGCCCATGGCAGCTCAGTATCCAAGTGGTTTTCCTAGTAAGGGGAACATGAACTCAATGGCTGGCTCTTTGATGAACTCCACCTGAGGGGGGAACAGCCTTATCAGGACATAGAGGAAGACAATACAGCCAGTCCTGATGAGACCTGATAGGCTAGGATCAGAGGGAAGGGGAGGAGGACCTCCCCTATCAGTGGACTTGGAGAGAGACATGGGAGGAGATGAGGGAGGAAGGTGGGATTGGGTGGGAATCATAGAGGGGACTACAGCTAGGATACAAAGTGAATAAACTGTAATTAATATAAAAAATAAAAAAATTTAAAGTTATTAATTTTACCATTTCATGTGCTATGTTTTGGAAAGGAGTGGGTACATTCAGGATACACACAGGGAGGTAGGTTACAGCTTTGCCTCCCAGGTGGAGAAATGGCTACTTATGTTATTTAGAATTCTTCTGCCACAGATTATTTATTCTTCCTCTGTTCAATCACTTATTTATATCACTTGGATTCATGTGTATTTATTTAACACTATATTTTCGTATTCACTACTCTTTATTTGGTTACTTACATTCTCCCAGCTTTGTCCAATTGAAAACTCTTTTAGGTTTGTATCTGTGCCCTGTGTTTCCTTCATTTTACTAATGTTGTTTGGGCATGATAACTCAGCTACAGGATGATTCAGGATTATCTTGCTTGATTCCTAAGCCAGCCTTAAATTTGTTTTTTGTTTGTTTGTTGTTCACTTGTTTGTTTGTTTTGAATAGGGTTTGAAAGCTGAGGTATGGGCAAAGGTGTGATTTTTTTATATAACATATTTAGATGCTACAATAATACACAAGAATGAACAAAGAGGATAGCCATTAAAATGAACAGAAGCAAGAGAGCAGCCTCCCAACTGGAAAATGAATCAACAGACTGAGAAGAGAAAGCAAAAGCAGCAACCGTGGAAATAGAGAAGCAAGCCAACTTGTGCCCACAGAACCTCAGAAAGTCTTAAAAAGATGGCACAAAGTAGCTCTGGAAGTAGGCGTGCAGGTAGGCTAAAGAGAGAAACGTGGAGAAAAACCTCTGTAATGAGAAGTCTAGTTCCTCTCCCACATTCTGTACACCCAGGAAATTAGTCCTCCCCCACCAGCACAAGTCTGAGGGTAAGGTGGGAGGGGTTATGCTCCAAAGAAGTTCAACAAGAAAGCTTGGGAAATGCCATCTCAGCTAACAATGGTGACCTTCAGTTAAGGACAAGAACTTCAGTGAAACACTCCGAAACAGTGGAAGCCATCAGCTCATGTTCATTTGTTCCACTGAGGACTGTCTGTTAATAGCATCACTCCTCCATGGATACATTGGCCCCATAAAGATAAAACCACTACTGTGCTGAGAGCTGATATCCCAACTCTACCTCACAAGGGAAGCCCCAGATCAGCAACTATAACATTGTTTCTATAAACATGCAGTAATGTCTTCCTCCCGCTTGTGTATCAAACATAAAGTATTTGTGTGATATTTGCACAGACATATCTTTATATATAAGAAACAACATTAACAACTATTTTATATATTCCACTAAGATTAAGAGATAGAAGTGAGCAGTACCATGAGAAAAAGCCACTGATTTATATTCCTTTCCCTTTGTTTTAGGGACAAACACAATCCTATTTTTAAGACCCGTCTTACCATGATACACACTGCATGTTAATTCCCCAAAATTATTTTTCCTGCTTTAATATTTATATAAACTTGTGTGCTGAATATATTATTTACATAACTAGATTCTTTCTTTAGGCATGGTATTTGAGAGAGTCATTCATGCTGATGTATGTCCTTGCCTGTTAATTTCCATTTCCTCATACATTTCTCTCTGTTTATATTCTAAGGCATTTATTTTACTTCCAAACAGGGATTACTATAAAAAAATACTTACATGAACATTCTAGTGCATGTGCCCTCATACATAAGAGTATGAATTTGTCTTGTACATGCAACTAGAAGTATAATTACTATCTGGTCTGTAGATAGTAAAATCTACAATTTAAAATCTCAGCAATTTCTTTTAGGAATTGAGATGTTAATTCCAAAGTGCATGTTAAAATTTAGAGTACTAAAAAAAATTCGTGAAAAGAACAGACTCATACTACTTGATGTTAAGACTTATTCTAAAGCTATAGAAAGCAAGATAGTATGAAATTTGGGTCACGATAGACAATAGATCATTTGAACTGACTATACTCCAAAAAATTGATGACACACACGTCATCAATTTTTAGCAACTGTGCAAGGAATGAGTGTGTCGTTTTAGAGTATATTCAGCTCAACTGATCTATTTGTCTATCTTTTTAGTTTTTATTATTAATTACATTTTATTAACTCTGTATCCCAAGTGAATCCCACTCTCTGATTTCCTCCCATTCCCACCCTCCATTCCTCATCTACTCCCTGCCCCTTTCCAAGACCACTGATAGGGGAGGACCTCCTCTCCTTTCATCTGGCCCTGGTTTATCAGGTCTCTTCAGGATTGGCTGCAAAGTACTCTGTGGCCTAGGAGGGCTGCTCCTCCCTT
This sequence comes from Pachyuromys duprasi, assembly GCA_028658305.1. Taxonomy (NCBI): domain Eukaryota; kingdom Metazoa; phylum Chordata; class Mammalia; order Rodentia; family Muridae; genus Pachyuromys; species Pachyuromys duprasi. The sequence goes on along the minus strand of CM053743.1, from coordinate 22,134,050 downwards.
GCTGGCTGGGTGGGTGGGGTCAAAGGGTCCACCATTGAGTTCATGTCAGGAATAGTCCCTATTTCCCTTACTAGGATACCCACTTGAATACTGAGCCAGCATGGACTACAGGCAAGCAGAGGTTCTAGGTTATATTCACCCATGGTCCTTGGAGAAACAGTCTCTTATAGGAACCCTGTGCCCAGATATATTTGGTCCTTGTGGAGCTCCTATCCTCTCCAGATCATATTAACTGCCCCTTCTTTCATATGATTCCCTGCCATCTGCCAAAGGTTTGGTTATGAGTCTCAGTTTCTGCTTTGATACACTGCTAGGTAGAGTCTTTCAGGGGCTATTTGTCTATCTTGACTCAGATTTCATACTATCTTTTGCTGTCTGCTGTTGGAACAATTGTTGATCAATATGATACTAATGAGCCTTCTGTGTTTTTTTATGCTATGCAAATAGTTTAACTTAAAAGGGAAAACAGAACTAAATATAAGACTTAAACTTATAAAGCTTCTAAAAGGCTCAGTGGCTGAATTTAAAATAGATTTGTGGATTTTCCTCTCTCGCTTTTTAAAATTCAATTTAATCATGTATGTATACTTAAGACAGATGCTTTGGCTGTTTTCATATATCGGGCATTATGAGTAATGCCACAATGACACGTTATTAGTTTTCCAGTTGCTATGAAAAAAAATACTGGTCAAAGAAACTTACAAAAGGCAGGGTTTACTTGACTCACAGCTTGAGGCTTCAGGATGGGGAGGGGGCCTCACAGTGCCAGAAGCTTAAGGTGCCTGACCACATTGGGTCTATATTCAGGAGGCAGAAAGTGATAGATGCTGAGGTTGGCTAGCTTTCTCCTTTTCTACAGTCTGAAACCCAAGCTCATGGAATGGCACTGCCTGCGTTTTAGCGTGGGCCTCCTTTTTTTAACCGAATCTGGCAAGTCTCACATCTCACATGTGTGCAGAGATGTGTTTCCACGGTGATTGCAAATCCCATCATCCTGCCATTCCAGATCAGCCATCCAGATGTTCTTGTCCCCTCTGTGCAAGATGTTCTATGCAAGAGTTCCCTTTTCTCTGCATCTTTAGTTGTTACCTCTGTTTTCACAATGCCATCTCAACAGATGTGAAGCAATATTTCATAGTAGTCCTTGTTTGCATTTCCCCTGGTGATTAACGGTGTTGAGTACGAGTACCTACCTGTTGGCCATTTTTACATATCATTGAAGAAATGTCTGTTCATCTTTTGCCAATTTTGATGTAACATTTTTATTCTACTCTAGGTATAAGTCCTTTATAAATTTTGGACATATCCCCTTTATACATATAGTTTGCAATTTTTTTTTCAGTTTCTACGGTGCTGTTTATTTTATTAAGAATTCATAATTATTTTTATGTGCTGTTGCATTTGGCTTACTGAGATTTTTGCATCAATGTTTTTCTGAGAACTTGGCCTGTAGTTTTCTTGTTTTTCCTCCTCTCACTGATCCATTTTAGACATTCTGTCTTCGTGCTCTTAGCTTCTCTTTTCTGCTTGAATTTACTTTACTGTTAAGACTCTCCAGTGTGTATGGTGTGTGTTTAATTTATTGACTGAATTCTTTAGTTTCAAGATTTGACTTCTCCATAATATTTGTGTCTATTTGTGGTAGAATAGTGTTCTCCACACATGACATGGCTTGTGCCCTCTTGAACTATTAAGAGCTATGATTACCCAAAGGAGACCAACAAAAGAGAAGTGTCCATAAAGAAGGAACAGTGGGGGTTAAAAGACCCCATTTCCTTCCCCAAGGTTGTCATTGATCAGGGTTGCTAGGGGAGAGAGCTCACAAGGCCTTGCTCATCCTCCAGTTTTGTTTTGGTCTTGCTTATTTGGTCTGGATCCTCTTCAAGACTTTATAGTGCATCTTCTGCTTGATTCATTCTACTTGTAAGGCTAAGGCTTTCTTTTGAATTTTCTAGTTGGGCTACTTGATTTTTCAATTCCATCTTCATCTTAGCCTTAGTCCTCATTAATGTTTCTATCTCCTGATTAAATTCTGTTCTCAAGTCTCAGATTATTTATATCATTTCCATCCATTATAATTTTGTTTTCTTGGGCTTTATTCTCCATAAGTTCTTTCTCCTTGACTTCATTGAGCTGTTTGTATCTTCTTTAAGCTCCTTGAATTCTTTTGATAAGGTTTATGATAAGTTCCATGTCCTAGAGTTCATCTAGGTAATTCTCATTGGCAAGTACTTCGATAGGACTGGGAGGTTTTGGAGAGAAGATACTATGTTGATATTTCATATTGTTAATATTCTTCTAATGAGATCTTGGTTTGCAGACTTCCTGTGCTAGTTTTGAGTTTGTTGTGGATTAAGCCAGTTGGGGAAGAAGAGGTGTGGGTGTGTTGGGTCTAAAGTTTAGAAATGGCTTGAGTGGGATGCAGTCACATAGACATAGGGGACTGGGCTATATACAGGATGTGCTTCCTGCTCTAAGTCGGGAGTGTGGTGGTAGATTGGCTGGAGCAGCAAGGTTGAATATGACATGGGAGGGTCTTGTGTTTAGGGGATAGGTTAGGTAGGATCCTGGTCCAAGCCGACAGCTCCTTTGCAGTGAGGGAAGGGAAGGCCAGATTAGGCTGATATACTGCTGTAGGACTGAAGCTAAATCTGGTGGGCTGTGGGAAAGGAATATACACGGAGGTCAAGGTTTTTGAAGGAAGACATGGTAGTCTAGGTACCTAGTAGGGTCATGGAAGCAGCTTAACTGTGGTACAGGCAGGGGTTTGGGATGTTCCACTAAGTCAGGGAACCGGCTGTGGGACCTAGCTAGGTATGGCGAGCTTCAGAAAGTGGGTACTCACCAGGCTAGACCCTGAAGGACATGGGAAGTCTGGGTGTGAGGTAGAGTGATATCTTCCCAGGATTTACAGGCAGTTAAGGGTGACTAGAAGAGAAAGCTCAGGAGTGTTGGCTCTTGCCAGGATACATGCAGTGAAGGGTGCTCACAGGCATTGTCCTTCCCCAGGGATTTATAGAAAGTTAACAGTTTATGGGATAGTGTTGTTGCTTTGTTTTCAATGATGTAGTTCTTGTAGGTAATCTTTCATTTAGACTTCTGTATGTAACCCTAAAAATCTCATTGCTTCACCAAGCTGCGCATGGGTGGGATAATGTTTCTGTTGTTGGTGCCCTATCTGGGGCAAGAAGACATCCGATCACATCTCACAAAAAGTTCACTCAACCCTGTCGACTTTCTAATTCAGTTCAAGTACATTAATTTCTCGTTTTCACTAAATTGTCTATTTTCTGTTGGATCTCCGTGAGTATCCTTATGATCATCATTTTAAATTCTTTCTCAAAAATCATAAATTCTCATCTTTGGAGTCAGTCATTAGTGAGCTATTATTATCTCAGCCACAGAAGTTTAGGGCAGTAATCAGTGGCTACACAGGGAGAAGTAAAGCATTTAGGACCCTCTTGGTCTGCTTCTTATCGGAGTGAGGAGTCTTGGTAACCGAGGTTATTTCCCTGTGCTGCATCTAACATGGTTCATAACTACAAGAGCAGTATGATCTGGGGCACGGTTTTCAGAGTTGTTGCAGCATTGGGTTCCTAGTTTTAAGGCTTTGCAAAGGCACTGTAGTACCTAACACACACAGCTGATACCAATCCAATCTCCATTTCTAGTGTGTGAGGTACCACAGCGGTTTGACCTGGAGCATAAGGTGTCACAGCTGACTGGAGGCTCTGATTCCCTAGGACGCCAGGGACCTTGCCAGCTCTGTTCTGGAAAGTGTGGCTATATATTAACTGAGCCTATGCAGCCCTGAGAACAGGCGACTGGGTTATTTTTTATGATGAAAGGTACAATTGCTCTGCTAGGCTGGAAGCTTGAGGCGATGTCTCAGCTGTGGTGCAAGAATAGGGCTGCAATAAAGGTTCCATCAAAAAAAAAAAGACATTGGCTGTCTTCAACACATAAAATATACCTACTTTTCTCTCCAGAGGAGGAAGAAAATGTCCAAAGTGCAAGAAGAGCATGAGGACAAGACTATGTGGTTTTGAGACAATCATTAGTGATCAGGACTGATTGTATTTCCTCAAAACACGTGCCCTTCCCTGAAGGATGCATAGCCTCAAACCATCAGAGAAACTTTCTGTGTATAAGGGGCCACAACAGTTAGCACCTTGTCCAGTGTGTCCTGCTACTGTATGCCTCCAGCACACTGAAACAGTCTGCAGGAAGCATAACCTGAGGAGCAGCGCTCTAGGGAGTCACACTTGTGAGAGAATGAGGGCAATAGGCTTGAGCAGAAGGAAAAGCTGAGCTGGAATACAGATGCCAGAGGACCCCAGGTGATCCCACGAAGAGCTTTGGGGACAGAATGGCCTTTTAGAGGTGCCCTGAGTTAAAGCAAAAGGGGCACTAGATAAGAACGACTCATCTTGGTTGACGGTGTGGGTCACGGAAATTTCTCAGAATGGAGTCATCTGTTATTTCAGCAGCCATTGATATAGAAAGTGAAGGCCTGGGACCTGAAGGAGTACTAAGCTTCAGAGTTTTAAAGTAACCGTGGGCAAGCTACTGTCCTCCTCTGTCTTTGAGTTTCTTCCCTTCCTTATTATGACTGTTTTAAGAGATGGGTCCAGACTGGTAACACCTTCAGGCACAAAGAAAAATCTGAGTCTCACAGGGCTGGGGCCATACATGCCTTCCTATGTATGAGGTCCAGGTTCAATCCTAATACTAAGAATGGTAAATGAATAAAAGATAGAGGAAACACCCACAGCAGCTTGTAAAGCCGGGGTTATAGACAGACTCCAAAGCTTCAATGCTTGACTTCTCTGCCTCCACTTCTTTCCAAATTATTTTAGCTGCCCCACGTCTTCAAAGTGTCTGATTTATTATTTTGAACTCAAAGAAAATGCTAATACTATCCTCAATAGACCTTTGTAACAATAAACACCATATTGAATCTTTTTTTGTTGTAGTTGTTGTTGATTTTCTCTTTCCACCAGGATCAAACTCAGCCCGGCATAGCAAACATTCTTACCCACAGAGACATCTCCCAGGCCCTACTTCCAGTTTTTTTTTTAATTTATTTATTTTTATCTCAATCACAGGTTAGGTACTTTGAATCCCAGGCGTAACCCCCTCCCCCATTCCCTCCTACCCTCCCACTCCCTCCCTCATCTCACTCCTCCCCGCCCCCTCCAAGTCCACCAACAGGGGAGGACCTCCTTCCCTTCCATCCCACCCCAGCTTATCCTGCCTCTTCATGGCTGGCTGCAATGTCCTCCCCTGGGATCTAGCCAGTCTGTCACTCCCCGGCTTGTATGGGGGAGGGTCAAAGAGTCAGCCATCAAGATCATGACTGAAACAGTCCCTGTTTCCCTGAATAGGGTCATCAATCCTACAACGAGTTATCATGGGCCCCATCCGTGCGGGGGTTCCAGTCCACATCCACACATGGTCCTTGTTTGTAGAAACCGTCTCATACAAGACCCCTGTGCCCTGCTCAGTTTGGTCTTTGTGGAGCTCTTGTTCTCCCCAAGTCTCAACAACCTCCCCCAGATCTATCATTACTTCTTGCCCTCTGTCAGAGGC
>CM053743.1:22047533-22127958 GCA_028658305.1 Pachyuromys duprasi | reverse complement strand
TGTGTATATATATATATATATATATATATATATATATATATATATATATATATATGTTCCTGGAGTCTCTGAAAGAAGGAGATGCCAAAGAGGTTTCTTTCTCTTCTATTTTTGTAATGCAGGTGTGTGTGCGTGCACACATATATACAAACAGATTCCTAAGGAAGACTTTGTGTATCTTGCTCTATTGCTCTCTGCCTTAATTCCTCGAAATAGAATCTTCACTGGAGCTGAAGTCTTCTGTGTGGATGGCAGCAAATTCCCAGGATCTGCCTGGCTCAGCCACCAGCACTGATGTCATACACATGGAGAGCCATGCTTAACTTTTACATACATGGTGGATATTCAAAGTCAGGGGCTCACACTTGGATAGCAAGTACCCTTACTCAGTAAGTTAAACTCCCTAGTCCCCTGTTTTCCTTCTTAATTGTTTAACCGAATAATGGTTGATTTGATTTCCAATAGTAAGACTGAATTTGTGGAGGAGTAGCACACTGATTCACAGGGCCCAGTCAGAAAGGTTGGTGATAGAGATGGCTATGAGAAAAGAGGATCAATGCAGGAACAGTTGGACTCTGAGTCAAGTACAGATATTGGAACTCAGGTTTGATGTTTTAAACATTCTCTTTGTAGTTCCTCTTCTGAGAGTTGGTGGTGGTGCTGGGAAGTAGTTTGAGGTTTACGAAAAACACTAAATGTTTTCAAAGTTACCATGAAGTCCAAGTTGAAAAAAAAAAAAAGAAAATAATTTGGGGATAGTTACGCTCCTTCGGGGTTTTAGTTCATTAATTTCCGCTGGTGTCAATCTGCTTTGAGCTATGTGAGCTCTCAGGGGATCCAGCCACACTGATGGCAGTGAGGACAGCGGCAAGACCATCTGACTTCTACAGACAAAGCAGAAGGTGGCGAGTGGTTTCACTTATTGGAAATACCGAAAGCTTGTGCTCGGGACCATAGGCTGATTAATTAAGGTAGTAAGTCTGAGGTAAGTTAGTAATAAAGAAATGTATATATAAACCTGGTGATTCATCCTGTACTAAATTTTAGTCAGTTGGAGCAAAAGAGAAAGGTGTTAGAAGATTTCCATAAATCCAAACTAGTGAGGGAATTGGCGAAGTCGCATTCAGACACACTATTTTCATCCAGTTTGTAGCAGGATTTCATGATAGGAGTTACATCCTCAAAGTAAGCTTGGATGGAGTCAAAGGCTGTCAGTAAAATAGGCAACACTGACCTTGCTTTCACAACAAAAGATATTTATGATTAGAAGAGTATTTTGTACTTTGTCCAGATTTGAATTTCAAAACATTTAATTATGCCCTGGTAAGTCAGAATGAAATTTGGGGTTAAACTTAGTTCACCTTTATTAGCAAGCTCTCTTCCTGAAATGGCAGCCAACACTCACTTAACAGTTTTGAAGCTGCCTAATAGATTAATTTGTCCTTAGTGAATTGTTCTTTGCAAACTTTCCTTTTGTTTTCTTAGCCTGGGCCAGGCATTATAAATTGTAAGAAAAACTGTACCTGAATGACCAAGATATTGACTGCTAGAGTCAGCTCTTCCAGGAAGAAAGAACAAGAGGAATAGCTATCATAAAATCTCCACATTATCAATCTTCCTTTAGATTTACGGAACCCACAGATTCTGGTGACCTTTAGATAACATCAGAGTGTGTGTAAAATATGGATCATTGCAGAATTGGACACATAACTGCTGGCCCCAAATAGATTTCTTTAAATTTCCTTCATGAAGTTCTTCATTCGTAGTTGCTGGAGGAGATAGACAGTCTTAGGGTAACTATATGGCTATTTTCCCATCATCTAGTTCAGTGTTTCTCAACCTATGGGGTGCGACTCCTTGGGGGTCAAATTACTTTTCCACAGGGGTTACCTAGGACACTTAGAAAACAGATAATTCAAAATGAGCTGGGGTTAGATGGAAGGGGAGGAGGTCCTCCCCCATTGGTGGACTTGGAGGGGGCGGGGAGGAGGGAGATGAGGGAGGGATGGGAAGGGTGAGAGGGAATGAGGGAGGGGGCTACGCCTGGGATGCAAAGTACCTAACCTGTGATTGATATAAAAATAAATAAATTAAAAAAAAAGAAAACAGATAATTACATTACAATTCATAACAGCAGCAAAATTCCAAACATTAGCAACAAAAATAATTTTATGGTAGTGGGTCACCATCACATGAGGGTTGCAGCCTGAGGAAGGATGAGAAGCACTGCTCTAGTTGATTGTAATTATAACAAACCACACCTTGTTTCTTGACTTCCATCGTGCAGTGCAGCAAACCAAGCTTTTGTAGAGGAACATTTTATAAAATTCTTGGGGGACTAAACTGCTGTTTAAATGTGTTTACTTAAAAGCCAATGTCAAAATGTCTGAGCAACTCACTGCAAGTCTTTCCCGCTGGCGAGTCTTTGATCCTTGCTTCTGGAGAAACATTTCTTTTTAATTAGCCATTAAACTTATTTAAAACATAAAAGAGTTAGTTGAAGAACCAGAGAGCAACTATTCACTTTGAGAATGTTTGGCTGTTCTTTTGACCTCCCCACTCAGGAGTGCGTGATGATAGGAAGGAGAATTCAGGGCAGGGCTGTAGCTCATTGGCTAAACTGGCAGGGGTGTGTGAGACCTTGGGTTCACTCTAGCGCTGCCACTGGCACACATCTCTAATAGGGGGCTTGTCTGGCAGACACCAGAGTGATCCCTTATTCTACGTGGTGGCAGCTGGTGGTGTTAGAGAGCCTGTATCTTTGGCTCTTAGGCATCTCTGCTCAGTGGGCTCAGTGGGTCAAAGATCGAGATATTTCTATTTCTGCTCTAAAAAGCACATAAGAGTTAGCTAAAGAATTGGAGAGCCCCACTTCACTTCAAGAATGCTTGGCTGTTCCTTCTACACTCCAGTGTGGTCAGAAGTGAATGATAATTATGAAGAGGTAGAACTTATTTTTTTTTCCTGGAATAGCTGACTTTAGCGGTTAACATCTCAATCATTTAGTTTTTCTTACAGTTTATGATGCCCTGGCCCAGGGTAAGAAAACAAAATGTTAAGTTTGCAAAGGACAGTCTTCTAAGGACAAATCAATCCATTAGGAAGCTTCAAAAGAAATCAGGCAGTATTCCTGACACTTTAGGAAGAAGTTTGCTAATAAAGGTGAGCTAAGTTTAACCCAAATAATCAGCATGTGCTCACCTCCTCTCTCGATGCTTTACAACTACAGTTCCTCCTGGATTTACTGCTGGGCCCGTTCCCTACTGTCCTTGGTGAGCCATGATTGTCTTGTGTATAAACTTAATTACCAAACTTCACAGTGCCACATGGAGAACATTGAAGAGTTGAGGGTCTTTACTGCATGATCACAAGGCTGACCACATGCTGAAGTTTCCTACTCAACATCCCACTATTCTGTTCAGGTTATATGTAACTGCCCTGGTGGTATTTGCTTCTTCCTGGTTCTCAATCCTGCTTGTATCCACATTCCTTATAGGTTCCAGTAACTTGCACCTAACTCCAGAAATGGACCTTCATGAAATCCCCCTAAGACTGTGCACAACTATGACCTTTGCTTCCTAGACAGATCTAGAAAGGTATTGTCTTTATTTACACAGAAACACACATGTGTAATGGAGAATCACTGAAGCAGCAAGCCACATTGTTGGAAACCATGCCTGTGATTATGCAGAGGCACATACAAGATAAGAAGTAATATGCTCTTGCTTCCACACTCAGATCTAGCCAATGGGTGGCTCCTATTCTGGCTCCCCTGCAGGTGTAATCCTCTCTGAGACCGAAGTCTTTGGGGCAGAATTCCCCTTATACTTCCATCTTTTCCTGCCTTTCACCAACTCACCCCTTGCTCTATAATATCTAGAGCAAAATTGTGCTCTGGATATATTAGCTCTGGACTTTCTCATCTAAACACATGTAGTCACATATCCAGTTCCTAATTTATTTTGTTTTTATTTGGTGTGTGTGTGTGTGTTGAGGGGTGGAAGTGATGGGAAAAGGCTGGTGACTTGGGTAGAGCAAGTGAGGAGGGAGGGGTTGTTTGCTCTGAGGACTGGAGCTAATAAATGCTATCGTTTTGTTTGTGCTCCTGGCAGCAAAGAAACTATGGGTAGGTGAGCGATTTGAGTTCTGACCCTTTGCAGCTTTTTAGCCCTCAGTGTTTGTCAGCAGTGAGTAGCACCAGCAGGAGGTGAAAACATCAGTTGGGAGCATGCTTTATCATTATAGCCTGTGCACAGGCCTTGGTGTTTGGAGCTATAACTCTAAAAGTAGGTTAGGCTCTTGGATATGTCTAGGACCTTCTTGGCCTGGAGTGTCTAACCTTTGACCTGAAAGTTGTGACAGATTTCTGAAACCCCTTAGTGATCAGGGTAGGCGCTTTATCTTCTCTGGCTTCTTACAGCTTCCTATCCTTCTTTAGTTTCAGCTCTCTGTTCTCCCTTCCTATTGCTCTATGTCCCCACCATTCTTTTTCCTACCTCTTGAATAGATCCTTAGCAGCTAGAATTGACTAAGGCTTGAGATAAATATCTAGCACAAAGTTTTTGTACTGGTCCTTCCTGAGGCTGCGCCTTCAGGAGCCGATTGTAGGCAGCTGTTATGGCTGTGTAGTTTTCCCATGGTGACTGGAATGATCTAAATTGCTGCCGGCATGAGGGTTTAACTGACAGATCTTTTGCTCAAGGCAGTCAAGATAGCAAGGGAGACTCCAACAGGTGCTATTTAGGGACTAAAACTACCCCATCTTCCAAAATCGTTGCTTGGTTATTAGACAGTAAACAGCAGAAGGCGTGATTATGATGAGGGTGTAAGAACTTACTAGTAATGTGAACAGTGATTTTTAACACTTAATTTCACAATGCTTTTCATCTATCTGTACAACACCCAAGAAGAGATGGGGTCACCTAATTTGTCTCAGGCCTATAGAGGTTCTATTTTGTCACAAGCTTTGGTGTAAACCTCCCCCCTAAGAACTCCATAACTTCTAAAACCTGCCTTTCCAGCTTCAGATTTCTTTAAGGAAACTAAACCTAACAGCGATCAGGGAGGGACAGGAAACATAAATTTCCCAGCCTGGAGGGGTAAAAGAAAACTTCCATCTCTGGTAGTAAGACCCCTAAGCAGGACTAGACCTTTGTCCTTCATCTTCTTTCTATTCTCATAGTAATCACTGCCACCGCCACTAAAATTATTCCTCATATCTGTTCCCTGTCAGATGATAAAATGACTTTTTTGCTCAAATGATTTAAATTATATTAATTATTTAAGCAAATAATTTATCTGTAAGTCAATCATTGTCTACTGTAAACACAGGCAGATCATTCTCCTGTATCATAAGGAACATATCTATCATAAAGACAAGAGAAGAGCACACTTAAAGTCTGTTTAACCAAAATTTTGTGTGTCACGGGAGCCTTCAGAAATGAAGACCCAGAAGCCCAACGAAAAGTATTTCTTGTACTAGGCTTCACTGAGAATGTTCAGTTGTGGAATAAGAGAGGCAAGCCAAAAGGTTTGACCTAATGGCTACAGACAGCATGGGCTGTCAACATTCTTCTGTAACATTCCTTCTCCAGGGTAAGGGACTGGGCCTGTCCAGAGCAAAGTCCTCAAGGAGAGTTGGGAAGGGAAACAGTGAATTTCCTAGGCTTTGGAACTTGCAGTAGGAGGGGTTCTAGTTTCCTTGTGCAGTCTTGAGAGGTGGAATTCGGGTTTCTATGGTGGAATCAGGGACTTGGCATCGAGCTGAGCACTGGGAACCAGGAGATTGAAAGGACAGAAGGTGCTTCCATAGCCCTGGAGGATGAAAGGACAGAAGGGCTTCCAAGACCCTTCCATTTTCCTCTAGACCAAACCACTAAACATGCTAAACAAAGCCCTCTACCTTGAGGACTCACTTCTAAAGTCCAACACTACTTTAATCAAGAATATAACATTTTTCACTCTTTTTGGTATTCGAGTGATTTGTCATGATTTTTTAAATCATTTTCTGGTCTGATAAGTTAGACTCACATGGCTCTTCACCATTCTGAAATCTCAGTGGTCAGCCGCTTCAAGTCCACATCCCTGTCTAAGACTCTAAATAACTTGTCTTGATAGAAACGTTAGTTTCCAAACTTTTCTGTATCTTTTTACCATGCTCTGGCAAGCAGACTGCCTCATCTAGAGCTCTTCGTGGTGCTCTCCAGAACACTCAGCTTCATTATCACCCAACAAACTACTTTATATATTCAGTCTCTCCCGTGAGCATTCTAGCTATCTTCTTTACACATTGTTGTATTTTCAATCTCTGTGTGCATGATGTATGTATGATTTGTGAGTGCATGCATAATGTCCATGACGTCTGGGATATGTGCGTGTATATGTATGATGTGTGTGCATGTGTTTATGATATGTATGTATATGCATGTATGTACATGTATGTGTGTGTGCAACCTGATTTCAGCCCCTCTCCTTTCAGTCCCCTCCCCTTCGCACATCCCTCTCCTTATTTTCCCCTCTCCTTCTTCTCAGAGAAGAGGGAGGGCCCCCATGCACACCAACCCTCCCTGGCACATTAACTTGCTGCAGGACCAGGTGCATCCTCTCCTGCTGAGGCCAGACACGACAGCTCTGTTAAAGGAACAGGATCCAAAGGCAGGCTTCAGAGTCAGAAAGCCCAGTCCCCCTCCCCCAACACACACACACACTCTAGTTGTTGGGGAGCCACATGAAGACCAAGCTGCACATATGCTGCAGATATAGGCCACAGTGTGGTTGTGAGGGTCGGAGCACCATTTCAGTGTCAGTCCTGAGATAGTCACTGCTTTGCGGCTGTGTACATTAGGCTATGGGGCCCATGGGTTTCTTGATATCCTCTTACCTCTGCCTCCCATCTGGCTATAGGAGTGCTGGGATCAGGTGTGTACTCTCCTGTTGGACTTATGTGGGCTCTGGGATTCACACATGGGTCCTCCTGCTTAAGAGGTCAGCATTCCGGGCACTTAACCATCGACCAGCCCCTGGTGCTCCTCATACTCTAGCTGAAGACCACTCTGGATGAGCTCTTTCTCAGTGAGTCATGCTCACAAAGACCCCGTGGACCTGCTTTGCGGTGAAGTCGTCTTCCTCACTCTCCTCAGGGTCTTGCCCTCCTCTCATTCACACACCCAATGTGAACTCCTCGTCTCTCCCTTCCTGGGGTGTGCTGCTGAGCTGGATTTCTTTCGCATAGTGTGCCCCCAACCTGTGCCCACAATACAGAGATACTGATGCCTTTACATATTCCATCTCCATGCTTAAAATCCTCCCATAACCCTCGATAGCTTTCAAGGATAAAGTTCAAACTCTTTCATTTGGCACAAGAGGCCTTTTGCGACCCCATTTCTCTCTGTGCCTTCAGCTTTATTGTTTTCTAAACTGAAGTTCAGGGCACATTGACCCTCCTTGTGGGTCTCTGCAGGATCTCAGAGCGTCCTGGCAGTCTTCTTACAAGCACTGTGTCAGCCATCCTAACACACATCGCCCGTGCCCTCCTACCATCCCAGGACCTCCTGCACCTGGGTCCTGTGTTTTGGGGAGCAACACTCATATTCTAGGATGCGCACGTTTGATGAATCGGGGGACTCAAGGAAAAGTAATCTAAGCTGTCCTGCTGTGGATCTTAGAAGAAGATGTCTGAGTTCTTTCTCCTCAGGAGTAGAATCAGTTTCTGTTGACTAGTTTATTTTCTTTCTACAGGGTCCCAGAAAGTTATGTGGTATGTGTGGTCAGGTGGTGCTTTGTGGGGTGAGGAAAGGGACTTCATCTGTGTGCTGTGCATTTGTGGATGAAAAGGCTATGGGTGAGGGGAGATTAAAAAAAAACAGGATACCCCTAAAAGTCCAGCTCTTAGGAACTGTGAAAATAGAACGGTGGGACTAGCTGTTGGGTGAACTCCCATGACTGCCTGCCTGTCCTGGAATGTCCTATGGGCTCAGATTAGTGTACCCTAGGATTCGTCACCCTAGTTTCTCTGTGCATACTCTCCTGTCAAGCCATCAAATTGACAGGAGCTTCTTATTACTGTTAAATCTAATCAACCAAATTCAACATTCAGGAAAATAACCCTTGAGGATTTGACATGGGCTAACCAGTTGATTAGGATAATGGGTTGCAGGATAAACTAGTGAAGGCGTCTTTCCTGGCCTTTCTTCCCTTTGCCTGGAATGTCCTCTCCTTGCTTTTCTGCTTGGCGAACACTGATTTGTTCCCTTAAATTTTGCTGAGTTACCCTGGCTGATGCCTGCATTTCTCTGCAGTGTGGTGCTTCACAGCATAGACTAAATGGGACCATTTTAATGTGCGCTGTTAAGAACAAGGACTATCAGGTTTATGTTTTTACATTTATCCCTAACACTGTGCCTGAAATACAGTTAACATTAACTAAAGCTTTAAAACTTGAAAGAAAAACAAAAAGAAAACAAAAGACCATTTGTTTGGCTTGGCCAGAAATTCCTTGCATGCACAGTAACTATATTCTTTTTAAAAGGAAAATGACAGTATTTCCAATCCACCGAAACCTTAAAACCTAATTTTAATTTTCTGTAATCTTTAAACTTACCCCCACATTAGTTTCACTGTTAAGAGTTTAAATGCTGGGCTTTGGATCTATAAAACTTCAGAGGTCTATATTAAATATTTATGTCCATCTTAAGCAGTTAACTTAACTTTACATCAAATTAATAATCATAACTCATGAAGCACTCCTAGGGGATCAAACACTCCCTTGAGGCATAGCAGTTTCAAGGAGAGGACGAACACTTGAGATTAGAAAAGGAAGTTCAATTTAGTGAACCATTTAGCCTTGAAGGAGCAATTTATCCTCTGAGAGTGAGCAGTTTATACTGAAGCCCGATTTTATTTGTATAGGATTACATCTGCTTCCACACACAACCTTTCCACACCCCCTCCCCAGTTAAAAAACTCACTTTATAAAGATTGACGAATCTGTTACTACCATCTGAAGGGCCATATTTACCCAGTTTACAAGGTAAAAAAGGGATAATTAGCAGCCAGGAAAAAAAAAAAGAACGTGATTAAATATTGTCAAATGTTTCTCTGAGTGAATGTCATCAATCTTTCTGAATCTCTGGCTTGATCCCTGGGGGCTGTGGTGACAGGGTCTTTGTTACCTTCTGTCACTACTCTGGCCCTGCTATTACAGGAGAGGCTAAAAGAAATGGCTGTTCTCTTGGGAAACTGAGATCCTAATTTTTCAAATTTCCTTTAAGTCAAAGTAGATGTGGCCTGAGGATGTCTTTGTCCTTTGAGTTGTTGCATAAGAAAACACAACCTAACCTAGGAGGTAGACTCACAAAAAGACTCATTTAGAAATGTACTTTTGTAACCAGTCGTTGAGTGTCATGGGCTCCCTATGTCAGAAACAGACAAACATGTTTGTATCTTTTCACAATGTCAGAATTTATTGAGCACCAGCAAATCTCATGGCATCACAGTTGACTGTTATCAATTTGCGGGGTTTCCTGCTTTCCTTGGTTTCCCTGTCTAAGGCAAACACAGATCCTTTAAATTCAAATCTCAATTCCTGACATTAAGTCTTGGATCACACATTGCGTGTGTGTGTGTGTGTGTGTGTACTAGCAGGTTACAGAATGTCTACATTCTGTAGGGTTTTGGAGGCAAGAAGCTTCAAAGATACCTGAGTGGGCAAAGCTGGGAAACTGATGATGTGTGTGAGGAAGCTGTGAAAGAAGCTGGAGAAGCGCTTGTGGCTACAGACTCGAGTGCCAGGCTACAAGGTCAGAGGTTAGTAATGGAAACATGGTGTAACAAAGGGGTGGGCCAGTCCCAGGTGAAAAACATGTGGCTAGATAGATGACAGGTTCAGACAGGTATCTTGGACATGGACAGTAGGCAACTGGTATAGGCCCCATTGACTATGTGGACGAACCAAAGCTAAAGACCTTGGGACAGTCAGGAATCCTCTCTCTGACAGAACGTTGATACACACACTGAATGGCCAGGTAATGCTGTTGCTATCCCTGTGTTGGTTTCTGAGGCTCAGTAGTTACACCATGTGTGTGTCTGGTAAGTTCTTGGAAGCATTTTTTTCTGACATAATTTTAATATGCACATGTGCCTCTGTAGCCCCTCTTCATCCTGATACATTTATAAGGTGGCGCTTTTTCTAGCACAAGAAATAAATATATTTCAGCGTGTGCCATGTAGGTGGTGCCTGACAGATGATGTTATTAATGTGCCCACCATCTTATAAGTGGAGTCAAAAGCTACTTGTCAAATGGGATCCCCGAGGACTCAATCTTGGACAACCACTGTTTTGCACATTATAAGGTCTCTTAGGCCAAGACACAGCTAGTTTTCAACACTGAGCCTCAATCGTTACAGGAAGCAAATTTTAGACAACGACTAAATGTGAACACCTATAATCGTGTTCAGACTAAACTTCATTGGCTTATTGAACATCCTAAAAGCCATGTGGACAAGTTATTGTTAAGTTCATGTGAGAGATGAGAAAGTCTAGGAATTAAATAGAGCTTTTGACTTGGTAGAGACTCAAGACATGAGATTTCAAAGCATAGTGCTGATGTGTGCTGCGTACTTTGAACTAAAGGAAACTGTAAGGCTTCAGAAACATGATCTTTCTGACCTCCTTCTCCTGTCTCTCACTTACCTTTCTTCTTCAAGGTGTGTTAGAATTCAGAGTTCTGCTTTCCCCAGGTGGGTAACAAATGCCATTCTCCCACATGACTTCTCCCTGGAAAATCTTATGCCATGACTGAGAGGAAAGGAGATGCCAAGAGTCTAAACACAAAGGCTTTCTTGGGAACTTTAGTCTGTGACCTTTCTGTCAAACCCCTTTATCTTTCTACAACAGCAGCCATTCTTTCATGAATTTAGGCATGGACTCGACAATTTTCTCTGGATCATTTAAGACTTTTGTTCGTTCTTAAAACTTCCTGGCCTGTAATTTTCATTGAACA
This sequence comes from Pachyuromys duprasi, assembly GCA_028658305.1. Classification (NCBI taxonomy): domain Eukaryota; kingdom Metazoa; phylum Chordata; class Mammalia; order Rodentia; family Muridae; genus Pachyuromys; species Pachyuromys duprasi. Next base: position 22,116,958 of record CM053743.1, on the reverse strand, counting down.
AATTTGTTATGATTTCATCTTACTAACTTTTTATTAATGGAATGTTGGGCTGTGAACCTTTTGATGCATGGGGAAAGAAACCACACCTTTCTGCTCTTCTAATCAATTGCATAGCAGTCCCTTCAATTCTTATTATTATAAGGTAAACTTATCTAGTGAGTGGACTAGGCTTTAGCTCTTAGTATTTTTCTTGCCTTAAGACCCACCTTTTGCAAAAGTTTTGACTTTTGAAATTTTCATCTCTATGAGAGACAACAAGTGCCTGTTTGAGAACTCAAGATCGAGAATTTGAAGTCTTCTTTCTGCCACTGAGCTACTCTGTCATTTTGAAGTTCTATTTCATTTCATTCCAGATCTGAGTGTAATTGGAATATTATGCCTTTAGCTCTGGAAAAACTGATTAGAGGCAATATTTTATTACATGGAATGTAAAATAGTAAGTTCTATGGAGGAAAAACAATAGTGTAGATAATCCAAAGAAATGAATCTGGTTTTTAGAACAAACTAGTTTTTGATGTTGTCTTCAAAACTACTTTTTCCTGGTATTTTCTTCTCTTAACATTAACATTTACTTGTGTTTCACTCACTGAGGAAAGAAGTTGTTGATGTACTTTCTAAAAACTCGCTTATTTACAATTTCTATATCTCTTTCCCCTTACTCCCCAATCCCTTCCAATACCCCAACACCAGGGAGGAGAAAGGGCTAATGGGAGAGGTGCACATTTCTCTTAGCTGCTTCCTGCTATTTAGGGTTCTCAGGTTCCTTGGGGCCAGTCTAATACTTGCTTCAAGAGATCTCCATTGTATGGTTTTGCCTTCTTTGTCAAAAATCAAATATCCATAGGTGTGTGGGTTTATTTCTGGGTCTTCTATTCGATTCCATTGATCCACTATTCTGTTTCTATGCCAATACCATGCAGTTTCTATTACTATTGCTCTGAAGTACAGCTTGAGATCAGAGATGGAGATACCTCCAGATGATCTGTTGTTGTACAGGATCGTTTTAGCAATTTTGGGTTTTTTGTTTTTTCCATATGAAGTTGAGAATTGTTCTTTCAAGTCCTGTAAAGAACTGTGTTGGTATTTTGATGGGAATTGCGTTGAATCTGTAGATTGCTTTTGGTATGATGGCCATTTTCACTATGTTAATTCAACCAATCCATGAGCATGGGAGATATTTCCATCTTCTGATGACATCTTCAATTTCTTTCTTCAGAGACTTGAAGGTTTTTTCAAACAGGTCTTTCACTTGCTTAGTTAGAGTCACACCAAGGTACTTTGTTATTTGTGACTATTGTAAAGGATGTAGTTTCCTTAATTTCTTTCTCAGCCCTTTTGTCTTTTGTATACAGGAGGGCTACTGATTTTTTTTTGAGTTAATTTTGTATCCAGCCACTTTGCTGAAGGTGTTTATCAGCTGAAGAAGTTCTCTGGCTGAATTTTTGGGGTCTCTCAGGTATACTATCATATCATCTGCAAATAGTGATACTTTGACTTCTTCCTAACTTTGGGCAGAGTGCAGGGAATCTTATGAAAGAAGGGGGAGATTAAAAAACCAGGAAGAGACAGGAGCTCCACAAGGAGAGCAACAGAACCAAGAAATCTGGGCCCAGGGGTCTTTTCTGAGACTGATACTCCAACCAAGGACTATACATGGATATAACCTAGAACCCCTGCTCAGCTGTAGCTCATGGCAGCTCAGTCTCCAAGTGGGTTCCCTAGTAAGGTGAACAGGGACTGTCTGTGACATGAACTCAGTGGCTGGCTCTTTGATCACCTCCCTGTAAGGGGGAAGCATCCTTACCAGACCACAAAAGAAAACAATGCTGCCAGTCCTGATGAGACCTGATAAGCTAGGTCAGATAGAAAGGGAGGAGGACCTCCCCTACTAGCGGACTTGGAGAGGGGCATAGGAGATGAGGGAGGGAGAGTGGGAGGGTGGATTGGGAGGGAATGAGAGAGGGGGCTACAGCTGGGATACAAAGTGAATAAACTGTAATTCATATAAAAATAAACATAAAAAGTAAAAAAGGGAGAGAGATCTTCAACTTCTTTTCTCACTGCATCAACAGCAACAGGAGCTGCAGGGGGGAAGCAGCAGCAGCCTTGTTCTTTCTTGGAGCTCCTCCATACTCTCTGGGCTCTGGCATTTGCTCTCTCCAGAGTCCTCAGATTTCAACTATCTGCAGCTGGCAAAGAGCTCCTCCCAGAGCCTGCACGAGGCAAATAGTTTGCTGCTGTGGACAATCTGAATCAGTCCCACAGCCCACACCTGGAATTAAAACAAAAACATGTTTATGTCCACAACAAGAAGTTGCTGACAAGAAAACAAAACAACAACAACAACAAAAACTCATATCTTTGTAAAGGTAGAAAAAAATATGACTTGGCAATAAATTTTGCTTCAGAAAAACGCTGGTGTAAATGACAAGTAAATGAATAATCTAAAGTTAGTGTTACAAGGTTTCCTAAGAATAAGTCCTTACAGAATCAGAACACTTAAAATTCACAGTGCAATTAGAACTCAACAAATTTCAAACCCAGCCATAACTAAATTAGATAAATTTAATTCATACACATACACTATGCAGTGAGAATTTTGGTTTCTTAACCCAGTTATGTGACATGAATTCCTTTTTTGTTTTAATAGCAGGTGTGGATATAAGCTGCTTCAGATGATTTACAGCAGCTATTATTTGCCTAGTGCCCTGGGACGGGGGGGGGGGGTGATTTTGCCAGCTGAAAATAGTTTACATTTGGGAATCTATATACTCTTGAGAGGGTATGAAAAATGCTGCTGCTTGTTCCTGCTACTGGGGTTCCTGCTGCTGCTTTTGCTGTTCGCTGATTGGCATTTGCTATTTTCTGGATTGCTTGTTGCTGGTTGAAGATATCCTGGCAATGAGAATTGGATTTGCCAAAATGAACTTGACACCCCTAATCAACAGGAAGTAGTCTAAAGAGACCCATGTGCCCTTTCCTCTGTATCCTTCTTTCTCTGCTACCTAGTATAGTGGGAGAGGGAAGAATAGGGGAGGTGTAGAGAGGTAGAAAAAAGAACCCAATAAAGCAGCCAAAAGCCTGGCTACAATACTACTAATACCATACATGTTTCTTGAATAAGCAAACTTATCAGTAGAACCTATACATAAACAAATTAAAGCCGACAGGCTCAGTGGCACATACCTGTAATCCCAGCACTTGAGGAGGCAGATGCAAGCAGGTCTCTGTAAGTTTGAGGCCATCCTGGACTACAAAGTGAGTCTAGGACAGCCAGGGCTTTGTCACATAGAGAAACCCTGTCTCGAAAAAATAAAATAAATTAAATTAAAAAAATTAAAGTCAAAGAATAGGTTGGATGAATAACCAATAGTGTGTAGAAATTGATCTATAGCTGTCAACAGTTAAATCATCAAGTCATTGTTTTTTTCCTTTTGCCTTTAGCCATCATAAAGCAAAAATACTTACATTTTAAAGCTACTTCACATATCAATTGTATTAATTGATACTCATTGTACTTGATGGGTATGGTGGTTTGAATAAGAATGGCCACCATTGACTTGTATCTTTGAATGCTCAGGGAGTGACATTAGGCATGGTTGCCTTGGTGGGGTAGGTGTGGGCTTGTTGGAGGAAGTGTGTCACTGGAGGTGGGCTCTGAGGTTTTGAAGCTCAAGCTAGGCCAAGTGGCTCACTCTCTCCTCCTCCTGTCTGCCAATCTGGATGTAGAACACATGCCACTATGCTTCCCACCATGAGGATGACCTATAAAACTCTGAACTGTAAGCCAGCCCCAATAAAATGTGTTTGTTTGTTTTAATAAGAGTTGCTCTGGTCCCGGTGACTCTTTATAGCAATACAAACTGTAAGACAACGGGGAAAATGAATCTTTTCGTTTCAAAGAACAATGAAATTTGGTTTTTTGAGCTAAGTAATTGCAACAAAGTCTAGTTCTTTTGAGGCAGAACTGATGTTAAAAATTGGAAATTAGAGTTTAATCATAGCATCCTCCCTCAACTTCCTGTTACACTAAAAGTCAAATAAAAGCTGGAATTTAGCTACCAAAAAAACAGAAATAATGAAAACTGGAAAAAAACCAAAAGGATAAAAAAAACTTCTCCAACAAATATATTTTACATTTAAAAATATGAAAATTTGGTGATTAGTTTTCTAGCACCAAAGTATATTTACTTGACAAAGTTACAATTGAATCACCTTAGAGACTCAATATTAAAAAGCTTTAGGCAGCTATCATTCACTTTATGAACCCCATTTTATTAAAGTTGCCTAGAGAATTTTCTTAATATCATTTATTAATTTTGATAATTTCATACGTGTATATATGTTACGGTCATATGAATACTTCTGACCTTCTCTTGTCCTCCTCCCACTCCAGCTGACCTTCTTTCCAACCAGTTCCCTTCCTATTTTCATTTCTTTTTGAGGGGCATGTGCAGATCTTGTTCAGGTAGTCCCAGCTGCTGTGTCTTCATGACTGATTGCAACAGCCATGTCATATCCAGAAGACATCTATGTATGGCCCTCCTCTCCGCCCTCTTAAAATTTTACCTTTATATATTATTTAGTCCCCAAGTCCCGGAGAAGGTGGTGTGGATGTCCCACTTGTGGTTGAACACACAACCATCACTTCTTTTCAGCATACTGAGTTAAGCCTGTGATTTAACCATCACCCTCAGCAAAAGAGTCTGCCTTTGCCAAGGCTGAGAGCTACACTAGTGTATGGGTATAAACGTAAATATCAACAAGGCAATTTGGCACATTCACTTATCGAAAAGGAGGGTAGCATTCAGGAGCTGGTAGAAAGAGAAGAGGGCAGCTACTGCTTGATGTGTTTAAAGTTTGAGTTTGGAATGAAGACATTTTGTAGGCGGAAGTGATTGTGCTGGCGCAGTAATGGTGCTATGTTTAATGTCACTGAATTACACTTCTATAATTGGTTGACATGGTGAGTTCTATGTGATATCATATGTAACAAACTTTTTAAAGATGTAAAAACGTTAATGTTGAACATTTAAAGGTCATCCTCAGGCCATGGTGTCAGGCTCAGCACAGAAACTGGTGAGCGATAAGGAAAACCAGAACTGAGGTCAGGACACCTACTGACATAGCTTGGGTTCCATGTCATGTATGAATGCACAGAACTCTGGCTCATCCGCTGAGATATCATTATAAATATTAAGATTGAGCAAATGGATAAGAAGAATTCAATAATTTGTTTTTGTATAATTTTAATATTTCATTATCTAAAATCTGTGGCTTTGTTTAAATATTTAAGCTTTAATTTCAGTTGCAAGGTTTATCAATATTGATTATTCTATTAAATTTTTTTCATTTGTTTTATTTTTTGATAATTTCACATGTGAGTATATTATTTGCATCACTTCTGCTCCTCCAACTCCTACTGTGCTTCCCACATTCCCTTCATATTCATAAGTTCTTCTTTAATTATTATTGTTACATATGTATATACATATGAAAATATAGATAAATGTATATGTAACTATGAATTTAACCTATTGAGTACATTTACTTGCTCATATGTGTTAAAGGTTGAACATTTAGTAATAAACAGTGAACTTGTTCTTGAAGAAGACTGATTCTCCCTGTTTTAGCAGCCATTAAGTTTCTTTATTTAGGGGGCCTTGTGAGTTGAAGAAGTGTCATGAAGAAAGTCTGGCCAGAAGAAGAGAAGCAACCTTGGGCTGTGCCTCTTAAGATTTATTTGTAAGTTGTTATTTATAGAAGCCATCTGATAAGGCACATCATCACCAGGAAATTATGGATTATTACAGAAATTATGAACATGATCCACTCCCATTTTCATTCTAAGGTTCTTGAATATGAAGGTATCTTGAGTAACTCAAAGTACAATAGGGTTTATACAAAACATATATGTTTTCTAAGATTTTCAGAGCTGGAGTTGGGAAAACCAAGGCAGGTTCATCATTCTACACCTGAGGGAGATATGTGGGCTAGTGTGTGGCCTGTATTTTCTGCTGAGTCAACGGAGGACGTTTCCCGATGGAAAATGGAGTGCCTAGATGGTCAGCTAGACTCAGGCATGGGGAGGAAGTCTGGGAAAAGGGATGAAAATAGGGAGGGGTTTTCCGATGCCCTCAGGGATGGGTTTCAGAGACACTGCTCTTTATGAAGAGCTTGCAGTTGAGAAGTTTTTACGGTTTATGTAAGTAGGCCTCATGGTGCCTCTGTTTTTCACTAGCACCCTGGGAAGTAGACAGGAGGCCATGAAAATTATGTCAGGGGCAAACTGAGTCTTAGGCTTCGCAAGCTTTCATAGCACTGTTTTTCTTGTTGACAGTGAAACATGTTTCTTAAACCAAACCTGAGTGGTTGATAGCAGTTTTCTGACAATGGAGCATTCTTTGTCTAGGAGAGTGGGTTTCAATGTGTAGGTTGAGACCCCTTTGAGAGTCACATATAAGCTATCCCACATATTAGATAGTTATATTAAGATTCATAACAGTAGCAAAATTATAGTTATAAAGTACCGGTGAAATAGTTTTATGGCGGTGGTTACCACAACATGAGGAACTGTATTCATGGGGCAGAGCATTGAAAAGGTGGAGAAAGGCTGCTCTAGAAAGCCCTTCGTTCTATAAGCAAATGAGGCTGCTAACATATGCCTTAGTTCTCTAGTGTGCAAGTCACAGCTGGTGGAGCTTATAATCAACTGTACATGACCAGACACTTTCCCCAGCTTTTTGCTTTTTAAGGTGTGTGTGTCTGTGTGTAGGTTTGAAGTCAACTTTGGGGAATCATTCTTCAGAACTCTGTTTTGAAAGAGACTCTTTGACTGAAACCTGGATCTCACCAGTTTGGGTAGTCAGAATGGTCAGTGAGCCGTAGAGATCTGCATCTCCCCAGTACTGGAATCACAAGCATGCACTGTCTGGCTTTTTACATGGATTCTGGGGATCAAACTCAGATCATCATGTTTGCAAGACAAGCATTCTGCTGACTGAGCTATTTCCTTTCTGCTTCTTATCTCTAAAATAATAAAAACACAACTATATTGAGTTTTAAAAACTTTTATTAACCTCCTCAAGTGCTGTTTGTATTTATTCTCAGTCTCCTCCTAACTTCTCAACAATGTAAGGAAGAATTCTTGATAATCATCATTCTGTTTAAAATAGACCATGTCTTATTTCTTTTTCTCTTATGTTTTATTTATGCTAGGCCTGGGACATTCTGGGAAGATGTGTTGACAAGCTTCAGTCATAGCAGTATTAAGGCAGGCCATTTCTTTCCAGCTGCTCACCTCCAGATAATAAAGGAAAAAGGTACCCATGTTTAATACCATCTATTAAGTAATAAAGACAGAAGCAATAGCTCTGAGGATAGCTTCTAAAACCTGATATGTGGACTAGTTTTTGTCAACTTGACATAAACTGTAATCACCTGGAAAGAGAAAGCATCAGTTGAGAAATTGCTTCCATCATCCTGGGGGCAAGTTTGTAGGTAGGTGGTCTGGGCATGTATAATGAAGCAGGCTAAGGAAGCCATGGGAATCAAGCATTTCTCTATGCTCTCTGTTCCTTCACCCAGTTTCCTGCCTTGAGCTCCTGCCCTGGCTTCCCTCAAGGATGGACTAACAAACCCTTTCCTCCTCGTGTTGCTTCATTTTGGTCATAGTGTTTACCATGGCAACAGAGGGCAGAAAAAGAACAAAAATAAAACAAACAAACAAACAAACAAATCCTAGGACCATGAAGTTTTAGAAATTAGATTGTCCTTGTGTGGTTTTCCTAGTACTCTTAAAATTTATTGAATGCAGTTAACGCACTCAAAGCATTTCTGTCTTTAGAAGTTGATAACTTAGTGCACAGTGAAAAAATTAGGAAGTAACAATAGGGCTTAAGGGATTTTGACAAGCTGAGGTAAAAAGATAAGGAGAGCAGATTTAACATGGGGAGATGATAACTCACCTACAAAATGGGAGTGCAAAACCTCACATTCAAAGAGGGCTAGAAGCCAGTCATTTGAAGCTATGACAGAAAATATATTGGAATATTCATAGGTAGTAAGGCAGAGCGAAGAGAAAATGCTGGTATTGGGTGCTAATGTCTCTTAAACTGTGTGAGTTTCTGTGATCAAACCTGGGATAAGTCTTCAGTAAAACATTGAAGGTGACCCTAGGCTTCCCAAAGCAAAAGCTCTGAGTACTTGTCTCAATGTTGTGTGAAACCATTTCTCAGTCAGCTTGGCATTCCCCATCTCTCCATAAAAGAAGTAGGAAATCTTCTTTTAGTTTAATTCAAGGTTTATCTGGAAATACCTGTTTGCTTGGATGGAAGGAATATACCAAGCAGAAGAAATTCATGCCTTCTGTGTACAAGAGTTGGATGCGGAGACATAGAGCATTTCCTGGGACCCACAGGGAGATTTTGAGCATCCTGAACTATTCTGAGCTATCCCAGAAGGGAAGTTTGTCCCTAGCCACAGTTCTGGTTTCTATGGCTGAAGCAGGGATTTCTTGAATCTCCCCAGGCTTGTCCCACCTTCATTTTAGCTTTGTGACCTATCTGTTATAGCTCTCTGTAGACGTGCCTTTGTTTTACATTGGTGTTTTAAAAGGTTCAAAAAGAATGGAATACAAGTGTGTTCATCTCCAGCTATCAAAATAACCTTTTTTTTTAAATGGGATTCCAAATCTCTTCTGAAAAGTTTATCATTGTGTGATGATAGCGATAAACATGAAAACATCAGTGAAAGAACAGACATCCTGGCAAACTTACAGTCTGAGGAATGTGCAAGAGAACAAGGTTCCAGAATGGCAGCAGCGAATTCTGAAAGCCGCAGAGGTAAGCGAGCCTTGGAGACTCTGAGATTAATGAGATAGGAGCAGACTGGCCAAGCAGATTCCTGTAAACATTTTTGTGTGTTTATTATGGAAGGAAACATGAAGCAGCAAGAGGAGAGAACTTGAGAACCAGGTAGGGCGAAGCTACAGACAATTGCCTATTAAAATTTGCTTTGGACTCACTGTGGGAAACTAGGCACAGTTTGTGGGGCTTGTGGTCAAACATAATTTCCTCAGAGATGCTTTGGGTTTCAAGCAGTGCCAAAACAAAAAAAAAGGGAGCCAGGGTGAAAAATGATTAATAATCCTCTCTTTATAAAGTATCCTTTTCTTCTAATTGAGCTTAGCCAGCCTTAGGAGAGACTCTTCATCTCTAAAGCCACCCTATTAGGGGTGTTTCATTCTTGGAAGTTCTCCCATTCTGTTTCATGAAGACAGTCAGGGAATGGTCCATTCAAATGTATTCCAGTGCTCATCCTATACTGGGCATCATGCAGATGCTAAGGAGAAAAGAGTGAATGGGATATGTCCCTGCCTGCAAGACAGAGCCCTTCCAGGGCCTCCAAAGAGCCCTGAGTCTGTCCAGGGAGGTAAAGATTATGAAATGAGTTATGGTGATAGTGGGGGCGAAGGCTAATTCAGGATTGCTGTGGTCTTAGTTGAGTCGGTGATGACACCTACCTGTGTAGATCAGAAAGGTTATGAAGCAGAATCAAAGCCAGCTCTAGCATGAAAAGTTCACCAGAGAATAAAGGTGGACATTTCAGTCAGAAGACAGAGCAGGGATCTGCAGGTGGCTCAGATCACAGAACACCTTGTATCTGAGCTGTGGAGTTTGGACATCATAAGCTGCAGGAAACCACAAAAATAATTTAAAGCAGGTAAATTACATAACGGTAACCATATCTAAAATTTAGAAAGGTCGCTCCAGTGAGCTTCAAGAGGGAAGGATGGTTGGCATGGTCTAGATGATTTGAGTGGGGAAGAGCTGCTATTTGTTGCTGAAACAGTGTTGAGAAACAGTATGGATCTCAATTCTGGTCTTTAATTTCTGTCAGCAATGTCTGCTCATTTTCACTAAACAGTTCTTGCACTCTCAAAATGTCCGTGTCGGCGTCAAATGTTTTTGATAAGTGGAATTATTTTACAGTACACTTCTAGTATCTAGCGGTTAGAATATACAAGTGCAAAAGATCTCTGTACATTCTTGACTTTTTGTATTCTTGCCTCTACTAAATTGAAATGTAAATTCTTCTAACTTTTTAAGGTAGATTTCTGAGAGATTGGATGAAGTGGTCATGGTTATGTCATCCGCAGAGTTTAACCTTCTTTTCCAATTTCTTTCTTTTCTTTTCTTTTGCTTTGTTCCCCGACCGTCTATGATGCAGTTATGAAGGGCTGCAGGAAAGGTGCGCCTGGCATCCCCTCACCACCTGAGTGCGGGGCAGGTAGCCGTTTAGTGTTAACACAGCCGGGGTAGCTGTGTCTTCACAGAAAAACTGTTTTCAGTTTGAAATGCTATTCCTAGGCTTCAGAGGGCTATGTTGAAATTCATCCGTGGCTCTTCTGCGTCTATCAAAATGAGTGTAGTGAATTTTCTTTTATTCTGTTAATATGAGTTCTATTGAATGATTTTTTTTTGGAATGTTTAAGCATCTGTCCACTCCTGGAATCCAGTCTGCTTGATTCTGATGTCTCATTCTCATTATGTGTTCCTATATTTCCTTTGTTGAAGATTTTCAAGCCCCAGTTTCTAGGGAATATTGGCATGTAGTTTCTTTACTTGATGAGTTACTCTGGTTTGGGCACTAGAGTTATTCTAGTCTTTTAAGTACTAGCATAGAAGGTAGTGCCCTCTTATTGATTCTGATGAAGTCTGAGTGGCATTGTTTGTTTGTTTGGGTGTTTTGTAAATTTTAAATGTGTGCTAGGGAATAGCATTCTCTGGGTCTAGTAAATAGTAAACATTCTCTTGTTACTCCCTAGCCATTGGGCCTAGAGTTTTTCATATTTTGAGTTATACATGAAATTCCCTTGATACAGTCATAAAGATCAATTTTTTTCTATTGTTTCTTTGCTCAGTTTTGGTAATTTAAACCTATCAAAAAATTTTCCATTTTATCTAAATTTGTTATTTTTTTGCTGAACTCTTATAAATTATAGTTTATTTTTGTAAAACATGTAGTAATGTTTTATGCTTATTTTATTTATTTTATACTTCTTAATAAAAAATTATTTTTCTTTTTTCCCTTGTATAAACAGAAGATTATTAATGTCACTGTCAAACAACTGTCTGGGTTTTAAATATTTCTGTTTTCTTCGTTTCTATTGTTTTCAAATTTTTTACTACTTTTGAGAATTTAGTACATGCCTGCAATGAATACAATCACATCTAACCCTCCCATTTCTCCTCTCCAGCTCCCCCCTGTAGTTCCCCTGAGTATGTCCTGTTCACAACGTTATGTCTTGTTTTATAACTCGCTAAGTCCAGTTAGTGCTGCCCATATGTGCACGGATGTCAGGCTATCCAGTGAAGCCTGGAAACCTAACAGTGGCCACATCCTCAAAATGGAAATGATTCTCTCTCCTCCAGCCACTATCCACTGCCAAGGGCTCCTGGTAGGGGTAGGGAAGCTTCTATCTACCGCATGTATGTCTGAATTTTGCTGATTTGAGCATGTGCAGGTAACCACAGCTACTATGTGTTCATCATTGCCGTAGCCATGCCATGTCCATAAGACAGCATTTTATAGCATTTCTTCACAAACACCTACTCTTACATTCCTTCCACTTCCTCTTTCATGATGTTCTGAGTCTTGGTGGTGGTGTCGTCATCCATATTGTTTTGTCTAGGGCTGAGTACCCAGTCCCTATTTTCGGCACCTTAGCCAGTTATGCATCTCTCCATAAAAAAAAAAAAGCTTCTCTTACTACAGTCAAGAAAAGTTCAGGTCTAGGGCATAAACACAAATATTTAGAAGGACATTTGGCAGCCTGGACATTTAGCAAAATAATAGCAGGTTCTACCCTAGGACTTATGACCTCATTAGCCATGGATCTCTGTGATGATTTGAATGAAAATGGCTTCCAATAGGCTCATAGGAAGTACCACTATTAGGATGTGTGGCCTTGTTGGAGTAGGTATGGCTTTGTTGGAGAAAATATTTCACTGGAGGTGGGCTCCCAGACCCAATGTCACTATCTTCTTCCTGGTGCCTGTAGTTCCTAATGTAGAAATCTGAGCTACCTATCTAGCCTGTGTACTGCCATGCTTCCCACCATGACAATAATGAACTAAACCTCTGAACCATAAATCAGCCCCAATTAAATACTTTCCTTTATAAGAGTTGCTGTGGTCATCATGTCTCTTCACAGCAATAAAACCCTAAGTAAGACAACCGCTGACCAGGATTTCAATACCAGGCTTGACATTTCCTTCTTTGGAACAGGTCTCAAATCTGATCAGAAATTACTTAGTTACCAGTTAACCCATAATAGTCTTGCCATTGCCATGCCTATGGTTGCATCTTGCCTGGTGAGAGACCAAAGAATTAAAAATCAGTGGGCATTGTTTTAAAGTTTAAAGCTCCAGCTACCTGGGAAAAGAAACTAGCTTTAATGCATCCTTTCCCTGCCCACTAGAGATACAGTTGCTAGGAAATTGGCTCAGATGGCCAAGCCAGAACCGTGGATGGTCTTGATGCCTAAAGTAAACCAATCATTTCAAAAGTCAATTTCCCTTACCCAATCATGCACACCAAAGCATGTAAGTCCCTGCTTGTGGGTTTTGCCCTTAAAAAGAAACCTTGTTCCTCTAGACTGCGGGGTGCATTCCTCTCCTGCTTCCTCAGGAAGTTTGCATCCCATGTGAGAACACATATAGAGTCAAAAAACAAGAACAAAAACAAAAAGCCCTCATGTGTTTACAGCAGAGTCTATTCCTGGTCTTTGGGGGTCTCACAAACTGGGCACAACACTGGCAGGTTGGTGTTGTAGCATGTAGGGTCCACTGACAAGTAAGACCATTGAATTTTTTTTTTAATTTCTTTCCACAGGAGCTTTCAGCACAATGAAGCTAGCCAACTGGAAGAGAGTTGTCTCCTCTATGTCCTGCAACAAAGTATATGGTATCTTACTATATAGATGTGGTGGGTGATTGTGGTAATTTCAAATAGTACCCATAAGCTTTTATGTTGAAATACTTGGTTCCCATTAAGGAACTATCTGGAAAGGATTAAGAGATGTGGCTTTTTTGGAGGAAGTATGTCACTTTGCTAAAGGTATTTATCAGTTCTAAGAGATTTTTTTTTTTTAGTGGAATCTTTGTCATGCAAAGAACCACATCATCAGCAAATGAGGATACATTGACTTCATTCCCTCTCTTATTTGTCTTATTTTATTGCTCCTTTGAAGGTATAAAGAACTATATAGTATAGGAACAGAAGGAGTAATCACCTTGTCTTGTTCCCGATTTTAGTAGAAACTGGGTTTTTTTCCCATTTAACAAGAGGCAGACAATATGTTTTTCATGCATACCCTTTATTATGTTGAGGGTTCCTCTCTGTGTCCCTGGTATCTTGAGGGTGTGCTGGATTTTGTTAAAGGCCTTTTCTGCATCTAATGAGGTGATCATGTGATTTTTCAGGAAGGAAGGAAAGCTGACAAAGCAGTTTGGCATGGTTAGGTCTTCAAGGCTCTGGCAAAATTTGTAGGGACCTACAGTACCTTCAACCATGTGGTCTCCAGGTACTTGCCTTTTTAAGTGTGTGGAATCTGCAAACAAGGCTGCTGAGGTTTTCAATAAGGATTAGTAATCATTAAAAAGGTGGTTTCTAAGGAACTGAATTCCCACTGTTTATGTAGTCACCAACTGTGCCAGCTGATTGAGATAGTCTCTATCTGTTTTTCTGAACCACCCAGAAAAATGAAACTTTACTTTTCCTTCTATCTCTTCTCTCTCCCTAACACTTTGGGCTTAGTTCTTTCTCTAATTCTCCTTTTCCCTCCATATGGCTGGGGAAACCCAAGAAGCATAGCTTTTCTCCTCCTTTATTTTTCTTCTTTAGGAAGTTGCTGAGGTACGCAGATTTACAGCTTGCTTTTCCTGGGTGTTTCTTTTAAATGGTAATAAAAATGTTCCTGAGCTCTTTTTGAGTTTGTTCTTAGGTTCTTTTATTAACATGACTAAGAGCCCCAAGAGGGGATCTGATTTCCTCAGTAACATGTGGTGACTCATCTGAGACTACCCAAAACTTCTGGTAATAATGTCATATGTTCTTGAAAAGATGCATATTATGTGTTAGGTGGAGGGACCTATGAAGGTCAATAGGCTCTGATTGGTTGATCATATTGCACAAGTCTTCATACCCCAATATACCCTTGCTCTAATTTTTCAAATAACTATGGAGAATAGCATTGTTATCTCTGATCACAGTTATATTGTATTGCTTTTTTATGTTTTAAAACTTTTATTGTAAGTATACATAGTTATCTTTGTTATATTTTCCTCATGAAGTGATTCCTTATTCATTATGAATTGTTGATCTTCAGACAGATGATATTCCTTCATGTAATGTTTGCTTTATCGGATGCTAAAATATAGCCAATCTAGCTGTATTTTAACTAATGTTTTTATCATGTCTTTCTTACATATTTTAAGTTTCAATATACTTTTATCTTTAAAATAGGTTTTGTGAAGAAAGTGTACAGTTGGTTGCTACAAGTTAGATTCAGAAAATATTTCAAAGGCCCATGTATTAAAGGATTTGTCCCCAGCTGATGACACAATTGAGAAAGAGTGGAATTTGTTAGGTCCAAAGTGGCCACCCAAAATGGCAGTGCTGGTGATAGCATCCTGAACTCTGGCCAGGGAAACAGAAAGATTGTTATTGGGTAAATAGAAGTCCAAAGGCAGAGTTGTTGCTTACCAGGGCTCTCCCTCAATAGACCCCTAAAGGTCAACTACCTCAGGCAAGGACAGCTAGTTCCCAGTCAATCTAAACAACCTGTACCAGCTCAAAAATCTCACCCTGCCACCTGTCATATAAAATCTGCTTGCTTTTCTGCCATTTTTTTTTTCTCTTTGCCTCCCTGCCACCTTCTCAGACATAGCCTTGGCAATTTAATCCTCAATAAATCTTTCTTTCTACCCATGGAGTAGTCTAGCTTTGTGATTTCTCTGTAACCTCACTTATAGAATTTAATCAGTAAAGCTTACTAGGAGGCTGTAGGTCTTAGAGCATATGTCCCCCAAAGGGATATTGACCCTATTTTCTTCTTTCTTTCTTTTGTTCTTACTATTCGGTAATCTCCACTACACACTTCTCAACCAACCAGAGCATAAAAGCAATGGGTCTGCCAGGTCATAGATGGTATCCTCTACACCTGTGAGCCTTTCTCTTCCTAAATTTACTAGCTCAAGTATTTGTTGAAAAAACAGAAACCTGGTTAACTCAGTTGAGTCCTAATTAGATCTTATTATAATCAACTCTGATTATCTCTATATTTTATCAAACTAAACTAATTATTGTACTTACATATAAGTACAGAGATACTGTTGAGTTTAATTTTATTATCATATTTTCTATTTTTGTTTTTCTCATCTTTGTGTTAATTTATATCATTAGAGTTCTATTTTATTTCTATTAAGGTTTTATTCATTGGATTCTCTCAAATTTATATTTTATATGAAATTTATATATATATTTCTTTTCTACAAAGAATATTTTCATTGTACATAGATTATTATATGTTGATAGTTTTTCTTCTCTGCATTGTACTCTGGTTTACATAGATTTTGGCAGAAAGCCTTTGTTTTTTCATATTTGAATAGGTTTATTGCTATTTTCTGAGTTTACAGTTCTTACACAGTACAGTGTTCAAATTTAATTACCTCTATTTAGGTTTTTACTTTGACTCTATTAATTCTCATTTCTAAATGCTCCATTTATTTTTTATATATCTTTTATTACTTTCATTATAATTTTTCTTTTATCCCTTTGTATACAAAGAAAATATAAAACATTTTAAGCTTCAGAATTTCTACTTAAATATTATTGTTCTATATACATTTTCTACAGACTGAATGTTCTGGACATTTATCTATTCCCCTAAGACACGTTATGACTTGTTGCTGGACTCTCTTGTGGCTGAATAATGTATGTTTTGGTGTCCATTTAAGTTTTGAGTTTTGCTTAAAGAACGTTAAGCCTCTGGTAGATTAGTTTGACCCACAGTCCTACTCTGAAGCTTGTTTATTTTGGTCAGATACAAATAGCTTTGGTTCTAGAGTTTAGTACATTTTTTATCCTTAGACATGGCATTGCCACATTCAATGCATACTTCGCACTTTCTGCAAAATCTTTCCATTCAGGCTGAAGGGAATTAAAAAAGTTCCTAGTGCAGTTTTAGCTCCAGGAATTGTTCATCTTTTGGCTCCCTGGTAATTGCTTAGCTTTTTCTTTTCTCAGAAATTGTTATTGTCTGTATTCCTTAGACTTTATCTTGAAACTGGACAGATTGCTCCTTAGTCAATCACTTCTGGTGACCCTTCCAGAGAATTCTGGAGTTCTGTATTTAAGGAAGAACATTGCCTTGAAAGGCTGGCAACTCTAACCTCCCTAAACTATGTGTCTGCTATACAAGAGATACTGAGGCATTCTATGCTGACCTTTTCTATATCACCTGGACATGGTTAAGGTTTACCTAGCTTCCCATCACTAATTATTAACAATCATGATGGTTGTGATGCATGCTTTTTCATAGTCGTTATAGATGTAACATTTATCTCTATTCTCATCTTTTTCAGTTGTCTTGATTTGCCCACACCTTGGTCCTCTAGTATTTGTTTTGTTCTTTCTGGTTGGGTAATGAGATTGAAAGAACTCAGACCTTGTTCACCCATAAAGAGGAATAACAAAAGGAGAGAAGATGATCTAAAGGGAAAGATGATCAAGGTTCCTGATCATTGTTTTGATGATAAATTCTGTCCTTTTTTTTCACCTTACTTAATTGGTTTGCAATGATTGCCCCCTCATTAATCTGATGTGTTACTAGACTAAATGAAACTCTAGTCTTCGCAGTCTTTTTAAAAAATTTTGTTCATGTATGTGTGTGTATGCCAGTGTGTGTGTATGTGTATGTATCAGAGAGAGAGAGAGAGAGAGAGAGAGAGAGAGAGAGAGAGAGACAGAGACAGAGACAGAGAGACAGAGAGAGAGACAGAGAGAGAGAGAGAGAGAGAGAGATGCTTGTTTGGTGAGTGTGGGTATACATATACCATAACTTGTATGTGGGATTCAGGGGTTCATTTGAAGCAGGGTCTCTTCTTTTTTGGCATGTTCTTGTGCCAGGCTAGCTGGTTTAGGAGTTTCTGGGAATTCTCCTTGGCTTCCTATCTTACATAGGAGCATTGCTGTCACAGACACACTACCAGGCCTCGATTGATGTGGGTTTGGAGATTCAAACTCAGACTCCCAGTCTTTTTTGCACAAGCACCTTATCAATGGAACATCTCCCCAGTCTTTTCTCCACTTTTTAAACAAACCTTATTGCTGTTTTGCTCATTTGAGGTGGGAATTGGGTGGCAGTGAGGTGGGGTGGGGTGAGACTGAGTGTTTTTGAAGGAGATAAAGGGTGGTAAAGACAGTGCAAAGTCACAGGAGTGAGGGAAAAATAACCCAGGTTCAGGTGCTATGGTTACGAGCATTCTTCTTAAAGTTAATGTTTCCTTCACATGGAAACATAGTTTAAATGTCTGCCCACAGTCATTTATCATTCATATTTCTACCTGGGAGAATATTTACTTAAGAATCAGAGAGGCCAGCACAAACCCTGGAGAATGAGCCCAAAGATAAAGTAGATTCTTCCCATATGACCTGATTTTCTATTTTATGAGTTTGGCAAAACTGGTTCTTTCTGTTACTTATTTCTACAGATACAAAAGCTATCCTTATAGGCCCTAGAATAAAGCCACTTTGATAACCTAGCTAAGCACAGCACTTAGAAATGTATCTCCAACCATTGGATAGAATTTTTAAAAGTGACATTTTATATTGACCAATCTCATTTATACTGTATTATAATCTAATTTCTAGAGTACTTAGTGTGCATTGTGCTCAATGGGTTCTCAAAATTTGATTCCTTTTTTTGTACATCCTACTCCGTTCCTGCCCTTTCCCTCCTGTTCATGTCCTATTGTTTCTGTCCCTGCTTTTCCTCCCTTGAGGCCACTTTTCACAAATGAACTATCTATCCCTCCCTGCTTGATTTTCTCAATGACTATGTGCCAGAAAATGGGAATCCCAGTAGAGGGTTGGAAGGAGCAAAGGTAGGAAAGAAAACTGATTTTGGTCTCCTATCATTGCCACAGGGTGGCAGTATTCAGACCTCTCCAGAGATAAGAGGTCTCAGGAGGCAGTGTCCTTGGCTTCTGTTCCCCCAGGGTGTCACCTCACTCTCCCTGGGGAGATGTAAAGAAGAATCTGTTCACACCCGATGGGGAGAGTAATATCCAACTAAAGACAGGATTCCATCCAAGTCCAGTTTTGTGAACGAATGAGTTTGTCATGGTTACTTACAGGAGCACAAAGGTTGGTATTCCACCAGGAAATCCCTTAGGAACTTATGCGCAGCTACACTGCTCAAGGAACCCAACTACAATATGGATGATTCACAAAAAAGTCTGCACAGTTGAAGAGTTGAAGTCACACACGAATGTCTCACAAAAAGCTATCCCACTGAAAACCCCCACTAGGTGAGATACAGACAGCTGCACTACTGAAGTTTCAAGCCCGCCACCAGTTTACTGCATATGTAAGGGAGGAAAGGGGTTCTGAGAGGGTTTCATGAAGGCTTATGGACCCCATGACTCTTGAAAGAGCCATGAGCCTTATGAGCCTCCCCACTCAGTCTATAAGGACATGATATCGTGAGTATCTCATGTGAGTGATGACAGTTGCTTTGAATGAAAGTGACTATGATCATTTCCAACCTGGAGGAAATATACATGAAAAAAAATGGCTAAAGGATCGTTGGCCATTCCAGATGGCCTTCAGGCTTTGAAGTGGCTGTTATAACTTATGCAAGCAGTGAGTGTGGAAGGAAAGCTGAGGTGAATTACTCTTCAGATGAGCTTTATTAAGTTGCAGCATCATGGTCTGAAACTGAAGATCAGGCTTTAGGTTTGAAGGAGATACAGCTGGCATGGATGCCATGTCATGGGTCCTGAAGGGAGATAGCTTTCCGTTTCCAGAATCTCAAGAAAGATATAACATCATCTAATAGGCAGCATGAGGGGGTCCCCAAAGAGAGACAGATCTTCAGGTATGAGGAAAGAAAGGGGGTATTTCTTGCAGTTACAGCTTTGTGGGGTAGAAAGTTCTATCCACCTTACATGACTTCACTGACCTAATTTACATGATCAAAGCTGCAAGCCAGGAAAGCACTAGATATAATTTAAGGAGGTCTTGGGTCTTCCCATTAGGCAGTGTGAGGCAGCTGCAAGGGGGAGGGAGAAACCTCTGATAACTGCAGAGTCAAATCTCTGGAGAGGAAAAGGCTGGACTGGGGGATGGCCTGATGTGGGGGAAAGAAGGGAGACAGGTAGAAGATCCTTGATCTACTCATCATAGCTTCCCCTCTCAACGATCCCTATACTTCTCTTGTCGGATTCTGTTCTCCCCATGCTGATGTCCATAGTCCTCCATGTGTCTGTTTCTTCTTCGCTTTTACTAATACCTGAGAAAGAAAACTTAATGAAGGAAATATTTAGTACAGTCCATGGTTTCAGAGCTCTTGGCCCACAGCATACTATACTGTTGTGTCATGAGGAAGAGCATCATGGTGGAAAGATTTCTTGGATCAGAGATGTTTGCCTTCATGACAGCAATGCAGCAGAGGGAAATCCCAGGAAGGGGTTAGGAAAAGTTCTACCCTCTATAATACAACCTCCTCAACTAGGCACCATCTCTAAAGCTTCTGACAGTTCTCCAAATAGGCTCTTAGTCTTCAGTGCAAGAGTGTGTGAGGGACATTTCATGCTCAACCCACAAGTCCCTCCTTGAATCTGTTCACTGAAATCTTTTGACTGTGACTTTTTCTTGTTAGAACTCTAGCTGATGTAAATTCCTTGCCACTTACTGCCCAGAGAACTTTAAAAAAAATGCAGCTCAAGTGAGGTCCCCACTCTACTCAAAACTCCTCCATCTGCCTTTAGAATCAGGATCAACTGAAAACACCCATAATCTTAATTCTCCAAGTTTGTGAATTTCTCATCTCTCCCTCTCTTACTCTGTTCTGTCACATTTGTTTTCCATTCCTCAAACATGCTGGCTGAGCTTGTTTGTTCCTTTAGGTTGGGCATTTGCTGTGTTCTCAGGCCTGACATGGCCTTTCTCTAGACATTGGTGCACAATTCTCTCCCCCTTATTCATGATTTGCCTCAAGTTTCACTTCATTGTTGGGAATTTCAAGTCAAACTAATTCAGTCACCTTCCTGAAACTTTATATCTCATTAACTCCTTTTTGCTCCCCGACTTCAATTGCTACTACTGGAAATAATTTAATGACTTTCTATTTGTTTATTGTCTTCCTCTTTCTGCTAACATGAGAGCAATTACATGGAAGGCTGCTTGCTTCGTTCACTACAGCACTGTTAGTATTAAATGGGTGTCTAGGACATGTGTAGCCTCAGTAACTGTTTATTAAAAGACCGGTTAGATAAAATAATGGTTAATTTAGTGGAAAGTCTAAATAACAAATGGGACTGAGAAAAACATAGAATTTTTAATCTTCAGGAAGGTGACCTGAGGATATAAGTTTATTCTTAGAAGATGTATTTTATTCTGTTTATAATCCTGGGTGAGGGGCAGATCCCCTGCTGGTACCAGTGTGAACAAGTTGGATTTGGAAATTTAAAAAATGTGGGGAACACATCGGAATGGAGCTGTGCCTGTGAAGATCATGAAGAAATTTGCTCTATTGGTTTTTAAGTTTTCATTTTTAAAAAAATCTTATTTTATGGGTATGAATGTTTTATCTTCATGTATGTCTATGTGCCACATGTGGTACCTGATGTCCAAAGGTCTGTAGAGGGCTTTGGCTGGAACTGGAGTTAGGGATGGTTATGAGCCACAGTGTGGGAGCTGGAAACAGCCCTAGTCCTCTGCAAGAGCAATGAGTGCTCTACACTGCTAAGCAATCTCTCTAGCCCCCAGATTGCTCTATTTTAGAAAGAAAAATAAGGCAGGAAATAAGTTCTGTCAGCAAAGGGCTATCTTAACAAAGGCCAGGAAGAAGAGAAGACATAGAAATGAACTGATGGAAAGTGGGTGATACAGCTAAGGTCATGGAGCATGAGAATACTGTGATACCTGTAGACAACATTAGGTGAACTAAATATAGCCCTGGGAGTCTCTTCTCTAGTTCAATGTCATTTCCTAGGTGGTCAAGCATAGCAACCTCTGATGACCCAGGCATCAGGGCAGACTTACTATTTCTCAGCTGAGCCTGTCAGTGATTTCATTTTTCTTTTATTCAAGAGAACTCTTACAGAAAGAACTTCCTTCTCTTAAGATGCTGTTCCTCCAATTACAGCTCAACAGCCTCTACACATTCGGAGCAGGGTCATGTTTCTGAAGAGGATATGGGCAACCTTTTTATTCTGTTGGAAGCCCAGTCCCTGACCCCAGAATTGCAAACATGGTAGTCCTTGGACAGACTGAAAACATACTCTCCTATCAGCAATGAAGTGGTATGTTGATTTTTTTTTTAGGCCATTGCTTACTTACCTCTTAAACCTGGTAAGCCACTAAGCTATCCTAAATGACCTCAATGGGCAGTAGACTACAAAAAAAAAAAAAAGGAAAAAGAAGAAGAAGAAGAACTAAAGATTTCAGTGACGGATCTTCATCCCAGATGAAAGTGGTCTTCTATGTGGATCTTAAATATCTCCATAGACTGAAGAATAGTCTTTAAGCCTGTTTAGTGGGTATGAGAAGCCCTACTTCAGTAGCTCCACTATCAACACAGGAAGTCTGGCACGACTCCTTTTAAAAAGTTGGGTAATTATGCTGTCTTCAGGGAATTCTTGTAGACCAATATTGCTTAGAAGAACATTCTTTGATGTTCTCTATCTGTGCTGCTCGATGCAGGGACCACTGGTTCCATGTGGTAGTTAAACACTTAAAGCCTGGCCAGTTTAGTGAGGAGCTATATTTTATATATTCAGATTTAAACAATTAAATTAACTTATTTTTTGCTTTTTGCTGCTGAGAATTGTGTGTGTCATGCTTGGTGCTTGCTGATCATGCATTCTGCAACTGAGGTATCGTCTCAGCTCTGATGCTTTAATTTTACATGGAAGTAATCAAATGCAGTAAGTGGATGCCATATTGAACATTGGGCTTGCCTTTTCAATACTTGGTTCCAGAAGCAAAATTTTCAACTTCCACTTGCCTGTGAGGTGTGATCAAGTGGGAAACTGCCAAAGCTCAGACTCACGTTGTAGGGGTACCCCATATAGACACTATGTCTTGTTTAGGCACCAGACTGTGAGTTGCATTAT
Organism: Pachyuromys duprasi; assembly: GCA_028658305.1. Classification (NCBI taxonomy): domain Eukaryota; kingdom Metazoa; phylum Chordata; class Mammalia; order Rodentia; family Muridae; genus Pachyuromys; species Pachyuromys duprasi. The sequence goes on along the minus strand of CM053743.1, from coordinate 22,094,552 downwards.
TTCTTGGTCTACTCACTCTAGAAATAACAGTGAACAGAGCTGATTAATATATTTTTAGTGCCAGTCATCAATTACTTCATGGCCAGAGTGACTACAGAAGCTGCCAGTATATTTCATTTTGGTTTGATACCGGAAGTTCATTCTCAGCTACAGCTCATGTCAGTATTTCCCTAATACTCATCATTTTTGAACAGAGAACTTCCTGACAAATCCAAGGGCTTCATTTCTGACACACAAAATCCATCTATTGAAGTGCGGGGCTACTTTGCATTGGACAAGGGATTATAGCAACAATTATAAAGCTTTAGATAACTCAAGTTTTTTTTTTTCATTACATCATAAAGTTTTAAAAACTCTTAGTCTCTGGATCTTTTCCAATGTGAATGGACTCTGCTTTGCTTTCTGTATAACATTCTCTTACGGGACCTGTAAAGAGGGTTCCAAGAAGAGATGTACATTTAAAGGCCCCTTCAGAAGATGTCTGCCAGAAGAAGCGCAAAGAGGTCTACAGCCAATCATGATGCAAATCTAACCTAAAAGACTCAGAGAGCAAAAGTTAGGTGGAAATTCTCTCTCTCTCTCTCTCTCTCTCTCTCTCTCTCTCTCTCTCTCTCTCTCTCTGCCTCTGTCTATGTCTCTGTCTCTCTCTCCTCTCACAGTAAAATCGTTATAGAATCTGGAAGATAAAGTCCTGTATCACTTTGTGATGTGAAACGCCCCTGTGTCGCTGTTCCCGGGAGACAGTCTGGCAGTACATGCTCTCTATCTGAGCTGTATTCCCAGCCCTAATTACTGAACTTTACACTGGAAGAGCAAGTCAGCGATTACCATATCAGACAGCACAGCTATAGTGACGCCTTACCAGCACTCTGGCCGAGATGCAACATCTTGCACTTCCACTTGTCTGAGGTGTGATGTAACGAAGGGAACTGAAAGGCTCCAACTTATTTTGAAAGAGTTCTACAGATAAGGAAAACAAACCTTGCTCAGTCACCAAACTGTTTTCTAAACTGGAGCTCTTGACAGTTATGTCTTTAGTTGTAGTAATAGGCCGAACATTTTTTTTAATTTTTAAAGTTTAATATGTAAATTAACTTACAGAGTGTTTAGAGTGTCATCTCTAAAATACATGTTGATGAACATTGAATTTTAAAACAAAATGTAAGTGGACTGAGCACAAGTGAATACAAGCATGCCTTCTCTGGAGACATTTTCAGTAGCTTTATGATTAATAAAAGAAAAGAAAAAGAGTTAAATGACTGATAAAATGATGGCTAGAAAAAATAAAATTCTGAGTGTTAATTTGGAGGCTTGAGAGTATCCCCCAGAAACGCATGTACTAGATCACTTGGTGCCGAGCTGGGGAGGTGGTCTGCCCTGCTGGAGGAAGTGCCTCACTCTGGGGTCAGATTTAAGTGCCTGGTCAAATTTCTCTGCCTCGTGCTGGAGGTTGAAGATGTGTCCTTAACTTTGTGTTCTGACCCTCTGAAGCCATCTCTTTCCACCTACTGCTATGGACTCTCCGTCTGGAACTATAAGCCCCAATAAACTCTTTCTTTTGCCTTGGTCACAGAGTGTTTACCACAACAACAGAACAGTAGCTGATACCGTTACCTAGAAACAGTTTTCTGCACTTTACAGTCACTCCTATGTTAAGTTCAATTCATTTATACCAGAATTTTCTTCTGCTTTTAAAGTTGTCTTGGAAGCCATCTTGTTACCTTTATGTTCTTTTGCAGTTAAAATGTAAATTTGCCCTGTACATATGGATCATGCAAGATCTTGCCAACCAGAGCTATATTAGTAAGGGCTGGAGAAGGAAAAAAGAAGTGAACAAAAATAATTTCTGTAATCTGCTTATATCCTGTTCTAGACATTTACTCCCAACACATGGCTGAAAGAAGCATGTTTTTCTTGTACTTAGTGTGTAATACTGGCATCTAATCTGACATATGAGTTGGCTTCCTGATGCAAAGTCTACAAGGTGGAGGTGAACTACAAAGCTTCCTTGGCTCCAACATAAGGCAAGTGTCCTTTTCTTCAAGTACAGACTCTACCCAACTTGGGAGGAGTGTGTGTTTCAATGAAGTGTTTATATTGTTCCCTCAAATTTATCAATCACGTAACATTGTTTGTGTTCTGAAACTGTTTGAGGGAATGAGAGATAGACAGAGGGTTGGGGCAGGAAATCAGCTAAATGAAAAACTGGTGGTTGAGAATATACATAAGAGACAAAACACCAAAATTGCACATTCCTGGGAATACATAGGGTCAGAATGAGATGAAGGAAAATTATTCTTTTGGTTCAGAATGGCTACAAAAGTTCTTTTTCAAAATGCCAAAGTCAACTGACAGTTGTATTTTATGTCTCCTTCTCTTTGGACTTTTTTCTGCAGTTAAAATGAGCCCAGGTCCTTCATGTATGAAGTAAAGGGCTCTATTCTTGAGTTACATTGCCAACCATTCCTTGGACTTTTGAAAACTATGCACTTCTTTTCTGTTTTGGTTCAAATTTTCAAAGAAAATCTTTTAAACGTTTTGGATTGCCTCCTACAAAAAAAAATACAATCTTAATTTTTGCTTTAGGCACTAAATGATAGATTGTATTTTTTATCCTGACTCAAAATGTAGGCTTCTTTTATATACTATTTCTATCTCCTGCATGTAAGCTCTCACATGTGCACAGGCTTGTGCACACAAGGACTCATTATTGGACTTGCAGTTTTGAGTGCTCTTTTTCTCATTCCTACTTTCTTTAGTTCACTTGAACCTAAGAAGCCCAAATCACTGTAATCCTGACTTTTGAACTTGGGGAGCTTATGTGAAATGGCCCATAAACTCACTCTAAGAAAAGATTACTCAGGGCATTTCTGTACTACTGTAGAAGTAAATCCCCTTTCTCAAACCCACTTTTATATTATCTTTCTTAGATCGAAAGCTCAACCTGTATTTCATAAATTTTAGAAAGAATTTCTGTAGTGGAACCATGCTGTACCATGAGGTAGAACAATGCACTGGAAATATATTTAGGTATTGGGGTCACCACAGCTATTTCCCTCTCCAAGCCCTTTGACTCATGTTTATCTTAAGCTCTCTACATTAATGAACACAGTTAACAGTAACCGCATATGACAAGAATTAGAGATAATGTGTTCAAGGCTTTTACTACAATGTTTGGTATACAATAAATAGGCAATAAGTAAAAAGTATTGTTATTTTTATTTGTATTTAGCTTTCTGTTATAAGCATCTTTCATAATAGTTGGCATAGAGCAATTGCCCAAGAAGTATTTAATGAATGAATGCCTAGGACATACCTACTTGTCTTGGTCCTTCTACACCAGAGAATAGTACGTACACCTTACTATAATTAATGTCACTGTAGGACAGTGGTTCTCAACCACTAGTTCACAGCCTCTTCGGGAGTTGAACAACGTATTCCAGAGCTCACATAAGACCATCCTGCATATCAGATATTTATATTACGATACATAACAGTAGCAAAATTACAGATATGAAGTAGGAACGAAAATAATTTTATGGTTGGGGTCATCACAACATAAAGAACTGCATTAAAGGGTCATAGCATTAGGAAGGTTGAGAACTAGTGTTATAGGATGTATTTCTAAATATGCCAGTGCCTACTTCTTACATGGCCAGAAGAATTTGTCCAAAGGTAAAATGCGATTACTACTTAATAGACTATAACATTCATGTTTTTTCAAACATTTTATTTTCTAGGATAAATCAAAGTATTCTCACTCAATGAGCATACTTGCTAAGAAGCTCATCACAAAGACTTCTTCATCTGTTTGTAGACAACTCTAAAACTAACTGCAACTGTTCAGAGTTGGAAGCCAAATAATTGACCTGAGATCTTATTATAACCATTCTTTCTTTTTACAAATATAGGTAGACAGTTGTATGTTGAGATTAACCTACCTTATTTCATAGATTATAAATAACTTCATAGATTATAGGCTGCCTCTCATTGTTTTGTAGGTCACCAGAGCTTTTCACACTGGGAAATGCAGGTTAAACAAGTATTTGCTTCATTCCTGTGATGTTCTCCCTCACATGATTTCCCTCATGCCTTCCCGGACAGATAGAGTCTTAGGACGATGTCAGCTTGCCAAATAATTGAGATTCTTTTCAGTAATATAGAACCCAAATCAAAAACATTCTTGGAGAATAGCACTCTTACAAGTGTTATTGCTTATCCAGATGTGTGCTGGAATGGAATAGAATGTTAGCTATGATAACAGCAAATTATAGAAATATGAGGCTGCCTTCAGGCACATGAATATATACATGAGGAAAGATAATATTTGCTTGGGGTTATTACCAAGGATGTGGGATCTTTGAAATAATATTTGGGACAGAGCAGTCCAAGTTAAAATCAAGGACGCCAGCCAATAAATATTTCTTGAACGTGAATTGTGTGCCATCCACAGGTCTAGGCACAGAGGTCATAGCTGGGAATGGAATGGTAGCAACCTCTGCTTACAGCCAACTGAAGACAGACAATCCTTCAGTAGTCCATAGTCCTTTGACGAGGGCAGAATCTTAGAGAATTTATAGTAAATATAGGTTGAAAAAGAGAAGAGGCCTGCCTGGTTTGAGAGGTTAAGGGAGTGTTCTCCTTGAGGAATGTTATTTACAGCCAAGCTTAAGGGTAGCTTGGCTAGGACAAGGGGAAGAAAGTAGCTCTATTACATAAGTAAACATTGTGGGCAGAGATCCACATAGAAAGTTGAGACGTTCAATATACTGACTGTCTAGGGCTGTTGTGACAGTTTCCCAAACTAGGTGGATAAGACAACGAACATTTATCTTCTTAGGACTCTGGAAGCTCCAATTTCAAGATCAAAGTGCCAGACAGGTTCGTTCCTTCTGAGCCTGAGGAAGAATTTGTTCCATCCCAGCCTTAGCTCCTGGGGATTTTCTGGCAATCCTTGCTGCTCTTCAGATTGTAGAAGCCTTTGCTGTAATCATTGCTGGTGTCTTTACATCCCTTTCTCCCTGTGTGTGTCATTGCCCAATTTTCCTCTTTTACAAGGACAATGGTTTTGTTTTGTTTTTTTAATTAGGGGCTCACCATTCTTTAGAGAAATCCCATCTTATCTATTTATCCTTAAGACTTTAACATATGATTTAGTTATTCATTTTTTTTTTTTTGCAAGAGTGGCACACAGAGTTAAACTCAGAATCCCAAGACTAACCAGCTTAGTCAGAACAGTGCGATAACATAACATAAAGGTAACAACCTATGCCTGCTACATATCTGGATAAACATAGGAGTTTGGATCTTGTTCTGTGGCCATGGTAAACCACTGATAGACTCATGCAAAGAGAAGAAAGTGATCAGGTTTGTATCTATATTGACTACCTTTGTTCGGTGAAGAAGGTGGGTGTGTAGACTCGCAGGTGAATGAGGTATTGTATTGCATTCCTCCACTTTCCCTTTTGAACTTCCTTAGTCCTTTATGTATTGCTTCTCTCTATCCCAAGGCCATAAAGACTCATTTCACTGGCTTTGAGAACCTTATGCTCCTAAGTTCTGTCATACATGTATTTTTTTTCTTCAGTCACCAACACTAAACTATAAATCCACACACACACAATCAGTTTAGTCCAAAAACTCTCTCTTGATCTTTCCATATCACCAAGGCTTCTTATTAAGATTCAAATAAACTGGCCTTGGTGTCTCACACCTGGAATCCCAGTGTTCAGAATTAAGAAGAAGGATTGAGGCAGGAGGATTACTTCCATTTTGAGGACAGCTGGGCTATGGTGAGTTACAAGGCAGCCTGGACTCAAAGAGAAATAGGGAAGGATGGAGGAAGGAAAATCAGGAGAGAGAGAAAGAGACACACAAAGAGACTTTATCTTTAAAATATAATTAAAATAAAATGATTCAAGAAATGTCCTTGCTGATAAGAGGTTTGCTAGTAAATGAAAGGATAGTGTGTGGCTGTAAATTTTATGTAAAACCAAGTACTTAAAGATGTGCACTTATAAACTGATAAGTTTCTCTGGGTTCACTGGAAATGGCTTGCAGAAGCAAAAACAAGGGCAGTTGATTCTCTCAGAGTCCCTGTGGGCTCCCATGTGAGCAGAGGACTTTAGGTTCCAAACCTCACACCAGTGAAAGCCAGCCCACCCTGTCTGCTCCATGCCTGCCCAGGGGCGGTAGAGGGCTCCTTTCAGTATTCTAATCTCCTCAGAGGATTATGCCTGAGGATAATGAAACTTTACTTAATTCCCTGTGGGAATTTGAAGATAGCCTTTGAAATGAAGGCAAGCCATTGCCATTCTGCCTGCAAGCAAAATGGAAGGCAATTGAAAGTAATTAACAGAGCGATTAAAAGATAGAAGAGGCCTTTCTGCCAGAAGTCTTGAGAAATAGGGGGAAGATGATCATTTAAAATTGATTTTAAGCTTTAACCTCTGTGTTTATCTGTGATCATCATTGGCAGAATAAGGAGGCTACCTTTCTTGTTTTCATACCAAGTCAAGGCTTTTCCATCCATTCCATTCAGACTTTGCTCAACACTTTCTACATTAGGTATAATTTTGAGAAAGCTATGCCAATCTTATGCCATTAAATAAGATGCAACTCTTTCTTTTTCTTCTTCTTCTTTTTTTTTTTAATAAGAATCCAGAGATGAATGAGGTAGAGCTGATGAGACTCCTGTATTCAGTGATGGCCTTCAAGCTCCTGGGGAGTCTCCGCTATCCTTAGTAGGGCTCATATCTTCAGGTCTATGGTGTTTGTCATTTCCAAACTAGTGGAAACAGGGAGAGTCCAGGCCACCCAACTTCATATTTAAGAAAACAACAACAAAATGCAATGTAATCTTTGCTAGTCCATGCCTCTCTTCCCTGTGAGGATAATATTCAGTGTCTACCTAAAACGTGGAGGGTTTATAACTAAGAGAATCTCTGGGGTGATTCTTGCTTTAGGTCATGTTCCTGGTCTTTGAGAAAAGAATCAAGATCTTGAGAACACAGTTAGTACCTAAAAATCATGCCTTTGCTGAGACAAAGATTTCCTGATGTCTGCTACCATAGATCTTATTGAATATCTGTGGGAATTACCCCATACTCTGTTGTCGCTATACTTCTGCTATGGTAAAGGAACTAAAGTGAAGATTAAGATTTTACTTTTGAAATGGCGAAAAGTTTGTCACTTGATTTTTTTAGAGAATTCTATTAATCAAGTTAAATTTGCTGACTAAATTAGAGACGCATGCATGGGTTTCCCTGGAGAACGTCTCCTCATACAATTTGTTGCTTTCAAAGTTAAATCCGTTTTATCCCATCTTTGCTTCTTTTATGAATTTTCAGATTTAAAAAAAATCAGATTTCTGAGGTGCCTGGTACTCATTATCCTAGTTAGTCTTTCTCATGTATCATCCTTCAGCTTGAGGCTACAATACAAGTTTGTTTAGCTACCTATGCAAACTGTGTACAGGATGACATGTGATGTGACTATTTTAATTCTGCAACTAGAAATTTTTATTTTAATAAATGTCTTCTCTATCATTTCATTGAGGGGGAAAAAGTGGGCCAGGCACACAAAATAGGCACTTGAGTCATATGTATGAAATTTTGTGTTAAGCGTGGAAATTATCAGAATAATACTTTATTTTTATATAATGTTAAACGTGGTTCTTCTTAGGGAGATCTATGGTGTTTGTGTCTTATTCTTAGAGTCATATGGTTACTGTGGGAGTCCCTGACAGAGTGTGAAAATCTTTCTGCTTCAAGGCTGTGGGATGTCTGGAATTGTGTCACATGACAAGACTTCAGTGTTCACTTCCCCCTTGATCATTTCAGGGAAAGATTGTTTCCCATTTCCAGGATAGCGGTGGGTTAGCCCTGCTGGGGAATCGCTGCAGTTTCTGCTGGTCTGTTTTCTGGTAGGCTGCTGATTAAATGTTAAGTCTTTACCACTCCTTCGGGAAAATTTTTACTGGGACAGCATTCATTTTGTTTAAGCACGGGAAAGGCACTCTTTCCTATTTTTGTAGTTTCTTAACTCAAAATGTACATCAAAAATACATAGATGTTCCCTGGGGTTAACAATGATTCCATTTATGACCTTTTGACCTCACCATGGCTTACAAAAGATTTGCTCTCACTTGTGATCTTTCCCCTTGCTAGGACATGTGATAGGTGTTCTCTTGTAACATCGCTGTGGCTGTGGTCAGCCCTAATCATGAAGATAAACAACCAACACTATAGTAGACTGTTGCTAAGTCATGGTGATTCATAGCTTTGCTGTACTAAAGGTAGTTGACTCACCATCTGCTCCCAGTGGACATACTGGGAGGCATCTGTACAGTGTGGGTATTTATACTCAAAATAATGCTCATCCTCAAGTCCAAGTATTGGAGTATTGGGTGCTTTATAAGTTTGTTTGCTTGTTTGTTTTTGATTGTTTTGTTTTTAAGGCAAGGTTTCTCTGTGCAGCTCTGGCTGTCCTGGAGCTCACCCTGTAGACCAGGCTGGCCTCAAACTCAAACATCCTCCTACCTCTACCTCCTGGGTGCTGGGATTAAAGATGTGTGGCAGGAAACCAGGCTTAGATGCCTTGTCTTTATCTCTGGGATCTATACAGAAGAGAAGGCAGGGGCTGGAAAGATGGCTCAGAGGTTAAGACACTGGCTGTTCTTCCAAAGTTCCTGAGTTCAATTCCCAGCAACCACATGGTGGCTCACAACCATCTATAATGAGATCTGGGGCCTTCTCCTGGTGTGCAGGCTACATACAGCCAGAATACTGTATGAATAATAAAATAAATCTTTAAAAAAAATAAAAAGAAGAGAAGGCAGAAAGACTGTAAGAGCCAGAGGTAGTAACAACTGTAAACAAAGCAAAACAAAACACCCCAGCACTTCCAGACACAAGAAAACTGATGTTTATACATACTCAGAGAGACTGTGACAGCCCATTCAGAACCAGCACAGGTTGAAACCAGACAACCCCCAGGTGATGGAAAGGGAAGTGGACATACAGTCACATCCCCAGCCAAGAAGATACTTGTAACTGATAGCTGCTGGGAGGAGAAAAATAATCAGTTCTCTGCAGTTTAGTGATACTGGATAGGTTAACCACATCCTGGGGCAGGGCACATACTAGGGAATCTCTGGACACCACAAGGTAGACCTCATGGTTTAATCTTGTTTTTTTTTTTTTTAATCCCAGAGAAGTGTGCTCTGTTCTTCACTTATGCTCCTCTCACCTTAAGACGGCTACCCTCTACCCTGCCTGCCATCTGCGCCCTCCTAGCTACCCTCCAACTACTCTATTCAGATGTAGACACACCGTACTGGTTCGTTTCTGTTTTGGCAGGAATCACATAAACCCCAGGGACTGTGTCAGGAGGTTATTAAACATGTGTTCTGCTCGTTACTGTTTTCCAGCACCTAAATTCTGCCCATGTGTTCAGTCACTGGGACTTCAGATCATGTAGCATGGCCTCCTGCCTGCCTGCTATTGCTTTTATTATATGTGTGTGTGTTCCTTATTTTCTAAGTGTGTAAAGTGCATATTTAAAAATACTTCTTTCATATCACTGCGAGTTCAGAAGCAGCACTACAAATGTTAAGACTTCTGGTTATAAATCATTGTTTGAGCTCTCAGTTGAATTATGATTGACACATAGCAGGCCAGTAGTGAGGTGTTGCTAATAATCGCTGTCACAGGGTGCTTTGCTTAGGACATTTAACAAACTAAAATAAATTAGAAGAGACCTAAGGACACTCATGAATAGCTTCAGTGAGGAGGGCATGGTGCCTGTGAATCTATAAGGAAACACATTTACTCCTAGCTTTCTCATGCTGGATTTACCTGTGATTGGGAAGTTGTTTTATCATAGCAGTAGAAACATAAGATACCGTGACCAAATGCAACTTTGGAAGCATAAGGTTCATTTCACTATACAACTCCTGATCACATCCCATGACTGAGGAAAGTCAGGGAAAGAACTCAAGACAGAAGCCTGGATGCAGAAACTGAATCAGAGGCTACAGAGGAGTGTTGCCTACTGGCTTGCTCTCCATGGCTTGCTCTGCCTGCTTTCTTTTACAATCTAGGACCATAGCTTATCAATCATTAATTTAAAAAAATGCCTTACTGGCTTGCCTACAATCTAATTGACATGTTCTCAACTGAGGACCGCTCTTCCCAGATGACCCTATCCTGTGACATAAACACTAGCCAGCACAGAAACACTTACTAGTTTTTCTGTTTTCAAAGATTGCTGTGCACATACAATAAGGAGAAGGAAGGGCGTCGATCTGGATCCTTTGAAATGTTTCAGGAACATACCCTGAAATATCAACATTTTTCTCTGGTTTGCTGCTAAAAATGGATTCCCTATCACTTTGTGGATAGGGGTTTGGAGCTTGGAAGTAAGCACTTGCCTTGTACAGACATGAAATAAAATCCTTTGCTGGAGCCCTCAGTTGGAATAAAAAAAAAGCCAAGTTCTGTTCGAAGCTATTTAAAAGGCTGTGTTTTCTGTGGTCCCAGCAGCATTTTTGAAAGGTCACGATAGGATTAACTGGCTCATTTTCTCACAGCCAGCCAGAATAAAGTGAAATTGAGGTTTTCCTGAGGGATGAATGAACAGGTTCTAAACACTTAGTGGTGGTGGTGTTAAAGAATTGCTGATGGGTTTTGGAGTAGTGGTTTCTACTTCTCTGCATGGCAATCAATATATGTTCCCATAAACCTGCTTATGTGACAGGTTCTTACTGAACATAACTTTTTCCAGGCAATGACAAGAAAGAAACACATGTATGACCTGGGTAGCTTGTAATATAGTGAAATTACTGAGCAAAGTCTTTTGAAGAACAAAGGCTTGGGTCCGCTACAATCGGGAGAGAAGAGGAGATGCCCACTTTCAGAGTGCAGCGAGCTGGGGTAATGCTACTACATAAAGAGATCTTGCATATGACTAGGATAGGAAGAAGTGGGCAGGGAACTGGTGAAGCCCAGAAGAAGTCTGTACTTTAGGACCTCACACCTGAAGGAGCCCCAGATGGTGATGATTGCGAATTAAAATAAAGGGTAACTCAGGGAACTAGAGGGTCCCATGACATGACTGAAGTAAATACATTAGATTATCGAATTATTGCCTACATTTCCACAAATGGAAAAGAAAATGGTAGCATCAGAAATGCTACACAGGGAGTTGAGCTTAAACCGCAGTTACATATTTTGCATATATGAATGTCATCATATCACAAATGCTTCTGAGAAAGAAAGGATGGGACCCATTGGTGTTTTACTGTTAGTACCTGGAATACAGGCATCAAGAAAGGGACTTTCCCACGTAGTTCAGTAAAAAGCCTCACAGACAGCTGACACCTAAGGGACTCATGCTGCATATTTCTCATTAGTCAAATGTAAATGGTTTTCTTTTCAATCCAAGTGCACGGACCTGGTAAATATGTCTAAGATATGGTAGCAGTTATATGATTGATCAAGTGATTGTTCTTGAAAATAAAAAATATGTATCAGTCACGGTTATCTAGAAGAATTGATAGGATGAATATAGATATGGGGTTTCTATCTTAGAGTGGCTTATAGGCTGTGGTCCAGCTAGTTCAACAATCCAGCTAGTTCCAGAAGAAAGTCCAAGAATCTAGTAGCTGTTCAGTCCATGAAGCTGGATGTCTCAGCTGGTCTTCAGTCCACCTCAGGATCCCAAAGAAGTAATCTGTAATACCAGTGAAGGGATGCCTCAGCAGCAGGACACTTAAGCTTACCAGTTCGAATTATGGCAACAGACACAACTGTTTTTTTCTTTCTTCCATGTCTTGTACATAGGCTGCCATGGGAAGATATGGCCCAGATTTACCATGGATTTTGTGGCCTCAAATGATATAAGATGGGTCTTTCTACCTCAAATGATTCAATTAAAGTTCCCCCAAAAGTGTGCCCACCTGCACGGGGTTTTTGTTAATTCCAGATGTACTCAAGTTGACAACCAAGAACAGCCATCACAAAAGAATAATTTTGACTGTTAAAAGGTCCCCTTCCCGACATGCTTTAGTCTATTTTCTTAGCAGAGTTACTGTTTCTACTAATGAAATTATATTCATTTTAGTTTAGGTAAATCATTTAAGTATTCCTTTTCTTTGCTCTCTGATTACATTTATCATGTTCAGATGCACTCTCAAATTCATTTTAAGTTTATATTTAATGTATGTCATGTATTCAGGTTTCTAAAGCACATAATATGTAAAATTTTAATTCAACCCTGTATTTTTGAAGTTATTTACCTACAACATATTGCATAGTCTTCTGGATAATAAGATAATGGGTATATGGAAAAATAAAATAAAAACATTTCAACTTCTCAATAAAATGCTGAGTGGATAGAAGAATAAAATAAAAACATTTCGATTTCCAGGACCACAAAAAGTCGTTTTCTGCTGGGGAGATTTTTTTGCACACTGTGTAAAGGTTGTCTTTGTATATTCAAATGCTGATTCCTATCCCAGCAGAGCATCACCTGTCTCTCTCTGTTGGTCCTCTTGTGGAGTTCCTATTTCCTCTGGGTCCCTCTATCTTCCCCTTCTTCCATAAAACTCCCTGCTTTCTGCCTAAAGATTGGCTTATGAGTCTTAGCATCTTCTTCGATACCCTGAGTGGAATCTTTCAGAGGACATCTATAGTAGGCTCCCATCCTGTTCCCTCTCTTCAACCTCTTCCAGAGTCTATTCTGTTTGCCCTTCTTAATGAGAATTAAGCATCCTTCCTAGGGTCCTCCTTGTTATTTAGCTTCTTTAGGTCTGTGGATTGTAGTTTGATTAACCTGTATTATATGTAGATATATCTAATATCTGCTTATATGATACCATGTGTGTCTTTCTGGTTCTGGGTTACCTCACTAAGGATGATCTTTTCTAAATCCCATCATTTGCCTGCAACTTTTTATGATTTCCTTGTTTTTAATAGCTGAATAGTATTCCATTGTGTAAATGTGCCACAATTTCTGTATCCATTCTTTGAAAAATCTGGGCCCAGGGGGAACCTGCAGAGACTGATGTACCAACTAAGCACCACGCTTGGAGAACACCTAGACCCCTGCTCAGATTCATCCTATTGGCAGTTCAGTCTCTATGTGGGTTCCCTAGTAAGGGGAGCAGGGGCTGTCTCTGACATGGACTCTCTTGCCAGCTCTTTGATTGCTTCCACCTGGATGGTAGTGGTGGGGTGTGCCTTGCCAGGCCACAGAGGAAGAGGATGTAGGTAGTCCTAATTAGAGTTGATAGGCTGAGGTCATATGGTAGGGGAGGAAGACTCCCTCTTTTGGAGGACTAGAGGAGGCTCATAGAGGGGAAGAGGGAGGGTGGAACCAAGAGGAGATGAGCAAAGGGGCTATAATCAGGATGTAAAGCAAATAAATTACAAAACTATTAAAAAGAAAGAAAGCATCACCTGTCTCAGTGTCTAGTAAACACCCTTCTCCATCACCTTCGGATTGGCTGAATAAAGAGCTAAACAGCCTACAGCAAAGGCAGGAGAGAATAGGCAGGACTTATAGCAGAGACAGGAATTCTGGGAAAAAAATGGTACAAAAAGATTTGCATAAGAGACGTGGAGGAAGTCCTACTATGAAACTGAGGAGAGGTAAAGAATCACGTGGCAAAACACAGATAAACATATGCTACAAGAACTAGTTGGGAACAACAGTAAACCTAGGCCTAAAGCCATTATAAATACAGATGTCATTATTCAGGATGTCAGTGGTCATAGAAAGTCTGTATGGTTTTAATTTTAGTTTTCTTTCCTATCTCCGGTTTTGTTTAAATATTTCAACATTTTCTGTCCTATGTCATATTCCTAAGATTCATCAACTAAACATTTCAGAGCCTCTTTTAAATGCTGTATTATGATCCTATCATTCAATATCTAGTCAAAGTAGCAGCCTCCCACAAATGTCCACATTCTAATCTCAGTAGAGTACATGGAAACTGGACTTTAAAGTTGATAAACAGCTGAGTTTAAGATAGGAGGACTAGCAGCCCGGCACACACCTGTAATCCCAGCACTCAGGGAGGCAGAGGCAGAGAGGCAGTGGGATCTTTGTGAGTTCCAGGCCAGCCTGGTCCAGAAAGTGAGTCCAGGACAGCCAAGGCTACACAGAGGAACCCTGTCTCGAAAAAAAAAAAACAAAAATCAACAGCAACAAAAAAATCCTTCTGCCATCACAGGGGACCATAAATGTGGAAAAAGGAAGAAGAGGTGGAGAGTCGGGGGGAAATGAAATGAATAATGAAAGACCCCCAAAGACACCACTATTTCTGGCTTTGAAGATGAGTAAAACAGACCAGAAACCAAGAATTGTGGGTTGACCCCCAAAGCTAGAAAGAACAAGGGCATAGATACCATCCACAGGCACCTTGATTTTTACTAGTGAGACTTGGCATTGGACTTTGGAACTCATGTGGCTGATAAGTCACCATCTTCTTTAAAGGCTTTAAGTGTGTGATAATTTGTTGCAGCAGCAATATCACACAATAGACTGTCATTTGCATTCTTGGATGGCCATTGCTTCAAATTATTTCAAAGTCCTTTGGTATGTTGACCTCTATTTTTCTGGTGATTCTACCTTCTACAATAGGAGGTTTAGATAAGCCTGAGTTGACTAGGGTTGGAGTCATGGTGTCACTGTACTAATGTTCTATAAAGATGCCCTGGCTGCCATTGAAATCTCAGCCTGTTGAATAGGAGTGAGGACACATTTCTCAGCATTAGATTCTTTTCTGCACAAGTCCTTGAGTTCATAATGGACATACTAAACAGGAGCACCCAATTTGTAAGCACAGTGAGTTCTATAGTCTTACTGAGAATGGTCCACCAACCAGTGTTATAGTGAAAATCAACATTTTTGTTCTTGAAAGAAAATTTTAGGAGCCAAAGTTGTAAATGTAGTTAAAATTTTACTAAAGCACTGAAATCTGCAATTGAAATGGCCTCAATTCCTTGTTATCTATTGCCATCTAATCTTTGTTATCTAATAATTGCTAGTATGGATCAAAGGACAAGTTGTTCTTTTATATTCTAATCTTTGAGATTTGCATACAGTAAAATTGAAAGCTTAGTGTACAAGTCTATGAATTTTAGCTGACACATTTATGTCAACTTTTAAAAGTTTTATGATTGTGCATAATCACTTTTGAGGTAATTGATGTATGAAGTATGCAACTTAGGTAGAGGTCATTTTGCCCAGGAGATAGGGTTGTTTCAACACCAGTTGATCCATAACTATCTTTTCTCTAGTGGCCTGTATTTATGCCTTCATTGAGCAGTAACTGTGTTTGTGTGGGTCTACTGTTGTGCTCTCCCTTGCATACACTGATTTATGATTTTGCGACACCACCCTCTCTTGCTGATGAAAACTTCGTAACAACCGCTGTGTGGTTCCCTTAAACTTATTCTCATCCTTCAAAATTAACAAAGATGTTCTGATGCCTTTTCAAATAAACTATATTGTCAACTAAGTGAACAGAAAATGCTGGTGGTATCTTGATTACAACTGAATCATATCTGTATATTCACGTGGGACAGTTCATGCATTCCGTACCTTGAGTTCTCCAATCAACAAACCCAACCTCTCTCTCTCTAGTTAAAAAAAAAAAGTTCTCTGCCACCTTTCGTCAGCATTTGTTATAATCAGTTTCCAGGTCCTGACACACAATATTCATTTCTTAAAGTCATTATAAATGATAGTACCTCAGAAGTATGCTTTTTAAGTTGGTCACTGCTGTAAATAGAAATAGGACAAATATTTACTTGCTGGGCAGGTATACTAAAATTACTCAAAGCCCCATGGTAATTACTGGAAACTTCTCCTTTTAACAGATTGTTTGAGGTTTTCTATATAGACAGTCATGTTACCTGCCTAAAGGAAAGGCTTTGTAAGTTACTGTGCTGTCAAGGATTTCCTTTATGGTGTTAAGAGCAGGAAGAAGTACGAGAAGTACGTGCTGGCTTTGTTTCTAACACCAGGAAAGAAAGCATTCAGTCTTTGACAGCTAAATATTTTGTTATTGAGATCACGCCGAGAAAGTTTTCTATTCATAATTTCTTGTGAAATGACAACTAATTTGGTTGGCTATTTTTAAAACTTGGATTGATATTATTTTGTGATTTTTTTTCTTCCTTATAGACTGTTAAAATGGAGGAATACAATGGTTCAGTTTTGAAAATGGAACCAGCCATGCATTTCTGAGATAAACACCATTGAGTCATGGTGCATCTGAGAAAGAGAAAGGGTGTGTGCTGCTGCACTTGATTTGTTAATATTTTACTGAGGATTTTTGCATCTACATTCCCGAGGGACACTGGTTTGTCTTTCTGTCTCTTCTGTTACCCTTTTCTCTTGGTGAGCCACTGTGTTTATTGGGAGTGCTTTTCAGGAACGTGAGTGTGGGGCTACTTACAGAAGCATGAGTGATTCAAAGGCAGTGTCGCTGAAAAGTCCCATGGCCGTGTGGACGATGACAGTGGCCCCCAGCGGCACTGCTCAAGTCCCTATTCTGCAATCCTTCCTTGATTTTGATATTAAGGTAAAGCTGGCCTCACAAAATAAGGTGGGAGGTCACCCCACCAGCCTCTAGCTTTTGAAGATATTGCACAGACTCTGTAACATTTTCTTTTTAATATTTTGCAGAATTTACCAGTAAAGCCATCTGGGATTAGGACATTTTTATTAAAATGTTTATCATTAAAAATGTAATTTCATTGATACCAAGACCCATTTTTAACTTCATGCTAGATTAGTGTAGACCAGTGTTTCTCAACCTTCCTAATGCTGCAACCCCTGAATACAGTTCCTCTTGCTACAAAATCCCCAGGCATAAAATTATTTTTGTTACTACTCCCTAACTGTAAGTTTGCTACCCTTATGGAATATCTGTGTTTTCCAATGGTGTGAGATGACTCCTGTGAAAGGGTAGTTTGACTTCTTTTGGCTACCCACAGGTTGAGAACCTTTAGTTTAGAAAGCGTATAGACTTAAAGTAATTGGTCCACGTATTTCATATATGTTGTCAACTTATATGATGTGGACTTCTTAGTGGTACTCACTCTTTTCTGTTCCAATGTGTGCATGATCTGTTAAAATAGTCTCTGCCTTATGTCTGCTTTTGGAATCTTTGCCATACATTTCCACCTGACACCTGTGTGTGTACCGCTCAGTGGTCAGCTGAAGGCCAGGGCAATGCTCTGACTTTTAGTTTTCAGAGTCTCTGGTATGATTAAGGCCAGATTCCTGCAAGCACAGCATGGGGCAGTCCCAGATAAGCAAGGCCCTAGGCTCCTGCTTCTGCGTCATTTCATCGTTTCCTACTTTTCTGAAATTCTCCTTTTCCATTTTTTTCCCTCAGACAACTGGCATCTTTTCTGTTTCACCTGAAACTTTTATGTCCCCAGATAGGCAGTAGAGGGGCTGTGAGGTTCATCCCATTCTCTCACATCTTGGGATCAGAGCTCACCTCATGGAGTGGAACTCTCTCCTCCATCAGCATTAGGAATTCTTGCAAGTAATCCTTTGCTCACTCCTAGAGCACACCCGGGAACACCCTACTCTCCACTCTTCTGTGGCTGTGACAAAAGCAATGGGGACAGAAGGGATTTGGGTTCATAATCCAGAGTACAGGCCAGTCATGATGGGGAACTAAAGGCAGAGAAGAGGTTGAAGCAGCTGGTTCCATTACCTCTGCAGCCAGGGAGAGGGGAGCCATTGCCTGAGCTTAAATCATTCTATTTTGTTCAGGATCATAGCCCAGGGAATGGTGCTATCCAAAGTCTTCAAACCTCAGTTAACCTTATCAAGAGAATCCTCCATAGGCATGCCCAGGAGCCCATCTTTCAGATGTTTCTAGATCACATTAAGTTGAAAACAGAGACAAACCATCAAAAGCTGTTTCTGTCCTTTCTGATGCTACTCAGAGATTTAGGATGGTTTGGGGTTAGAATAGGACATCAGTGGGGAAATGTGAGCTACAAACTGGTGGTCCAGGGGCATTTTGAAGCCCCACTTTCCTCTAATCTGCCCAATGCTTATGTGCTTTTCAGTCTCCAAACATTTACTTGTGGATTGGAAGTTTTATGCTACACTTGGTGGGCGATAAAGGGTAGAATGTGCTTATTCCATCTTACTGGAAGTAGGTAGAGATTGTATTTGATGGGAGGATGGTGTGCTTTGAACTGAACGGCCTTGGCAATTATCATTTTGGCGGAGGACACTGAGTAACGCAGGAATGGTGGTGCTGATGGGATTATTTAGGGATCAGAGCTAAACAGCTTCACTCACGGCCACCCCAACTCACACACACATCACCTCCTGTCACTACCAGGCTGTCCTGAAAGTCTTGCATTAATGAATTGTGAATTCTTTTCAACTCAGAAAAATCATTTTCTGTAAACCTTAGTATCGCAAGATTGCTTGGTCCACATCACAAAACTCCACTTTGATGAACCTCTATTCACTAGTTAGTTGTCTGTTGATGGTTTGCTCTCTCATTATTTCATATAACACCTGCAAGTGAGCCTCAAGAGTATTTCAAGATTTTTTTGGGTGAAGCAGAGAACGCTCTGAGTTTTCTGTCTTTACTCTAAGTTGCTTGAATTTTTCTTTTTTGGATTGTCAGTTAGCCAGCCCAGGAGGATGTGAAGTGGTGAACGTCTACACTGCTCTGATGCGCGTAAAAGATGATTACATGTAATTTGCTGGAATCCTTCTTGCATTTATGTTACCAGCAAATCTCCTGTAAGCAGTTTAGTTGTTCACACACTGAAAAGTATGTGGATTAGGGTGGGAAAACTCTGTGTGGGAACTGATGAAGATCAAGGACGCTGGCTGACCCTGTTGAATCTGATTTTCTCCTCCCAATGATCAGCTTAGAGTGAGAAAATTACCCTGAAATAGACTTTAGAAACAATTAACCTAACCTGTGAGTAAGAAAAATAAAGAGTAAATGAGTTGGTCCAGGTTTCACAGATAGTATATACCCACTGTAGGCCTAGAGTATATGTGACCTATCTTCATACCTGTTGTGTCATGTTTATTGAACAATTCTGAAGCACTTACTACAGCTGGCATGATGCTCAGGGTATTCCAAGTGACCAGCTCTAATAGATAGATACACAGGAAACTTATAAGCTTTTGGGGCCTGCCTCCTGGCTTAGTTCCTATTTCAGGCTCTTGAATTCTTTTATATACTTATACACAACTTCAGCTGGAAGATCAAGAGGGACTGAAGGCAGAGTCTTCATCACCTCATGCTGTGGTCATGTAGCAGACTATCACAGGCTTTCTCATTTCTCTGTACCCATTTGTATGGTCCACAATAGTAACAAAGACAAACATTCCCTGAGACTATATGTGGCTAGCTCTGGGCTGACCACAGGGTCTGGCTGGGTCTCTGTCCCTGGTGATCTTGTGAGACAAGTAACTGGTAACTTGTCAGTATTATAGAATTTTTTCCAAGCTAAGGAATACATAAGCAGAGGTCAGCCTGTTCTTTCTCTTTCTTCTACTTTGCACTTATTACACTTTCTAAAGATGGCGTTAACACTGAAAAACTATTAGTAAAAATCCCATTTGCATATCCGAAGCATCTTTTGACAAATAAAACCAGCAATGTAAGAGGCAGACACTCACTAGTGCCTCATTAGATAGCGTGGTACAATCTCCTCCTGATTTCCGTCCCTCCAGCCAGCCTCAGATCTTGGAGGCCTGCTGAGTCTCCAGGTTCTGTCTTCTCCTGTGGCATCTGAGGATAAGAGGTGTGGGATGTTTTTAGACTCAGCTCTTGCCAGTTTCTGCTTTCTCACGACCTGAGCAGTCTTGAGTGTGCAGGTTGCGCCCTCACCTCATTTGCCCTGGGCTTGGCTACGTTCTCCGATCACCGCTCCCTCTGAGCCCTGATATCTTGATGTGGGCTCACCCAGTTACACAGAACACGATATCTCCGTGCACCTGTGTCATTGTTGAATAAGTTACATGCTTAGCACTGAATCACAACAGAAAAAGAGAACAGAAAGATTTGTTAAATAAAGTTTTGTTTTGTTTTGTTTTGGTAAAGGAGGGGATAGCGTGGATAAGGGAAAGGTCTTGTTGGTAACTATAGCCAGTGTTCTCTCACTTTTAATCCTGCTAGGTTATCATATCAAGCACTTTAAAAGCGATGACAGCTTGCATGGATAAAGAATCAGGGTGGATCCTAGGAATTTTGTTTCCTTCCAAGTCCTGGTTCTTCTGAGTTCCTCAGTATTTTATATCTAGGCTAAACCAGTACACCAGGACCTGGAGAAACAGTTCAGTGGTTTAGGGTACTTGCTTCTTTCAGAGGACCCAAGTTCACTTCCCAGCACCCAGGGTAAGGGGCTCAGCCACCTTTAACCCCTGCTGTAGGCATCAGGCTCCTTCTTCTGGACTCCATGGGCACCATGTGGCACACAGACATGCATGCACGCACACAATATTTAAATAAACATAAGGAGGCATGAAAATTCTCTTCAAGCTATACAGCAATATTTTTTCTTTTATAAACAATTTAATTGATGAATGTGAATAAACAGCCAATTCAAGGACCAACTCTGTGCCCATGTGCATTGGCTTTTGTATTTGTAATTTATTTTTATTTTTGGTTAGGAGTGGAAAGTCATTATTTGTACCTTAAAACCTTCCTTCAAGGGACTTCAGTCTTCTTTAATGGTAATCTACAGGCTGAAACTGTATGCCAAACATCCTGGAGAAAAGAAGGGCTTTTAGTAAGAATTGGCTAACGTCAAGCCCCAGATCTGGGCTCCCAGAATTATAGATTTGGTAATTGAAGTTTTTGCAGCAGTGTGTGTTAGAAAGGGTCCCATGAGGTATTTCAGGATTCGTGGCTTTGCTGTGTTCTCTTTGAACTCACAAATCACTCTGCAGCCACAGCTTTATGACCACGAGTATCAAAACAGAGAGGAGGCCAATACCATGAGAGTGTCAATAGGCTATGAAAGAAAATAATAACACACACACACTGCAGCCACCACCATCAAACATAGTGAACACTTGTTCGCTTTCCCACTTTATACACAAGGAAACTGAAAAATGTTAACAGCCCAAGAGGGCAGATGAAAAATTACACTTTTCTTTGTGTCAGTGTCAGAGTGTCTAAAATGACTCAGGGAAGGAAAAAGGGCAGTCCTACTTAAGTGAGTCTTGTTATGGTAACAATACTTTAACACTCTTCAAAGAGACTCAATTTCATGCTGGAATAATTAGAAATGTTGACAGACTTACTTGCCAGCGATCATGTGTCCAATGGCAGAGCTAAGAGTGTAACTCAAGGTTTTGATCAGTGTGTTGAAGTCCACTTTCTTTCTGAGGGCAGCCTTCAAGATGCCCTTCAAGACATTAGCTGGTGGAATCATTTAGGTAGCAAGAATTTGCTTCCATCTAGTGGATAGACTGTGTAATTTACTTTTTTTTCCCCCGCCTGCCGTCCTTAGACTGTCTCTGTCTCTGTCTCTCTGTCCCTCCGCCATATGGTTTAGTGCTATCAGTGATTGTGGTAACCAGTGAAGAGAAATTCTCCTAGAATTCCTACAGTTTTGTTTACCAACACTTTACAAATACGAAGATGCGAGACTGACTGACATCTCCCAGCTCACACAGCATACAAACGGGGAAATGAAACTCCAGCGTCTACTGTGATTCAGTGTTGTCTTTCCCAGATAGTCCACAAACAGAAAATAAGAAGAGACACTTTTCATTCGTGGACCCAAAGCTCAAAGTCTTTCCTGAAGTATTGTACGTCCTGAACATCATTATGCATATTGCATATTGTTGTTTGGCTGCTGGCTCTCTGTTAGACTAGTGGAAGGAAAGAGGCACACATATATGAACATATATGTGTGTTGATATCTGGATATATTTATTCTTGAATCTGCTTATATACTCATATGTATAATCTTCTAGAGTAGTCTAGATTAAGTTTCCATTTCTTGGGCACCTAAAAATAGTCTTGATGGTGGTAGACTTCTGGTGAGAATTTTGGAAATATATAATGAAAGAAAAGAATGTTAGAGGATAAGTAATGGAACCTAACACATGCAGTGTTCAATATGGATGTAGTGCATCACATAATACATACAATACACAGATCACAGAGTGCATATATGTAATACATATCGTATGCAAATGTACATAATACATACTCATGATACATACAGTATACAAATACACAGTGTTGTTGCAATCAGAGCACAAGAATTTTGCAACCAGATTCAAAGAAGCTTGTTTGAGAATATCGGTCTTTTTATTCCTACTTTTGAAAATTCATCATGCATATTAATAACAAAGATACAGTCAATTAAAACTTATAATACCGTAAAGAACAATTTTGTAAATATGGACATGTAGAGATAATGACGTGAAATAGGTAGACTTCTTTCTTTTGGTCACATTTGTTAGGTTTTTTCCTTTAATCAAAATTATCTAGGAAAGTAAAACCCAACTATTTGGTGGTCTTCTTTAAAAAATATTCCAAGGGAGTTTGGACAGAGACAAACATAGGCTCCTGCTAGGGGGAAAAATCTTTTGGGGTGGATGAATTGCACTATATGAGAGGTTTTATGGAGTTTACTAACTGTGTCCCGCATCTGTGCTTCTCTGTGTGCATCTCAGATATTCTCACAGGCAGAAGTCATCCCACAGCATCTTTAGTGCCTTCATCTAACATCATTGTCATTGTTTCTGTAATTCTGAGAACATTAAAGTCTTCTAAAACATTTTTAAAATGGGGGTAAAAGAAATACGACGAAACCCCTTTGGAACAAAGTCGCATGAAATATAAGAACTGGGCGTGCCTGTGAGATGTCTTTCTGGGAATATGTTTGATCAGACTGGACCAGTTTATTCATAACTGCATCCCTGCTGGAGAGATGCTGGTCTCCAGTAACTACTGTGCCCAGCAAAGAGTAGCAGGGACAGGCTGTGTTCCAGGCTGCTAAGGCAGATTGCCCAGGTTTGAGTATTGAAACTCTGGACTTTACTAATGGCTGGCCTTTATCCAATTAATTAATTTCAAGCAACATAATTATCACCATCTCACAGGCTATTTGTGAAGATACATGTGTTTAGGACGACACTTGGCATATGGTAATAATTTTTTTCCTTTTCTTTCTGACTTTTTTTTAAAGAGAGTACCATAATTGTTTTCACCCAGCTCTAGTTAGTGATCTTGAAATTAACTAAGATTAGGCTCAGCTAAGAGTGACCATGAGTCAGATAACTTAATCTGTCTCAACCCATCTTTTATTCCAGTCATTTGGAAATAGTTTAGTGTCTCGGAAAGAGCAGTTTTTCCTTGAGACAAACTGTGAAGTCTGTCTGTTTTTTATCCTCTGCGGGCTGTGCTGCCATAGCAGAATGGAAGTCAGAGTGAGGCAGGGGAATCAGCAGCACTTCTCTTGTGCAGAACATGTCAGAAACGGCTCACATCGCCAGAGGAAAAGATGAAGTAGGCTGCTCCTCGGCGGAGTCAGAACAGTGTTGTTCCTCCTAGTTCTTGCTTTACTAAGGACTGGGCAGACAACTTTAGGCAAAACCGGTCTCTGACAGAGACATATACGTAGTGAGCTCATGAACATGTGTTCTTACCTACCGAGCCTTCAGCTGTGTGTTTTATATTTATGTTGATGGTATTGTCTAAAGAGTCGCACAATTCTTCTATTGTTTTGTTATTTTAAATCCATCCATCCATATATATATATATATATAAAATCTTCTGACGTCTTTTAACTATGTCTAATACATAGTTGTATGGTATAGTGGATATAAAGTTTTTGTTTTATTCTGTCTTTGAAAGCATTACCACAGTGCCAGGGGCTTTTTCCAACATCCATCTGTTGTTTATTTGTATGTTCTCACTGCATTAATGAGAATCTCTACTCTGACCCCATCCATTGACATTAAGTGTTCAATTTAAATAAAAACCAACATCAGTAACTAGTATGCAGTGATCACGAGGAGTTTCTTTTGCCTTACAAACATTATTCATTTTTTGTTTTTATTACAATTAATAGTCTTATTAATTCTTTGAGAATTTATTATGCATGCATTATATTTTTGATCACATACCCTCTCCATTCTCCTTCTAATTTCTCCTAGAGCCTCCACAGCTCAGAAACTGCTTATCCTATATTTTTCCTTTATTTTCATAACCAGTCAAGCCCAATTCAAACTGCACACACTGTCACTACTTACCCTGGGACCCCCAAGGAAGTGTTTGCCATCAGACTTCTGCAACAAAGTAAAGAAGACATAGGATCATGAAATAAAGAATTCAATTCTGAACTTGCTCTGGTTACATGACTCCAAGGAGAAGTGCTTTGTTTTCTTTCCTTAATGAAGCATGGACACATATTGATGACACAGGGTTAAACACTAACGCAATTAATCCACACATCTCAGAACACAAATAAGGCTGAATTTAAAAGTATAGACTACATTGTTTGAAGGAAGGAATTTCTCAAGATAAGGGAGCTTTCCGTTTGTTTCATGGTGCCTTAGTCACTTTTCTAGTGCTGCGAAGAGGCAGCATGTCCAAGGCAACTTATAAATGAAAGCACTTAACTGGGGACTTGGTTATAGTTTCAGGTTAGTCTATGATCATCATGGCAGGGAGCATGTCATCAGTCAGGCAGGCATGGTTCTGGAACAACAGCAGAGAGTTTACATCTTATGAGCAAGTTGTAAGCAGAAGAAGAGTGGGGGGAGAGAGAAACTAGCCTAGGCATGGGGTTTTGAAACTTCAGAGCCAATCCCCAATGACACACTTCTAACAAGGCCACACCTCCCAATCCTTCCTAAACAGTTCCAACAAACAATTGGAAACCAAGCATTCAAATTTCTGAGCCTATGGGGACCACTCTCATTTAAGTATCTCACATAGGTATGGTTGCTTTTCATTCTTCTTACTCAAGTCTGCAGTGAAAGAAAGTGCAGAATATGGAACAGAAAGATATGAAAAGATGTGGTTTGGTGAGATGTGTGAGCAAGTTTAAAGATTTTGATAAGGAGAATGTGGATGACAAAGTATCTGTAATTTATAAAGAAATTAACACTATTAAATAAGAAAAATCCTGCTCTTTTCATTGGAACCACAGGAAAAGTGCCCTTGGAACAAGACCCTACCCATGGATGGTCTTTCAAACTTATTTGAAAAGTGAGAGCTTAAACTTAGAATGTCTCTGAAGCAATTCTTTCTGAAAAACAATCACACAGAGAAGTGTTTCTTCAGGGTGGGCACGCAAAGGCCAATGGAACTGTGGCCGAGGAGGGCAGGTTCCACCACAATCTGTTAGGAGAATGTAGCAGCTTGTCTACATGGTTTCAGAGGTGTTGTATACTAGTTTTATAGGTATGAAAGGTGCAGTATTGAAGGGGTCACAGAAAGGCTTATGTCATGTTCCAGAGCTGCTGAATCTAGATGATATGTAGCAGGATGTAGAGACTGTGTAGCAGGATGTAGACAGTATGTAGCAGGATGTGGACAGCATGTAGCAAGATATAGACAATATGTAAAGTTCCTGCAGCAAGGCCCTAAGTGGCAACATCAAGAAGCTGTGAAGGTGAAAAGTTAAGGCTCAGAGGAGACTCCAGGGTATTGAATATGTGAGATACGCAGTAGGCTGCAGAGCAAAGCAAGGAAGGGAACGAGATAAAACCCGATTTAAAAAAATAATAATTAAAAAAGGACAGAAGAGAAGAAGGAAGCTACAAAAATATCATAAAACTTTAGACATAAATATTAAAAACCACCATTTGTTTTTGAAAGTCTCTGTAGGAAAGGGACCAAACTTCCAAAAGCACAGCACCAAAGGGTAAGGCCTAAAATATTTTTTAAAGAGGAGATGACAGGTTTCCAGTCCTCTGAGGCACTAAGGAGGCCAGCCTTGTGGGTAGTCGGTCTACCCATGTGAACACCCTCATCTTTCTGTAGCCACTTGCCACTTGGCCTCTGAGGCTCTTGGTGAGAGCAGTTTCTGTGTCACTTGGCGTCTTGTTTCTTCCTTTGTGGTGTTCACCTAGCAACTCAGAGGTCTGCTTTGTGTGCAGAGCTGAATGTCGTCTCTCTGAGCTGCCCTGATTTTAGGCCCCAAAGTGACACAGGTTTTCTAAAGACCAGGCCTCATCTCCAGTACACCCAAATAGCTAGATGCGGTGTCAGGTGGTCCCATGAGGACGCAGTGCTCAGTACTAAGACGGACTCTCCTATGCACCAGGAGGGTCTTCAACTGTTCACAACTTAGCAGCCTGGGAATCACTTGGCAGCTTTTCTGGCAAGCTTCCGGACTTGACTAGGTAGTGACTTCTATCTCTCCCCCATTATATTTCTGGGCATGGGGCTCTCAGGCTTCCAACTCATAAGCAGCCAGATTAGCTTTGCATGCCATCACTGGTGTGTCCTGCCTGACCCTTGCTAGGACTTCCAGAGGCGGGAGAGCTGAGGGACTTTTGACTCCTGAAGCCGGGCCTCAGTACAGCCACTCAAAATAGTGGCTAGGCTTCAGTTCACCTCAGTGATGGCGACACAGATTAGTTTTCTGTATCTCTCTTTCCCATCAGTTGCCATCTTTTGCTGCCTGCGTCTCTTAACTCTGTTTGTTCGTAGAGATCCACTTTCTCACCCTCCCTCAACTCCATCCATTTTCTCTGCTTTTGAGTGAAGGTTTTATCTGCTCAACTGAAGCTCCTGCTGTTACTCTCGTTTGTTCCTTCCTCAGTCCCTTCTTCAGCTTCTGCATACTCCCCCTGCCTCACACTGACTCCAGCTTTGCTTTGGCCCTCTCTCCAAGTCCCCCAGTGTTTTAGTATGGTTCTACCTGCTCATTGCTGAACCCCAGGCTGCACTGTCACCCACCTCAAAGGGTAGCTGCCCCCATCTTTTGGCACTGTACCCTTGATATGATGGCAGTGGGTGGATGCAGGAGAGGCAGGAGAAAGGCAGAGAAAATTTGAGGAACATGAAGCCGCTCTGTAGAAGCCACCAGCAAGAATTTCAGCAAAATGAACAATTGCGTAAGGCCTTTTCCACAGCTAGCTATAAACCCGCAGTTTTTCTAGGGATTTTCAGAATCCTCTTCACAGGACAAGGACACACACAAGCCTTCTTTTTCACCTCATGGTTTTACCTTAGCACTTAGATAATTCCATCAAAATCATGCCCAGAGCAGCCTCAGTCATCTTTCTTATCAAGGGAGAGAGAAAGGGGGAAAGGTTTCTCAGTAGCTCTTTGAGATGCATTCTGAGAGCTGAGGAAATGCTATGTAGATGGCGGATGCTGAGACAATGGTAGTGCTCCTTTGAGGACCCCATGCTCATTCTTGGGGGTGCCTTACTCCCCCCAGCTCTCTGAGAGAAGCCCACACTCATGTTCTCATGTGTGTATGCTTTCTCCTCGAGCACCCTTCGCTCCTAACCCTGTCCTTAAGCCTATGTTAAAGTGTGTTCAATAACAGCTTCAATTCAGCTTCAGAAACTGGCTCGTTCTGAGATCATTTCCAGTGTCAAAGCCACATATCCACAGTTGGCTCAGTCTAAGTTTCCTAAAACTCTGGAACAAGCTGCT
The DNA here is from genome assembly GCA_028658305.1 of Pachyuromys duprasi. Lineage (NCBI taxonomy): Eukaryota > Metazoa > Chordata > Mammalia > Rodentia > Muridae > Pachyuromys > Pachyuromys duprasi. Next base: position 22,066,897 of record CM053743.1, on the reverse strand, counting down.
GAAGGTGGCAGTGTGGAGTTGTGTTTCTGTCCCCTCCCTGCTGAGGCCATTCATCAATCTTTTTTTCCCCTGACCTCTTGTTGTTTTTCTCAGTCTGGTTAGAGATAGTAAATGCTTTGTCATCTGTCCTGTTGTAAGGTGTTCTACATATTTGCCTTTGCCTGTGGGCTTTTTTCTTATGGTCCTTGAACACTTCAGTTTTTGTATAATAAAAGTAATCTGAACTTTCAGGTGGGTGTTCTTGCACACATGTCCCAGAGACAGTTTTCTTGTGAGCATTTATCCTTTAAGTTTTCAACTTATCTGTACTCTTTCAGCACGCATTGTGCTATCTATATTTCTTGGCCTTTTCTTTCCTCTCCTTCTTTCCTTCCTCCCTCCCTTTCTTCCTTCCCTATCTCCTCTTTCTTCCCATACCTTCTTTCCCTTTTCTTATTGCCCTTCTCCTCCTCTCCTCTGACCAGTAGTGAGGCAAGAATTCCAACAAACTGAACAAGTGCTTGAGGTCTTGCTGCTTACAAACAAACTGCTAGTTTTCTGGGAATTTCTAGTAATTTCACCAGAATCGCCTTTATGGGACACAGACTGGTCTTCTTGTGTAATGATAGGTTTCATGTTTTCATCTTATCAGACCTTATTTGGATTCCATCCAAAGCATGCCCAGTACTTATCTCACCTATCAAGAGAGAGAGAGGAAGGGAAAATGTTTGTTAGCAGCCCTTTCAGAAGGGATCTGAGAGCCTCTGAAATAATATGCAGATGGCCAATCTTAAAACAACTGTAATCTTCCTTGAGGACTCCATACCCATTCTTAGGTGTGTCTTACTTCCTGCAACTCTCTCAGAGAAGCCCAACCCATGATCCTGGATTTCAGTTCTGGAGATTTAACTTAAGGGCTAGCATATTCTACGGGACAGCTTTGTCATTGTCCTGTATGTACTTCTTTATAGGATTTCGGGGATAAGCAACCACTTTCTGATTGGATTTAAGGCCTGTTCCATAGGAGGAAACATGTCTGTACTCTAAACATGTGCTATAAATCTGAACAAGAACTGATGGTTTGGGAGTTCACAGGCTCCACGTGTGATCCTACTCTTATCATTTAAATAGACATTTAAATGATAAAAAGGCTCTAAATTAGCCTTTCTCTGCTCATATATTTGTGTAGTTCTTAGACGTCATCAGGGGAATTTCCTTGTGCAACGGTTGGTGGTTAATGCAGAAATTCCCAACTGATCAAAGTGCAGAGGACACGTATCAGTAGGGTGCCCAGTCACAAATGGGACACCAGTATCACAAGCCCCATCCTTAAGTCTCAAGGACCATTTCAGAAGAAGAGGCAGAAATATTGTTAGCGCCAGAGGTCAGGGAAGACTGGATACGACATGACAGCTGTAGTCATTAATTCAAAGCAGCTATGGCTGCCTATGAAAGACCATGAGATGAAGGCAATCAGCAAACTGGAGTGTAGAATCACGAGAGGGCTATGGACAGTTGATGGTTTGGGGGTGTGTGGGAAGAATCAATTTTAAAGGTGTGACTTCTAGTGGGCCTACTGTGCTCCAGTGAAGTACCTCATACTCAGGAATATATAGACAGCACAAATTGGAGTCATATATTTTTTTTAAAAGTAAAGGACAAGAGACTGGGGAGTAGGGTAGAAAAGGTGGACCTGGGAGGAGGAATCAGGAGCAGAAATGGGAGTGGCGGTAACTGTGATCAAAATACACGGCATAGAATTTTCAAAGAATTAATAATTTTAAAAATACAAAGATTTGGTTGTGAGCCCTAGCATTTAATGTGTAAGTCATCTCTCCAGCCCAATGAAAATAGTTCTAAGAAGGTGGCGTCACCATGTATAGATATGGACTAGAACCCCTGCTCAGATGTTGCCCATGATAACTCATTGGTGAACTGAAGACCCTAGTAAGGGAAACAGGGGCTGTTTCAGTCTTGAACTTGATGGCTGACTCTTCGACCCTCCCCCATACATGCCAGGGAGTAACAGCCTGGCTAGATCCCGGGGGAGGACATTACAGCCAGCCCTGAGGAGACAAGATGATCTGGGGTCAGGTGGAAGGGGAGGAGATCCTTCCCTGTTGGTGGACTTGGAGGGGCGGGGAGGAGATGAGGGAGGGATGGGGAGGGTGGGAGGGAGTGAGGGAGGGGGCTATGCATTGGATGCAAAAAACCTAACCTGTGATTGATATAAAAATAAATAAATTTATAAAAAAAAGAAGGTGGCGTCACTTCATTTACTTCCTGAGGCTGAGGTTGCCTCATATGTACAGTGGTGAGAACCACGTGTTGGACAATTTCTGTATGTAATAGAGTCAATATATTTAAATACTTAGCAGGGTCTTTAACATATAGATTGTACCAAGTCAATAAGAAATGCTTTAAACTTGAGGGAGAGGGAGAGAGAAAGAGAGAGATGTTGATTTATACGGGCTGCGCTAGAGTTTAAACGAAAATAACACATCAATTTAATTACATGGGTACAGATGAAAGTAGCCAACTCTGCAAATCTCCCCCTCAGGTGTTCTTTACAGTTTATGTAGAGGATGAAAAGAGTCTTTTCTTAAGGAGCATGACAGGGATGGAGTGTGAAACTTGAACCTTATTCTGAATTTGCTAAATTATGCACTGGAGTGGAAGGTGCTCACAGGAGCTCTTGACTGGCTGTGGTGACAGTGCTGTATTTCAAAGCAATGAAAAGGGAAGGCTAGGATTTTATAGGTTTTCAAGTTTAGAGACTGTGAACACTACAGGTTTTTATTTGTTTGTTTTGTGTCTTTTTCCCCCAGACCTCCGATTATTGAAAGGTGATGATTAGGGGAGGATATTCACCATTGGCACCTTGAGAGACCTCCTTTCCGCACACAAGCCCACTCATTGTCATGCCCCGTATGCAGAGACTAGAGTGACCAGAGCTGTAGACAGGCTCTGGAGAGAACTGGTATTTTTTTTATACAACTATTGAGACCACAGCATGTTTCAGTTTCATAGTTGTGTTTCAGGGACAACAAGACGTAAAAAATAGCTGTGTATCTCCCTTGGTAAGTGGCATTCTGCCCAAATTGTGACAGCAACACTTTAGAGAATTTTTACCCAGGAACCTGTCCACCGTGTCTGACCAAGCCCCCTGGAAATGCTTTGCGATGCAGTTATGCCGTTAAAAGCTGGCTCAGGGATAGACAATGGATTAGAGGGATGAATTCATTTGAATAAAATTAAATTAAAGTTACTCACCACTTTTTTTACTGGGGAATCATTTCAGCATTTTGAGCCAGTAGCTGGAGCCTGCTCAAACTCTGAGTCTCTGTTGTTTACCCAGAAACAACTCAAGTGATGGTTGTGTCTGATGGTTGGCTTAGCTTCAAACTGCATAGCTGGAAACTTACAAATGACAACGATGTGTTTGCTAAGGTAGGTTAGGAAACTTATAGATTAAAATTAGTTTCCCCCTCTAAGAATGAGTTTGCCTACCTTTATTTTTTATTTGAACTGGTTGTTTATGTTAATTGGATGAATCTTATAGTATTTAAGCTTACTTTTAAACTACTTTCTAGGTTTGCTGATATGGGACATACATTCTAAGACCTCCTTAGAAGCTCTTGTTTGATTTCAAGTGTGTTTCTATTATCTCACTTGGAGTAGCAGTGCTTTCCTATATTCGGAACTTTAGGATCCAAAAGTAAAAGTATTGACTTAGGAACTTCCAAGTGAGTGAAAGGTGTGAGACCCTCCCGCTTTCTGTCCTGCCCTCTTTCTCCAAGGATTTCTCCAGCCCCTTTAGCTGTTCTGTTTCCCAACAGCCTTAGTGTTCAGACAAGCAGCCTCCCTATGACTGAATGGTTGCTCATGGCCATCATGTCTTCTTACTCATGACATCCTACTCTGATTGGTGAGGGCAGATGCCATTCCAAGTGCTTAATATTTTTGAACCTCACTCTCATCATTCCTGTCTCAAAACAACTTAAGAAAGTATTTGTTTTTCATTTATTTATGCATTCTTATGAGTTGACATCTTCAAGGAAAGTCAAAATTGACATCTTTCAAGCCTTGGAGAGCTCTTGAAACAATTCTGTAAGGTGAAAAGGATGCCAACAGGGTTGGCTGAACAGAAAGGACTTGTGCATCTCTTGGGAGTTGGACTTTGGGAGAGTTTCCTGGTCTGTAATAGTTTCTCCCCTCTATGTACTCCAAAACCTTATAATACATTGATTCCTTTGGATTCTTCTTCCAGCCCATGTGGATTTTCTCAAAAGCAAATATTTCGGGGAAAGAGGACAATACATTTAAATGACTTTAAATTATTGACCTAATTTGGAGATTTAGCACATGTAATGCAGCGACACAAATGCATTGAAAAGGATTGAAAGGTAACAGAAAACTAGGGACCATGACCATGTTTCAGAGCCTTAGAGCCCTTCAGGAAAGTTTGTGTAGAAGTAGGATGGCCAATAGTATAAGGATAAGTCCAGAGATGGAGGTAGAGGTCTGTGGAAGCCACTATATGCCTCCTTTCCTGTTGGCCCAGGTAGATTTTCCAGAGCCTGGTAGATAGTGACAGTATAATTGATTTTAATTATGTGATATGTCATCTTCCCATTAGTCATGAAAGTTAACAAAACAATAAACCAAACAACTAATTGTGGGAGGCCAGTGAAGGAGGAATTGTTCTTATGGTCCTGAGCTTCAACTCTCAAATGGAAAGTTGAAATAACTGACTTGGCTGGTAAGATGTAGAAGTGACAGCTGATGGACTCCTGGAACAGACACTGAGGTGATTTCCATGGAGCTGACTGGATAGCAGAGAGAGAGAATAACATTCCACCCTAAAGAGCCCGCCTCAATATTCAAGTCTGGAAATTGAGGTGGGCCAGTTTTCCCCTTATTTTACTTTCAGTGATTTTCTAGCTGCTTGTGACATCCATTCTCTCCTCCCTCTGTAGTTTATTCATCTATATGCCTTTCTGCATACGGACAGTACATACGCCATTTTAATACTGAGTACTAAGCTAAATGCTGACTAAAAGCTCTGGAAATGTTTAAAGATCTGTATTCTGCAAGACATAGCCTCATTGGGTCTCGTTTTCTTGAGAAGCTTTTACGTTACAGTTGTAGTGGATGTCGAAACACTGCTCAAAATCGGCTGCGTGTATATAGCATCCAGTTTCAGTGCTGAGAGGGCATGTAGAGAACTTAAGCTCGCCACACTCCAGTGTGAAGCCCCAATGCATCCTCCTGTTGTGTGTGTGTGTGTGTTTCCTAGCAATTAACAATCAAAGGACTAATTAGTCCCTTTGGTGCCCCAGTATCCTCATCTAACATCTGAGTTAGTGAACATACCGTGGGTTAGCATTGTGAGCCTGCAAACTTTTTGCAACTTCACTTATCAAAATGCACAGCCAGTTTCTCCTTCCCTTGACTTGGATTAGTCTTTGGACTTACTTGGTGACTAGAATAGAGATGGAAAGAACACAGTCGGAGGTCTGAAACTCAACTAGAAAGGAAAACTGCTGTAGGAAGCTCACTCTGGAAGCCATCAACCACCATGTGAAATGCCTGGCTGGCCTGAGGCTGCGATGGGAAGAGACCACCATGGAGCCATATGCTTTCCAGACTCTAGCTGCTTGACTCTCCCCAGCCTCAGGGCTGAACACGTGACTGGAATAGTGTCTAAGGAAGCTTCGGCTGATCACACTGTGACTGCAGCTATAGCAGGCGTGCTGGGCCAGCCACCCTTGCATTTTGCTTGTTGCTGTTTGCTTTTGCATTTAACGGCCCATAGCTGTTACTAATTGCTCTTTCTGGGTAGAAAGCTGCTAGGCGGCAGATTCCCAGCACAGTTACAGAGGCTTGAGCAGTTTTCTGATTCAAGGAAAAGTGCTGAATGTGCTCTCTGGTCAGTCTTTGCCACCCACCAGCTTGTGCCGTTGTTGTCTGGTTGATAACACAATTGCCTGGAAGTTCAATGTGATAGGCCCTGGGTTATCTTCAAGTGATTTTGATGAATATTAGATGAGGCCACAGGTTGAAATATATGTATAGGTGTATATATATGTGTGTGTGTGTATATATATGCCAATAAAGTCTATAAAAATGAAGTGTTACTATTGTTTAAAAAACATTTTTTATTATCTTATACTGGCAAAGAGTTTTGTCCTTGTGTTGGGCATTGAACCCTAGAGCGTCCTGCATGCTAGGAAAATTCGCTACCTGTAGCTAGCTCCTGTCCCCAAGAGCAATGTTATCTTTTTTCTCAAAAAAAAATTTTTTTGAGACAGGGTTTCTTTGTGTTGCCTTGGCTGTCCTGGACTTTCTTTGTAGACTAGGGTGGCCTTGAACTCACAAAGATCTGTCTGCATCTGCCTCCCTGTGTACTGGGATCACAGGCGTGCACCACTGCAGCCAGATAAGCATTGTTATCTTTTAGGAGACAAAAGATCTAATGCTTTATAAAAATCTGAACATCCTTAGAAACAGGAGTTTAAAAAAATCTGAGTTTAAAAAAATCTGAGTGGGACACATTTGGCTTGTGTGTAAAAAGTGGTCAAATTGACAATATTTATTAAAAATTAATCACAGAGAATAAAAGTTGGAAAATTTCTTTCTTGTTTTCTTTTCATGCTTTTGTAAACGGTTACAGTACAAAATATGTTTTAGATGGTTCAGTGTTGACTATTAGATCTATTTTAACATTTATGTATGTTATTTATGTGTGTATGCATATACTTACAGACATATATATATATATATAACATATCTTAATAAAATAGTCAAAACTAAACCAGCTGAAGTATGTGTGAATATGGGTTCAGGCAATGAAAGTGAAAAGGGACAGTGAGAGGAAAGGAGAGTTATTGAGGAACCGAGGAGAATGGACTATGTATGACATGAGAGGCAAAAGGAGGCTCCTAGCAGTGGAAGAATATCAGACAGGACGAAGGGACTGGGAGGAGAGGAGAGGGAGGCAAAATCAACAAAACAAATTAGTATAGCATAATACTTTGTATAGTAATTAAAAATTTTTAAATTTTATTTTTATTAATTACAGTTTATTCACCCTGCAACCCAGCTGCAGCCCCCTCTTCCATCCCCTCCCAATCCCACCCTCCTTCCCTCTCCTCTTTCCCAGTCCAATGATAGGGGAGGTCCTCCTCCCCTTCCATCTGACCCCAGTCCATCAGGTCTCATCAGGATTGGCTTGTTTGTCTTCCTCTGTGGGCTGGCAAGGCTGCCCGCCCCCTTCAGGTGGAGGTGATCAATGAGCCAGCCCATGAGTTCATGTCAGAGAAGGTCCTGTTCCTATTATTGGTCCTGTTCCTCTTGCACACTGAGCTACTTCTGTGCAGGGGTTCTAGGTTATTTCCATGCATGGACCTTGTTTGGAGTATCAGTCTCAGAAAAGACCCCTGAGCCCAGACTTCCTGGTTCTGTTGTTCTCTCTGTGGAGCTCCCATAACCTCCAGGTCCCTCCATCTCCCCCTCCTTCACAAGACTCCCTGCACAATGCAAAAAGTTTGGCTATGAATCTCAGCATATGTTTTGATAACCTGCTGGGTAGTCTTTCAGAGGCCCTCTGCGATAGGTTCCTGTCCTGTTCCCTGTTTTCTCCCTCTTCTGATGTCCATCTCGTTTGCCTTTCTGAATGAGAATTAAGCATCTCATCCAGGGTCCTCCTTCTTGCTTAGCTTCTTTAGGTGTACAGATTTTAGTATGTTTATCCTATATTATATATCTAATATCCACTTATAAGCGAGTATATGCCATGTATGTCTTTCTGCTTCTGGGACACCTTACTCAGGATGGTCTTTCCTAGATCCCACCATTTGCATGCAAATTTCATGATTTCTTTGTTTTTAATTACTGAGAAGTATTCCACTGTGTAAATGTACCAAATCAGTAAACTTTAGAATAATAGAAAAGATGTTATCTCAGAATCTTTTTTTGTAGTTACCTGCATTTAGACATGTCATCCACAGGGTGGAGGCAAAGGGCTTTATTTGAAATAGGTTAAGTTCCCAGTCTTTGTAGTACAGCATACAACAGGTATAATAACCCATTCTGATCTCGAAGACTGTGGAGCCAAGCATTTAATTTATACTTCAAAAAAGCTTTCTTATAGGCTAGAAAAATATAAAAATCTCTACCTCTAATCTACAGACAGGTAGCAGATGCTTGGCAGTAAACTTAAGTTATGAAGGTTGGAGCACTCGGGCTGGACAGATGGCTTTGCTCACAACCAGTGACTGACAACTAACTAAGGAAAGAAAGAAAAAGAAAGAAAGGTGGAAAGGGAAGTACTTTTTATATTTGATTACCCATGATTGGGAATGCTTAGCGGAAGATGAAAGTGTCAGTGGATGAATGTTGATGGCGCAGTGGCAGCTGCGGATAATTCAGCTATATGCGTTCACCCTTGCTGAAGTATGACCAGCCACTAAGCCAACAGGTGAGAGCGACGAGCTGGCCGCTCTCAGAAATTTCCCCTTTCCCAGTTTGGCTAAGATACGGTGGTACAGTGGGTCTTGCTCAAGCCTGATCAAATCTGAACCTCTGAGGGTGGCTTGCGAGGGAGAACTTTGTATTTCAGAAATCTAACTTGAGTCAGAGCCCAGCTTCAGGCAAGGCTCTCTAAAGGGGGACTGGAGACCTAACAAGCAACCATCCTAACCTCTTTGGTTCCTTCTAGCTATTTCTTTCCCAATGGAATTTGATAAATGTCAGATCTGATCAAATTCTTGTGTTGCTTTAGATTATTGCCCTTGAATTAAAAATGTATAAAAGCTTTCCTCATGTTTTAAATTTTAAATCTCTAGACTAGGGAGCCTTGCTTCTGAAGAATTTCATCCTGAGGATAATAATAAACTAATCATTGTGGAGAGTGTGTAAGACCATTAAGGTCACGTGTGAGAACTTCCGGTGTTATGTTCTAAGCGTGCAGAAAGCATGGTAAGAACTGCAGTGTAAAAGAATTTAAACTCTATGAAGGATGACAACAGAAAGCTCTGTGCTTGCTGAATTTTATACATCAGCCTGAGCAGACTTTGGTGAGAATTTGGTAAAAGATGAACATAGATGCTGTGGTGTGATTAACATTTGCCATCAGCCAACTTCAAGTAAAGGAGAGAGACATCCAATTCGTTGCACATCCTGAGAGATGAAACAGAAGTTTCCAGGCAAGGAAGGATTCTATCTAAATTCTGTGATGCCAAATCCTTCCCCAGTGTCTATACTGTAAGCCTGCCCTAAGGATGGTAGACTTACCAGCTTCACAATGGGATAAGCCAATACCTTAAAACAAATTTATCCACTGTCATTCCCTAGAAGAACCCTGGTGTAACTTATGCCATTCTTAGAAACACAAAAGTCTCCATATCAAGGATTTGAATAAAGTTGATGCCTGGAGTTATAAATTATTGAAAGCTTATATAAAAAATTGCCTTGTGGAGTCATTCATGGTTGACGTTAGACAAAGATGGGAAATCTTAATGTTGGGCAGCACTGACGGGTTTTCCCATCAAAAGACAACTGCTTCCTAGGAGTTGAAACAGCAAGGACGTGATTACGAACATAACAGCTACACCTAAAATTTATGCTAAAATGCTGGAACGTCAAGTCAGTGATTCTTACCATAAGAAAACACAGTGAAGATGAGCGCAATAAAACTCACCACTTCAGTTAGCTATGTTAAATTTACCAGCTGCTTGGTGACCAAAGTGGTCAGTTCTACCTAATCAAGCATAGAAATACCTGAATAAACTGGAGCTGTTTGTAGTAGTTCATAAATGATTTGTGAGCGCAATTTCTCATCTGAAAACAGGGCGTGATTTCCCCAAAATTGACAGAACAACAATTCTGTGCAGCACTCACACAAAGGGGCTAGTAGATAAATAAATCTGGGAAATGGCCACTTATATACAATAAATTATGGCTCCCTGAAGAAGAGGTATACCTTCCAGGCAAATTTGATTCAATAATCTGTCCTTCAAATATGCCCAGTAGTCTTATAGGCAGTGATAATTGGGAGTTCTACCTGTCCTGCTTTCTGCTTCCTATGACCTTGAGCACCAGCTCCTTTTGGAGTCTGTCCTCTCATATTTTATCAATGATCTACTACTTGGAATTATTTGAAACCTTAGTAAGGCCTTGTTTTTTGTGAAAAATAATTTTTCAAAAGTCTGAAATGTTGCCTAGCTTTGTAGTAGATAGTTGGTTTTTGACCTTGTGGCACCTCAAGGATGCCATTTGAAGTTAATTTCTCATTTCGGAACCTTTATATCCCACAGAGCTGGGGTACACTTTCTACCACAGAGACTGCTGACGGTTCCAGTCCATTGGCAAAGGTGCAGGCACTTCACTTGGTGTGATTAATGAGCGTGTTGGAGAATGGCAGTGTTGATTTTGCTTAACTCAATTTTTATATGGTACATCTCATTTTTACTGTGTTAACTACATCTACCATGAGATGACTTCAAATTCCCTACTGCAACCAACTCTATATAGAGAAGGCATTTATTAGCTTCACAGACTTATTTATTTCAAAAATATGTCTGTCTTCCAGGAAGAATATAGAACCAGGGGAACCTTCATTTTCTCAGACCAAAGAACACACACACGCACGCACGCACGCGCGCGCTCAGAAATTCACGCATATTTTAAGTACATGGTAAATCAAGCTAAACTGAAAATTTGTGAAATTCCACAACTTATCTTGCTCTATTGTTCTCAGGAGTCATTAGCAAAAGTAAAAGCCCAAACCAAAATTAAATCAAAGGAAAGCAAACCAAACCAAAACCACATACCTCCCCTCTCCATGCTCAGGAGAACTTTCATTTGCAAGGGGTATAGCGACTGTGGAATTAACTGCTGCCGCTCACAGCTGGACAGGAGAGGGCGCTCCCAAAGAGGTATTTTGCTTTTAAGAAGTGATATGTTCCAGGCTGTTAGTTAGCAAGCAAACTAACTTTTCCTTAATGGTACCTATAAAGTCTGAAAAAATGTCAGGGAATGGAGCCGAGCCTGCTGGGGATTGCAGAGTTGATGCTGACCCTGGGAGTCTTTTACAGAAACAGCAGAGGTCTGGTGAGAAGCCTAGATTCTGTGCCTGGCTAGAGCTGTGTGGATCACTCAGCAACCATTCTGAAGATGAACGTTACTCTCTGTTGTACTTAGGGTTTGCAATGTATTTCAATTTATTTTTAATAATTTACCACAAACATTGTAGCTTGGGAAAATGTAATTATCTTGGTGGTCCTCTTGTGGTCTTGGGGTGATTTGGCTGTCAGTGGTAATTTTTCAGAGTGGTCCAAGCTCTAGGTCTGTGAGAAAATGGGATAAAAATGGTGCATTAGAGAAATGTCATGTACATACAAGGTCATATTATTTTTGTTTTCATGGTAAAGATAAGCCTGTCTGCATGACCCATATAACCTATATAGCCCACAGGGGTAGGGTGCTTAGAATTTAAGGTAAGGAGTTCCCAATACCCAGAGCAAACATTGCTATGCCAAGTACATAGTTGAGTGAAGTCTGTCTGCTCTACAGGAATAGCTGCTGTCAGAGCAAAAGGGAAGCAATAGGGAACAGCCCTCAGTATAGTTTGAGTTTTGACCATCCCACAGAGGTCATGTGGTCGTATGTGGGACAGTTTTAAGTCAGCTTGCCACAAGCCGAAATCTTCGGAGAGGAGGGAGCCTCAGTTAAGCAAATGCTTTAGTAAACTCAAGCTGTAGACAACAACCCTGTAGAGCATTTTCTTAATTAGTGATCATTGGGGGAGGGCCAGCCCACTGTGGGTGGGGCCATCCTTGGGGTTGTGGTCCTGGCCTCTATAAGAAAGCAGGCTGAGAATGCCGTGGGGTACTGAGCAAGCCAGTAAGTAGTGCCCTTCCACGGCCTCTTCATCAGCTCCTGCCTCCAGGTTCCTGTCACATTTGAGTCTCTGTCCTGGCTTTCTTCGGTGATGAGCTACTTTGTGGAACTGTAAACCTGATAAACCCTTTCCTCCCCAACTTGCTTTTGGTCGTGGTGTTTCATCACAGCAATCGGAACCTGCCAAGGACAAGCCCCAGAGTGACTTGTGGGGAAGAGATTGAGCCTTGGAGACAGGGAGTGAGGCAGGAGGTTCTTAGGTCACTAAGGATCAGTGTGTCCTTAAAACAGAAAAAGGGACTCTCGGCTCTTCCTCCTCCTCTTTCTCTCTTTGGATTCTGATCATGAGGCCAGAAGTTTACTAGGCCGTGTGTTCCCCATTGCTGCCGAATGACACCTGCACAGAATCCTAAAAGCAGTGGAACCACATGAAATTTATGGGAGAGAACACTTCAAATAGTGAAATCCTAAAAGCAGTGGAACCACATGAAATTTATGGGAGAGAACACTTCAAATAGTGAAACGAAATGGACCTTTTCTTTTAATAAGTTGATTATCTTGGGTATTATGTTAAAATTATGAAAAACTGAACACTAATGCCCCTTGTCATACAATTGAGATAAGAGTTCAGTGTTTTTTACTTTAGTAAGACACCATTTTGGGTGTGAGTTTGTTGGGTTTTTTTGTTGTTGTTTTGTTTTTTGCTGTTATTATTACGTTGTTCGTTTTGTTTTGGTTTTATTTTTGTATATAAGATTTTTGTTTGCATTGTGGCAAAATACATTTGCCCTTGTTCTTTTTTTCTTTTCTAAAAATACTCAGAAAGAAAAAATCTTCACCTCCTACTATGTTCACAGAGTTTATGTCTTGGCGAGAGGAGGAGACAGAAGACACAGACATACCTAATGTAAGTGTCATTTCTCTGGTCTCTGTCACATGGTGAGTAGTCTGTGCAGGATGTGATTCTAGTATCTAAGATATTTTCACCTATAAGGTGAAGAAATTCTTTTGTGTTGGCACCCCAGCGAGCACTAATTTGATTTCTTGCCTGGCTTTATAGGATTGAAAAACTTACTCCCTGTCCAATAAATCATCAGTTTGTGGGTTTGAAGGCTCACCTAAGAAGATAAATGTCAAGATAACAATTCCAGTTAAGATACTGTTTTAAAGTAGGAAATAGAATGGGCCTGTTAACTGCATAAGAGATAATTCAGAAGATAGATGTCAAGATGACAACTCCAGTTATGGCAACACTCTATAAAATAGAATGTGTCTGTCGACTGTATAAGAGATAAATCAGAGGGTAACTGGAGATGAGAATACCCAGAGACAAAAGAATTCAGCTTGCATTCAAGTCTCTCACTAAAGACTGGTCAGCTTTCTGTGAAAATGAATTGTTTTCTGTGACTTATAAAATATGTGATACAATTCTAGATTCTTTGGTGATGTGATTTACATGTACTTACCCAAGACAGTACATATGCACTGTATCAGGACTGCAGGATGTCTCTCATTTCAGCATCAATCTGATGAGGAAACAGAATGTTCTATAGTTTATCAAGTACTTTACTTGTAGGCTAATGGATCATAAAAAGTGTACTGCACTTTGAAACCTCATCAGGGAATAAGGTTCTTGCCAAAATGGGGAGAAACCAGACCTAACTGCAGTTTCTTATCCTAGCTCCCCAAGGCTATTGGCAGTTGTTTCTGTTTGCTAGATTTTAGTGAACAACTCTATCAATAGCAGCCATTTTCTGACTCCAAGGGTCAGAAGTGTTCTGTTGAATTGTTCTCGCCAAGGTCCAGAAATGGAGTGGGGACAGCGACCAAGGTCCGGATCTATCACACATTCAGTTAAGGTCAAAACAAAAGGCAGTGTTACTCTGACCTTTGGTGTCTTCTAAACAAGTTAAATGGCTGCTGGAGAACAATAGGCACAGTGAGTACATGTGGGATTCCTGTATTCTGACAACGGCCAACACACATCTGGTGGAGTAAGGCAGGGACAGATTTGTTAACTGAGATAAGAGAATAATCCTTCAATATCTTGTAAGTCAGTATAGGCCAGGTCTAACATCAGTGAGGCTAAACTGGGCTCCCTTTTCTCATATTTCAGTCTCTATAAAGATATATATATATATATATATATATATATATATCATATATATATGAGAGAGAGAGAGAAGAGAGAGCACAGTATGGCTTCTCACTGTGGCCTATAGGAGACAACCAACACATCTTAGTAGTAGTTAATAGGGAAGCACTGCATCTCTTGTAAAAAGTTTAAAAAATATTGATGCAGAAGCTGTGGCGATGTGTTTCAAGGAAAGAGAGAGGAGGAAGGGGCAGAGGAAGAGTGAGAGCCAACTGACAGTGTTTGAAGAAAAGGTTGGTATTTAAAAATGATTACCACTTTAACATTAAAAAAAATCTTTCTTTACAAAATAATTCTTATGGTGAATAAGCACCTATGTGTCCATTTCCTTATTATACTAAAACATATTAAAGTTAGCCTTTTACAGTTAAAATATAAGATATGGGATTACCCTGCCTCTCTACAAGTATTTCTGTTAATCAGTCTACCTTCCTGTATGTATATAATAGCTACACACACATGCACATGAAAGAAATGCTCATAAAGTGATGTGTGCCCCATGTAAAGTGGCCTGTGACATTTGCACTCTTTTTTTTTTTCATTTTTAAAACCAGTTCCTGGGTCATAACCCACAGATCGAAAAGCACTTCCGCCTTTCCTGTGTTGACTGCATTCACAAACCTTGTCTTTATATATTTAAATTTTTTCTTAAAATTTTTTCATGTAATATATTTTAAGTATATTGTTTCCCCACCTTCAACTTCTCTCAGACCCTCCCTGAGTCCCTAAGCAGCCAATTTCACTCACTCATTCATTCATTCACTCACTATCGGTCCTCTTTCCTCTAGAAAAAAAAAAACCAATAAAAAACAAAAATCAAAACGAACTGCAAAGAATCAACAAGACGAAAACAAAACAAAGCAAAACAAAAAGCACACAAGAAAACATGGAGTCACTTTGTGTTGGCTAACTCCTCCTGGGCATGGCTCCTTCCCCAGCCCCTATCCCTCCCCTTGGGACTCAGCCTCTTGATGCTGACCCAGTCTCCCAGGTTCTTCCTGGTGAGTCCTCTCAGCCTTTTCTTCTGTCCCCTCCAGCCGTTTGTGGCTCCCCTTTACCTGCAGAACGGTTCTCGACCCCACACCCACCACGCTTGGCTGGGTCCCAGAGTGGGCAACCACAACCAAAGAACCCACACCCACCCAACACAGACAAGACAAACCTGGCTTCTCAACGCTTGCAACACTTCACACGTTTTGCAGACATCTCCCTTTGCTTCTCAGAGAGTACCACCTGGAAACTGTTTCCCTGCCTTTCTTTACCGAGACGACCAGCAAGGTCACCACCACCCTGGAAGGTCTGTCACATGTGCGCACACTTGAGGGACATTCAGAACAAGTGACGGAGCGCAGGAGTTGCGGCGTACTCTTGCCCTAAGAAGCCGAGGCAAGGCTTTCCTACCTGTGAGCTGCAGTACAGAGGGGGTGAGTTTACGGAGCAGCACTTGGAGGCGAAGTCCGAGTGCTTGTCCACCATGTCTTTCACCTCTGCTGGAGAGGCAGTGGGCATTTTTGTCCTCAGTCGCTCAGCCAGTCTGAAAAAAAAAAAAAAAAAGAGTTCTCTGTAAGGTTGAGCTGGAGGTATTGTAGAGACGTGGCTTAAGCAAAGTGACAGCTATTTCAGCTCATGTACAGTGGAAATAGAAATACTTGCCTGTCTTAGGAAACTCTGTTTGTTGAATGGATTCTGGGTGAGCCACGTTGAGGTTAGAACTGAAATCTATGCCCTGTACAAAGTCGCGCAAGCAAACGGAAGTTGCCGCTGAATTTGAAAGTCAGTTGTTCTCCTTTTGGTAGCTTATTACTTCAACACAGGTGATGCCTTTTCTATTTTTCCCTGGCTTTTCAGTTTTCTCCATCGTTAAATTTCAAGTCACTTTAAAAATGTGTCCTTCAGTGGACTTGATTTCAGCTCATACTTTCTCTTTTGTGTGCCTCAGTTTACCGACTTTGGAACTCACTATGTGAACACACTGAATTAGGAGCAGAACCCATTGGCTGCTGTTCCCAGGTGTTTCAGTAGTCTACTTTCAAGATGCCGACAGGACTCAATACCTCTTGCTGTTTTCCAGCTTGAACTATTCATGATCTTGGTGCCACTTCACCTTCACAGTGGGCCACTTAGCTTGGTTTATTATTTTCTCCAAGTAGGCTCCTACACCCATAGTGAGCAGCACGGGGTAAGGAGGGAAAACACTTTCAAGAACAAGACTTTCAAGCACTAAGGAATACTGCATGGGGGTCCCTGAGGAGATGGCCTGTTCTGTGGCTCTTTAACAAAATCTTTTGGGGAATCTGTGTGTTTACTTGAGTCCTATATTCTCACTGATTTAAAGTGGACATTTATTAAACAAGATGGAAGATGGCACAGTCTTTCTAGAGATTTTCTCCCAAGAACCCATCACTATGTCTTTCATTTTTATCATTTAATTATTTTTATTTTTATTTTATTAATTACAGTTTATTCACTTTGTACCCCCCCGTACCTCCCTCCCTCCTCCCCTCTCCATCCCACCCTCCCTCTTCCCCACCTGTGTCCCTCTTCCAGTCCACTGATAAGGAAGGTCCTCCTCCCCTTCCCTCTGATCCTAGTCTATCAGCTCTCATCAGGACTGGCTGTATTGTCTTCCTCTGTGGCCTGGCAAGGCTGCTCCCCCCTCAGGGGGAGGTGATCAAAGAGCAGGTCAATCAGTTCCTGCCAGACACAGTCCTTGTCCCCATTACTATGGAACCCACTTGGATACTGAGCTGCCATAGGCTACCTCTGTGCAGGGGTTCCAGGCCATCTCCATGAGTGGTCCTTGGCTGGAGTATCAGTCTCAGGAAAGACCCGTGGGCCCAGACTTTTTGGATCTGCTGCTCTCCTTGTGGACCTCCTGTCCTCTCCAGGTCTTACTATCTCCCACTTCTTTCATAAGATTCCCTGCACTCTACCCAAAGTTTGGCTATGAGTCTCAGCATCTGCCTCGATACCCTGCAGTGAAGAGCCTTTTAGAGGCCCTCTGTGGTAGGCTACTGTCCTGTTCCCTGTTTTCTCCCTCCTCCGACGTCCATCCTCTTTGCCTTTCTAAACAGGGATTGAGCATCTTAGCCAGAGTGCTCCTTCCTGATTAGCTTCCTTAGGTGTACAGATTTTAGTATGTTTATCCTATATTATATGTCTAATATCTGCTTATGAGTGAGTATATACCCTGTGTGTCTTTCCGTTTCTGGGATACCTCACTCAGGATGATCTTTTCCAGTTCTTACCATTTACCTGCAAATTTCATGATTTCCTTGTTTTTTATTGCTTATCAGTTGAGGAATGGATACAAAAATTTGTATCAGTTGAGGAACGGATACAAAAATTGTGGTACATCTACACAATGGAATATTACTCAGCGATAAAAAACAAGGAAATCATGAAATTTGTCTTTCATTTTTGTGGTCAGTTATTGTATTATTAATTTCTACTTACAATGAAACCTTTACTCTTTAATTGAGAAAAATAGCTGTTGCACCATGTTGTTGATAGGCAGCATGTTTATTTACAGTTTATAAGGAACACATGCTGGTGATGGTTGGCCTCAGGCCAGCATGAAACCTCAGTTCTTGTCAGAGAACAAACATCGGCAGATAACTCCAGATAACATGACCTACTGTATGCTCATGTTGCCATTTTGAATCAAGCCCCTGCGGATAATTTATATTCTTGTGGCCATGTTCTAATTGGCCACTCACCTAAGGCTCCTGACATACCTTGTACCCTGGAAAAAGAGTTATGGCTACCCTTTAAAACATTTAAAATTGCAAATTTTCTTCATCTTTCCCTCACAGCATCCTAAATTTTCACTTCTACTTTTCTGTCACAGAACTGGGCAAGCTCAACAGACACGTTTGGAGAATAAAGCCACAAAGCCAGCCACTTACTTTTTCTTGTACTCAGTAAATGTGTTTTCAGAATAATCTGCACACATTTCCTGCCCCTTTTCAATGAAGGAAGTTAGTTGCTTCTTCAGCAGAGGACTCTGTAAAATAAATATTACTCATCAGCATCCCTTGTGTAGAAATACTGTCCCGTGAGGCCATTAGATCTGAATTACATTTCCCTGCCCAAGGTATCAGCAAACACTTTCTTTTTCTTTTCTTTCCTTTTTTTTTTTTTGCATAAAGCCAGTTAGTAAAAATTTTAGCCTTTGAAGGTCACATAATTTCTATTACAGATATCCTTTTCTGCACAGTAGCAGGGGAAAAAAACACATATGATGAACAAAGTGCATGCTGGTGCTCCCATGCATTTCAATGGCCACTGCAAATTAAATTTTACTTAATTTCCACACATGAGTTATCAATCTTTCTTTGACTTTTTTTTCCCACAGTAAGCACAAATATACCACAAACCATGTTTTCATTATTAGCTTACAGGAAATATTTAAGTAGGCAGTGGACCAGGTTTGACCCCTCATCTTCAGTATGCCAATCTTGGCCTACATTATGGACAAAGAACCTTAGCAGAGTCTACCTGAGTGCTGAAACAGGCTGCGGAGTCTGGGCTGTCACAGCACTCCCTGAGGGTCTTCAGCATGGTCTCCAGCACTTTGCTGAGGAATGCTTCTGGAACCTGAGTCCTTCTGCTTAGTTCAAATGTATACCTGGCAGAAGAGGAGAGTAGGAACACCTTATTCCTGCTTGTTGTGTTGTTTTGTTTGAGGCGGTCTTACTCTGTACAGCCCAGTTCTTCCTGGAACTCACAGCGCAGTTAACAGGTCCTTCTTCATCCTGAGACTTCCTGCTTCACTTCCTGCCTCAGTCTTCCTAGTGCTAACACCGCAGGCATCTACTGGAATGCCCGACTTTTCTTTATTTGTTAACTCTTTTGAATTTTATTTAAAATGTAATCCCCCTTCTCCTCCCTGAAACCCTTCCCAAGTCTGCTCTACTCCCTCTGTTTTAAGCTGCTGGTTTAGCAGCTGCTTTGATATTTAAATCTCAGCGTGAACACTGGCTTTACCAGGCCTTCTCTGAAGTCAGGGAAGAATTTGCAAGTCCATCGCCTTTTGTTTTGTGACAGCAGCTGGGATAGTTTGTCAAAACCACACCTCTTGTTTCACCTCCTTGTGATTTTAACTCATTGTGTTGGGCTGTTTAAAAAAAATAAAACAAGGCTGGCTGGCGGCGTACTTGGCATCTTGGCTGACTAGTTTGTCGTGACTGCCAGAGCCTCTCGGAAGGTCCCATGGGTTGTGTAGTTTATTAATTTCAATCCTCACTCCTGATTCAAGAACCGTTCAACTCTGCTGGCAGGCCCCAGCATACAATAGAACACATATAAACATATCATACTACTT
>CM053743.1:22027803-22047433 GCA_028658305.1 Pachyuromys duprasi | reverse complement strand
TTTTTTCTATTTAATCTCTTTTTAATATCAATACTGCTAAGGAAGGAACAGTCTAAGTTTGATGTTCTACTTGTTATCAAATGGTTATTCTCCAAAAGTTTGATAAACTTTTAGGTTTTTTTTTTTCTGTGACTTAGGATAGAATATAGTCAAACTGGGAGATAACATGACACATATTAATTTTGCCATGATATGTATTATATGTATGGAACACTATAAGACATTTTATAATAGAAATATTTATTTCTTTCATTTTTTCATTTTTTGTTTTCTTTCTTTCTCTTTCTTTCTTTCCCTCTCTCTTTCTTTCTTTCCCTCTCTCTTTCTCTCTCTTTCTTTCTGTTTTTCTTTCTTTCTCTCTCTTTCTCTTCCTCCCTCTCTTTCTTTATTCCTTCATTCTTTCCTTCCTTCTTTCTTTCTCTCTTTCTATCTTTCTTTCTCTATTTCTTTCTTTCTTCCTTCTTTCTCTTTCTCTCTCTTCTTTCTCTTTCCTTCTCTCTTTCTTTCACTCTCTCTTTCTTTCTCTCCTTCTCTCTCTTTATTCCCTCATTCTTTCCTTCCTTCCTTCTTTCTTTCTCTCTTTTTATCTCTCTTTCTCCCTCTTTCTTTCTTCCTTCTCTCCTTCTTTCTCTCTCTTTCTTTCTTTCTTTCTTTCTTTCTTTCTTTCTTTCTTTCTTTCTTTCTTTCTTTCTTTATTTATTTTTTTCTTTCTTTAAGAAAGGTTTCTCCATGTAGCCCTGGCTGTCCTGGCACTTCCTTTGTAGACCAGGCTGTCCTCAAACTCACAGAGATCCACCTGCCTCTGCCTCCTGAGTGCTTAAAGTGCCACCACTACTCAGCTTTAGGTGCCTTTCTTAGTGGCCACCTCTGCACTCAGCAAGTCATTGTCATTCTCACGTCAGCTAAGGAGCAAACTAAGTCAGAAAGGCTGAGCCCCTTTTGCCTATGCACACTAACCTCAAGATGCAGATTAAAGAACCATGGGCTCTTCCTTCCTTATCCAAGTTTAAAGACTTGGTGTCATTTAAACTCCTTAACAGACACTTAAACTCGATAGAACCGTATAAAGAGACTTGTGTTTGAAAAGAGGGACAGCTTACTATCGTTCAGTCTGCCCCCCTGTGGAGATGCACAGCACACACCACTCAACTTACTGGTCCATGGCTTGGGTGGTACCCTGACCACACAGTTCTTTGTTTGTGGGCAACTTGATGGCTGGCAATTGAAGTGGTTCGGCAGCTGGCATGAAGTAGGTGCACATAAAGATGTTCATTGGTGTTTGCTCTTGACAGCACTCTTCAAACTTAGAATTCTTTTTGGATAAGTTGTTGCAGATTTTTATTGTGTGTTCAGGAAGCTACAAAGAGAATGATAGATCTATGCAATTAGTTTTCTTATTGGTCTAGCTAAAAAATAAAACCTAGGCATTCAATCCCTGATACGACATTGATAAATATCACTGGAAATGCTCTTAGAAAACAAATTAATACAATACTTGGGAGAGGAGTTTGTTAATACATAAGAGTTTATCACATAAAGTCCAATTTCACCTCTAAGAGAGAGTGTGTGTGTGTGTACATGTGTGTGCCATTTACGAAAATTTCACATTGAACCCTAGAACTTCATGTTAATAAAAACCAAGCAGAATACTCTATACTTAAAATAATTAGGATAAAAAGTTCTATAATGGCACTGCTTAAAATACTGAAAAAGTCTACACAAATACAGTGACTGGAGATTAGTTAAAAATATGATGTACCACAGGAGATGATGTAATGCATACAATTGACAACCAAGTAGGGTCCTATTGGCCATCACATATCAGTAAACAAAGCATCTATTCACACAATTGCATATTTTTCACGGAAAATGACTACACACTTTAATGCATCTATGCTAAATGTCAATAAGACTTTGGAGACTGATTTTCATATAATGTAATCATCTGAATCTATATCAACTTGAGAATATTATGCAAATTTGATATGCTTACCAAATTGTACAAAGTACACTAAAAACATTGCCAACTTGGATAGTGTCATCACTAATAAGACTTCATGCCATAAGTGAATTTTAAATTGTCTTCAATTTGAATATAATACTGACAGCTTTAATTAAATTTGAATAATTGTGTGTGGGTAATGGATACTCCCCACAGTGCAACGCTTGGGAATCTGGGAACCTTGTCCTTGAATGTATGTGGATTTTGTCACTGGTTGAGGGGTCCCAAAAAACTGACCCCCATTAATCCATTTCCTCATCTGTGAGTCAACGTTTGGGATGTATTTATATTTTATAAATGCCGGTAGGGATGCTAGAAAAATACACATGAAAAGCAGCTTAGAAGACTGGCTGGCAGTCCTTCACAGAGCAGCATGTGATGATCACGTGGACCACCTCACCTCTTTGGCCATGCAGTCCTCCGACATAGACTCACAACATCTGGACAGCGTTTCAGTAAGGTCTTCAGCCAATGGTCTAACATTCTCAAGGTTTGCAGTTGGCACTTTTTGGGCGAGTTTTATGAGATGGCTACATAGTTTAAAATAATATAAAATATTGTTAGCTAACTAATATACTTTGTTTTCTAGTTTTCATTACAGACATGCTACTAAGAGGAAGAAAGCAGTCTTTGGCGTCAACACGTGTGTGGAGCACATCTGCCACGTGACCTACGCTACACACTGCAGTTACAGTATACTCAAGATGAAGCCATCCTCAGGGAAGGTTTTCAAAATTTCAGCACTGACACATAGCTTCCCTTCCAGCCAGATCTTCACATGGACTGAAAGCAGTTCACAATACTAGTGTGGCATTCTGCTGTCTTTTAAGATGTTTTATAAAATCTCCTTTAATTCAGCATTTTTGTCACTGAATTATAGAATCTTTATGTATTCTGAAGATTACCTTCTGGTTATATATATATATATATATATATATATATATATATATATATATATATATATAGTGTTTTCCCTAGTTGTCTCTTTTTTTGGTGATTATATCCGCAGGATAGAAGTTATAAAGTTTGATATAGTTACTTTTGGTTTTGCTTTTCTTACTTCTGTTTGAGCATCATATCTAAGGAATCTTGTCAAGCCAATTTCCCCCTGTTTTCTTCTGTGAGTTTTAAAATTATAGATATTACATTTAGGATTTTAATGGCGTAAGGTAAGGGTTCAGCTTCTTTCTTATACATGTGGATATCTAGTTTCTCAACAGTGTAACAGAAATTAGCTTTTCCTGCTGCATACTCTTAGCATCTTTGTAGAAAATCATTTGACCAAATATGCTAGTTTAATTCTGGACCTTCTATTCTGCTCAGGGACCTATACAACTTGATTATTGTTGCTTGGCAGTTGTTGTAAACCTTACTGTTATTTTTCTCAAGTGTTTTGTCTATCTGGAGTGCTTTGCGATCCCCTTACGATAAATTCTTAATTTCTAGATGGCGATGAAGTCTGACTCTGGGCTAATTGTTTAAATTCAGGTGATGGTGCTAGAAAGTGGTGGAATCCTTGAGTGCTGGGTCTTCCTGGGAAGTCTTTAGGTCATTTGGAGTTGACTTTTAAAGGATATAGTAGAACCTCCTCCACCCCTTCTAGCCATTTACTTCTCTCTAAGAGGTGGTTGTTTGCTCTACCATATGCTGTCATTTAGTGTGCCAACAGAGGCCAAAATAATGAGGCCAACTTGCTATAGACTGAAACATTAAAAGCCGTGAGGGAAAACAAACAATTCTCTTTATAGGTTGATTACCTTAGGTGTTTGTTACAGTAATAACCCTTTTCTTTAAAAAAATGCCATTATGGCATTAAGAGATTGACTTGACTATATACATTGCTTTAAATAAAACAGCATTTTATTTTATTTTTACTATTTACTAATTTGTTTTTTGAGACAATGTCTCACAATGTAGCCCAGTTTAGCCTAGAACTCACTATTTAGCTTAGGCTGGCCTTGAGCTTATGACTACCCTCTTGCCTAAGCCTCCCAAGTTGCTGGTATCGTAGCATATTACCTCTCTTGGCTAGTATGGCATTTTAACAGTTTTAAGTCTTCAAACCACAAGCATGGAGTGCTTTTCCATTTACTGTATCATCTTTGATTTCTCCAAACAATGTATTATATTTTTCATTGAGCATGCTGTTACAGTATAACTTTGAAGCACTGATATATTTATGTTTATATGGCACAGTTGAGATATTTTCCATTCTAGGAACATTTAAAGAATCTCTAAGTTTTCCTTATTAAAAATTGATCACTCCTCCCTGGTAGGGCGGCCTTCCCAAGCCACAGAGAAAGAGGATGCAGACAGTCTTGATGAGACTTTGATAGGCTGGGGTCAGTTGGTAAAGGAGGAGATCTTCCTCTTTTCTGAGGACTAGAGAAGGGGAATTGGTAGGGAAGAGGGGGGGTTGTTGGGTCCAGGATGAGATGAGGAAGGGGGTTATGACCAGGATATAAAGCAAATAAATTAAAAAATTATTTAAATAAAAATTATGGCAGCACATCAAATGCTAATCACTTGCAATAAATTCCCAGGCACTAATTGGAGTATAACTCATGGCTAATTATGCAATATGTTGTGATACTTCAAAAAATATTAAGTGTAAAAGAAAAACGAAGGCCAGACTAGAGAAAGTGGCTGAGTGTTTGTATGGTTTGTTAGTGGACTGTATTCTACAGCTTTTTTCACATATGTATTATAGATACAGAGTGAAGGAACAAGCTTCTAACTATGAAGATGGTATGGAGTCCTTACCTGAGTCTTGATTTCTCCTTTCCATATGCAGCATATTGTGAACAAACTCTGTTTGACATAGTGGTAAGAACTGATAAATGTTTAAGCTGGAGTCTCTAGAAAATAAAAGGCAGAATTCTGTTAGATAATCAAAACCAATGTAATTTTGTGTGCATGAATAGCAGAAAGGGATGTTTTGGTTGCTTGGCATTTTAAAATCAATATAATGCTGAACTCTAGCCACTGTTATTTATTACTCTCTCCTCCAGGGCATAACTATTTTCCAATTAACAAAATGCAATGAAGGTATTTTAGAAACTTTTGCTAATTACAAAATATCAACTTCTCCCATTATTGAAAAGAAATAGCATTTTAGGATGGAAAAATGATACATTGCCGTAATAAGTTAATGGAGCCTACCTCCTTCAAAAAGCATTCGTTTGGGTTTGCAGAAGTACAGCAGGATCCGACCATAGAGAGATAACTCTTGGTGTAGCCAACTAAAAGGGGCAGAGGAGCTTGTCCATAATTACTGGAATATTCATATAAAAACCTGGAAGAGAAAATGGAATGGATTAAAAAATTGTGTGTGTGTGTGTGTTTAGGTAGATGTTGACATCAGATATCTTCTTCTATTGCTCTCTACTTTAATTTTAGAGACAAGAGCTCTCACTGAACCATGAGCTTTTGTTGGAGTGTCTGAGCAGCAAGCCTGCCTTTGCCCTGTCCTAGTATGTGGATTCTGAGGGTCTGCACTTAGGCCCCTATGGTTACATAGTAAGCCCTTCACCCATGGAGCTGTCTCCTCAGCCCATTAGATCATGAAATCACCACAACTTTAAAAGAAAGGACAACAGTACTGACAACTATAAAATAATTATTTATTTTGAGAAAAATGGATTCTTTAATTCCCATGTTGTCTGTTTCAAAGTGAGACCATCTGGTTTGTTTGTTTGTTTTGATTATAATTATCTTGCATCAACAATGGTAATTGCTTAGTAAGCTGCTTGTTGAATTAGTGATAGTGCACGCAGTTAGGGGATTTACTCCTCGCTTTCTATTTAAGTGTACTATCCTAGACAATTCCCGTGTATACTTAGTTAACTTATGTGAAAAAGCAATCATTTCCATTTTTAGCAACACAAGTTCCTGAGTCTCCAGACAATATTCTGAGGGATGGAGAGTTGGTTCAGTGGTTAAGAGCACATCCTGCTCTTTCAGACACTCAGTTCACTTTCAAGCAATCAAGTCAGGTGGCACACCTATACCCCCAGCATCGGGGAATGTGATGACCTCTGTAGGTACCAGGCTACACATAAAAATGAGGTAAGCTTTAAAAATGATAAAAATACATTTGAAATCTTGAGTAAGATATCTATAAAGTAACAAAAATTGGTATAGCAACCATATTTATAAATTTATGAATCATTTTCAATTTTATTGCCCTTCATCTTTGCATATGGATTTTTTCATCATCACGAGTAGCCTTTTCTCCTATGTTTTATCCTTAATTATTTTGTTCTGCATTTTGAAAGAAAGTTTCAGCATGTAGTTTTGGCTGGCCTGAGACTTGCAGCAAACCCCCTGCCTTTGTCTCCAGTGTTTTCTCTGAGACATCACAGGCATTTGCGGCCAAGCCCAGCCTTATTTCCATCCATTTTGTAACCTTCCGAGATGAACATAATGAGAGCGTAATGTGGTTTCTCATATAGATCGAACAATAAAAAGGTCCACATTACATACTGATTTGGCAATATGTGCCGTGTTCACAGGTAGTTCTGAAGGTGTTTAGGAGTGTTTGGGAGTATTTATTTCTGTGCTTCATTGAAAAGTATTTAAGAATGTGCACAGTGGTAACATTGCTTCCACTCTGCTTGATGCAGGAATCACTGGCATCACAGCTCTCTCCATAGGCACTACTAGATGTCGGAAAATAAGCCATGTGGAAAGGGATTCCATTGATAGTGGGTGGGAGTCTGGGAGCGTAGGTGAATATTACATACTTCCTACTATGTAATATTACAGTTTTTTAATAGATACTACTTTTTCATTATAGTGAGTGGTCTTTCCTCAAACATTTGCTTTCCTTTTCTTCCTTCCTTCCTTCCTTCCTTCCTTCCTTCCTTCCTTCCCTTTTTTCCCTTTCTTCCCTTTCTTCCTCCCTTCCTGTCTGCCTGTCTGCCGGTCTGTCTGTCTTTCCTGACTGCATCCTTCCTTCCTATTTCTGAGAAAAAGTCTAACCATGAGGATTGACTACTCTGACATTCACCCTGATTGCCCTGCTGTTGTCTCCCCAGGGGTAGGCATCTGACCTGATCAGAGCTGTAGTTTGACTTATTGTAAAGATTACTTACTGATCAGCAAATCCCTTTGGATCTCTCCTGAATGCCTCACAGATCTCATCATTTGTTGGTTCCACATAGGTTGGAAATTCTTGTGGCTGGTGACTGAGGGCAGCCATACAGAGTTTCCGCTCAAGGCCTTCCTTGGTGCAACATTCAGGAGTTCCAGGGTGCACAGGAAAAGGGGCATCGCTTTCACAGGACTTAATAGACAGCTCTGAGGTCTGAAATGAGAGAAGAAAGTAAAAAGGAAAACTTGTATGGTGCATGTGAATCTCCATTCAGTATAATACATACTTTGTAATTTAAAAATTCTCATTATTAATCAAGCTTCCATACTATGGCTAATGAACACGTAAAGTTGCATAATTTTGATTATAGGCAAGTATAGAATCTTGTTTATGTTAATCAATGTCACTCTCCGCACTAAACATGGAACAACTTTCATTAATGAGTAGACAGTTCTTACTGGGCTGTAGTCATTTTGCCTTTATCACATAGCCTGATGTTTCTCATTGAAGGGTTTTGGGCTTCTCTGCGGCAAGGAACACTTGGAGAATTCCTGGCGGTGGCTCTCATCTTATCTTCCACTCCTTTATTTTTTGCAATTAGACCAAAAGCATGGAGGACCTCCCTCATGAACCCCTCCTTGACGCTCAGCTCTGGCTTCCTGAATGGGGCAGTTGCAGCTTGATTTCACATCATAACTACTTATCTGGCATATAAAACAGTACATGCTCACATAGTGTAGGTCAAAGACAGGGACTGAGAACCTGTGCTCCCCTAAGGTTTAGGTCTTATCTTGGGAAGAGCTGGAAACTAGAAGTCACTGTCATTTACAGCCTGAGCCATGTGACTCTCATTTATGCCAGGGGATGAAACACCACCAAAGTCATTATAGGGGAAAAAAATGGAAGAAGTTTGATACTTGAAATAAACTGGTGCAAAAGAATAGACATAATAAAGAAAAAGAAGAAATTACCATGGAAAAGTCACTTTGGTGTTTATGAAGGAAAAAGTAAAATTTAATATATATGAATTATTCTTTTAAGGTAAATTTTCTAAAGACTTTTCCTAACAGTAAAGGAAAGCAACATGCTGAATGAGTCACTCATGTCACTTTCCTTCCACGACTCTTTAGAAATTAAGAATTAGGTTTCCCTAGAAGGTCATCTCTCCTTTCAGCCAATCTCCTTTTCCTTTTCATTAATATCCTGGGAAATCCTCTGGGTTTTCCTATTTTCAGTTATCCCAAAAGGAAACTAGAAATTGAACAAATATTGGTGTGTTGCAAAAAAAAATAAATGTGTGCTTAGCATGAGCAGGGGTGACCCACAAAATCCCTTAAACTCCAGTCACATCTGAGCGAGGCACGCAGCAGCAAATAGATGGGGTGAAATGAGAATGTACTGGGTTGTTCTGAGTGTGGTTGACCATTTGAAGCAGATTCAGACTGATGTGGTGTAGAGTAGGTTAAAATGATGAGGACTGATGAATTTGGTGGTGAAAGAAATAATAGAGGCTAAAAGGAGGCAAATAAAGGAATCAATGGGTAGGAGTACTCACTATACAGAATCTATTATAATAATGGCATTGAACGTACACTGATCTTTCTGTTGAGGCCTTTAGCCAAACCCACCTACAGTCATTTCTGTATGTGTTGATG
Source organism: Pachyuromys duprasi (assembly GCA_028658305.1). Classification (NCBI taxonomy): domain Eukaryota; kingdom Metazoa; phylum Chordata; class Mammalia; order Rodentia; family Muridae; genus Pachyuromys; species Pachyuromys duprasi. Next base: position 22,038,681 of record CM053743.1, on the reverse strand, counting down.
ACTGCATTAGTAAAGTTTTGTCTACTCATTTCCACCATTATCAGTACCGTTATCAATTGTACATTGAATTTTCATATTATAATTGAATTCTAATTCATTCAGGATTTTAATTTTTATATTAATGCTATAGGAGATAAAACGCATGCACACACAAATGTGTGCACACGATATGTTATTTTTTATACCCAGAACCAAAAATATATACAAATGATGTTTTATAGCAATATTTGGGTGACCCAAATAATTTGAGACCAACATTTAATTATTCTGTCACCATTAGTCCTAATCCTAGAAGAGTAATACAGATATAGTCATAATTTTAAGTTTTATAACATGTGTTAAAATTATTTGAGAGTTTCATGAGTTTGTAATATAGGAGGTTCAAATTTATAGTGATTTAAAAGTTTATCTATGTATTTATTTATTTATTCTCTGATATATTGTACCCCAGCCATAATTTCCCCTTCCTACTCTCTTCTTAGTTCCTGTCCATTTACTCCTTCTCCATTTCTTTTCATAAAAGGGCAGGCCTCCGAGGGATATGACCAAGCATGGCATGTCAAGCTGCATGTCCACAAAGACTAGGTACCTCTTCTCATATTAAGGCTGGGTGAAGCAATTCAGTAGAAGAACAAGAGTCCCAAAAGCAGAGAAAAGACTCAGAGACTGCTCCCCTTCCCACTGTTACAAGTCCTACAAAACACTAACCTACACAACTATAGCATATACACAGGAGGCCTAGGTTAGACCCAAGCAGGCTAACTCATTGGTGTTTCAGCCTCTGTGAGCTACTGTAAACCCTGGTCAGTTGATTCTGTTGAGTTTTCTTGTGGTGTACTTGACCCCTCTGTCGCCTACAATCTTTCTTCTCCTCCTTCTGCACGTTTCCCCAAGTTCTGCCTACTGTTTGGCTGTGAGTCTCTGCATCTGTTTCCATCAGTTGTTGGGCAAAGCCTCTCTGATGACAGTTAAGCTAGGCACCAATCCATGAGTCTAACTTTAAAAAGTTTTTTAGAGTCCAGCCTGGATTTAAATCCTATTCACACTTCTGATTATCAGTGTTTATTTAGTAAGTCATGAAGTTACTTTATCCCAGTTGTTTTTCTTTGGAAACTTGCAGCAATAATGAATAAAAGGAACAGAGTACTAAAATGAGTGTGGGAGCTAAAAGGAATAGTCTATTTTCCCTTACAACAGGGAGTAGTTGGCTTGGCATCTGGAGCATCCTGAAGAGGTGACATAAAGGCCTCTGGCAGTTCCCTTCTCTGGGCCACATAGAGATGGCCACACACATAGAGATGGCCACACACAGAGAGATGGCCACACACATAGAGAAGGCCACACACATAGAGATGGCCACACACATAAAAATGGCCACACACATAGAGATGGCCACACACACACTCACCTTGGTGTCATAGCAGTTGGGGTCGGCCCCGTCAGCACAGCATTCTTCAGTCAAGGAGACAACTTCCTTCACAAGCTGGCTGACCTGTTCAAATGTACCACTGGAAAATTTCCTGCTGTACAGGATCAATGATCTGAGGAGAATAAAAGTGATTATATTAATTGGAGTTGAATTGTGTTTTGGCATTTTTGACTCATGCCAAAACAGGGTATCTATTCAACTTTTAAATAAAATATTTCATACGTTAACTGTTTTTATTTTTATTTGTCTAAAGGTGTGAATATGGTGTCTCTTCACAGCAGCAGAAACCCTAACTAAGACAACAGTAAGAACTGGATTTGTCCTTCCCATCAAAGCAGTCTGGAGTCTGTTTTGATCTTCCCACGAAAGAACAAGTTCTGGAGGTCATTGCTTGTGTTTTCTAGAGTCCTAAAATGTTCCAATTTTCCTCAGAAACCTGTATTTATTCTCTATTACAAACTCCTTCATGAAATGTAGCAGTGACAGTTTCTTAGACACGGTCACCATAGCTCAGCTGGCATCTTTGGCTGACCTCTACCTGCTTGACCTGTTGGTTCACAGTGGCCCAAGGGTCTTCCCTCATCTCAGAGACCACTTCAACATTCCACACAGTGCAGAAGTTAGCTTGTGCTCAGTTTGTTTAAGGTCAAGTTCCCAGGGGGAACTTCATGTATACTGTAACTTACAAAGATCTGAAGTCGTCTTTCCCCAGCATGGCGAGTTCCTTGCAAACTTTATCCTTTTCAAAGTCTCGGCCTAGGAAACGGATATAGAAAATAAGCATCTTTTTTTTTTCTTTTAATGACTATCACAGTATAGGTGTGTGTGTGTGTGTGTGTGTGTTGCTGTTCAATGTGGCCTGTGGTAAAGGCATTTCTTAATATCTGTGTATAGTTCCATTTGGAGCTATCTTTTTTAGCTTTTTCCAAATTTTAATTTTCTATTAACTTTTACTGTGTAGCAAGAAAAAAAGAAGGTAGAAATCCTAAAGTGATACCTAAAGCTAAGTCAAACATTATATGCCAGCTAGTGAGTTAGAATCACCAATAGGAAAGCTATTGCCTTTGGCTGTTCCGTATAAAACGCTGAAGGAGATTGCTTCCTCTCTCTCCTTCCTTTCCCTCTCTTCAGTCTTTCTCCCCTTCCCTCCTACTCTCTCTTTCTTTCTTCCCTACTTCCTTCCCTTTTATCATCTGTTTTTCCTAAGACTTCAACAAGACAGAAGAACAAAAGCAAATGAAGAAGCTTCTCTGCCCTAAGGTGACTTTCCAGTTATATTAAGGCTGACCTTAAAGAGACCAGTGATTGTGAAAACTGCAGCCTGTCTCTGGCACCACCCCAGACTCCATAAGGAACTCAGCTAGGGAAATGGCTAGTTTAAGGAATATTGTGGAGTACTTCCTTACTCTTCAAGTGTAGTGAGGGGAGTTTCATAATCACTAGTTCTTGTTAGGTTTCCTTTAGAATTTTGGATACAGTGGACAGGTGATTCAGACTTTAGAAATCTAAAGGAAAAGGGACAGAGTTAGGGAATGAAGACAGTAGCTTTGGCTAGGAACCAGTAGTTCACAGATCTGATACCGTACAAATAAGAGATCAAGGTGGCCTGGAGTCATCTCTTATACCTTGACCCTGTTCTTGAACAAAAAGAATGACAAAAGGGTTTTCTGGAAGGCAGTGGGCAGCCAACAGTGAACCACCTCTATGTAGAGTGAGATTATTTGAACCAAAGGGTGTCATTATATGCCAGGCATATGTGAAACATTTCTAGGGATGATTGAACAGAATTAAAAACAAAAAAAGCCCTGCAAGGAGTGTACACCTTTAATGCTGGCACTCAGTGGGCACAGGCAAGTGACCTTGAACTCTGAGTTTGAGGCCTGGTTGGTCTACATAGAATTCCAGTCCAGTTGGGACCAATAGTGAGATCCTGTCTCAAACAAACAAAACAAAATCAAGGGGTACCAGTCTACCCTGGCACCTCAAGTCACAGCAGGACTAAGTACAACCCCTTCTCTGAGAAGAAGGAGAGGGGGAAAGAGAGGAATAGGGCATGATGGTAGGACTGGGAGGAGAGGCAGGAGGGAACTGAGATTGAGAAAGAAAGAGAGAAAGAAAGAAAAAAGAAACCCAGACAAACAAACATGCAAAAGTAAATAATACATCGGCTCAAACTATCTCTGGAAACAGGATGTACTTTTTCTAATGCTGACTCTGCTGTTAATGTCTTCCTGTGTTAGTCCAAGAGATATTAGAAGTAGCTTAGATAGTGTGGGGGGGGGAGGGAATGAGAGAGAAAAGGAGCAGGGGGTTCATATTTTTATTTTCCTCCACAGGCCTGACTGGGAAAGCAGCTTCAACAGCAATGTACTTACGACCTGAGTTTAAATGCAACTAGATGTCCTATGCTTTGAATGATGTTAATCTTTAGGGTTCAGAAGTACAAGAGGACCTGTTTGATTTTTGAGAAGAGAGAAATGTGAGACCTGGTCTAAAGTCCACTCAAACTACAGGAATAGTTTGAGGCACATTTTTTTCTTGTGTGATTACGAGACTCTCTGTGCACATTCCGCATGTCTGAAGATAGACACCGGAAAACCTGTTAGTATGCCCTTCTGAAACTCATCATTTATGAAAATGAGTCCAGGAGATTGCTTAGCACACTGGACACAACAACCTGTTGTAATTGTTAGCAAGTATAAAAATAGCCTTGTCTCTGTTCTCGGTAGCCTTAGGTGATTTATCCACTTGGCTTACTAGGGAAGTCATCTTAAAGGTTATCACAACAGTGTGTTTCATCTTAAAGGTGGCCTCCCCCTTTCTCTGGTGGTGATGAGCTATACTCTAGGACACCAACGCGGCTTTTTTTTTTTTTTGTCATTTCTAAGACAACATTAAGAAGAATAGCTGGTAGTTGTACAGCAGTGTAAGCTAACTAACCTAAAAACCCAACTCAAAGCCCGGCTCACAAATAAATGAAAAGGTAGCATTTTGAAGGCATGAGTTTGTTTAGTCACTGAAAATATTGCAATGGGTTTGAATAGTCATGTATATTCAAGGCTTCATATTTAGTACAAGACTCTCCTTATGATCTTTATGATGCCTTCCCAGAGACAAGAAATCAGTCACATGTACAAATTGTAAGTTTAGAACATTTCCCCTAAATCTCTAGTATCCAAAAATTACAGAATAGCGTTGTTATTTTTTTCCTTTTAATATATATATCAAGTAACTGTTTTTAATAAGCTCTCTCTATCAAACCAGTCTTTTTTGTGTTGGTTCAGTAATGGGCAAAGGAAACTCTGTATGAAAGTGGGGTGTCACTGGTGACTATTTTGAGAAATGTTTCATTTCCAGCTTTTCAGTTTGAGGATTCTCATTTCACTAAACATGTAGAGCTTCATTCTGCACGTTAAATGAATGCAGGATGCATGGGAAGGGGAAGGTATTGTATGTAAGCATTGCATATTAACCTATTTAGTTGTTTTGAACAAATCATATACTTGTTTCCACACAGGTGTCTTGTGTCTCAAAGGACTTATGCACTGCTTTAGTTAGGGACAAGGAAGCTGACAGAAAAGTGGGAAATGAGACTCTATGAGAATGGAAGTCATTTTGGAACCATCTTTGCTGGAGCATTTAGCCTTGGGAAGGAGAGGTCATAAGGAAGTCTTAATGACATAACATTAAGGTACAAACTGTGATTTCTTTATGATTATAAAGAAATGAGACACAGGAAGGCATTACCATGTTCTTTCAGATTTATGGCCTTGGATGTACTTTTGATAAAATTAACTTATTACTTTATACAGGATACAATATCTAGAGTGGATAATTAAATATGTTAGTCTTTTTCTCATTGCACAAAAACAAACAAAAAATAAATACAGAAATTGATTTGTACTAACTAATGCAGATCGATTTCTTTCACCAATGAAGCACTTTTTAAAATTAGGTTTATTTGTGTTACATGCATTTGGGTTGACAGAAACTTATAGGCAGTTGTGTTCTCTACCTCTCGAAAGAGAAGTGGATGCTCAGGATGGACTTGGATCACTGCAAGAGCAGTATGAGCTCCTAACCTCAGAGCCATCTCTCCATCCCCAAAAGTATTTTTAGACTAACCTCATTTAAAATTAGTAAAAATTTATACCTCAAGTGAACTATAGATTTTATGTTTTGTCCTTTATGTATCACTTAGAAAAGGAGTGATTTGGTCTTCCGTGTGGTGACAGAAATTACTGGCACGAAGTTAGTGACTGTTGTGAAATCGTGTTCACACCAAGTGACCTTTCTGTCTAAATGTTTACCAATTTCATTAACACTTTTAAGCATCTTGTCTGATTTAAATGCCAGACATTGTGAAACAGTCTGGTAAATCATCTCAGATCCTAGACGTTTGAAAATGAGTTGTACTTACTTTTGGGAAATCTAATTGCTTCATGAACATTACAAGCTCTTCCAACAAATCTGGCAAAAATTCACTCATGTGTGTAAAATTTACCCAGGTGTTCTCTGAGATGTACTTTCTTCCAGACATGGGGTTTACACTGAATGTGAGATGCAATGGAGACCAAAACAGGTACAGCCTGACCCCCATGGGCTGTTCATTCTCAGAGAAAGAGCCAAGGAAAGCCTCATGATCTTGGTACAAAGCCTACACAGAAAGGTGCTTTGGGTTCTTTCAGTGTTGTGATGACTTTCACTAACTCCTGATTTTTGTCCCTTTAGGAGAGCTATTTTGTCACAAGCAGAGAATGAATGTATTCAAGATGACAATAACTTGAGTGGATATTTCCAAGGAATGCTACAGGCTGTCTCATGATGATCTTTTCCTATTTTCTATTTTCATGATGCCAAAATTTGCTAACATTTATATCTGAGTTAAGTGTTCAACCCAAACAATGATAACTAACATCATGATACTAGCTAATTTGTGAGTACCAATGATTTGGGTAGCACTGTAGTAAATATTTAATTTATAGCATGTCATTTAGTCTTAATTGAAATGTGGTAAAATGTGTAGTTTATCATAGCTCACTTTACTATACTTAACTATACTTCTCTGTGTGTGCAGCATGGATAGAACTTCATCTTTAAAAAGATGAATTTTAAAAAATTGATAATGATGATAATGATGGTCGTGCTGTTGGTGGTGGTGGTGGTGGTAGGGTGTGTGTCTGTGTGTGTGTCTGTGTGTGTGTGTGACTCCCTCTACTACTGAAAGAGGGAAACAGACCCACTGGAGCTAAAGTCAGAGGTGTTGTGAGCTGCCAGATATGAGTTTTGTGGAACAAGCCCTGTTCCCTTTCCAGAACAGGGAACACATCGGTAGGATTAACAAAGCAATCTACAGAGTCTATGCAATGCCCATCAAAATACCAACACAATTCTTTACAGACCTTGAAAGAACAATTCTCAATTTCAGATGGTAAAATAACAAATGCAGAATAGCTAAAAACAATCTTGTACAATAAAAGATGTTCTGGCGATATCTCCATCCCTGCTCTCAAGCTGTACTATAGAGCAACAGTAAGGAGGAGACTACAACTGGGATACAAAGTGAATAAACTGTAAGTAATATTAAAAAATAAAAATTTAAAAAAGCTACATAGTACTGGCATAGAAACAGACTGGTGGCACAATGAAATTGTGTCAAAAATCCAGAAATAAACCCACACACCTACAGATGCTTGATTTTTGGCAAAGAAGCCAAAACCATACAATAGGGGGAAAAAAAAAGATCACATTTTCAACAAATGGTACTGGTCTAACTGAATGTCTACATGTAGAAAAATGCAAATAGATCCATATTTATCACCATGCACAAAACTAAAGTCCAAGTTAATTAAAGACCTCAACATAAAGACAGACAGACTAAACCTGTTAGAAGAAAAAGTGGGGAAGAGCCTTGAACTCATTGGCATGGGAGACAACTTCCTGAACAGAATATCAACAGCACAAGCTCTAAGATCAACAATCGGTAAATGGGACCCCATGAAACTGAAAAGCTTCTGTAAAGCAAAGGACACTGTAGTCAAAACAAAACAATAGCTTTCAGACTGGGAAAGGATAGTCACCAACCCAATATCTGACAGGGGGATAATATCCAGAATATATAAAGAACTCAAGAAGTTAAACACCAACACACCAAGTAATCCAATTAAAAAATGGAGTACAGAGCTAAACAGAGTATTCTTAACAGAAGAATATCGGATGGCAGAATAACATTTAAATATTCAATGTCATTAGTCATCAGGGAAATGCAAGTAAAAATGACCCTGAGGTTTCACCTGACACCCATCAGAATGGCTAAGATCAAAAACTCAAGTGACAATACATGCTGGAGAAGATGTGGAGAAAAGGGAACCCTCTTCCATTGCTGGTGGGAATGTAACATTGTACAACCACTTTGGAAATCAACCTGGTGCTTTCTCAGAAAATTAGGAATAGTGCTTCCTCAAGATCCAGCTATACCAGTCCTAGGTATATATCTGAAATGTGCTCAACTATACAACAAGGACATTTGCTCAACTATGTTCATAGCAGCTTCATTCATAGTAGCCAGAATCTTGAAAAAAATTAGATGTCCCTCAACCAAGGAACAGATATAGAAATTGTGGTACATTTTCACAATGGAATACTACTCAGCAATTAAAACCAAGGAAATCATGAAATTTGCAGGCAAATGGACAGAACTAGAGTGATGTAACCCAGAAGAAGAAGAAAGACACACATGAAAGTGGATATTTAGGCATATAATATAGGATAAACAGACTAAAATCGATAGTCCTAAAGATGCTAAACCAGAGGAAGACCTTGGGTAAGATGCTCAATCCTCACTCAGAAAGGCAAACAGAATGGACATCAGAAGTGGGAGAAGAACAGGACCGGGACCTACCACAGAGGACCTCTGAAAGACTCTACCTAGCAGGGTAATGAAGCAGATGCTAGACTCATAGCCAAACTTTGAGCAGAATGCAGGGAATCTTATGGGGGAGATAGAAAGATCTGGGAGGGGCAGGAGCTCCACAAGGACACCAACAGAGGCAAAAAAAAAATTCTGGAGAGCCTTCAGAGACCAATTCTCCAACCAAGGACCATGCATGGAAAGGACCTAGACACCCTGTTTAGGTAGTTCAGTCAAGTGGATTCTCTCATAAGAGGAGCAGGAACTGTCTTTGACATGAACTTAGTGGCTGGCTCTTTGATCACCTCTCCCTTTGGGGAGCAGCCTTACCAGGCCATAAAAGATGATGAAGCCAGTTCTGGTCAGAGGGAAGGGGAGGGGGACTTCCCCTATCAGTGGACTTGGAGAGGGGCATAGGGGGAGAAGAGGAAGGAAGCATGGGTCTGGGCATCAAGCTACTGCTGTGATACAAAGTGAATAAACTGTAATAAATAATAAATAAGTTAAAACATTAAAAAGAACAGTGAACAATTCTAAATGCTGACCCATCTCTGTAGCCCCTAGAACTTCACCTTTGTGTGTGATATATTTTAGAGAAAATTATGTTTACTAAATAGCATAACTTTTGTTCCACTTGTTTCTATCAGTTAGAGAATCAATTTAAGATTTTGATACTGTTCTCTTTATGATATCATAAGATTCATTGTTAAAAATGACTTTCTGGCAGAAAAAGTGTGCAGATTAACAAAATTAGAAATGAAAAGTGGGATATAAAAACAGACACCAAGGAATCATTCAAAAACCTGTACTCCACAAAATAGGGGAAAAAATGAAAAATCTAAACAAAATTAACAACTTTGTGATAGATGTGACTTACTAAAGTTAAGTCAAAATCAGGTAAACAATTTAAATAAACCTATAACCCTTAAAGAAATAGAAGCAGTCATTAAAATTCTGCCAACCAAAAAACAAAACAAAACAAAAAAATGATCAGGGCCAGATAGTTTTAGTGCAAAATTTGACCAGATTTTCAAAGAAGAGCTAATACCAGTAGTTTTCAAAATTTTCCATAAAATAAAAAGAGAAAGAACCTACCAAATTCATTCTATGAGGCCACAGCCACCCTGATACCTAAATCACACAAAGACTCAACAAAGAAAGTGAATTTTAGACCAATCCCCCTTATGAACATTGATGCAAAAATATTCAATAAAATATTCCCTAACTGAATCCAAGAACACATCAAAAACATCATCCATCATGATCAAGGAGGCTTTGTCCCAGAAATGTAGAGCTGGTATAACATATGGACATCAATCAATGTAATCCACCATGTAAACAAACGGAAAGAAAAAAAATCTAGATGATTATCTCATTGGATACTAAGGGGGCCTTTGACAGAATCCAGTATCCCTTTATGATGGAGTTGTTGAGGTGACCAGGGATAAAAGGCACATGCTTGGACACAGTAGAAGAAATTTACAGTGGGCCAATAGTTGACATCAAATTAAATGGAGAGAAACTTAGGGCAGTTCTGCTAGGATCATGGACAGGACAGGGCTGTCCACTCTCTCTGTACTGCTCAGTGAGGTACTTAAGGTTTTGGCTGGAGTCAAGGGACAGCTGGAGGAGACGGGGGATGCAGATGGGAGAGGAGGAAGACAAGATAATCCTGCAGATGAAATGATGGTGTGCATGTGTGACCCCAGGAATTCTAGCAGAGAACTCCTACAGTTGATCAGCAAAGTCGTTGGATACAAAGTTAACAAAAAAAAATCAACAGCTCTTATTTATATGGACAGTAAGTGGACTGAGAAAGAGATTAAGGAAAAAGAAGCCTTTCATAGTAACGACAAGTAATATAAAATATCTTAATGTAACTAACCAAGCAAATGAAAGACCTGTATGATGGGAACTTTGGGTCTTTGAGAAAGGAAATTGAGGAGGATATCAGAGGATGGAGGGATCTCCCAAGCTCATGGGTTGGTGGAATTGGTGTGGTGAAAATGGCCATCTTAAAGGGGACAGCTTAGAAATTTAGTATAATTACTATTGGGATTATGGCACAGTTCTGTACAGACCTTGAAAGAACCTGGGAGAGTTAAAAACAACCCTGAATGGTGGAAGAGCTTCTGGGGTATTGCCATCCCTGATTTTAGGCTGTATCACAGAGTCATAGTGATGGAAACCATGTGGTACTGGCATAGAAACAGACCGGTTGAATGGAGTTGAATCAAAGACCCAGAAAGTAAAGCCAGGTGGTTGTCTTTCATGCCTTTAATCCCAGTACTCAGGAAGCAGAGGCAGGAAGATCTCTGTGAGTTTGAGGTCTGCAGAGTGAGTTCAAGGACAGCCAAGGCTACATAGAGAAAAACTGTCTTAAAAAACAAAACAACCTTACCAATCCCACTTCTGACAGAGGGCTAATATCCAGTATATATAAAGAACTCAAGAAGTTAAAAAGCAAGAAACCAAGTAATCCAATTAAAAAATGGGGTATGGAGCTAAAAAGAGACCTGACTGTAGAGGATTATAGAAT
>CM053743.1:21983471-22027303 GCA_028658305.1 Pachyuromys duprasi | reverse complement strand
GGGAGGGACTGAGGGAGGGGGCTACGCCTGGGATTCAAAGTACCTAACCTGTGATTGAGATAAAAATAAATAAATTTTAAAAAAAACAACCCAGAAGTAGACTCATGCCTATGGACACTTGGTTTTTGACAAAAAGGCCAAATTATACAATAGAAAAAGATAGCATCTTCAGCAAATGGTGCTGGTCTAAGTGGATGTCTGCATATAGAGAATGCAAATAGATCCATATTTATCACCCTGCACTAAACTCAGGTCCCAGTGGATTAAGGATCTTTTGCATAAGACTGGATTGGATGGAGGAGACACTATCTGATAGAGGAGAAGTTGAGGAATAGCCTTTAACACATTGATACAGGAGACAACTTCCTAATCAGAACCCCAACAGCTCAAGCAGTTAAGAGCAGCAATTAATGGATGAAACTGAAGAGCTTCTGTAGAGCAAAGGCCACTGTAAAAAGGACAAAACAGCAGCCTGTAGGATAGGAAAAGATCTTCACCAACCCTGCATCTGACAGAGGACTGATATCCAAAACGTATGAAGAACTCAAGAAAGTAGACATCAACAAATCAAATAACCTAATTAAAGAACAGGGTACAGATCTAAACAGATAATTCTCTACAGAGGAATCTCTGAGAGATGAGAAGCACTTAAGTAAATGTTTGGCATCTTTGGCCAACAGAGAGGTGTAAATCCAGACAACTCTGAGATTCCACCTTGCACCTGTCAGAATGGCTAAGATCAAAAACTCAGGTGGTTCTTCCTCAAGATCCAGCTCTACCACTCCTGGGCATATATATACACCTAAAAGATGCTCCACCATACCACAAGGACATTTGCTCAACTATGTTCATAGCAACTTTATTCATAATAACCAGGAACTGGAAACAACCTAGATGTCCCTCGATGGAAGAATGGATAAAGAAATTGTGGTACATTTACACAGTGGAGTACTGCTCAGCTATTAAAAAACAATAACATTGTGAAACTTGCAGGCAAATGGATGGAAATAGAAAACAATCATCCTAAGTGAGGTAACCCAGACCCAGAAAGACAAATATGGTAAGTACTCCCATTTAAATTGAGTTTCTTGTGGACTTATGAGAGCCTTTAAGACACTGAAGGCATTGAAGGCTAAGGAGTAATTAAAGGCTAAGGAGTAAATATCCTGGGCTATAGGAACAGTTTTCAAGATGTGTCTTGACCACACGGTGTTTGGAAAAGTGTTCTAGGAAACTTTTAGGTCTTTCAGAACTGTGAGGTCTTCCAGAAACTGTTAGGTTTTTCAGAATGTGGCAGACATAGAGAACTGTCACCATCCCCATCCCCCATCTCCACCCTCCACCCCAGCTTGTAGCTATTACTCAGTCTGTGCTCTGCCACTTCCATCCAGCAGGGGGCACGTTCAGCCTCCAAAAGATTATAGCATGGCTCCTTGATGCACTCTGGTGTTCATGAATAGGGAACTGATTGAAGTAGCATCCCCTAGAGTGTTTCTGGATATCACATCTGATGTCATAGAAGAGGGAACTACAGATGAAGCATGTCCTGGCAAATACCACATGGCTTTTCCTTGTGTGTTTTACATGTCTCTGGACATAGACTGTAAGATTTGAGGGAACTGATCTTTTTTTTTTCTTTTTTTGCATTTGCATTTGCTTCCTGTGTGACTAGGCTGCTGAAAAAGTTGAAATAAAGATGAGAGAATGCCCTGTTGGCAGAGGATGTCTACTCTTCTGAGGAAGAGCCAGGGGCCACCTCCAGAGTCAGCACATTTCTAAATCTAGCTCCTGCTGGACTTTTGATGTTGGAGATTCAGTCTTAACTAGCTTCAGTAGGATTTTTGAAAGCTTTACACATCCCTACAAACTGTTGCAAAGATGTCTTCAGGGATTCCTGGGGCATTATCTATACAACTCATTTATTCATTTACATCTCTTTTTTAAAGATTTGGTATTATTCTCTTATGACTTATCTCTGACTTAAGCATCTGTGGATGGGTAAAAATGAATTTATCATAATTTGGATAACAAAATAACACCTAAAAGTGTGAATGCAGGGGCTGGAGAGATGTTTCAGGGGTTAAGAGCACTGGCTGCTCTTCCAGAGGACCTGGGTTCAATTCCCAGCACCCACATGATAGCTCATGACTGTCTGTAACTCCAGTTCCATGGGATCTGGCACCCTAACACAGGCTTACATACATGCGGGAAAAACACCAGTGTGCATAACATAAAAGTAGGCAAAAGTGAGTTTAATCGTGCCATAGTTAAATATGATCATTCCTTGGAAGGCACACACACATTGCTGTGTATATCGATGTTACTACTGTGAATGTACGTGGATGGCTTGTCATTAAGGTAGAGGACTACATAAACACCTTCATTTGACAAAGCAGAGGGTATGCAAAATCCCTCATAAGCATCATAAAATAAGCCAATGAAGAAAAATTATTCATTGGGAAATTTACAAAACAGTGCCAAGACTGTACAATAAAGGGTTAAACTGTGGTTTAGAGATCAGCAGAAAAATAAATGGAAGCTTCTATGGAAAGCTTTCAACAGCAGAAAACTTACACACATCCTGAGATTTGCTAGCATGGTTGGAAGCCTTAGAACATGGTAAAGGTGAGCATACCATTCTAAGGGTGATTTCCATGAGAAAGCAGCCCCGTTACCTTACTTATTGTTTTATTTCATAGCTACCAAAATTTCTTATTTTGTGTGATAGGTAGTTTAAAAACCCAATTCCTTCCAAATGCTGAAGAATACGATTCCTTAAGGAGGATCCCAGAGATCTCCCAGCTGGCTTTTTGCACCCCTGACAGTATGATGCTGCCAAGGAAAATAAGCATTTGGGGGAAAATGCTTACTTGAATATCAGAGTCTCCAGTTGCATTGTAGATCTCATTTACCCGATGTGGGAGGGTTACTTGAAAGCTTATATAACTCTGCTTTCTGTCACGAGTCTTTTTGTTTGTTTAGAGACAGTCTCTGGAAGGCCAGACTGACCTTGAACTCCCTATGTGGCCAATTCACCAGGAAACCTTAAACTCCCATTCCTCCGGCTTCCACCTCCTGTGTTTTGAGGTTGTAGACACGAACCACCACATGCAGCCCTGTCTTCTCTGAGATGTGTGGGAAGCATTTCTTTCCAATGCTGTGCCGCACAGCTGAGCTCAGATCAACCTCCCCCTTCCATCCTTCTTTCATTCTGCCTTTCAAAACATCCACCATTTCTTCTGTCTGTTACTACCTGTTGGGTTTTTTAAGTGGCCCTGGAAATTAACCAAGTACTAGTCCTTAGTCACAAGGGGAAACTTACCTCGCTCTAGAGCATGCCCAAGGGCTAAGACCAGCAGGAGAGTTAGAACCCTCTTCATTTTGCGTCCAGGGAGTCCTGCAGCACCTCCTGTCACCTTCTGGTCACCACGCAAAGGACAGGAGCAGGGCTTCCACTTGCCTTTATAAATGCTCCTAACTAGGAACTCATCAATTATTAATCTCCACCCAGGAGCAAGGGACAGTCAGCCTTGTCCCCAAAGAAAGAAAGTGATATTATCATCAAGGCAGAGATACCCCTAGGAAATATGGAGGAGAGTCTGGGAGATTTTAATCACTGACTCTGTCACTGCAGAAGACCCAAGGCATATAGTTACTTTGTCACTGCAGACCCAAGGCATATAGATACTTTGTCACTGCAGTTTATTTTTTCTTCTTATTTACTGAATTGACTTAATGTGCAAGTGGGGACACACTTCCCTGCCCTGTATAGAGGAAAACACATATCTATATATCTTCTTCGGATACTACCTTCCTCCCTTATGTATCGGTGGAAAATTTGGGGATTATGTTTCTTTTTCTTCTTTTCTACCCTTCTTTCTCTCTTTAAGTCTAACACAAACATACATTACTTTAAAATATCACAGATTAGATATTTTAAGTAATAAGATGACTAAAGAACAAGAAGCCAGTTAATTTATGGTAAGTCCCTAAATCCATGAATTTAATGTCGTAAGACAATTTTGGTGGGATGGCATTGTGCCTTATATTTATGTGTTACAGTATACTCTTGAGTGTAGGTTTAGAATAGCTTTTGAAGAGGGGAAATAACCCATGGAGAGCTTCAATGGCTTTCCCTCAATTACACACACAAACACACACACACACTGCAGATGGGTTAAAGTCCCCTCTGTGATTGGTGATTGGTATATTTTATGATAGCATAACTTGAGAACTCACAGTGACCTTGTGGGACACAAAATCTAGCATCTTCATCTTAGAAAAGAGAATGGCCCACTGTGTGGATCCTGTGACTTCTCCAGGTATGGACCTTATCCTGAAATCGTGTCAGGTACCAGCTGTACCTATAGTTATGGGAACCACAGTCTTACCCAGTGCTTACTGCTATATAATGTTGAGGATTTGTTTCTCTCTAACCCCCTTGTTCAATTATGAAATGTGTTCACAACTCTCAGTCACTTCATCACTTTCTTAGTATGGGATTAAAAGGAGCCATGTAGAGAACTTACCAGAACATCTAACACATGTTCAGGCATATTAAGGTTACCTCTTTTATTCTAGTTTTTGCCACTGTCTTCCTGACTCTTCATGTTTGCAGTGTCTGAGGAAGTGATAGGAACCACTGAAACTTATAGCCCATTTAAAGATTTAACATTCAACCCCATGTCTGTGTTCTTGAAGACAGATGCCGGTGAGTACCCTTACCAATCAATTTCAGTAGCTAAAGATTAACTGTGCAGGCAGAGTCCACCAACCCCTCAAGCCACAATGAACAGTGACAGTCTTACTAGCAGCTGTATGGAAACTGATAGAGTGTTAGGTTCAGAAAATGGAGCCTAACTAGTTAGAAAAGTGGAAGGCGCAAGGTTAAATAGGAACTATTTCTGTAAAGCCAGTGGGAACCCACACAGCAGAAGACATTAGCAGAGCATTGCTGAAGACTCATGGGAGGCAGCTTCCTGCTCACACACCAGCTGTGCTCTGTGTAAAGATTAATTTCACATCTACCACACATTTTCACAATTTTCTCTCCCTTGGGAAAGTTAAAGAGAGTTTTAATCTTAAATATGAACTGTTTGGAAATGGATGTCTCAAAATATCAAGACCACCAAATCCACAGATAGCAGTTAACACGTTTGTGTATTTTTAATTTTTTGTGTCAAGATTACACTATAAATATACTTTGGAATCTACTTAATATTTCAGTCATATTCTCATAATTAGTTCTTTCAAAGATACACTTAGACTATTTTCCATGAAAGCTTGCATCAGAATTTAAGACCAACCCGTATCTTTGTATTTTTCTGAATTATAACTGTGTTTTTAAGGACACGTCTACTGTTTAATGATAAACTACATGTTTCGAGAATTGCAACACCTCATTTAGGCATGCTCTTGAGAAATCTCCACTTCAGCTGACAAGACTATCCTTGTGGGTGTGTCTGTCCTCTTCTAAGTGAAGATTGGCACCACACCCATTTACAAAGTCATCATATATTGTGATCCTAAAGCTATGCAAAATAGACATAAGTGGCCGAAACAAAACCTTGTATAATGATTCTTAGGAGTAAATCTGATATGAAAAAAGAACTCTGCAAAAGACCAACTCAAACTTCAATGGTTATGGCAACCACTGTAGAAACTGATGAATTTATTGCAGAAATACACACTTAATTAAATGTTTAAGCAGTGGACCTGTACAAGCACGTTGTTCATATCAATAATTTACTTAGGGCTGAAAAGATGGCTCAGTGATTAAAAGCGCTTGCTGCTTTCCAGGGCGCTGGTGTTGGGTTCAAAACATTTGTATTGGATATTCACAACCACATGTAACTCCACGTTCTGGGGATCCAATGCCCTTATCTCTGTTGGCATTTGCCATATGTGACACACACACTCAAATGAACAGATCTTAAAGAGCTTATTAAAAGTAGCTTCTCTCTCCCACCCCCTTCCCTTCCTTTCATTAACTTCAGGGGAAGCTTAGATTCTTTTCCTCAGAAGGCAAAGATGGAAGGAGAGGGGAAGCATGCAGGGCATTCTTGAGTTCTTTGGATCACATTTACCCTCTCTAAGTAGCTCTAGGGTCTGACACTCTAGCAAATCAGTGTCTCTGGCATCTGATGCTGCTAAAGACTGCTGAAGACATCTACCTTAATCCAGTAGAAATGACTCCTTCCTGGAAGTCCATCTGCCGGTGTGCCCTTTTTTAATTAAATGGGTCATCCATATGTTTGTCTGATACCTGATAAAATGGATATTTATATTTTAAATAAAATCCCACCTTTAAAATATCTTTGCCACTTTGTAAGTTATTATTTAGAATCTTTAAAGCTATTTAGTAATTTGGAAATGCTTAATGACTAACAGTGATGGATACGCAGTGGGGTGGATTGTTAAACTGTATTCTAACCTAACTGAGACACTGGGTAACATCTCTGTCCCAGCCCTTCCTCCTCCTACCCATCCTCTGGCACCCACAACCTTTCTACTCTGTTTTTATGAGGCTGATTTAGTTTAGATTATTCATGTAGTAGTGGTCACACATTCATGTGGTCTATGTGTGCTTGCATTTTTAACACAATGTTCTCCAGGCATCAACATTGCAAATGATTCCATTCCTTCCTTTCAATCATACTCAGTATGATTCTCTCTCTCTCTATCACACACACACATATCACATATATATACACACATACATATATATACAACATACGCATCTAATCGCATATATACATATATAAGTGTATTTCCTACATTTGGTCAGGGTTGGACATTGGCTTTGCTTTCAAATCTTGACGACTGTGGGTAATCCTGCAATAAACATAGCAGTACAGGTAGCTCTTTGATGTACTGACATCAATTCTTTAGACTATGAACCCAGATGTGCTAGTTCTGGTCCCAATGATCACCATGGTTTTAGTATTGAGGCTCTTTCATGCTATTTTACATAATGGCTGCACTTATTAATATTTCCCCAACAAAGGATATTTAAGAGTTCCCCTTTCTTCACATCCTCAGCAACAGTTTCTGGCATTCATCTTTGTGACAGTAGATATCTGAACAGGTGTAGAGTTGACAGTAATACCTTAGAAGCTGATACATATAGAGAGAAACAAGAGTGTAGTCCAGATTTCAGAGTTCCTGCTGGAGTCATTTTTCTATGCTTGACTTCTGTGAGAAGGTCCAGCCCCCCAAACACACACATACACACACACACACACACACACACACACACACACAGGGATTCTTCCATTTCTCTCGTGCTTATTCAAGATAAGTTTCTGTTCCTGGTAGAGAAAAGTCTTTTGACTAGATTTTAAGTGGTTCTCTCTGTTGCTGTCATTTTTCTGAAACACAGATAAGACACTGTTAAGCTTCTCAAGCCAAAGTCTGTGTTTAAAATTCTAAAGTTGTCACTCATTTAGACTCTGTGTGTGTGTCAAATGCAGTGACCTAGGGAACAGTTCGTTGATTGGCTTTCCTGGGCTTTCTGCAATCTTTGTTCACACTTGTCTTCACTCTCTATTTGTATGTTTCCTGTCCTCGTCCTTCAATAGAAAAAAATCCTTAATTGATTCTCAACATATATTCAATTCATCTCAGTTTATGCAAGAATAACATGCAAACTATTACCAAGGACTAAAGGACCTCCATGGCTCCTCCTCTTACGGGCCTCCCAATCTAGTCAGGATCACAGGTGCTGGAAACACATTGTAGAGCACACCTAGCCAGGGATCTCATTCCCTCTAGAGCCTGCGATCTCCCTTCAGAGAAAAGGATTTCAAGGCATTTTTATTCTGTTCTTCAGAAGAGCTTTACTGTGTGACAGTTCCCCAAATATAGGAGAGTTCGTTTTCTGCAGATCCTAACTAGCATTTGGTTTTAACTTTTTGTGATATTATTCTCCCTGGGTGAGATGGTATATCACTGAGATTCCAACTTGCATTTCCCCAATGATTAGTAATACTAAGATTTTTTTTTCACATATTATTAGCCATTTTTTTCTTTTGAAAAGCCAACTGCTTATTTTTTAATTGGGTTGCTTTTTTTTAAAGAAAAGTTACTTTTGATTTCTTTATAAATTTTGGATATTAACCCTTTGACAGAGTTTTTCCAGGTGTCTCCTGCAGTTAAAAATGTCTTTCGGACACACCCTCCAAGCTACTTGGATGAGGGCAATAGGATCTCTGAGACAAACATGTTATCACAGGTACAATCTAGGCGTTCTAAATATTTCCTTTGAGGGATGCACTCTAGAGTGTAAGCTTGTCTCCAAATTTCAAAATATTTTTATAGAAGCTGTGAGCTGTAAAGTGGGGGAAGCTAGGACAGTTGTCAGCATTGAGAGGCTTCAGCGGTATCTTTTGACTAACCCTCAAGCTATGTCTCCGCAAGCGATGGTCAACCCAGCGGTTGGACCCCACTGTCGTAGTAGGTGGTAGGGTGGGGCTGGCCCTCGGGAAGCATCAGTATAATAATGATTCTAAGTAAGGAAGGCGTTACTGGCTAATACAGCAAGACTCACAGGGAGTAACTGTGTGACAGTAACCGCGGTTCTGGCCGTTTTGTGGAAGGCTTACGAGGTACTCTTAAGGCCATTGGAAGGTTCAAGTTTGTCCTTATCACTTCGTGTCACACCGTGGAGCTGAGAGAGTCTCCAGCAGTGTTGAGAAGTCCCACAGCCGTGCTTGGAGCTGTTTCCATGTAGTCGCTGCTGTCATTATCTTGTCCCGGGGACATGCTTATTCTCTGCTTCTGGTGACAGAATGTAGTTCTCATAACCACCGTGTTTTCAATCTTCTGCAGAATGTCATGCTGGTTTGCTGTATCACCGTCATTAAACTAATGGGATGTGCTGACCTGGATTTGGTGTCAGCTGTTTTAGGGGCTTTGAGAGTGGCAGCGGGAGGGATAAGCTTGGGAGGTTTCAGAGAGCTCCAACATAAGGAATGCTTTTGGGAGTCCCAGTCTTCAGTAAAGTTCTTTAGAGGTGGCGTGTAATGTACTTGGAGGACTTCTCTGACTCATCTATCATGACTTAACATCATCCAAGTTTAAAAGTGGCCTAGAACGGGAAATAACTTTGGCAAGAAGTCAGTTTACTGACCACTGGTTTTGAGATGCCTTTCAGAATTAGGTGCATACGTTGAACTGAATAATGGCATACTGTCCTCTAACATGAGTGAGCTAACCAAAGGATGCAGGCATGATTGGCTCCACTCACCAGCACTCTGCCTTTGGCGTGATGCTTTTCATTCTCTGGCTCTGCTGATGCAGAGATCTCCTTCTCATCAGATAAATGCTGTTAGCAGACAGCACTAGCACCTCTCTGCCCTACTGATGTCTTACTTCCTGATGCTGTTGACCTCCTAACAGTAAAGACATTATTGTGGGGGTAGAGTTGTCCTTATTGCCCAAGGAAGGGAGATTGTACAGCAAAGGCAAGACAGAAGACATTTAGAAGCTGGGAGAGCATGCTGTTACTTCTATAAATGTCTGTTATAAATACAGATATTTCAGCAGCTGTGCTAAGCCACCATGCATTGAGAAAGCTTTAACTTCCCTAGGACATCGATGTGATCTTATTAGGAAAGGAACTTGGAGGGATGGAATTATTCGTGAAAGTTAAGGCAATTTAAAATGTGTGATGCAAGAGAAAAATAAGGAGCCTTCAATAACTTCAGGACAAATTACACCAGCAGGCAAGGTGGCTTGTTGTGATATATGGGATTTAATATACGGCACAAAATTGTGCAAGTTATACAAGTGAAGGACCATATTGGACAGTTTCCTCAGTTCTCAGCTCCACTTAATTTCCACTTCCCTCTTCTCTTATTTTTGAGTTTATAATATAATTACATCATTTCTCTTTTCCTTTTCCTCCCTGCAAATTTTTCCATGTAGCCCTTTCTTGTTCTCTTTCAAATTCACGGCCACTTTTTGCATTAATTGTTGTTATATACACACATATATATATATACATATTCTTATACATACATGCATACACACATATATATTCTTAAATATATATTCCGAAATATAACCAGCGCAGTCTATATCATGTTACTTGCATGTAAGTCTTCAGGGATGACTGCTCAGTTTAAATGAACAGTTGGTGTGCTCTTCCTTAGGGAAGACTATTTCTCTCACACTTAGCATTCCCTAGTATTCTCAGCGTTCTTTGTATAAGGCTAAGGCCTCATAGTCTTTCCACCATCTACTTTGGCATGCTTGTTTTTGTTATTCTTGTTCAGCTCATGTTTTGGCAGTCATATTGGTGAGACTTTATGGGGTAGCTTTTGACATTAGTTAGAGACACAATCTCACAGGAAACTCCCTGATACTCTGGCCCTTACAATATTTCCATCCCCTCATCTACAGCGTTTCTTGAACCTTCAGTATGGGACTTGTTTTTAGAGGTTTCCTTTGTGGGCTGGGCTCCACAACCCTGAATTTTGATTGGTTGTGGTTTTACATAATGGTCTCTGTCTGTTGCTCATTGATTAAATAAAAAGGAATGAGCTAATGGGGAAACAAAGCTATATTACATAAATGTAGGTTTATTAGGAGTAGCATGGGAGGGGAAAGGGAGGAAGGGAGAGAGTAAAAATGTGCAGAGAGAAAGGGGAGAAGACAGAGACACAGAAAGAAGAGAGATAGAGGGGAAGGCAGGGGAGAGGGAACTGAGAAAAAAGAAAAGAGCAAGGGCAAAAGGCCAGGAGGAACCAAAATAACTAAAATATAGAATATATATATATATATATATATATATACACACATATGCCTCTGGGAAAGGGGATGCCTCATCCCAAGGTAAGGCAGGGTGTGCCAGCTACACCCTGCAGCAGGTAGAGACCTAACAGTTGCACTTTGAAATTTCCTTGATGAGGGATGAGGACTATACTTACCTGGGGCTACAAGAGCACACATTTAGAATGTAGTTAGGGATTTTTCTGTTTTAGTAAAGTGGTTTTTAGAGGTTATCCTTCAATATCCATGATGTTGTTAACTCTTGGTCGTTGGTTAGCTTTCTAGTACCTGGCATATATTTTCCCTCTTGTTGAGTGGGTCTTAAGTTCAATTATTGAGCCATTGGTTACTGTCAAGTTTATGTGCCTCTACTGTGTTGAGGCCATGCTGGTCATTATTGTGGCTCATTGGTCTCATAACTGGGTAGCACGGTTGGATGCTTTCTTTCTTTGGAAACGTGCATGGTGCTTTCTGGTTCCATAAAAACTGGTCCTCAGGGAGGAGGCATTTAGGCCAGGTCCAGCTCAGGCGCCTCAGGGATACGAGTCTGAAGTGCATGGTATCTTTAGCAATAAGAGCTTTATCTTCCATGTGTAGAGGACAACTAGGGAAATAGCAGTAGCCTGTTTGTTCTAGGAAATTTTTGGACGACCTTGACTGACAATTGAGAAGAAGGTTTGTTATGCCTGGGCTGAAGTTTTTGTGAGTTGGTATTTGGCTTTTGGCGGAAGCATTGTCATCCTAGATGAGGAAGTTTCATTTAAAGTGTATATGCATATTTACACATAGACTAAGTAGAGACTCTTCTTCCTCCCCGCCCCATTTCCTACATCACTTGTACCCAGATATTTCCGTCTGTATTGCTTTCTTACCCTTCTACCACAGCATGTGTCCCTTTTTCCTTTTCTGATGTCTGTAGTTATGCCAGCATAGGTAAGCACACCTGAAGATTTGGAGCTAGGAGCCTCTGATGAGAGAGAGCATGCAATGTTTGTCTTCCTGGGTTGTGTTACCTCACTCAATATGATCTCTTTCAGTTCCATCCATTTACCTGCAAAATTCATGATTTCATTTTTTTTTTGTTTACAGCTGAAGAGTATTCTATAGTGTATATGTAACATGATTTCATTATACATCATCAGCTGTAGGACATTTGACTTGTTTCCTAGCTATTATAGACAAAACAGCAATGAACATGGCTGAGTCCTTTGGTCATATGCTGAGTAATGCTATATCTGTGTCATGGGGTAGATTTATTTATTTATTTTTATCTTTTTAAGAGGTCTCCACACCATAGTGAGCTCACTTTTATGTTAGCATTGTGGTGGTGTCCCAACTGTCATCTGTCACTCAGTGGAGACTTGCCACAGCTCTGCTGCATATCTTTGTACTACTCTCCTTGTTTTCTCTTGAGCCAATGTGGTACACCCATAGGACTGTCACAGGTACCAACTTGAGCTGTGTGAAAGTCATTACCGTGACACCACCCTTGGCTAATGAGGACTGAAGCAGACAAATATTTAGAATGAGTGCCATGCAGTCCTTCTGTCTGTCTGGTCAGGATCGTTACAGCCACTGCGCCTCAGTTTCAAAATGTTTTCGCAATGTTAGGATGTGAAAAAATGATTGGTTATTTCCTTACGACTCTCAGTCCCTGGAATAGAGCAGAATTGAAAACGTGCATTGGACGGTTTTCTGTTTTACCTCAAGTGACTATGAAAGTGGTCATAGCATGTATAATAAAGAAATGTTGAAAGAGTGAATGAAAGATCTTTCTCCCCATAATTATCAAGGCTCTTTCAGATGAAGGTCCAAGGCTCAAAGTTCTAATGCAATCATGGGTCATCTAAAGAGAACACCAGTTGAAATGACAGGCTTAGTTTCCAGCCAGACTTAAGACCCAGGGGCTCAATACCAAACCATTCTTAAGTACACATGCTGGTCGAAGGATGATTCCCTCAGCACACTAGAATACAAAAGACACAATGAGAAGCCAGAAGTGAGTAAACATAATCAAAGCACCAAATGGCCATAAAATAATAGCTCTTCATCAAAGCTGAAGAGAAAGAAAACAGGCCGTCTGCTGGAGGGAGTGAAAAGATAGAAAGAAATCTTTGCCCATTATAAAGCCAGACACCATGTACCATTACACACATGTTCTCAAGATAAGTAGTGAGTAGTCCTCACAGAAGACAACGTGAGTGCATGCAGAGTTCTGCTGTATTTGTGATCTAGAATCCGCCTGTGTTAGCTTAGTGTTTTTACCTAAAAGAAGATACAGACTTTTCATTTTGAGACAGGGTTGCTTCAGAGCATGGCATACAGTGAGAATAGGTTATTTCTCCAGAGAAAGTAGGTGGGTTGACTTCTGGTTTTGTTGAGAAACTTCAAGGATATAGCTTTCAGAGCTTTGAAAAAGTCATTCCTGAATTGTAAAGATAGCCAAAAGCTAATTTACTTTAAAAACAAGAGTTTATATATTTCAAGGAATCATAGAAAAAATTTACAAGTTTTCTAAGAAAACGCTTTGTGGGTTGAGCCTCTTCCCTTATTTTAAACACGGAGCATTAGTTTCTAATTTTTAGTTTATAATTATTTGCCCTCACAGTTCAAAAAGCAAACAGAACATCTTAGTTGAACCATGGACTTTCCATTGAGCAATCTGAGGCTAAGCAAGAAATGGAATATTTACCTGCTCCTGGACTGTGTAACTGGGCCAAAGTCTCTGTTACTACCACTGAGAAATATGTTAGTTACCCTACAGCTTTTTTATTCATTTTCACACGAAGCTTTGTGGCTTCAACAGGTCATGGGGACAGGCTATGTAAAAAGAGTGTGCACTTCCTACTTAAGTTCCATATTTTAAAAGTCTATATTTGCATGTGCCTGTGTCTGGGGTCCTCGTAAGGCAAGAAGAGGGTGTTACATCCCCTGGAGTTGGGATTAATGACAGTTGTGAATCACTTAATATAAGGGGTAGGAACTGAACACTGGTCCACTGTAAGAGCAGAACACGCTCTTAACCATTGAGCCATCTCTCAAACTCCTCATTCAGAATCTTAAAATTCAATGAATTTTATTTGTTTGTGGATTTTTGCTCTGTACCTTCCTTAAAATGCACTAATTCCTCATTGTTAGGAATAGACTTTAATATTTAGAACTGATGTAGGTTTCGTAATTCTGTGTTACTATAAACAGTTCTTCTTGGTTGGACCTGAAAGAGCCTGTATGATTTCATCTGAACAACTCTTATTTACCATAAGTCATTTTACTCTCTTCACTGTCATTCTTCGTGAGCATGTTAAGCTTGCTCTGGGCCTTTATCTTTTTTACCTGCTATTTTCTCCTCTTATTCTCTTTGTGTCTTAGAGCTGAGCCATTTAATTTGTCTCACCTTAAATATCCAATTTGGGGAGGCATTTGATTGGGTAAAGCCATGTTCATATATGTTTTCATAACACTTAGCAGCTTTATCATTTCAAAAGTTGGGATTTCAGGCTTCAAGAGTGAAGGAAGTTGTTCTGACTTGTAAACACTGTGCACCCCGTTTCTGGCAGAGTCCCTGGAATACACAAGTGTTCAATGAGTATTTACTGTAAAAGGCAAATCTTGCATACACAACTCTATTGGGTGGATACTGTTGTATTAGAATTCAGAGAGGTAACATTGATTATTCAGAATAAGGCCTAATATCTACACTTAGTTTGACCTTGATAGTGATGATTGAAACATTGGAATGAGCTAATTGCAAGCCAGAGTTATAATATACAAATACAGGACTTTTGGGGAACAGCTTTCAACAGCCATGCAGAGGGGTTGGGGAGAGGGAGGGAAAGAGAGGAGGAAGGAAGAAAAGAGAGACAGGGGTGTGTAGAGAGAGAGAAGAAGGAGGAGAAGAGGAGGAGAGATACAGAAAGAGAGAAGAGAGCAGAGGAGAGAGAGCATGGGGAACCAAAATGTCTGGATTATATAGTGAATCACCTCTGGGAGAAGGAAAGCCCTGCCCCTGGGCTGGGAATTCAGGGTGGAGGGCAGGGTAAGCCAGCCACACCCTGCAGCAGGTAGGGACTGAGGGATGCCTGAGACCAAACCAGTTCTATAAAAGAAAACCAGGAAAGTTTTCTTGAAGAATGATCATTATGTTTTTTAATATATGAAAGCACATAAAATCATTCACTAAAATAGATATTTTAAAACATTGTCCTTCATGAACTTACTGAAGACAAATACTTTAGTGTGCCTGAGCTGTCCATTCCTCGCTCCAGTCCTGATAGCCAGGATGAAATTAAGGTAACAGGCTGTTAGGGGTCTGGTAGAAGAGCCTATTTATGACTCTTACTATGCATTATGTATTATGTGAAGCAATCCACTGGCTGCAAAACTAAGCTGTGGATATTACCCCTGATCTTATTGTCTTTAGTTAATTTCATACCAACAAACTAACAGTGTAGCTGCCTCCTTCTGTGCTGATCTGATCTTGTGCTTCCTAGAGAGGAGAAGAAAGCAGGGATTCTGTGATTGCCAGCTTCAGCATAAAAGGCACTTCTCACCCAAAGCAAAGTTTAACAAGACCCATCAGGGTACAGAAGGAGATACTGAGACTCATAACCAAACTTTGGTCAGAGTGCAGGAAACCTTATGGAAGAAGAGGGAGATAGAAAGACCTGGAGGTGGGCTGGAGAGATGGCTCAGAGGTTAAGAGCACTGGCTGTTGTTCCACAGGTCCTGAGTTCAATTCCCAGTAACCACATGGTGGCTCACAACCATCCAAAATGAGATCTGGTGCTCTCTCCTGTCATGTAGAAGTATATGCATACAGACATTGTATTCATAATAAATAAATAAATAAATGAACATTAAGACCTGGAGGAGACAAGAACTGCATAAGGAAACCAACAGAACCACCTTGGGCCCAGAGGGGCTTGCAGAGACAGCTACTTCAACTAAGGACCACGCATGAAGAGGACCCTGCTCAATTTCCAATTGGGCTCCCTCGCTCTTTGACCAGCTTTCGGTGGGGGAGGGGGGGATGCAGCCTTACCAGGCCATAGAGGAAGATGATGCAGCCAGCCCTGATGAGCCTTGATAGGCTAGGGCCAGATAGAAGGGGAGGAGGACCTCCCCTAAGAGTGGACTGGGGGAGGGACATGGGGAGAAGAGGGAGGGATTGGGAGTAGATGGAGGGGGCTGCTGCTGGGATACAAAGCGAATAAATTGTAATAAATAAATAAAAGTTACTTTTACACAGTTGTTAATTTTATCTTTTATATATTATATTATTTAGACTTTTGTGTATATATAATGTTTAAGGTACATATGATACATATATACATGTATATTAAAATGATAGGATGCTTTAAAATTTTTAAAAATGTACAGATGGAAATTTAATAGAATTAACGTGCAAAAAACCTTGTGAGAGGAAATATTTCTATCTCAGAAGTAAGCCATTCTAAGAAAAATGTTTTTTGATGGAAGTGAAAAGTGCCAAGTGCTTTGTCTATATAATCCAAAGCTTTCAACTTTTGGATAACTTTCAACACATATGAAGGGGTGAACCAGGAAAATAAGGCATGTTTCTTTTAGGTCTTCAGAGAAATGACGGTAGGGCCATCTCACAATAGTGTGAGTGAGGTGCATTGTAGGATAACGTGACTCCTGATGATTAAACTTCTGCAGGTACAGTGTCAGAAGGGAATTTTCCAAACGGAAATAAAAAATGTGACACATTTGGCCAGACGGAGAGCTGATGCTGATTTAATATTTAGAATCGCTCTCTGACTGAGTTAGCACAAACTGACTTATTTTCTATTCTGCTCAAATGCTATTGCATGTGTTTAGTTATTTCCATTCTTATGGCAAATGTTACAAAGGCCTAGAAATGAAGGTCAGCCATTTCCTCCTCAAGTGTCCTCTGCCTGATTATAAAGGTGATAGAAGATAGTGGTCACTTCACTGTACATACATTTATTAAAATGCTAAATGAGGGCTCTTAACCTTTATACAGATTGTACAGAGGACTATTTCCTCTTAATGAAGTTTGGCCAAAGGAAAGCCAATTCAATCCATTTAGGTGTTACGAAAACAATGCTTTTTGTTTTGTGTTTTTTTTTTCTTAAAGCAAAGATACACATCTAATAATGGCTAATCTGTGTGTTTTTACTATTGACATTTCATACAGAACCTCACTATCTGGAGGCTCCAAAGAGGAGTTAAAAGGAGTCTCCTCCATCTAAGCAGAGTACAATCCAAGAAATGGAGGGATTAGAATTTGCAGTGGCTGGCTCAAACTCAAGTCATCTAAACTTCTGGAAGAAAAGTTTTCTGTTTTGACTAGTTTTCTTGGAGTACTACTGACGGGTTAAAACCAGCCAACATTTATCATAGACATAAACGAAGGGGCTGGTGGCTGAACAGAGTCATCCCTAAGGCCAGTCAATAGGGGCTGGTGGCTGAGCAGAGTCATCCCTAAGGCCAGTCCATCCACTTAGGCTCCAGCCACACTCCAATGCCCCAGTCTCATTGCGACTGTTCTTACGTAATATCTGAAATTAACCTGTAAGCCCCGCCTGCCCAAGGACCAGGTAACTTCTGGGAATGCAAGAAGTTATATACAGTTCTTAGAACGTAACAACAAAGCCTCATGGAAAAGCACAGTGGCCATGGGTTTGTCCTTTAAGTGAGCCCACTCAGCTGGGAAGTCTAGAAAGTGGTCCTGACCAAAGTCCATCTTGGTCAGTATTTAATATTTAATAAAGCTTGCTTCGAATTTGGCTCAAAAGGGTGGAACTGGCTTTTCTCCAGGGAATCTCTGGGTTAACACCTACCGTTCCCACAGCTTTAAAATGTCTGTCTCTACTCCATGGTTCCTATTACATGCATGGTACCAGTCTTTTTTTTTTTTTAAGACCTCTCTTGATTTATACCTTCTTTTTGTAAAGGTCCCTTTTACCCAGGCTTCTGAAATATTCTTTTTTCACTTCTTTACTTTCTTCGCATTCTTTTATGCATCCTCCCTAGTCAGGCTTCTACATCTAAAGTCACTGATAATGCAGATGAGACCAACCCTCAGAGTATCTTGTTTGATGAGGAGACCCATCCATCATCAGCGCCATAAGGTGTTTTTTTATCTTTACATTAGAAGGAGAGGAACCAGGCACCCTTTTGGCTTTTATTTGAGCTTTTGGAAAAGAAGCATTTCAATATCCCTGCTATACTAAGACTATAGAAATAAAAATAAGGATATACAATTTGGGGGCTTGAAGCTTATAGTCCCTGAACATTAGGACACATTCTCCTATATCTCTTGGCTTACTTTTCACACACCCTGAAGTGATACTTTTGAGGAGACTTATGACTTTGGAACAATAGAATAGATAAAAGGCTTCATGCAGGAGAAGAAACGGATTCATTCTTTGTGGCTGTTTTCAAGATTCTGCCTTATCATAGCTAGGTTTTGTTATGGAATTCTTTTCCCTGGCACCAGGAGAAAAGAGAACATTTTCTCCTTATTTTCTCCTTGAGATTTATTTTCTGTGTCATTTCTGTGCTTTCAAGAGGAAGTTCTGAAATTGCCATAGAGTAAACACAGCAAAAGAAAGCCCAGGAATCTCAGAATGTGTGATACTGAAAATTACAGAGTGAGTTTCTATAAACTGGACTATGAGGCATGCATGCTCACAGTCATCTGTGAGCTTTCACTCTCATCCTGTGGTCCATCAACAATCTTCCTCTAATTTTCCAACACTTGGAGCATTGGGCACTGGACACATACACACACCCACACACCCACACACCCACACACACACAAGATTTGCTGTCCCGCCCCTACCTCCCTGCTGTTCTTCCCACTTCCTCCCACCCTCCCCCCCTCCACCCCCCAGGCTTCACAGTACCTCTTACTAAAGTGGCTTGTTCACTTTGGATGATGGTTTTTAGTTTTCTAATTTTTGAAGCACCATGTCACACACCTAAGTTCCATTTTCTTCAGGCTGCTTGCTCTCCAGGCTTTCATCCCTTCCAGTGCTTGAGAACTGGACTACAACCCCATGTCTTAGAGTCTCTTTCCCTACCTGCATGTGATCTCCCACTTGATTACCAAAACCACTTGTCAACACTGAAAAAATGTCAAGTAAATGGATATCATCCTCCTACCTTAAACCTGCTTTCTTTCTGTGTGGGACAAATGCATTTTCTATCTCTCCCAATTTTTCTGTCATACCCTACATACCCTACAAATAGCTCATGAGGAAGTTCTGTCAACTGTGTCTTCTACATATGTCATAACTATATCTGGGCACAAATCACACTTTTTTCTACTAAAACCATCCTAACTGAAAGGAACTTTAGATTTCAACTGCAGTGTGACCATTTAGAAACCCATCTGGTCTTCCTGTCTCTTTGCTGCCTAGTTCCCTATCAAAGTTATTCTTTCTATAGTCTATCATTAAGTTGACAGTTGCAATGACTCCTTCTGCAGGATAAACCAGATGCCATCACTTATTCTGCTTCCTGTATCACTTAGAACAAAACCTGAAAGTCTTTTATGAACTCTGTCCTAACCTATCCAACCTCGCTGGAGAGATGGCTCAGAGGTTAAGGACACTGGCTGTCCTTCCAAAGGTCCAGAGTTCAATTCCAAGCAACCACCTGGTGGCTCATAACCATCTATAATGAGATCTGCTGCCCTCTTCTGGCATGCAGGCACATATGCAGTTAGTACACTGTATAAACAATAAATCTTAAGCCGTACCCTACAACTTTAAACCTATTCAACCTCCTGATCCCCCATAGCAGATCCAGCCCTCCTTGTCCCCACTCTTTCCTTTTCTATCACCTGTTAGCGTTGCCACGCGGTTCCTATTATTTTGGTTTCTGCAGGCTGTGTACACACAGGCCTCATAGGCTTTTCACCTGCTGCTTTGTCTTTCGGTCACTCTGGATTCCCTTCTTCGTGCCATTCAGGTCTCCACTAACATGTGACTCAATCAGAGATCCTCCCTGTTATTAGCATGTAAGTCACAACTCTTAGCCTGCATTCTGTTTCTTCTTAGGGTTCCCACCATGTGACAAAATATCTATGTGCATGCCCAGTTATCACTCCTCTCTCTAGTGTAGGAATGTAAGCTACATTATACTGCCAAGATTTTCTCTGTTTTATTCATCATAATGTTAGGACCTTGAACAGAACTTGACCCTTTTTGAGGTAAAAAGGAAGTATGGTGTTAAGTGAATGTATCTTAAATAATTCAAAATGTACTAGTCCCTTTTCATTATTATAACAAAAGAACATCTGGGGAAACCTGTACATAAAGATAATAGGTTTATTTTAGCACACAGCTTTGGAAGCTGATAGTCAAAGCATCTTGGTTTAGGCTCTAGCAAAAGTGTGAAAGGCAAGAAGGCAGCACCTCAAAGGCAGAGGAGGCGGCACACTAGCCTCTCACTGAGACAAAGAAACTGACATAAGTACCTGAAGAATAGGCTTTGCTTCTACATCCATAGCTTTGGAAGTTTTAGTCCATGGTCATCCAGGTCAATGTTTCTGGGCCCCTAAAGAGCCTGTGTAGCATAGAAGGACATGAGGAAGGAAAACTGCTCCCCTCAAAGAAGTCCAATGGAGGGGGTGGGATGCGGTGAGAAAACATAGAGGGAGAGAGAGACAGAAGAGCAGCCGTTGACACAGTAGACTTCCAAAAGTCATGCTCCCACCTCCGGTGACCGATTTCTGGTAACCACAACTATATCCTAGGAGCCCATTTGGCTATCAACTTACCAGGCAGGGGATTGGTGCTTTGATGCAGCTGGAACCATCCTGATTGATCCAACCACCACTCAATAGTGCCACCATCTGGGGACCAAGCTTTCAACATAAGTCTGTGTGTGTATGTGTGTGTTTGCAATCCTGGGAAAGGAGCCTTGCTTCCTCCTTTTATAACAACCTCATCTTGTAAATGAACTTGGGATCCCATGATAACTACTTCCACTGCAAAACCCCAAGAAGCTTTTAGCAGGCTTCAATTCTTGGAGGTTCTACTATGTCCCAACATCAACATCACAGAGATAAGCTATATACATATATATATATATATATTTATATTTATATTTATATATATGCATGCATGTGTGTATGTGTAATTAAAGAAGAACCTATGATTAATTTGAGAGCTGGTAGGAAGAAACATGGAAGGAGTGGGAAGGGTGAGATGTGGGGGTAGAAATGGTATGAATATAGTATGTATATATGAAATTACCCTGAAATAGAATATTTTAAACAACAAAAAGAAGCCCAGTATAAAAAAATATGTATTAATGGTTCTACTTAAATTAGAAAAATGTGCAGAAACAACACAAAGGCCTAAGCACGTGGATCAGGTTTGTGTTGTGGGATTTTTGTGGCTAGGCATTTGTGGAGTTTTTTGTGTTTTTTTTTTTTTTTTGAGAGTTTCAGTGATACTCCAGTTCCTGGAGAGAGGACATTTGGTTCCCAGGCTATATTAGTTTTTTAAAATATTTTTTTAATTTTAATTTTTATTAATTACACTTTATTCACTTTGTATCCCCCCATAAACCCCCCTTCCCTTCCAATCCCACCTCTCCTCCCCCTTCTCCACACATGCCCTTCCCCAAGTCACTGATAGTGGAGGTCTTCCTTTCCTTCCTTCTGATCCTAGTCTATCAGCTCTCATCAGGACTGGTTGCACTGTCTTCATCTGTGGCCTGGTAAGGCTGCTCCCCCATCAGGGTGAGGTGATCAAAGAGCAGGCCAATCAGTTCATGTCAGAGGCAGTTCCTGTTCTCATTATTAGAGAACCCACTTGAACACTGAACTGCCATGGGCTACATCTGAGCAGGGGTTCTAGGTTATCTCCATGCATGGTACTTGGTTGAAGTATCAGTCTCAAGGAAGACCCCTGTGCTCAGATATTTTGGTTCTGTTGCTCTCCTATATCAATGTAATTTATCTAATTCCCTGCACAGAGATTTCAATAAAAATTTCAAGAAAGTTTTCTTTTAATTCATCTATTAAACATAAAAAATATAGATGTTACTTCTGTATTTCTGAACTTGAGCACTTTGGTTATTTTCCTCTCTTTATTGTTAAGGAAGTACTCTTCAGGCTGGATTAAGACAGCTCACTATCATCAGGAATACCAAGCATACATTTGAGTCAGGGAGGAAGAGACACTGAGAAAAGTTGGACTAGTTAAAGAGTTTAGTTAGCACAGAATTTGAGATCAGGAATGGCTATTTGGATCAACGATCATGCTACCCCAAAATCCATGCACTGGAACCATAGTGCTCAGAGTATTGGGGTGAGACTGGTATGTAAGTACCAATTAACAGGGAGTGTCCAAGATCAGATTGGCTCCTTGTAGGAGATGAGAGAATTTATTTCCTATACGTGTCTTATAATATGTGAAGATGCAGTGAAACTATGCCCTTTGTAGAGCAGAAAGAGAATGTAATTAAAAAATACTGGCCTGATGATCCTGTACTCCACAGCCTCTTGAATTCTGAGAGGTGAATGTCTGTCTTGTCAATCACCCAGTCTATCATAATTATAGTAGGACTCCAGGCTAGATCAGAGGCACGAAAGGGAATTAGATTGGATCAGCAGAAGCAAAGTATGAAAATGAAGCTTTCAAAGTTCAAGCTCGGGACTCTTTGTGGTTCCTGAAATACATAAGGGGCATGAAATGCTGTAAGATTAGCACAGGGCCTCTTAAAGGACAAAGTTTTATCATTTCCTTATTTCACAGGGCAAATGTTTTAGATTTTGTTCCATTTTGTCATTTTTCTTATATGAATTGTGTTCAAATTGTCAAAACTATATATCCTTTTTCTCTGTGTGTTCTTACATTGGAAAACATGATATGCATAAGCCCATTACTTTCATTTGAGCACAGGATTCTACAGGTTTTAAAAATAATTTTTAGTTTTTAAAGGGAATTATAATATAATTACATCATCTCCTCCCTCCCTATTGTCTGCGCAACTCCTCCGTACCATCCTTCCTCTCTCTCTCAAACTCATGACCTATGTAATTGTAGAGGCACAGGGTTTCCTTTTTATCAGGGGTCCTTTTTGATGCTATTTCCATGTTTATAGAGTTAAACAGGAGCAGAACATAGAGGTCATCCATTTATAGACATTAAATAGAAACGTAACGACTTCCCATAGTCTGTATCTTCTCATTACTGAATTTTCTCTAGCAAATAGTTCACACATCTGCTACTCTGAACTATCACATGATTGTGTAGAACCTCAAAATAAACATCAGAACAGGGAACTAGAGAGATAGCTCAGCAACTAGGAGCGCTGGCAGATCTTTCAGAGGACTGGGGTTCAATTCCTGGGATCCACATGGTCTTTTACAACCATCTATAACTCCAGTTCCAGACGATCCAGCCTTCTTTTATGGCCTCCACGGGCATCAGACATACAAGTGGTGCCCAGACTTACATGAAGGTAAAGCACCTATAATGAAAAATTAAAACTTGGAAAAAATGAAACCAAAACTTTAGATGTTGTTTTGATATATCTTAAAGTATTAAGCTATATATGAATGCTATTTGATGCATTCTTAGATGTGGGGAAATTATCACTGCAATTTTAATGATATGTAAAGGCATACTAAATACACAAGGAATTATTTTATTGTCTTTCTTTCACAGCTGGGAATTGAACTTAGGGTCTCATGAATGATTGTCAAGTGCTCTACTACTGAACTGTGTTCCCAGCCCTGGAACTCTTTAAAGAATTATTTAAATATAAAGCTGGTAGGCAGCTCACAAGATAAGGTTCTTGCTGCTCTCATGTAAGGACCAGAGTTTGGATCTCCAAAACCCACTGAAAGGTAGAGTGGACGTAGAGGTTCACCTGTGAACCCAGCATGTCTGATGCTCAGACAGAAAACTGAGTCCCCAGGGCAAGATGGTTGACCAAATCAGCCAGAGCAGAGAGCTCTAGGTTCAGGGAGAGAGTCTCCCTCAATATGTAAGATGAAGAGAGATCAAAAAAGATTACTTAATGATAGCCTTGGGATTCCACATACACACACACACATACATACCTGTATGCATACCACACACACACACACATTTAATTATATTTAAACATAAAACTAATTAAAATTACTTTATATTTAGTACGCCAATGGAAAACTGTAATTTAAGTCAAATTTAGAAACTAATATAAAAACCAAAAGATGACATATTAAAAATATCAATTTGGAAAGAACACATGAGGATTCTTTGTTGAAATTTACATCTCTACTTGCTTTTCATCCAGAGTTCAACTTGTTTGTTCTAATATGTTCCTTCTGATGTCTCAGTTCTCTTATCACTTTCTACTTTAAAATATCATAGATATCAATTTGCCTGTCTTGGCTAAGGACCAGCTTATTCATGAATTCTCCTTTGTCTTTTGTTCATTAGCTTAGGATAACGAATGTGCTGCTTGCCACTTTTTCCATGTTCACAAACAAATTAGATTATAGGCACTGAAATCTTCCTGTGCAGGTCACTGAATTGATGCAGAATAGCCTTTCAACTTCTTCGTGATTTTAGAAATGAAGACATACTTTTAAAATGTTTTGGGGGAAACTCAAATCACTGAAAGTATGTCTTCACCAGGTAGATTCCTGGGCAGAGACTTCCTTGCTGCCTTGGTAGCTGACAGCATCTTCTTGGCTCTGTCTGTTGTAGCCAATTTAAACACAATGAAGGAGGTCAAATATCCTTCAACATCTGGCTTTCTGGGAAGTTGTCTCTTCTACTTGCCATCATGCAAACTTAGATGATGGATCACTAAAGTAAGAATAACTGTAGCCTCATTGTAGAGTTTCAATGAGGTAAGTCTTAGCATCAAGGCTATGGAAACCCTCAGGTATTAGTGGTTCTATTACTGTTACTGTTGATGCCGAATCTGCCAGTTCTTGCCAATATAAAAAATAATAATATTCCATAAGATTCCCTGCACTCTGTCCAAAGTTTGGCTATGAGTCTCAGCATCTGCTGAGTACCCTGCTGGGTAGAGTCTTTCAGAGGCCCTCTGTGGTAGGCTCCTGTTCTGTTCCCTGTTTTCTCCCTCTTCCAATATCCATCCTATTTGCCTTTGGAGTGAGGATTGATCGATCATCTTACCCAGGGACCTCCTTCTTGCTCAGCTTCTTTAGGTGTACAGATTTTAGTATGTTTATCCTATATTACAAGTCTAATATCCTCTTATAAGTGAGTATATACCATGTGTGTCTTCCTGCTTCTGGGATACCTCACTCAGGATGATCTTTTCTAGTTCCCACCATTTGCCTGCAAATATCATGATTTCCTTGTTTTGAATAGCTGAGTAGTGTTCCGTTGTGTAAATGTATCACAATTTCTGCATCTATTCCTCAGTTGAGGGACATCAAAGTAAATAAATTGTAATTAATGAAAAAATTGAAAAATAAAAAAGAATTGTTAAGAAAATTTATTCCATAAAAAAGTAGTAAAGGGCTACTGTGTATACAATTGATCAACTGACTATATTTTATAGAAAAACACATGTTCTACTCACAAAGGTTCTGGATTGTGAGGAGATAGCATTGTGTACTTGCCTATAGACTGAGACAAGATGGAGAATAAGCAAACATTTGATATATTAATGTATTTCTAGAACGTAACCACACAATTGAGTTTCTATAAAATTAACTTTCAACTCACTAAAAATTAAATACTGATAAAATTAAAGTTTTAAAGTAAAAACGTTTATATTTTGCAAATGTATAAAAATTAATTTTTATAATGTAAACATAGCAATGAGAAAAGTTATCTCATTACTATTTTTTTAGGGTGAAACAAAACAAAACCTGTTACCACTTTTATCCTGCCTTTTTAGAACGCTCAGTTAGGTGAAGTAGGGATGCTTTCTAACAGTTTAGAGTCACTACTGGCACCCTCTCCTCCCAGTCACTCAACCTTGGAGGCATCTACTGTTGTAGTGTTTATCTGAGTATATATTGTCATCCCATTTACCCCTCTGGAAACTTTAGCAGAGAATGTGACAGATTGACATTTGTTTGTAATGTGATTTCTTTCTGGTATCTTAGAAAATGTATCATTTTGTGAATATGATGTACTTTCCTCTACAGTTTTGTTTGTGTGTGTGTGTGTTTGTTTGTTTGTTTGTTTGTTTGTTTGCAAATTCCAAAAAGGGACCAGATGGAAACTTAGGTTAGAATGTTAAGCATTCTGTGCGAATTCAAAAATTGGGGAGTATTGAAGGATTAGAATGATGAGGTAAAGCACACATTAAGAAACAGAGTGTGCGTTAAAGGAACAGGAGCCTGAGGCAAAAGATAAATGCCAGCAGCAAACCATATTTGAAATAACTATTTCTCTGAAGTCCTCCCTTTGCATTGTTCATTGCCTCTGGCTTTTCTTTTACTGGTTCTTCTTGTGTTGATCTATAAGATCAGATTTTCTTCACCATTGGAGCTCATTTCGAATCATCTAAAATGACTCTCCAGAGCTCCCAGTTTCTCTTCAAATAATTTGCACTACACCACACTCTGAAAACATGGGATAGCCTATTGAAGATTTTATGCACTTATTGTATACGTAAAATCTATATATGAAATTAGATATTATGATTTGTAATTTATAGAGATTATAGATATTTATAAAAAGCATTTTCATTAGGATTTTTTTCTCTTTGCCACCAACATGCATGATATATTTTTCATTTTTCATTTTCTACTATGTTATTGGAAGCAGGCTGAAAAGGAAGACTTACAATGGGATCTACTTATTTTAATTATTTCACTGTTCTCTTAGTACCACTGTTTAGATGTTACTTAGATGTCTTTCCCTGGGTGACTTTCACAGGTACCGAGAACTACTAACAACAGAGATCAATTTGGACTAAGGCTGAAGGAACTGACAAATATGTTAGATGTCATGAAGGGTTGGGGATCTGATATGTTGTTTGGGGAACATGATTTTGGTGTTTAAGAGTCACTTTGTTCGCATGCATGTGAAAATCAAGTAGTGAACGAATATGTGGAAGTGTAAGTTCTGTGATACTGTGCACATGTACATGATATGTATCAAAACATTTTGTGTTAATGCTATAGCGATAGAATGACTGTAGGATGATTGAGCAGATTCTAGAGGAATTTTGTGTTGTGAACAGTAAGGCTCTTTTGAAGAACCTCTATAACAGTCAAGACAAAGCACTTTTATCGTTGTTCCTTATAGCCCTTTGCAGTGCTGTGTTCTGGCAATCAGTGATCTGCATTTAAGGGGTCATGAGCACGTTGCACCATATAAAATTCCATTTTATACGAATGGAATTATACAGAATCTATTCTGACTTTTTTCTTTTCTTAACATAATTGTTTTAAGACTGATGACTCATCCATGGCATTGTCAATTACCCGATAGTTCTGTAATTTTATTTTTATATTATAACAAAGTAAGCAGTTTTGTGGACGATCAGAAATGAGTTATGCATCTTCTATGGATAAACACTTGGTTGATTACAGTATTGGTGTATAACAAACAAAGATACTTTTATCAGTTGCACATAAGTCTTTGTATAAACCTGTGCTTGACTTTGCTCTTGTTCTATAAGAAGTACAAAGTTTTATATACATATATACACACATATACACTATGTATAGGTATATGTATATATGCATATACACATACATATACTTATATGTGAGCATATAGTTCAAAAACAGCTGGCAAGCTTTCTTACACAGTCCTTGAACCAATTTATATTATTAGCACCATCTGCTCTGTTCTCCATAGCATCACCAACAGCTAGTGTGAGAGTGTTCAATATCGAATATTCCAGTAAAACTCATATCCCCAGATATGAGGTAAGAAGGCCTTAGAATACCTGGGTCTAGTTACCCTAGTTCCAAATCATATGGTACCTTTTCCTCAAGTATTTCATGCCCCGACCCGAGGGACCTAGTTATTCGTGGGGTCCGAGGGGATCCAAGCCTGAAAGAAAAACAGGCGGGAAAGAAGAAGGAAGACCAAGCAGTTTCCTTGTCAAGGTCTCCTTTAATGGGATGAAAAGTACCAGTTTTAAAAGCGGAGAAAGGAAGGAGCAGGGAAGGGGAAGGTAAAATTCCTGCGAGAGGAGTGGTTCCGCCTGGGCAGCTTTCGATCTTGGAATGTCGTTCCACCTGGGAGCTTCCTTATCTCTGGAATGTCCAGTTCTGACTGCATGGCTGTTGTTTTCGGGGGTCAGCAATTATTTGTTCCCAACAATTTCATCTTGATCTAAGGAAAATACTTAGCTGCATGATTAATCTGCATTAGTATTTTAAAACCATTTTAATGATGATATTTTTAAAATCTGGAAAGGATCATCCTGAGTGAGCTAGCCCAGAAGCAGAAAGACACACACGGTATATACTCACTCATATGAACATATACTATAGGATGAAACTACTAAAATCTGTACACCTAAAGAAACTAATCAAGAGGGAGGACTCTTGCTAAAATGCCCAATCCCTATCTAGAAGGACAAAGGGGATGGACATCGGAAGAAGGAGAGGGCAGGGAACGGGTCAGGAGCCTGCCACGGAGGGCCTCGGAAGGGCTCTGCCCTGCAGACTATCAAAGCAGTTGCTGAGACTTATGGCCAACACTTGGGCAGAGTGCAGGGAATCTTATGAGGGGAGTGGGGAATAGTGGGATCTGGAGAGGACAGGAACTCCACAAGGAGAGCAACAGAACCAAGTGGTCTGAGCACAGGGGTCCTTCCTGAGACTGATGGTCCAACCAGGTACCATGCATGGAGGTAGCCTAGGACCCCTGCACAGGTGTGGCCCATGGCAGTTCAGTGTCCAATGGATTCCATAGTAATGGGAACAGGGGCTGCCTCTGACATGAACTGATTGACCCTCTCTTTAATCACCTCCCCCTGAGTGGGGAGCAGCCTTGCCACAGAGGAAGACAATGCAACCACTCCTGATGAGACCTGATGGACTGGAGGGAAGGAAAGGGAGGACCTCCCCTATCAGTGGTCTTGGGGAGGGACACGGGTGCAGAGGGGGGAGGAAGGGAGGGATTGGGACGGGAGGAGGGAGGGAACTACAGGGGTAAATAAGGTGAATAAAGTGTAATTAATAAAGAATTTAATAAAAAAGAAAAAAGTTGTCATCTTATTTGACCTTAGATCCATTTTTCATCTTTGCTTCACATCTGAAATCTTCTGCACATCATAATCTTGGCTTTGAACTCTTACTAGAAAAATTCTTGGAAAATTGACTTTCAGCTGTTCTTTCAGACTAAATTTTTGCTAATATTCAGGCAATGTCAACTGAATTTGTTCAACCTGTAATTATTAGAAAATTGAAGAGCCTAAGAATTTAGTCTCCACAGTTGTGTGCACTTAGCCTGTGGTTACATTCTCAACAGAAACATTTTTGTTTTCTACTCAGAGGCAAAGCAGAAATAGACGTATTTCTTTGGCAGTTTCCTTTCTTACTCGATTCCACACATTTTCTAAGGAACACTATGAAGACACCCAGGAAGTTGAGGCTTCTGGTCTTTTTCACACCCAGTCACAGCCAGGGTCTTGAGTTTTCTTCTTGGGTATTTGGGACAGTAAATATAAACACCTGCTTCATCTGGGCTAATAAACTTTGAGAGACCTTATTTATCTCCTTGGCCCCTCTTTTCAGCGTGGAATATTTTTTTTCTTTCCTGGGAGTTAGTTGATGCATTTAAAATAAGTTTTAGGGCTGTTTAATCAAATATAAAGAATATAGATGGTTATTGGATAAACAGACCATTTGATTTTTAGAGTTCACTTAAGTTTCTCTGGGTAACATTCATTGACATCCCAAAGTACAAATGATGGACTTCATTTTATGCTAAGTCCAAAGTAGCTAATTTATTAAAGGGAATATACCTTAAAAGACCATTGTAGGTGAAGATAGAAAATGCCCAGTGGGGCATGTGCAAATAATAAGACATTTTAAAGTATTGTGTCACATAGTTTTTAAGTACTCAGTCTAAAATTAAAACATTGTTTGGATATGTAATCAAAGAGGAACACAGTTATAAAAGTACCAACCTAATCAATAGCTTAGTTTCTGAGAGATTCTAACCCTGCAACACTTAAGAGAGCAGTAATTTGAAGTAAAATCAGTTGATTTATAAGACAATAGGTGAAGGAGAGTGAAAAACACATTTCAGGTCGGGGGAAAAACAGAATCATACAAGTAAAAACCTTTCGTTCAAAATGGATAACAGCATTTCTTCATAAGAATCTGTATCACTTTTGAGTTTAAGGTCTAGTTTTCCCCGAGATCAGTGGTTCTTTGTGCTTGGCAGCAAACTATAATTATTTTCATAAACGTGCTTGAGTGTTTCTTAAAAATGTCTTATTAAATGTAGCACAAATAATTATAAGGAAGTAGGTACAATACGGAAATTTTCATGGGCACACTGATTTGCCTTAGATGGTTTAGAAAGGCCATTCAAACTCTACAACCATAGAACAATCACCTGTTGTAGAGTTGAAATCATTCAGAGAAATAAATTTCCCAGCGTTACAGTTCTTGGTAAGATCACAACTGGAATATCTTTGTGATCCCTAGAGGGAAAGGGATGGATGCTTTTGTCAGCAGATGTTGCAGGAGCACGTCCATCCATGGTAGCTTCTAGATTTTCAGAGTAGCTTCTGGTTTCTCAGAGACATATTCGTACATTGCAAATTTTTTTCATGGTGTCTGGATAAATATTTGTTTCATGTTATTGACACATTACCTTTATATTTTATGTCTTAATTTATTTTATAGCACATATGTATATGGGTGAGTATATGTTGGAGGTGGGAACAAGTTTGAAACTCTTGAGGGCTGTTCTTGATTCAAGGAAAATTAATATGGAAGCCAAAAATACATTTTTTTTCTTGACAGAGGCCACTAAGGGAATTTTCAGCCTATTAATAAGAAAAATTATAGTTTTTATTAACAATATATAGGTGAAATTATTCAAGCACCTAGCTTATGCTAATTATGATAACTGTTATATATTTTGTCTTACTATTTTCAGACAATGAAGCCAGCTGGGTATTCTCTTTTTAAATAACTTCTGAGCTTGAGAGAGGAGCTGATGTAAGTCTTTTTAATGCAATTATGGAGCAAAAAAATAGGGAAATCCATTCATCTCTAAAGAACAGTGGAAATTACAGTCCCACAAGCCAAAACTGCTTTCTTCCCCATCTCTTTCTCTTCATACATAGGTCACATATGCATATAAACAGAAATAATGAAAGAAACTTACCAGAGACTAAAGCCTGTCTTATGACTGACTTTATTGGCTTTGTCTTCAACTGATTTGCCTAATGATTTGGAAAACGGTGTTGAAAGTGAAATTTTAAATCATATCTATCAGTCGGCTATCTAATTTATCATCTATAGATCTATTGTCTATCTTAAGCATTGAGGGAGACATTTGGCCAAGGGTTGGGGAAACAAGATGAGAACTTTTCCACCATTGTGTCCAGAGGTTATAGATGCAGAATAAAAGAAATGATGGGGGATAAGATAGAAATTGGTGGAAAAACTCATAATTTTAAACAGCATGCTCCTAAGCTTTCTGCAAATTAGAGTGTTAGCTCCCTTTGCCCATTTTATGGTTCTTTCTAGTCACTGCTTTAAACTTCCAAATGTTATGAAAGTTTGTCATTTAGCATGTAGATAAAATTATAATGAAGTTGGAAGCCATATTTATGTATTAATCAAACTGAACTTTATAGTTCAGTGAAGAGGAACTTCTGGCCTTCAGCCATGCTTTCCTCAAATAAGGTTAAGGCTGGGTAGAAATTCAGCTTGATTTACTTGGGCCTTGCTCAGAGTAACCAATCTCCTGTTTAGTATTTTCACTTCTGTTTACAGCTCTAAAGGCAATGGAACCTGGGAGAATGTAGTCTAAAAATGGGGCAGATTAAAGTCTCATGTGGTAGCAAACTTTATTCAGGGCATCAGACAGTTTATACTATGAAAGTTAAAAAGGGTCATAAGAGTAAAGTTCACATGAGTTCAAGCTGTGTACAATCACAAAAACAAGTTGCACTGGGCAAAACCATGTTTTTCCACATTGGCACACAAACAAAGAACAATAGCCAGTTGTGAAACAAACTCCTGTCCACTACACCAGGGAGGGGCACAAAAGCACATTCCAAGAACAATTTTGGGTTTTTGAAGAAACTGAGGTCATGAGACTCTTGGTTT
Organism: Pachyuromys duprasi; assembly: GCA_028658305.1. Classification (NCBI taxonomy): domain Eukaryota; kingdom Metazoa; phylum Chordata; class Mammalia; order Rodentia; family Muridae; genus Pachyuromys; species Pachyuromys duprasi. The sequence continues at coordinate 21,995,280 of CM053743.1, read as the reverse complement.
TTGGAGTTTCCTCATAAGCACTCAGAATGCCCTTCTCACGACTCCATCCTTAGATGCAGTCCCCCACACTTCTTATTCTGAGAGGTACTTTTCAGGACAAAGGTCCAGTCTGCTTAACTCCGTGTAGCTGGGTTGAGGTCTTCAGGAGATGCTGAACACAGGAGTCAAAGCTGTTCCTCAGTGGTGTGATTGTTTTCTGGTTCTGGAGCTCCATGTTTATACTCCAGAATGACCATGATGTCTAACAGTCTTTTACTTAGGAATGAGACTAACGAGTTGAAGACCCTTGCCCAAAGAGAGGAAGAAGACAGGGACTAGGGACCCAAATGTGACAGAACTAGGTAATTGCTGGTTCTAGAATATCTCTACAAAAATGGCCAGAACTTGACGGTGGAGCCTGATTGCCTTTCTTAAACATTTATAGGCTCATTTCAAGTCTTGTGGTGTTTATACAAAAAGCAATAAAACGTGCTGAGTGACCACCATTGTCTCTTGGAATGTCTTTTAAATATCTGGATTCTTTAAATCTGAGACTAAGAATAATCACTGTAAGCCACAGGGCAGGACATAGAAAGAAATGCATCCTGGCAGAAGGTTTCATAACAATCAACATCTCTGCTCCTATTTATTTGTGAGATCATGAACCAGATCTGTACATAATTGGACATAACTTCTCTTACAGGACCCAGGTCCTAGGATCTGGCTCCATAGGTTTTATTGTGGCTCTGTGTGTGTGTGTGTGTGTGTGTGTGTGTGTGTGTGTGTGTGTGTTTTGGAGATCAAACCGAGGATGTTAAGCAATGAAGCAGGCTCCTTGTACCGAGCTGCATCTCCAGGCCTTGGGGGTGGAGGGGAGATGATAATGTCAAGTCAAAAGTTACATCAAACTAAGGGAACCTCAGGGGGGAAAAAGCATTTGTAAATAACCAAAAGGCTCATTATTTGTTATTAGTTAAGGAACTATGCTTCTGTGTTTCAGAATACAAGCTGTCTCAAGGGCCCTACATCACAATGACTGCAAAGTTCAGTGTCATCTCTCAAGACATGCGTTTGGTCAGTGAAAGTCTCCAAAGCTGCACCTAAAGGTTGAGCTCAGAGATATTCTCTTAACCTATTCTGACTGGTACAACCATTTCTTTAGCAACTAATGAGGGACTTGGAGAGTTCAGTGGGAAATTGTATCTCCTCTGCTGTTGTTCATAGTTCAATGGGTAATTAAAAGACAAACCTATAAATCTGTATTTTAGTATGCCTATTGAAGTGTTCTCTCATTAAGCAGCATTCAACTTCCATTGAAACATAGGATAGTGTGTCAATTTCCTTTTAGTCGTTTTCAATTTTATAATGAATTAATTGCATTTATGATGCTTAATGTTTCTCCTGGGCTCATCTTAATAAAATTTCAATTATGTTTCCTACTCACTAGATATAGGGAAAAATGCATTTCCTGAACATTCTTTCCTGAAATAACAGATAATCTTGACCAGAAGTAAGTCTTTGTGATGTTTCTTGACCACTGGCTGCCTTTAAGTTGATACCTCAAGGTGTGTTCTGTTTGATTGACGCTCAGGGGTCTAAGTTAACTCATGTCGGAATAATGAAGAGAGAAAATGGACTATTTTGAAGAAGATGAAGATGTGGCTATACCATGAATTTTATCATCTCTTTTTGTGTTAACTTTGCTTGTGTTTTAGTGAAACTAGTGTTTAGCACCAAAATTCTCTTGAAAAGCACCCAAGCAAATATAAGTATATTTATATCTGCTGTCTTTGTGACATGGAAAATTGATTGATAAAATAATGCCGTTTTGTTCTTTTAATGACATGCACAGATGGCTTTAGAAACGTGTTTGAATACATAAACAGTTAATGCCAAGTTGTCAACTGAGCTGCATTTCCCTTTTCTCCCCGACTTCTTTTCTTGGTGAGAACCAAAGTGTAAAACCTTGGAACTCATAAGAACTGTTTACCAAATAATTTGCTTCTCTCCTCAGAGCATTTTTCAGTTTCCACTCCTCTTTCAGATAACTGAGTCATGTGTGAGGAAGTTTGAAACAATTAGTGTGGTCAGCTATGATGCCTGCAGTTGAGGGGCATTAGTTTGCAGATGGAAGACCTTTCCAGAGTAGTTAGACCGAGTATATGGCAAGATGACATCAAGCTGAAGGGGACAGCATCAACTTGGAGAGGGATCACACAAGACAGACAGAGTCCTCTCCTGACTGGCAAAGGAACGACACCGCGACCAGACATAACTCCCACAGCATAATTTAATATATCCCAATAGTCTCATTTACATCTATGTCTAAGTACCTGATGAAAGTAATCCTCATGAAATGAGGAAATCTGACCAAACGCTGAAGAGCAATCTGAGTTAGCAGCTATATCTTTGAAGGGACATTATTAGGCAAATACCTTCTTGAAAAGCCCAAGTGCATCAAGAGCAACTCAGTTTCAGTAAGGAATTCATCCCTTGCATCTCCTTTCCCAGTTGTCCCTTTCTTTGCTTTGTCTCTATGTACCGCTTACTGTTTGAGTATCAGACATCTCTGTTCTTTTTGAAAGTAAATCATGCTTGGAGAGATAGATTTTATTTTGCACTCTCTTAGAGTTTTCCAAAGTGCTTATAAGCAGTGGGTACTCACACTATAAAGACAAAAATGTTGTTAGGTGTATTCAGTGAGTCCAAATATAAAAAGATACTCTGAAATGCTTTAAGAAAATGGAAAAGCAAAGAAGCAAGCATCTCTCTCTCGCTCTCTCGCTCTCTCTCACTCTCTCTCGCTCTCTCCCTTCCCTTCTCTTTTCTCTCCTCTCACTCCACTCCTTTCTCATCTTTCTTTTCTTGTCTCTTTCTCTGTGCAACTTCTTCCTGGAAATGGATGAGACTGGGGCTATTGTTTTGACTTGGGCCTTGTAGTCTTTAGACTCTGGGTATAGTGGCTACAGACAGTGATGGAAACTTCCCTTGGCAGAATAAGGGAGCCCTGCCCATGACTGTGGCTTTAGAGAGGAGGGTTATGTCCCTTTTTGCAACTTAATGGACTTTTGTGACCAGCAGCACTAAAGATATTTGCTCTAATGAGAACCTGGATACTTTCTTACAAATGTTGAACCTGTTAAGATTTGGGATATAATCTTTAGCATTATTTCCTTTGAGGATTTAAAGGATGTAGAGCAAGAATGTGGCATTTCATAGTTTTACCATGTAAGCTGTCATGCTTGTTTATATAAACTGTTTCCATTAAAACACATTCTGAACATTTAACATTAGGTAGTTAAGGTGAAAGAACAGTGTGGGCTTATTTTTTCCTTCTCTATAAAATAGCCTTCGAGACGAAGTACAACATTTCCCCACAGGGTATCTGAGGACTACCAACGCTCACACATGTTAGTTTTGTAGGAAAGCCTTCAGATGTTTGTTTTTTTTAATATTTTTATATTAATTACAGTTTATTCACTTTGTATCCAAGCTGTAGTCCCCTTCGTTATTCCCTCCCAACCCCACCCCACTCATTTCCTCCCGTGCCCCTCTCCAAGTCCACTGATAAGGGAGGTCTTTCTCCCCCTCCCTCTGATCTTAGCTTATCAGGTCTTACAGACTGGCTTCTTTGTTTTCCTCTGTGGCCTGGCAAGGCTGCTCCCCCCTCAGGTAAAGGTGATCAAAGAGCCATCCATTGAGTTCATGTCAGAGACAGCCCCTGTTCCCTTTACTAGGGAACTCACTTGGAGACTGAGCTGCCATGGGCTACATCTGTGTAGGGGTTCTAGGTTATCTCCGTGAATGGTTCTTGGTTTGAGTATCAGTCTCAGAAAAGACTCTTGAACCCAGATTTCTTAGTTCTGTTGCTTTCCTTGTGGCACTTCTGTTCCCTCCAGGTCTTTCTATCTCTCCCTTATTTCATAAGATTCCCTGTACTCTGCCCAAAATTTGGCTATGAGTCTCAGCATTTGTTTTGATACCCTGCTGGGTAGAGTCTTTCAGAGGCCCTCTGTGGCAGGCTCCTGTCTTGTTCCCTGTTTTATCCCTCTTCCAATATCCATCTCATTTGCCTTTCTGCATAAGGATTGATCATCTCACTCAGGGTCCTTCTTCTTGCTTAGCTTCTTTAGGTGTATAGATTTTAGTATGTTTACCCTATATTATATGTCTAATATCCACTTATAAGTGAGTATATACCCTGTGTGTCTTTCTGCTTCTGGGATACTTCACTCAGGATGATCTTTTCTAGTTCCCACCATTTGCCTGCAAATTTCATGATTTCCTTGTTTTTAATTGCTGAGTAGTATTCCATTGTGTAAATGTACCACAATTTCTGTACCCATTCCTCCGGTGAGGGGCATCTGGGTTGTTTCCAGGTTCTGGCTATTACGAATAAAGCTGCTATAAACGTGGTTGAGCAAATGTCCTTGCTGTGTACTTGAGCATATTTTGGATATATACCTAGGAGTGGTATAGCTAGATCTTGAGAAAGTGCTATTCCTAATTGTCTGAGAAAACGACAGATTGATTTCAAAGTGGTTACATAAGTTTACATTCCCATCAGCAATGGAGGAGGGTTCCCCTTTTTCCACATCCTCTGCAGCATGTATTGTCACTTGAGTTTTGAATCTTAGCCATTCTGATGGGTGTAAGGTGAAATCTCAGGGTCGTTTTGATTTGTACTTCCCTGATGACTAAGGAGGTTGAACATCTCTTTAAGTGTTTCTCTGTTATTCTATATTCTTCTACAAGGAATTCTCTGTTTATCTCTGTATCACATTTTTTAGTTGGTTTACTTGATTTGTTGCTTTTTGACTTCTTGAGTTCTTTATACATTCTGGATACTAGCCCTCTGTCAGATATAGGGTTGGTGAAAATCCGTTCCCAGTCTTTAGGCTGTCGTTTTGTTTTGATGACAGTGTCCTTTGCTTTACAGAAGCTTTTCAGTTTCATGAGGTCCCATTTGTTGATTGTTGATCTTAAAGGCTGTGCTGTTGGTCTTTTTTTTGGAAGTTGTCTCCTGTGCCAATGAGTTCAAGGCTCTTCCCTCCTTTTCAATGGAACCAAATAGAAGACCCAGAAATAAACCCAAATACCTATGAATACTTGAGTTTTTTACAAAGAAGCCAAAACCATACAATGGAAAAAAGACAACATCTTCAACAGATGGTCCTGGTCTAACTGGATGTCTACATGTAGAAAAATGCAAATAAGTCCATATTTATCATCCTGCAAAAAACTAAAGTCCAAGTGGATCAAAGACTATAACACCAAACCCACTAAACCTCTTAGGAGAGAAAGTGGGGAAGAGCCTTGAACTCATTGGCACAGATGTTTGTTTACATTCACAATCCCCACAGTACTTTAGCACTCCAACTATTTACTAATGTGTTACACCAGTTTCTCAAGGTCTAAAGAATCATTATAGACAACATAATCAGGCTGATTAGCACCAAAGTGAGTATTTACGAATGGCTAATTTCCATTAGGTACTATAACAACAAAAATACAAAGGGACAATACCTCAGCTGCAGGAGGGCACCGCATCAGTGCACGCAGAACTTGCTCATTTTCCAGTACCCCATCTATTGTGCGTGAACTGCTGTGCAGTTGGTTTTCCTCAGTAAGAACAGTGTGTTCTTTAGCACAGCACAGTGACTGTCTCAGATCCAGAGGTTTAAGGATACCAGTACTTTGTAATCAACATACACTGTATTTTAATCCATGATTTAAGAATTCAATGATTAATAACTACCAATGTATACATGCTGACAGGATCAGTGTTGTAACAAGTCATATCGGAGCTTAAGGAAAAAGGGGGAGAGTCAGTCACTAACACTGATGCAAGGTTGCTCCCCACCCCCCATTCTGAGAAGAGCTTGCCACAGTCTCACCATCAGGCTGAGTTCATCTGGTCTAAACCTTTTCTTTCTTCTCATTTCCCTCAGAACTCTCCATCCTCTCCTATCTTACTCCCATCTCAGGGGCCAATCTTCTTGCAGGAATTTGGTTTTTGTGGGCACCTGCTCTGTGCAGGTGTTTGCCTGACGTTTCTGTTGATGGTGCAACTACACTGCCAGCTGTCAGCGCAAGTCGGTAGCTGTAATGTCAGCATTTAGGGCCATTCCACGATTTCTGTCTCTAAAAGCGGACTTGATCATTTATATTCCTGCTTTGCCTTTAAGTTACCCAAAAGGTCCTGTTTGCCATCTAAATTCATCAAATCGCCTTCCATGTGTTTCTGGTTAAGCCTTGTTAGAGTTCATCCCCTGCTACATGATGCTTTGGGGACACTGCACAGTCTTTGAAAGTGGTGTTTGTTCCTTTGTTTGTCTGTTTTCCCCACAGTTGTGGATATCTTATCAGTTCACAGGGCCAGCCATCACTTGCATGGAATCCTTACCGATAACCTCCCTGTTTTCTCTAATAGTAGAGTTCTGACAAAAGCCACATCGTTTCAGATCTCCAGTTCTGATATCACTAACGATACAGTTCTTTTCCTTATAAATTTTGAGCTTCCAGAGAAAAAGGTCTGTGTGCTGATTTTTCAACATCAATCAATGTTGACACTGTAATATATACGTATGCTGAATGAATAAATAATTACACTAAATTTCTCCCACATTTATAAGATATAAAACGTGAGACATTTGAATGCTCTTGGCTCTGAGGAGAAAAGGGGGGGTCATAAGCCTTCTGAAATAAAAGGTTGCCTTGGGAAATGTAGGCTTTTATTTGTTTACAGGTTAGAAAGCTAGAGTGTTTTAAATGTTCCGTGCCTTAAAGAATGGTTAGGGTGTCACCAAGCATATTAGAACTGTCATCTTACAATGAAGCAGATATTTTTTCAAGCTTTAAGAGGCAGTCACCACACCTGTTTCTGAGGACAGAGAATTTTTATATTAAATATGTTTCAGAACTCTCTACAAAGCTGTTGTATTAAAACAACGTTGTCATACAATACCAACCTATATCTCTTTTTACACTTTTAAATAAACTTTGGGCTAGAGAGAGATGGCTCAGTGGTTCAAGAGCACTTGTTGGTCTTACAGAGGACTGAGGTTCAGTTCCCAGCTCCACATCGTGGTTTACAATCATTACTATCTCCAGTTCTGTGGATTCCAATGACCTCTCTGTGGGCACCAGGCATGCATATTGTGCACATAAATATATGCAGACAAAACCCTCAGGTACATGAAATAAAATAAATAAATCCTTTAAAAAACAGGAAACAAGCTTGTTAAAAATGTGTGTGTGTGCATGTGCCTGTGTGTGTGTGTGTGTGTGTGTGTGTGTGCCTTGTTAATCCTTTGGAACAGTCACCTATTTGTTGAGACAGGGCTTGTAGGTCTTTATATAGCCTGGGCTGGATGGCCGAGTGGCCTCTGGGATCTGCCTGTCTCTGACTCCTCAGATCTGGGACTTGAGGCACAGGACACTGTCTTTGTCATTTCAGTTGTACCGATGTTTTGGCTATATGTATGTCTGTGCACCATGTGGAGGCAGTAGAGTCCAGAAGAGGGTGTAAGATCCCTGGGACTCTGACTATATCGCCATGTGGGTGCTGGGAGTCAGACCCCAGTTCTCCTCTGTAAGAACAGTCAGTGCTCTCAAACACTGAGCCATCTCTCCAGTCCTGTGCATCGGCTTCTTTACATGATATCTGGGGCTGGAATTTGAGTTATTTTAAAATTTATTATTATTTTTAATTGATTACAATTTATTCACTTTGTATCCCAGCTGTAGCCCCCCTCATTCCCTCCCAATCCTACCCTCCCTCTTCTCCTCCCATGCCCCTCCACAAAGAAAACTTGGTTGCCATGGTAATTGCCCTATGATATTATTATTATCTATCTTTATGACAAGTTGGGGCTACTTAACGTGACATGCAGATCTATATTTCTAAATGACAGATGGGAAAGAACACATAATTAAATATATTTGTTCTACAATACCTATTTATCTTCTACCACTTTTAGTTTGGGTACTGTAAGTACAATAATGATTCTACACTGAATTATTTACATAAACATTTCCCTTCCCCGTTTCTTCTTTGGCACCATGATGAGACAGGTATAGTTGGTGATTTTAAGTACTTGCTAGGGAGAACAACTTGGGAACAACAAGAACATTTTCTTTGTTGAGTCTTGGCAGATGTCACTTTGTCCTTGCCCAGTGAAACTATGCTTGATACAAAGAAATCTTTCATCAAAAGGATAATTTGTATTAAAACATGTAACATTTATCGGAAAAAAATACATTTGCATCTTCCCTTTTCTCTCAAACAAACAAACAAACAAACCAAACAAACAACCCCAAACCTAGCATCTGTTTTGTTGACTTTTAGATGTCTCAGGCCCCAGGCCCCAGGCCCCAGGCCCCAGGTCTAGTGACTCCTGTTCGCCGCCACTCTCCCACTGAGTGAAATGTTTCTGCTGCTTGTTGCTACACTAAGGGTGGAGCTCACTAGTGACAGTCTCCTTGTCTCTTACTATGATGCTAATCACTGTCCACTTGACTGGATTTGGACTCATCTACAAGGCACACATCTGGATGTGTCTTGGTGGGCCTTTCTAGAGATGCTTAATGAAAAGATGTTATCAGCTATAAAATGTCAGAAATATAAGTCTTGATTTCAGGAGAGAGGACTAAGCTAGTGATGTAAGTTTTCTACACTGACTGCAAGTCTATTTTTCCATCATAGTGCAATCCTACTTATTTATTATTTGTTCATTTATTTGAGGTTCTGGAAATCAAACCCAGAGCCTTATGCATACTAACCAAGCATTCTATCCTTGAACCACACCCAATGTCCACACTGTCTTTTTAATCAGTGCACTGTTTTATAAACCCAACTCATTTTCTTTGTGAAATGTGATTGTGTTGAATCACATAGTTGCTTATTAGTTGCCCAGTTTTAAATATGCTGTTCACCTCTGATTTAAATACAGGTTGGTTTTTTTTGTTTGTTTTTTTGTTTGTTTTGTTTTGTTTTGTTGCAATGGGAAGTTGCTAATCAGACTCAAAACTGGTCAAAGTGCCGAGAATAAGTGTAGCGAGTTCCTGGAAGTGGATGGGGTATCCACAGCAACTTTCCTCCATCTAAGACTGAGAGAACATCTCACAGAAGTAGGAAGAAAGAAGGTAAGAGCCAGCAGATGGAGAGGAGAGCTGCTGAAAGACTCCTTCTAGACATGACATGGCTGATGCATATATCAACTCCCACACAAGATTAAACCAGACAAAAATCATGTGGAGGCTCAGGGAGGTAGCAGGTAAAGGAGCTTGCTATGAAGCCTGATGACATGAGACTGGTCCCTTAGGCCCACATAGTGGAAGGAGAGAACCAATTCTCAGGAGCTGTCCTGTGACCTTCACATGTGTGTCATGGCATGTACACACACAGACATGAAGAAATAAATAATAGATAATATAAAAGAAAAACGAGGTAGAACACAGTAGAAGATACTCAGTGTCACTTCTCACTTCTACATGCACACACACATAGATGCAATAAATAAAGTATAAAACAAAATAAGGCAGGCTACAGTAGAAGATTACCTCACATCTCACTTCTACACACACAGGCATGAAACAAGCACACACATATACATATACACAAAAATACCACTTGGCCTACCCACACACATGCAAAACAATAGCACACATATACTAAATTTCCAATACAAGAAATCATGTGTTTTATATCTTCCATATTTTATGTTATTTTAATAGATAATAAGAAAGAACCATAAAGTTAGAGAGTAATTTTAAACCTTCAAGCTGCTGTATCTTAATATATATTTTTAAATAAAAATCATTTAAAAATCTTATTTATATATTTATTTATTAAAATTTATTCACTTCATATCCTCTACCCACTCTTCCTCTTCTTCCTCTATGCCCTTTCCCTAATTTCCATACTCTCTTTCCTTTCAAAGCAGTATGTTATAAACAATAAATATAATGAATGTCAGGGCAAAATGTCATTTTGTAGTAGCACCAAAATTAAGAGGATACATGTTTTATTGACAACAGTCACATAATTCACAATTAAGTACCATGGAGATACAAAGTCAATATCCTACTTTATTTAAAAATATGAAAAACGGAAAGATATTTATTCAATGTGACCACATAGAGAAGAGGATCAAAGAAAATCCAGTGATGTCCCTCCTCATGTCCATCTGCTGGCTTCTAATGTAAGGGTAGGTTTAAACAGAAAGCAGAAGATACACACCAGCAAACAGTCCAGAGAGGTGTGGTCTCCTGTCCACCACTGTCTCATCTCCAAGTCTCTCCTTGGATGTCATAGGAAGACTTAAACCTAAACATGCTTGGATAGAATATCTATGCACACAGAGAACTCTATCTATGCTAGAAAATCTGCACAGCATCTAGCCTGGCACTCACAGCTAGATCTTGGTGTTCTGTGGTTCATGACATGTTTCTGAAGTCTCTGTCAACAGTAAAGGTCACTTTGGGGTTATGAGAGATCAAGATTCTCATGCACTAATGTCAAGATACAGGTAACATCAATATCATCCAAACTACAAAAGTGAACTCACATGTCTATACCCTGCAACATGCTATTTTTATACCATGAATATTTCAGCTTCATGTAAATCTGTTCTTACCTAAATAAGATTCACTAAGATTATAGCCATAGCTCTTTTCATTATTAGAGTCAGTCTGTGCATGCATTGTTTTTTTTCTGGCGGGATTTCTATCCTTTGGACAGCATTATTTCAAATTTCAGGCAGAGATTTGCAATCTCCAAACCACTTCTCCCTCATCTAATTATAGAGAGAAAGAGGAAGCAATGTACCTCTGTAGAAAGTCTCCTGGACCTCTTAGGTTACTGTTCTTCTGTTTGTTTTGGGTGTTTTTGTCATTGTTGTTTTTTTTTTTTACACATATAATCAGTTTGTCTCTAAATGCAGTGACTGATGACTGTGAAATCAAAATTCAACTAGGTCCATTCTCATTTTCAACATGAAAAACTCAGTTTCATATGTTTTCCTACAGACTTCACACAAAATGACAAGTATGAAGAAATATCAGAGTTTAAGCTATAAAACTGAGGTGTATGCCTTGTTCCACGTCTTTGTCAGAACAATAAAGTGGTTTAGAGAGAACAATATGGCTTCAGTGACTAGTGCTATCCAAATGACAGTTACCCACATCCATATGTACAAAATAAAAAAGCATTAGCACTCAGAAATTGACCAAAAAACAAACAAACAAACAAACAAACAATAAAAGCATTTCAGCCTGCCAAAGATTACCCAGTCTTTTGACAGAATGGATTTTGGAAGATAATTACTGCATGGTTTATTTCCCCCTTTCGTTAACAATCTGTGATCTTGAAAACATTCTCCGCTGTAACCAGCAAATGTGCTCACAGTTCAATAGTCTCACCTTAAAGCAGGGGAATTATCCAAACATCAAGAACGAAATCAACAGAACTACAAACCTAAGAAGAAAATGGGTGGTGGTGGCTGATGAAGACAATTGTACAAATATTGAACCAATAGGTTAAGATCCTTTGCAGGGACACTGTCATCCGAACGAATCCACAGCCAACAGATTGGGAAAGAATCATTACCAATCCCACCTCTGACAGAGGGCTAATATCCAGTATATATAAAGAACTCAAGAAGTTAAAAAGCAAGAAACCAAGTAATCCAATTAAAAAATGGGGTATGGAGCTAAAAAGAGACCTGACCGTAGAGGATTATAGAATGGCAGAAAAACACTTAAAGAAATGCTCAACGTCCTTAGCCATCAGGGAGATGCAAATCAAAACAACTCTGATATTTCACCT
>CM053743.1:21972235-21982971 GCA_028658305.1 Pachyuromys duprasi | reverse complement strand
ATATGGTATATACTCACTTGTATAAACCTATAGGATAGGAAGTTCAAGCTGAAATCTACACACCTAGAGAGGATATACAAGAAGGAGGACCCAGATTCGTATGATCAATGCTTGTTTGGATGAACAAATGGGATGGACATTGAGTGGAGGAGAAAACAAGCAACAGAACAGGAGCATACCAAAGAGGACCTCTGGGGTGGGGGGTCAATGTAGCGATGTATCAGAGCAGATATTAAGACTTGAGATCAAGCCTCTGACAGAGGGCGAGATGTAATGATAGATCTGGGGGAGGTTGTTGAGACTTGGGGAGAACAAGAGCTCCACAAAGACCAAACTGAGCAGGGCACAGGGGTCTTGTACGAGACGGTTTCTACAACCAAGGACCACGTGTGGATGTGGCCTGGAACCCCCGCTCAGATGAGGCCCATGATAGCTCGGCATAGGACTGAAGACCCTATTCAGGGAAACAGGGACTGTTTCAGTCATGAACTTGATGGCTGACTCTTTGACCGTCCCCCATACAAGCTGGGGAGTGACAGACTGGCTAGATCCCAGGGGAGGACATTGCAGCGAGCCCTGAAGAGACAGGATGATCTGGGGTTGGAAGGAAGGGGAGGAGGTCCTCCCCTGTTGGTGGTCTTGGAGGGGGCGGGCTGGGAGGAGGGATATGAGGGAGGGAGAGAGAGAGTGGGAAGGAATGAAGGAGGGGGGCTACGCCTGGGATGCAAAGTACCTATCCTGTGATTGACATAAAAATAAATAAATTTATAAAAAAAAAAAAAGAACCAGGCATGACCACACATCCCCACAATCCTACCACTCAGGACATAGAGAGAGGCGGGAGGAGCTTGAAATCAAGGGCAGCTTAGACTACATAGTTTGACCCCAAGACTCTGTCTCGACATAACTCAAAAAAGGGGGAAGACTATTGAAGTACGGAGGACAATTGTTCTAATCCATGTCTACCACACTCTTCCATCAAAAACTTTCCCAATGGCAGTGAATATTACTAATTAAATTGGTCACACATAGAGAGACTACAAATTAGTGAATGAAAAACTTGAGGGAGATGGTTTGCTAAATTAAGAATGATAGCCCCAGAGCTTTTAAGTAGTAAAACATGAATTGAATTCCTTGTTTTACTTAAAAAAAAACCAGAAGCTCATAAAAGTAAAGGATCAAAACTGTAAGAATAGGCAGATGCTAGACTATAATAATAATAATCTAAAAGAAATATATTCATTTATAATTGTAACATAATATATAGACTTTTCAAAATCCCCTCTAAGCATTATCCTAAGAATTTGTTATTTGCATTATAATCACAATTTATTCCAATTAGCATGCACATTTCACTTAATATTACTCTATATTTTTTGTCTTTGTTTGATATATCCATTGGAATTCATACTTTTTATGGCCATATCAGTTTCATTGTGTTCACATACCAGAAATCTCCTACTTTTTGCTGTTCTGTAAAACTAATGACTAACTTCCTGCTTCTAGTATTTATTATATAGCTATTTCCAGTGGGCATATATCCAAGAATGAGCTTATTAGATGAAAACCTAACAAAGTTGTAATTTGCTTTATACTGTCAAACTGTTGCTCAAAACTGTTATTTTTTAATTTTTTTATTAATTGCACTTTATTCACTTTGTATCCCCTCTGTAACTACCTCCTCCCCTTCCAACCCCTCCCTTCTTCCTCCTTCTCCACACATTTCCCTCCCCAAGTCCACTGATAGGGGAGGTCTTCTTTTCCTTCCTTCTGATCCTACTCTATTAGGTCTCATCAGGAGTGGCTGCATTGTCTTCCTCTGTGGCCTGTTAAGGTCACTCCCCCGTCAGGGGGAGGTGATCAAAGAGCAGGCCAATCAGTTCATGTCAGAGACAGTCCCTGTCCCCTTTACTATGGACCCCACTTGGACACTAAACTGCCATGGGCTACATCTGTGCAGGGGTTCTAGGTTATCTCCATGCATGGTACTTGGGGAATATCAGTCTCAAGGAAGACTCCTGTGCTCAGATTTTTTGGTTCTGTTGCTCTCCTTGTGGGGCTTCTGTCTTCTCCAGATCTTACTATTTCCCACTTCTTTCATGAGATTCTCTGCATTCTGCCCAAAGGTTGGCCATAAGTCTCAGCATCTGCTTTGATAGTCTGCAGGGCAGAGCCTTTAAGAGGCCCTCTGTGTCAGGCTCCTGACTTGTTCCCTGTTTTCTCCTTCTTCTGATGTCCATCCTCTTTGCCTTTCTGGATGGGGATTGAGCATGTTAGCAAGAGTCTTCCCTCTTGATTAGTTTCTTTAGGTGTACAGATTTTAGTAGGTTTATTCTACATTATATGTCTATATGAGTGAGTGTATACCGTGTGTGTCTTTCTGCTTCTGGTACATCTACACAATGGAATACTACTCAGCAATAAAAAGCAAGGAAATCATGAAATTTGCAGGCAAATGGTGGGAACTGCAGAAGCGTTATTTCTAAAGGGATAAAACTATTTTCCTTACCACTTGAAAAATGGGTATTATCGCTAATGTAAGTAAGAAAACAATGTTTAAATTTTGTCTCTGACATGAAATCAGTGGCTGGCTCTTTGATCACCTCCCACTGAGGGGGGAGCAGCCTTACCAAGCCACAGAAGAAGACAATGAAGCCAGTCCTGATGAGACCTGATAGGCTAGGGTCAGATGGAAGGGGAGGAGGACCTCCCCTATCAGTGGACTGGAGGAGGGGCATAGGAGGAGAAGAGGAAGGGTGGGATTAGGAGGAGATGAGGGAGGGAACTACAGCTAGGATACAAAGTTAATAAACTGTAATGATTTAAAAAACAAACAAAGCAAAAATTATATGAATCTGTATATTACTGCTCTGACAATTCTCATTCCTTTGCTTTTTGTAATATTATTTTACTACATTATTTATCTATGTAGTTTGCCTGCATGGTTTTCTTAATATAAATATTATTTGACTTCTTTTTTTTACTGTCACTTTTTTAATTGTATTTTTATTATTAGTTACATTTTATTAACTCTGTATCCCAGGTGAATCCTGCTCCCTCATTCCCTTCCAATCCCACCCTCCCTCCCTCATCTACTCCCTGCCCCTTTCCAAGTCCACTGATAGCGGACGACCTCAACCCCTTTCATCTGACCCTGGTTTATCAGGTATCTTCAGGACTGGCTGCAAAGTCCTCCTCTGTGGCCTAGGAGGTCTGTTCCTCCCTTGCTGGCTGGGTGGGTGGGGTCAAAGAGTCCACCATTGAGTTCATGTCAGGAATAGTCCCTATTTCCCTTCCTAGGGTATTCACTTGAATACTGAGCTACCATGGGCTACAGGCAAGCAGAGGTTCTAGGTTATATCCACCCATGGTCCTTGGTTGGAGAAACAGTCTCATATAGGACCCCTGTGCCCAGATATATTTGGTCTTTATGGAGCTCCTATCCTCTCCAGATCATATTAACTCCTTTAACATCTTTTAAAAACTAATCCTATTTTCTCCCTAAAAACAACTATCAAGCTTGAGTTCTAAACAACCCCATTGGATCAGAAGTCACCACAACTAAAGTTATGGTGCCCTCTACCTCTTGTCCCTTCCATTGATCGTTCATCCATCTTTCAAAGTGTCACTATGCAGCTTACAATCTACTGTTTTCTTCTGTGTTTCATTACATAAGTTTATCTTTATATGACCAAGCTGAAGTACTGTCACTAGAATAACCTTAAAATGTAATATAGTCAAACTCTTCAGGAAATTTATACCAATTGTATTTTCACATCTGTTAATAATCCATTTTGCATTTCCACCAAACTTCATTGACTTTCCACTTATACGAGGAATATAGATGTGTGCCATTTAAACAAATTCAAAAAAACTGCATTGTTAGGTGCAATTGTGGGAACACCTTAAAGGGCACAGAAATAAACCTAAACAGTACAGGTCAGTCTGTGACATTCCCCTTGCCCCAATCAGGAGAGAGCACGAGATAAATGAGACTACTGTCAGTGAAATGTTATAGAGTTTTACAGTAAAACTCTTATTAAGTAGAAAGAATAAACTCTATTATTAAGCAAATAATAGATCTAATACACAAACCAGGAACACAGCCGTTCACATTGTCAATATCATGCACCCAATGCGGCACAGTGGCTTTATTCATACTGGCTCTGCCACAGGCATGCGAGTAATGAGCTGTGCTGTAATGTCACACACAGGAAAAGAGAAGTTAAGCGATGTGACATTTCAGTACCATTATACTCTTTTAGCTTACAATCCCTTATTTATCAAACTGTCTTTATTTGCTAGACATGGGCACCTATTTTTAAAACTGGGCTTTCCCTTGGAAAGAAGTGTGGGGTCCAGGCAGAACGAGAGAAGCTACCAACAACGGAGGTCACCCTTGTCATCCTTAACACCCAGTTTCCACATTCTTACTTTCTCATGATCTTGTGTATTCATTTGGTGACTTGAGTCATATTTAAGTTAGCCTACAGGCAGTTTGTAAGGTCACAAAAGGGCTGATAAATTGGCTTTGTGAAGGGTGTGATCCTGTGTTTACGTGTGCTGAGTTTGGGGTGATGTTGAGTTAGACATTTGGCCATGTCAAGTGAGAATCCCTTATGCAGAATGGTTGTCCTTTACAGAGAGGCATGATGGTGAGATCTTTTGCATTCATTTTAATACGCTACTTGTGGTTAATGGTATGAATGAAAATGCTCAGAATCTTAGTACAGAAATAGGAGAGAAAGAAGCAAGCCTGGTACCCGGCCTTAGACAAACATTTGTATTTCGTGGTAGCGAAGGAAACAGCAGAAACTCCAAAGGACAGAACTGGAGTTGCCAGAGATTCAGAGTAATAATCAAGCAATTGTGAAACAGATGCCAACAGGAAGAAGAACAAACAAACAAACAAACAAACAAAACAACCAGAAAATCAAGCTGGCTAAGGCTGAGGAAGCTTGAAGTGAAAATTATTTCACTTATCAACAAGTGATGATCCTTCGGAGGATCATTCCATAGAGATTCAAGAGCTTGGCCAGAGCAAGCTAATGAGTCGGTAAGAGGTGAAGAAATACAAACCACAGAAGAGTTTGTGGTTGCTCCTGGGGAGGGATGATTTGGGAATCACATATGAGACCTTGGGGGAATTGGTTTGGATGTTTATTTTAAGTGAGAGAGAATGAGCCCACCTAAAAGCTGGGGTGAATAATTTATTTGACCAGCAGTAGGAACAGAGAGGAAAGGGGAGAGGCAAGAGGCAAAGTTGGAAGCCCTGGAGACGAGCTTTGGAAACCTGGCGAGGCTGGTGGGGTGTGAAAGGTGGGCAAGCAAGGGAGGGTTCCACCACAGGCCCATCCTTTCTTCATAAAAATGCTCCAAGGTTTCCAGCGGGGGCTGAAGGGGTATACCTTATGCTGCATTCCTTATAAGATACACAAGTTGACTCCTCGTTGATCCTGTTACTGTATAAGTGATTACAGTTTTGACATCTGAAATGAAATTCCTGGAAGCTAGGTATTACCTACTGTCTTATCAAAACCCAGCTGTTGGGATCATTGACATTGATGATCTTAGTTTCAGGGGTACAGGGGTTTGTGCAGAGTTAGCCCACCCTCCCCTCTTGTTTATTAGCTTTTTACATCGTGACATTCTCAGACCAACATGTCTCTCTGTTTTATTTCTCTCCACTGCTACTGTCCCAAGACCTGTCTCCTTTTAGCTACCTGGTGACCTGCCTTTTTATCCAGCCTAGCTTCCTGTTCCTGAGACGGCTTGATAAATACTCTCAGGCTCTGATCTTCAACTTGTAAAAGTTCTTGGAAGACTTATTCCTGCCTGGGTCATCAACTTACTCACAACTGAGATATAAACACATACAGAGAGAGGGAGAGGGAGAGAGAGAGAGAGGGAGGGTGAGGGAGGTGACTCTGTGATGTTACTCCCCAACAGAGGATTCTAGAGGTGTGATTTAAATGCCACCCTGTGATCTTCCCCAAGTCCCCGAGCCTTGGGCTTTGGGGGGCTGTTAGTATCATACCCAATGCTCAGAGTTATGCTGGCACTCTTGTCCCCTGTCCCTGTTACTCTCTCAAAGAGCCTTTAACTTTCTCACTCACCGCGTGAATCTCTAATACATCCTATTTTAAGCTCTGCTTCTCTTAGCTTCTAGTCCAGCTTCGCAGAAATTGTGTTAGAATCACGGCCAGACTCTCTTTGTCCCGCTCCACTTTCAGAATCCCAGAGAGGTTTTCTTTTGAACTTAAAAGGTCATTGCAAGGACTAAAGGGTAGCACTATCTTCAGACGTGGGGGTGGGGGTGGGGTGGTTTGTTTTATTTTGTAATCTAAGATGGAAGTTTCGCTGTTATGAGAATTAACAAATTTACAAATTAACAAATGCTGAGTAAGTACCAAGATCATTCTGACATACTTCCACGTGGCTACCCATTTAGTTCTTAAAGTCTACTAACTGACATCATCACCACTTCTACTTCATTACCATTTCTATTTTGCAGCAGAAGGAGACAGAAGCCTGGAAGTTTTTAGATTGCCGAGGATTTTGAGCCAAGCCGTCAATAATACAGAAGGTGGTAATCAGAGCGGCTTCCCGCTCTCTGAGGGATTCTGAATTCGCAAGCCGCCCAGAGGCCCCTTAGCAGGCTGTGAATAGCTCTGTCAGTAACTAGTAGCAGGTTGCTGCAGCCCTGGAGAAAGAAAGAGCGCAGAGCCCACAGAGCCAGTCCCGCAGCAGGGAGGGAAGTTGCTCAGGCTCCGTTTGGCTTTGGCTTTCAATTCGGCTGGGACGCTGCCCTGGGCCGTAAGCGGGTGAGGGTTGGACTCTTGGCGTGGGTGGGATTCCCAGGGTCACCGCTGGCCTCGGTGATGCAAGGTAGCTTGGATTCTGCAGTTTTACTGTTGACTTTTCCTGGAGTCGTCTGGCTCCCTGAGCTTTGGTTGCGGTTCCAGGAGCTTTGGTCTAGCCCTAGGCGGGAGATTGCCCTAGGAGCTTCCCTGCGCTGCTCCTCCTAGTGGGCGTCTGCACTCATCCCTGCACAAAGACCTGGCTGGGTTGGCGTTGCTTTCTCACCCTCAAGGTCCCCCAACAGCTCTCCAGGTGAACACTGGTAAACTTTGTTAAATCTCCTTAAGAAGGTAAGCAGCTCTCCTTGGAGATGTTAGCAAAAGTTTCCTATACGGTTCTCTTGCTTCACCCAGCATGATGCTTAGAAATGGCTTTTGTGGACCAGGCTTGGTCTAGTGTGTCAGGGTTTGCCAAGGGAGACTAAAATGTGGCCAGGACAACACCAGCCCTCAGTGAAGATGCTGAAGGTGGACTTTCTTTCTTTCTTTCTTTCTTTCTTTCTTTCTTTCTTTCTTTCTTTCTTTCTTTCTTTCTTTCTTTTTCTTTCTTTCTTTCTTTCTTTTTGTCTCTCCGCCTTCCTCTCTCTCTCTCTCTCTCTCTCTCTCTCTCTCTCTCTCTCTCTCTCTCTCTCTCTCTCTCTCTCTCTCTCTTCTTTTTATTGGTGTTTGCTTTTCAAGACAGGGTTTCTTTGTAGACCAGGCTGGCCTCGAACTCATAGAGATCCACCTGCCTCTGCCTTCCGGAGTGCTGCACTACCATGTTCAGCCGGTGAGATTTCTTTTGTGTCAAAACAGCAGGCAGGTGCAAGTGTATCCCTGGGATACTGAGGGGTCTGGTGCTGAAGAAGGAAAATTCTCTCCTGTAGCTAGAACTACAAATCAAGAAACAAAAATATGTTTACTTCCCATTTCCCTCCCAAGTTGGCAATATATTTAACATTTATTTTAAACATTACTAAATACAACATGAACGATGAAAGAGTTTCTTTTTAATCAAAGTATTGAAATTTCTCTGAACCAGATACCCAGATTCTCTTTCCATCACATATCTAAATCATGTTCAACCAGTGAGAGGAGAAAGGATGAAAAAGTCAATGTGTTATAAGCTGTGAAGGATGTGTGTGTGTGTGTGTGTGTGTGTGTGTGTGTGTGTAGTTTCGGCTGAAATCCCAATTTAAAATAGGTTGGGTAAAATTAAGGGCATCGGAAGTTATGGCTGATTTTGCCACATTTCAGTAGAATGCTCTTACGCCAGCCTCTAGCCAGGTTGTCTGTAGCCTCGAAGATAGTATGGATCAACAGCAACATCAGGTGGCGAGAGCATGAAAGCATCAGGTTGCAGATGGCCTGGTTCAATTAAGCAGCGATGTTACAGCCCACTCCATTATCTTTAAAGGCACATGTTAATATTGAAACTTAGCTGCTATTAATCTGAAACATGCCCTAGAAATTGTTTACCAATAACCTATGTATTACTCAAACACCATTATCCCCTGTTCTTGTCATTTTCCTTCAAATCCATACCATTTAACCCTCTATCTCTACCACACTCCCCTTCTCATGTCACTAGGCAACTTCAGGAATATTTGAAGTTCCTGTTGCTTTTCCTTCACCTGTTTTCTCTAGGATTCTTTGCATTTTGCAAATGTGCTGGGAAGAATTTACAAGTGTGTACAATAGAAATCTATTTTTTTTTATGATTCTTTTGGCTTGTAGTTTAGCTTACTACACTGTTCAGCAGTTCTATCTTCCACAGATGTCAAAACTGTAGAGCATACAGGTACAGATTCACCAGATGCAATCACACTGTAAGCTGGAAAATGGTTTGTGCCCAGAAGACCTGCTGCATTTGCTGCAGTTGTTATAGCGCTTGTGTTCTGGGATGGGGGCTCAGGGGTGGGCTTGCAAACGTCTCTGTTCTGCATTAAGGATCTCCATCTGTATCTCAAACACAGACTAAGAACTTGATTCCTCACAGCTTCATAAACCAGCAAGTATTCATTTTGTAGCACACTGTGTTTAGTGACAGGGGGGATGGATTTTGGGTGAACGCTGTTGTGCATGTTTGAGAACACCAAATAGGATTTCACGTTCTTTACTCTTGTATGTAGTATGTTGGTAATCTTGATGGATTGCCCTCTGGAGAATTCCATGCTTAGTATTAATTTGGTAATAACAGCCAATTGCTGGGAGCAATGTTGGATTGGCAGAAGCAAGCAATTGAGCTTTTTGGAGGTGGCCCACTTGTTTTTGCATGGCTGATGAATGGGTGTATCTCTGGGTTAGGCAAGGTCCCAAGGATTTTGCCTCAAGACTGCTTATTATTGCTATACTGCCTTTCCATGCTTGCCTCATATAAATGGCATGGCAGAGACTCTCACTGCTTATTGCTTCACTTTGTCGGGTAGATTCCCTGCAGATTATTTTGAAGATGTGCCTTTATGACAGAGTGCTGTTTAAACAAATTGATGATTTTATAACCCCTGATGATGATTTTTAAAGGCTTGATTCGAGTAATTTAAAACCTTCCTGCGATGTAACAGGAGCTCCGTGAGCCTCTGTGTGAATTATACCAACAAGGAAAACAAGTTTGAAACAAATTAATAAGCAAAGAGATACATTCATTCTAGGTTTAGTCCAATGATAAGGCCCAGGTGAACACCACGATAAGAAAGACCATATGAATGTAGAAACAAAGAGCAAATGTTTACATATACAAGACAATACAGACACCTGTTTCTTAGAAAAACCTTGACATAAGAAACTTGCTTTGAACACATAATGTACATTTGAAATAAAAAAGATAAAACTGCTTTGAACTCATAATGAGCATACAGATAAAAACCACTGCTTTAAACTTAAACAAAGTACCCAGTTAGCTATTAGGATCAATAGTCGTACTGTAACTCCCTTTTTATGTAACTATTATATCTATTTTTGAATGAGGTAATTTTTCCACACAGAGAGAACCTTTGTATTAGATAGTATAAAAACCCAAGACAGACTTAAACATTTGTTGAGGCCACCCACTTCATCCAAAAACTGCATCTGTCTGTTTAATTGTTTGTATATATTTTTTAATTTTTTAATTGTTTGTATATATTTGTATATATGTGTCCATATATGTGTATGTTTATATTTACATCTGTATCTTTACATGTATGTGGATGAATGGTGTCTTTGGAAGCTCCTTTGTTTTGTCTACTGTTTGTATGTGTGCATATGTGTGTGTGAGGTTCGTAAAGATCTGTTTGCTGTCTGTCAAATTGTGTACGTTTTTGCATGTTTCTAAGTTTACTATGTTTAGTAAGTGATAAGCAGTCCGGAGTGTTTTATCACCTTTCTTAATTAGGACTCTAGCTTCCAGCAAGCTGCTGATCACTGCTGAGCCAGTAAGTTAAAAGGAACTGAGGTTTTTCGAATGGCTAAGATCAAAAACTAAAGTGACAACACATGCTGGAGAGAATGTGGAAAAAGGGGAACCCTCCTCCATTGCTGGTGGGAATGCAAACTTGTACAACCACTCTGGAAATCAATTTGGCGCTTTCTTAGACAATTAGGAATAGTGATTCCTCAAGACCCAGCTATCCCACTCTTAGGCATATATCCAAAAAATGCTCAAGTACACAACAAGGACATTTGCTCAACTATGTTCGTAGCTGCTTTATTTGTAATAGCCAGAACCTGGAAACAACCCAGATGTCCCTCAGTTGAGGAATGGATACAGAAATTATGGTACTTTTACTCAATGGAATACTACTCAGCAATTAAAAAGGAGGAAATCATGAAATTTGCAGGCAAATGGTGGGACCTGGAAACGATCATCCTAAGTGAGGTATCCCAAAAGCAGAAAGAAACATATGGTATATACTCACT
>CM053743.1:21961784-21972135 GCA_028658305.1 Pachyuromys duprasi | reverse complement strand
GGACCCAGGTTGGTATGATCAATGCTCATTTAGATGAACAAATGGGATGGACATTGAATGGAGGAGAAAACAAGCAACAGGACAGGAGCATACCAAAGAGGGCCTCTGAAAGAATCGATATAGCAATGTGTCAAAGCAGATATTAAGACTCACAACCAAGCCTTCAGCAGAGGGCTGGGAATAATAATGAAAATAGGGGAAGTTAGTAAGACTTGGGGAAAATAAGAGCTCCACGAAGACCAAATTGAGCAGGGCACAGGGTCAAGGACCATATATGGATATGGCCTAGAACCCCAGCTCAGATGTGGCCCATGGTAGCTGGGTGTCCAACTGAAGACCCTAGTAAAAGGAACAGGGACTGTTTCTGTCATGAACTCAATGGCTGGCTCTTTGACCCTCCCCCATACACGCCACGGAGTAACAGCCTGGCTAGATCCCAGGGGAGGACGTTGCAGCCAGCCCTGAGGAGACAAGATGAACTGGGGTCGGATGGAAGAGGAGGAGGTCCTCCCCCGTTGGTGGACTTGGAGAGGGGCAGGGAGGAGATGAGGGAGGGATGGGGAGAGTGGGAGGGAATGAGGGAGGGGGCTATGCCTGGGATGCAAAGTACCTAACCTGTGATTAATATAAATAAATTACATTATAAAAACCCTTGTATTTATAACAAGAAACTGTCAGGGCTGCAGCTGCTTGTACTCTGAGTTAAGGGAGCCACCCAGCATGATTAAGACCTTCTGCTGTTGAACCATAAAAGTTTTTAGCCAGAGAGCTGTTTTGGTGGCAGACAACAAACAAACAAAACAAACAAACAAACAACAAAAACAAAACAAAACCAAAAAAACCAGAAGGCCTGAATAGCTCAACTGATTAAGCGTCAGATCCTGAATCTAAAAGTTCAGGGTTCGTTTCCCTGATACCTCTCTTTCCCTTTAGAGGCTCTTGTAGCCAGTAGCTCCTGGGAGTTAAAGTGTGCATGTATATGTGTATGTGTATGTGTATGTATAGTATATGTATATATAAAGTGAAACTGTATGTATAGAGAGCCCCAAATAGCAAGGCTACCAGCCTGAAAGATTGAGTTAAATGATAGAAACACCAGCCCCCAGCTGGTCATCACCATCCCGACTTGGTTTACTCTGTGTGCTGGAGCTGGTCTCTAACACCTTTTTTTTTTTCTGTTTGTCTTCGCTTTTGAAACTTTAGCATTGTGGAATAAAAACTGGGTCCTGAGAGAATTTTTTTCAGTTGTCCTGGAATGGAATATTAAAGGTCTAAGAAATTCCTCACTATTAAACTAAAGAGCAGCTAGAAGTACTGTCCTTGCCATGGTTTGCAGTGGTCGTCACAGTAGATAGCTTCCCATGTCCTCCATGTGCCTTGTAGAGTCTGAAGCACACACTTGCAAAGGTAGAGACAAGCTCTGATTTCAGTATCAGACACTGCACCCCCCTCATTGGCTTTCTGCCCCAAGCAAGTCACTTGCTGTCTCTAACGCTCTTTGAACCCACAAGGATGTTCAAATCAGACCGCTACAATCTTTTCATTCTTTAGAAACCCCTGGCTTCCTATGGAGAAGAGCAGAGAATCCAGAATGAGAAGGCTGCTTTGACCTTGCCTTGCCACCAAAGAGTCAATGCCCTTAGGTAAGGTCCTGAAATTCGTTAGTTTCTTTATAGAATGGCCTATTGGAAAGAGCTGATGGGGCGATCTATCTGGCTCTGCTAGACACAGCCTCTGGTACATGTCAAGTGCACTGTGGCCTCTTACCAATAGCCCATTCCTGACAAAGCTGAAGAGATCTTAGGCTGTGACAAAATGGACAGGGGTTCATGCACAGACAGGGGGCTCATGATTGGGACAGTCACTAGCTAGTATAGTGTATACTGGGTCCCGGAAAGGAGTGAGCCAGAGCAGCAGTGTGGTTTGAGTGTGTATTTCTTACCAGCTTACCAAACGTTCCTCCCCCACCTCCCACAAATGAAAAAACCAAGGCAGGTCACAAAAGCCCCAAAATTAAATGTATTTCACTGACATGCAGAATTGAGAAACCATGTCTTAGTCAGGTTCACAGACCAAGTTCAGCTTCTATTTCCTCTAAGCAAGCCAGATAGGATCAATAATGGCCGCCAGGAGTAACGGCACAACGCAAATCACACTCACAAGCACCAGAAAGAAAAGTGGTGCAAACAGAAGTGCTCTGTATCAGTCTAAAAAAACAAAAGTTCCTATAAGTAAATGTTGCCAGTGAAAATTTTTAGTTTCTAAATATTATGAAGGTGCTCTCTTACTTATATTCTGCTTGAGCTACAGAAGGGGCCTGGTGTTAGCCTCTGCTTTGTGTCTGGGCTGCTCCTCAGCATCTATGGACTAACGTACTTCCTGTTTGAACTGATGCGTCCTCTCTCATCTTTCACCCAAACCTCACCCAAGGGTCATAAAAAAACAAACAAACAAAAACAAAACCAGCAATTGCCCCAAACTCAAATGCAGTAGTAATAGTCAACTATAGGGAATAACTTTTTATATATGATATCACTTGAGCCTTGTGATTTTAGAGATTGTATATGAGCACAAGTTTTCTTAGGCAAATACACACGAAGGTTTTTAAAGACTGGCCAAAGTACACATGTTTCTTAGGCTCGGGTCCGGGATAATATATTCATGTATTCTTCTAGCCATCTTTAAATTCTATACTGCAGAGTTTACAGCAGCTTATAGTTCATAATCCAAGTGCTGCTTTGTGTATGCCAGGCATTTCCAATTGAAAACTATGTCTAAGAAGAAATTAAATTGTCTCAATGGTGTTCTTCATAACAAAAGACTCCTCTGTGCAGCGTTTGCAAATGCTCACTCCCGCTCACACTAGGATAGATTGGGCTGGAAGTTGGGGCTGAGAATATGTACTCTCATGATTTTCCTACAATAAAAAAATAATTGTTCTAGATCATGTTGATAATTTTTAGCCTTGTGCAGAAGACTGTTACATGTTGTCCGGTATTGATATTTTATGGGAAGTCTTGGATGTGAACTGGACACATACAAAGTCCCAACAGAGTAGAGCAATTGTCAAGTTTAATCACAGCTAACTATGTTTGGTGGATTGCAGAAAGTCCTATGCCATTTGAGTTTGTGCTAAACAACTAGGTTAGCTGTCATCAATCAGCTGGTTGATTGACTAAGCTGTAGCCAATGAGGTTGCTTTCTATGTGTGCCTCACTTCCATTTTCTTACAAATGCTGTCTGGTGCCTTTGGCTGGAACTGTCTCAAGGGCTCTTGTCCTAGGCGGTAACTGACTCATGAACTGTTTTATTTTACTCAAGTAATCTCTACAAATTTAATTGGTTAAAATAATTTTCCTTCTAATGCCAGGTAAGGGAATGTTTATTTAGAGGAAAGCTAAAAAACGAGATGAACACTTCCATCAGAAAACTAGAAAAATCTAATAGTTGTAGAGCTTTTTCAACCCCTGAGAACAAAAGCCCAATGAGAAAACTTTCAAATTAACAGTTTGCTCATGAGCTTATGATTCCTGTATCCTGGGAAATGGCGAGGGACTCTTGACAGATTATTTATGCTTTCAGAGACTGCTCTCAAACACCTTGTTAAATGGGGACAAGTAAAAGGTGCCCTCAGCACTCAAATTTCTCAGAATTTTTCTACTTTCCCTTAAGGTAGAGAAATTTTTTTTTTAGTTGAAATTTGGATCTCCTTTAACATTTCCCTACTGTTTTCTTTCTATCTCGGTTCTGTTCCGTTATTGTGCGCTGTCACTAGAGTGAATCTGAGTTCTGTCTGGGTGCACAGCTTCTACCCCTTGTAAAGAGGGTGTGCTGTGTGTAACGACCACCCCTCAGCACTTCCCTTGCAGTCCTACTGCTGACATAAAACAGTAGTTTTATCTGGAATCAATCCGTCTACAACAGGTCTGCAGGGGCTTTTTTATTTTTATTTTTGTCTGTGAGCAGCCTCTCCTCTTACTTCATTTTACCATGGTTCTCCTTCATGCCTTAAAGTCAGTTTTCCTCAGGTGGAAAAGTTTCCTTAAATCTTTTCCTACCAAAACTGCAGTCCATGTTTCCGTGCACGGCAGCAGCCTTGGGCTTGTCTGTTGACACTTGTACTGAAGAAGCTCAGAATAGCCGGGGTTCAACCAGGCACACTGACACCGAGCTTATATTCCTGGATAGTTTGATTGTGGAGATTTTTAGTAACCTTTTCCAGTTCATAATGTCCTACAGAGTCAGTGCTGGCTCGGTGCTCCCACAGCATTCAAAGACCTGCAAACTCAGAACCCCATTCTTAGCTGAGGCACCTTTCATCCTGGGTCAACCAAGGTCATTCCTACTTAACATTTTTGCATGTTCTTTGTTCCCTGCCTGGGAAACCTAACTCCCAGAACCTCTCAAGGAAGATTCTGGCATCTGCTTCATGCCTCAAGTTATCACAGTATTATCTGATAGTTAAAGGTCATTGAAACTGCCTCCAAAATGTGTTGACTTGTTTTTGGTTTTGCTCTCCCAAGTGAGATTCTAGACACCAAAGAGATGAGCTGTGTGCTTTCATGTACACGGCTGGCCTCACTGCTTAGAAGAGTCTGGTGCAGAAAAGCAACTCAACAAACAGCCATCCTAAAACATGGTACTCCTATTCCCATCAACCACTTCTGCACTCCCACATCCAGGCTAAGCCTTCAGCCTTAGGCTGCTTGTATCTTTCCTTTCTGCTGTTTTTTTCCTTCTTCCTTTCTACCACTCCTACCCCAGTTAAACATCCAGTTAACATCCATTCTTTCCATTGTTTGGAGGAAAAGAGTCTGAAGAAGCTATTTGTTTATCATTTAAAACTATATTGTGTATGTAGGTGTATAGTTTTTTGTGTGAGCGTGCACATACATGCATGCCATGACACACATAAGGAGATCAGGTACAATTTGTGGGAGCTGGTTCTAACCCTCTACCATGTAGGTATCCAAGATCAAACTTCGTCAGACTTGAGAGCAAGTACCTTTACCCATTGACCCATCTTGTCAGCACAATATTTTAAAGTTATTTATTTTTTCTTAATTATTACTACTCACCTCTTTACCACTTTCTGCTTCCATATCAGACAATGCATATTAGCATCGGGGCTCTATTATTCTGTGTCTTTTCCTGCTTTCAGAGCTACTTGTACAAAAATGACTACTCCTTTGCATGTATGTATCAATGCACTGATACCATTCAAAGAAGAAGCTTGCTTCCTTACTCATCACCAGCTTCTAAAAGGCCTTCATGTCAACCTCTATAGAAGACTTTCAGTTTGTGTAGCTATATATTAGCCTATAATATGAATAGTGAGGAAAAATACATTCAGTCATTCTCTGCCTAATAACTACTTACTCTTTGGGAAAGTTTTTGATTTGGTTTAGTTTTGTCACTGAACAAGTATATATAGATATGTACTCATTTATAAATAATTAGTCTAAGAAACAAAAATTATTTCCAAATTTCAACGCATGTTGTCATTTTGCTTCCAAAGTAATACTAGCAGACATGTTTACCAGAAGATTATAAGAGTATTTACATTCCTATAAACACCAGTGCTATGACTTTGTTTACCATTGTTGTATTAATTTGAGTCACAGACCTTTTCATGCTTGAGCTTCCCCTCCTGTCTTATTTAACAACTACAATCTTCATTTCTTCTGTTGATTATTTTCTCTGATAACTTTTTGTTCTTTACCTATTGCCTGTATTTGTTCTGATAATGTATATACTACTTGTTTGCTGTCTTTTTCATAACTTGCTGTACACATTCAAAATATTTTTGTGATCAATACAGTTAGCTTAAATACGACTGCGGATGTCTGTGTTGATTAATAGGAATTTTGTACTTTCATTGGACATGCAGTTTTCTAGTTTGTTTTGCAAGTCAGTTCAGACTCTAGAGTAGTTAACTCAAGCATGTGCATATGTGTTTATTAGTACATGCATGTTCACATATGTGTTTGTCTTTTTAGTTACTTAGATCTTTATCTAGAAGTGATTTTTAGGAGATAATTAGCTTCAGCTCTGTTTTATAATTTTTTACAATTTACTACTAGGTTCCAAATGTATTAAAATAAATATTAAACTTTATTTTAAAAATATGATTCATAGCCTAAAACTACATATACTGTATGAGAAATATTTCATATTTTCTTTAGCTTTAATGTTCCTGTTTTCATTCCTTTAAATAATTTTATTTTTTTCTTTTTGATATCTTTATTTGGCCAAAGGTTGATCAAGAAGAATCTTACTAATTTCTAAGTGATTAGGACATGCTATTTCATATTTTTGCTATTTAGTTCTTCTTTGATTACCAAATGACCAATACGAAAAGAGAGGAAAGCATCCAATTACTTAAACTAAAACAAAGTATTACCACTATGGTGTTGGGAAATTCTAGAAAGTCTGTGCTGGCTGAGTTTTGGTGATGGTGTGAAACACACTAAACTTACTTGGTGTGAGCCCTGTGGACTTTTGGAAACTAACACTGGATGATTAAAACTGTACATGACATATGTGCTCCAGAAGACATTATTTCTCACAGAATAATGAGAGCGACTAGTTGAAGGAAGGACACTTCCTGTGTGGGGGCTTTACCGGATGAGCATCTCTTCACTGAAGGCTGCCATGCTGTCTGGACTGAGTGGGACGTCCTTGGAAGGACTTACCTCATAGCTCAGTTTAGGATGGTTATCCACCCCTCCCCCGTTTGCTTCTGTTTTGTAGCATGAGGGTAATAATCCTTTCAGAGACTGAGTATAGAAGAAATGAATACACATAAAGCATTTAGAGCCGTGGCCTGGATGTCACACAGAATGAACTCACAGGGTGCCGAATGTTAGTGTTATTACTGAGAATGAGAATTGACTGAACCAATACAAAATTACTAATCAGAGCTTTAAAGTATTAATAAAAGAGCTGTCAGTTTACCAATAATCAAAATGTTCTTTGGTGTGAAAAACCTCAAAATTAAAAAAAAAAGATTTAATTATTTATTTCATTAAGGCTCTATCT
This sequence comes from Pachyuromys duprasi, assembly GCA_028658305.1. NCBI lineage: Eukaryota > Metazoa > Chordata > Mammalia > Rodentia > Muridae > Pachyuromys > Pachyuromys duprasi. The sequence continues at coordinate 21,965,094 of CM053743.1, read as the reverse complement.
GCATGTACACCTGAATGCCAGAAGGGGCCAACAAAACATCTTATAGATGGCTGTGAGCCACCATGTGGTTGCTGGGAATTGAACTCAGGACCTCTAGGAGTAGCAACCCCTGCTGAGCCATCTCTCCAACTCAACCTCAAAAACTTTTACCTTTCAAGTACTTAATTTAAGCAAATGATACAGATGAGTGTGTGACGCACACCTGTACTTCCAGGCTCAGAGGTGGGGCAAGAATGATAAAAAGCAAATTTAAGGCCAACAAGTAAGTCCATCTAAAATTCAAAGACCTGGGAATTACATGAACTCATGACTAACGTCACTCCCAAGCCATTCAAGTCCAAATCTTACAGGCACTACAAAGGAGCAGGATGGCTCTGGCTGCCTTGGCCTTGCCATGGGATCTTTGGGTTTTTTTTAATCTAAGAATCCTATTGGCTCCCATTTATAAAAACACCACCAAAATACTTGAATCTGAGCTGGGACCTAAGGGAAAACAGTTGCTAAAGGATTGTCAAAGACAGAGACTACTAGGACTCGAATTCAGTTGCTTAGTTTAACATTGGATATATCTGAGACCAGAAATACAGACTGCAACTAATGACAGAATTAAATAGTTCAATGAATACTTCTTACGCCTGAGCACAAAATGACATCTATGTCATTGCTAACAAATCAAAAAGTGCTGAATTAAAACACTTCCATGAACAATATTTTGGCTCATGTTAGGACAAATTTCAAGTCCACGACACATAGTATACCACCATTTTCTTTTAACAGCTTAAAAGGTTTTTTTTTGTTGTTGTTGTTGTTGTTTTTCCAGTTTGGCTACTACTCACATTCCAACCTTCCTTTCAGCATACTGTGACCTGTCCATCTCCAGGCTATACCCACGGAGGAACTCTGCCAGGCTTCTTCCTCCAAGCCTAGCTTGACACATGAAGATGTTTAAAATCCTCACTAACATCCCCTCCCAACCCATTCTTATTCTGCCTCAATCCAACTTATCCTTCAACATGACCTTTTCTCATAAGCCCTGCAATTCTGTGTTACAATTTTTAAGTATACTTTCCCCCCACTTTCTAGTTTCACCAGTCAAGTAGATTGCCATCCTTGTGAATATTTACTTGGTAGTTGCCCTTTTTTTTTTTTTTTTTTGCAAGGCTGTTAACCTGAGGCAAGTCAGTGAGCTCAAATGTTGTGGTGAATTCATAGCAAAAAATGCTGAATGAGTGAGTGAGTTAATTAATGAATGAATAAATATAAAACTCAAAGATGCATATCAACTATTTAAATAACACATTATCCTAAAATTAAGAGTTGTATCCTTTCCATCACCCAACTTTGGAACTATTCACAGAAAGATACACTTAGGTAAGATTGAGGTACAGAAACCTCAAAATGCTTTTTTACTAATAAAACTGCCATTGAAAGTGGTACTGGAAGCTATGGGCAGGAGGGTTTCTAATTGTTACTTCCTTTTTATAATTATTTTTATTAATTACAGCTTATTCATTTTGTATTCCCGCCGTACCTCCTTCCCTCTTCCCCTCCCAATCCTACCCTCCCTCTTCCCCACCCATGTCCCTCTCTCCCAGTCCACTGAAAAGGAAGGTCCTCCTCCCCTTCCCTCTGAGGCTAGTCTATCAGGTCCATCAGGAGTGGCTGCATTGTCTTCCTCTAAGGCCTGGTAAGGCTGCTCCCTCCTCAGGGGGAAGTGATCAAAAAGCAAACCAATCAGTTCATGTCAGGGACAGTGCCTGTCCACATTACTATGGAGGCCACTTTGATACTGAACTGCCATAGCCTACCTTTGTGCAGGGGTTCCAGGCCATCTCCATGAGTGATCCTTGACTGGAGTATCAGTTTCAGAAAAGACCCCTGTGCCCAGAATTTTAGGATCTGTTGCTGTCCTTGTGGAGCTCCTGTCCCCTCCAGGTCTTACTATCTCCACTTCTTTCATAAGATTCCCTGCACTCTGCCTAAAGTTTGGCTATGAGTTTCAGCATCTGCCTCCATACCCTGCAGGGTAGAGTCTTTCAGAGGCCCTCTGTGGTAGGCTCCTGTCCTCTTCCCTGTTTTCTCCTTCCTCCGATGTCCATCTTCTTTGCCTTTCTGAATGAGGATTGTGCATCTTAGCCAGAGTCCTCCTTCCTGATTAGCTTCTTTAGGTGTACAGATTTTAGTTTATTTATCCTATATTATATGTCTGGTATCCACTTATGAGTGAGTATATATCCTGTGTGTCTTTCTACTTCTGGGATACCTCACTCAGGATGATCTTTTCCAGTTCTTACCATTTACCTGCAAATTTCATGATTTCCCTGTTTTGTTTTGTTTTGTTTTTTTAATCACTGAGTAATATTCAATTGTGTAGATGTACCACAATTTCTGTATCCATTCCTCAACTGAGGGGCATCTGGACTTTTTCCAGCTTCTGGCTATTACAAATAAAGCTGCTACGAATATGGTTGAGCAGATGTCCTTGTTGTATACTTGAACATCTTTTGGATATATGCCTAGGAGTGGTATAGCTGGATCTTGAGGAAACACTATTCCTAATTGTCTGAGAAAGCACCACATTTATTTCCAAGGTGGTTGTATAAGTTCACATTCCCACCAGCAGTGGAGGAGGGTTCCCCTTTCTCCACATTCTCTCCAGCATGTGTTGTCACTTGAGTTATTCATCTTAGCCATTCTGATGGGTGTAAGGTGAAATCTCAGGGTAGTTTTGATTTGCATTTCCCTGATGGCTAAGGATGTTACACATTTCTTTAAGTGTTTCTCTACCATTCAATATTCCTCTATTGAGAATTCTCTGTTTAGCTCTGTACCCCATTTTTTAATTGGATTGTTTGAGTTGTTGCCGTTTAACTGCTTGAGTTCTTTATATATGCTGGATATTAGTCCTCTGTCAGACATAGGGTTGATAAAGATTCCTTCCCAATCTGTAGGCAGTCATTTTGTTTTGATGACAGTGTCCTTTGCTTTACAGAAGCTTTTCAGTTTCATGAGGTCCCATTTATTGATTGTTGCTCTTAGAGCCTGTGCTGTTGGTGTTCTGTTCAGGAAGTTGTCTCCTGTGCCAATGAGTTCAAGGCTCTTCCCCACTTTATCTTCTAACCGATTTAATGTGTCTAGTTTTATGTTGAGGTCTTTGATCCACTTGGACTTTAGTTTTGTGCAGGGTGATAAGTATGGATCTATTTGCATTTTTCTGCATGTAGACATCCAGTTAGACCAGCACCATTTGTTGAAGATGGTATCTTTTTTCCATTATATGGTTTTGGCATCTTTGTCAAAAATCAGGTGT
>CM053743.1:21946795-21961684 GCA_028658305.1 Pachyuromys duprasi | reverse complement strand
AAGTTGAGAATTTTTCTTTCAAGGTCTTTAAAGAATTGTGTTGGTAATTTAATGGGAATTGCATTGAATCTGTAGATTGCTTTTGATAAGATGGCCATTTTTACTATGTTAATCCTGCCAAGCCATGAGGATGGGAGATCTTTCCATCTTCTGATATCTTCTTCTAATTCTTTCTTCAGAGACTTGAAATTTTTTTCATACAAGTCTTTGACATGTTTGGTTAGGGTCACACCAAGGTACTTTATGTCTTTTGTGGCTATTGTGAAGGGTGTTGTTTCCCTAATTTCTTTCTCCACCTTTTTGTCTTTTGTATACAGGAAGGCTACTGATTTTTTTGAGTTAATTTTGTGTCCAGCCACTTTACTGAAGGTGTTTATCAGCTGTAGGAGTTTTCTGGTAGAATTTTTGGGGCCACTCAGGTATACTATCATATCATCTGCAAATAGTGATACTTTGACTTCTTCCTTTCTGATTTATATCCCCTTGATCTCCCTCAATTGTCTTATTGCTCTAGCAAGGACTTCCAGAACTATGTTGAAGAAATATGGAGAAAGTGGGCAGCCTTGCCTTGTCTCTGATTTCAGCGGGATTGCTTTAAGTTTCTGTCCTTTGAGTTTGAATTTGGCTATAGGCTTGCTGTATATTGCCTTTACTATGTTTAGATATGTGCCTTGTATCACTGATCTCTCCAATATAGGTCAACAAAACAGAAATGGATGTTGGATTTTGTTAAATGCTTTTTCAGCATCTAAGGGGTTGATCATGTGGGGTTTTTTTTCTTTCAGTTTGTTAATATGGTGGATCACATTGATGGATTTCCATATATAGAACCACCCCTGTATACGTGGGATGAAGCCCACTTGGTCATAGTGGATGATATCTTTAATGTGTTCTTGTATCTGATTTGCAAGAATTTTGTTGAGTATATTTGCATCAATGCTCATAAGCGAGATTGGCCTGAAATTCTCTTTCTTCGTTGGGTCTTTGTGAGGTTTATGTACCAAGGTTACTGTGGCTTCATAGAATGAGTTTGGTAGTGTTCCTTCTGTTTCTATTTTGTAGGATAGTTTGAAGAGAACTAGAGTTAGCTCTTCTTTGACAGTCTGGTAGAATTCTGCACTGAAACCATCTGCTCCTGGGCTTTTTTTGTATGGGAGACTTTTGATGGCCGCTTCTATTTCCATAGGGGATATAGGACTATTTAATTGATTTACTTGATCATGATTCAGCTTTGGTAAGTGGAATAGATCAAGAAAATTGTCCATTTCATTTAGATTTTCAAATTTTGTGGCATATAGATTTTGAAGTAAGTCCTCATGATTGTTTGGATTTCCTCAGTGTCTGTTGTTATGTCTCCATTTTCATTTCTGATTTCATTAATTTGGATAGTATCTCTCTGCCTTTTAGTTAGTTTGGCTAAAGGTTTGTCTATCTTGTTGATTTTCTCAAAGAACCAGCTCTTGGTTTAATTGATTCTTTGAATTGTTTTATTTGTTTCTAATTGGCTGATTTCAGCCCTGTGTTTGATTATTTCCAGCCGTCTACTCCTTTTTGGTGAGTCTGCTTCTTTTTTTTCTAGGGCTTTTAGGCGAGCCATTAAGTTGCTTGAATGAGATGTCTCGAATTTCTTCTTGAAGGCACTTAGTGCTATGAACTTTCCTCTTAGCACTGCTTTCATTGTGTCCCATAAGTTTGGGTATGTTGTGTCTTCATTTTCATTGAATTCTAGGAAGACTTTAATTTCTTTCTTTATTTCTTCCCTGAGCTAGCTGTCATTTAGTAGCGAGTTGTTCAATTTCCATGTGTGTGTAGGCTTTTTGTTATTTTTGTTGTTGTTGGGGTCCAGCTTTAGTCCATGGTGATCAGATAAGATACAAGGGATTATTTCAATTTTCTTGTATCTGTTGAGGCTTGCTTTATGACCAACCATATGGTCTGTTTTGGAGAAGGTTCCATGAGGTGCTGAGAAGAAGGTAAATTCTTTTGTGTTTGAGTGTAAGGTTCTGTAGATATCTGTTAGGTCCATTTGATTCATGACCTCTGTTAGAGACATTGTTTCCTTCTTTAATTTCTGTATTGTTGACCTGTCCTTTGTTGAGAGTGGGGTGTTGAAGTCTCCCACTATTAATGTGTGGGGATCTATGTGTGATTTAAGTTTTATTAATGTTTCTTTTACAAATGTGGGTGTCCCAACAGGAAGGCCTAGTCTGTGGTGTTTGGGGTGGCATGTAGAGCGGGCAGACGCTGGAGGATGGTGGCTCCAAGCTGGTGACTGGGCAGGAACCAGAGACCTTTTCCCAATAACTTTCCCATGTGTGCTGCTGGTGGGGGCGGGGGGGTCGGCTGAGTGCTCTAAGCTGTTTCCCTCCCCGTGGGGAAGCTCAGTCTTTGGTGTCCTGAGGCGCACAGTCAGGCACACAGCAAGTCTCTCAGCCGGAGGCGTGCACCCGCTGGTCTGTGGGACCTTTTCCAGGGATAGACTGGGTGACCTGAGGTCAGTCCCATTTCCTTCCTTCGTGTGTGCTTTTCTCGCAACTGGGACGCCTAGTCTCTGGTGTTATTATGCCCACCATTCAGCCTGGGAAGGTGATCAGGACACATAGGCGTGTGGCTCTGGTCTGGTGACCAAGTACCTGTGCAACCTGGGATCTCTTCCAGGTTCTGGCTGGGTGACCTGAGGGTGGACTCGACTGATTCCTACACTGTGGAGTTTCCTCTCACCTGGGAAACACGACCGCTGTTGTTTTAGGGCCCAGAGTTCAATCTCTTGGTCGCTGTAGCGACATTGCTGTCCTGCTCCTCAGAGTGTCGTCCTGGTGCCGCCATCTTGGATCCCCCCCAATACTTAAATTTTTATTTTTTATATTAATTACAGTTTATTCAGTTGTATGCCAACTATAGCCTCCTCCCTTTTCCCCTCCTAACCCTACCTTCCCTCTCTTATCTCCTCCTATGTCCCTCTCCAAGTCCACTGATAGGGGAGTCCTTCTCCCCTTCCATCTGACCCTAGCTTATCAGGTCTCATCAGGACTGCCTGCATTGTCCTCCTTTGTGGCTTTGCTAGGCTGCTCCCCATCCAGGGGAGGTGGTCAAAGAGCTAGCCACTGAGTTCAGGTCAGAGACAGTCCCTGTTCCCCTTTTTAGGGAACCCACTTGGATACTGAGCTGCCATGGGCCACATCTGAGCAGGGGTTCTAGGTTATATCCATGAATGGTCCTTGGTTGGAGTGTCAGTCTCAGTAAAAAAACCTTTGTGCCCAGATATTTTGGTTCTGTTGCTCTCCTTGTGGAACTCCTGTCCTCTCCAGGTAATTACCTGGAGTCGCTGAGTTCTTTTTTCCTTTTGTAAGGGAGTAGAGTAGAAAGTAAATGTATTTTATAAGCAGAAGGCTTTAGATGGAACAAAGCAAAGGTCCCAGTGCTCAAGCTGACTCCCTTTGACATAGAAGAGAGAATGGAGAGACAGGGTGATTTCTTGAAGCTGTATCACCAAGGAAATAGTAAGGGTATGGAATTTGTTCTCTCTAGAGGTAATAATTTGGGTCTTAATTCTTATTTGCATGGTCTGCGTTTCTCAATAATTATGCCCTATTAAAAAAAAAAAACTAGAGGATTCATTCCCAAAGCACGTTGTAACTACATTTTCTTGACTATTTCTGTTGTCAAAATTATTAATTGAGACTATTTGCAATAGATCTGCATCCATATAAAATTTACATTTCACAGGAGGGAAACAATTACCTATTAGAACTGAAAATAAACAAGTTGCTTAAAGTATGCAAAAATCACATTAACTATTTATAACTTCCTAGGAACAACTACTTGAAGAAGAAAGTTGTATTTAAATGAAGTGACTGGTGCCCAAAGATGTGAGTGCCTAGACTTCTTTACGATCATTTGATAATATAACTAGAATGTGAGGAAATTAATCTCTCCCTATATTGCTTTTTTCAAGTAGAATTTTTATGTTAATAGCCAGTCAGCCAGTCAAGATGCCTAAGTTTTGTTACCTTTGTTATAAAGTTTTAGAGCTAGAAGGAACATATAATTGATCTTTCTACAAAATTGAGTAGATTATCAGGACAATGTATAACGTTGGCCATGTGGCTTGGTAAGAGCCAGCATAATGGGACAAGTTTCTTTAGGTACTTGATGTGTTTTCTGCTTCATGAAATTGCCAGATACTAGAGTTCACAATGTTTGTAAAATCCTTAGATTGGAATAAATCTAAGAGTGTCTGTGCAACAAATATACCGACAAAGAAGAGAGTTTTTATTCTCCCAAAACCTCTGAGAAAAACATTGACAGATTCACAGGGCCAACTCACTTGAGCACGTTTCTGAGGTTGAAAACAGTTTTCTATTATGTTCAAATAGTTTAAAAACCTACATTTCAACCCAGTACTCAATAGTTTCTGTGCTCCATTGCATGCCTTCATTGCATTATTTTGAACATAAGCAGATAGAATGAATAAAACTTTACAAAACAGAAGTCTTTGAATTCTGAGTATGTCCTCTCAGAAATGTTATTTGGATACAGGATCCAAAACACATTTATCAAAAGAAATAGTTTGCACTCAGTTGCAAGGCAGAGTTGGAGTTTTAGCTTAGCAACTCCTTAATAGCAGCATACAGGTTTCAATTTATTTAGTGTGGGCCTAATTTTTATCATTCTAAGATTATAGTGCAATGTGATTTTTCAAGGCTGGCTATTTTGTTAAAAATTCAAAAAAAGGAGCCTGGCGAGATGGTAAGGCTCACTTGGTAAAGCTCTTATAATACAGGCAAAAGATCATGGATTTCCTCTCTGCACCCACATAAAGCAGCTAGACATGGAACATGTGGCTAGAATCCCAGCTCTGGGAGTGGAGGCACACAGAACCTGGAGTCTCTCTGGCCAGCCAGTTTTTTGCTCAGAGAACTCCAATTACAGTAAGAAACCCCGACCCAAATATAAGGCTGAGGGTAACTGCGGAGACACCTAGCATCAAGCTCTGTCTGCTACATGCAAGTGGGCACACGAGCACCTGCAAGTCAACACAGACACACTCTCCTAACACAAACAAAAGTTCATGAAAAGGCCCAAGGGATAATCTTCAAGTTTGAAAATTGATTGTCATAATCTTACTGAATAGTGTATGATAGTTCTGTGTATTACTGCTCTATAATTTCTGTAGGTCTGAAATCACTACAACATAGTAAGAGGATGTATAGACGGCTCCGTGGTTAGGAGTGCTTGATGCTCTCTCATGGTACCCAAATTCAGTTCCCAGCATGTCCATTCATCCATACCCTCCACACACACAAACACAAACACAACACACACAAAAACACAACACACACACACCCATCAGATGGCTCACGACTGTCTAATTCCAGCTCCAGGAGATCTGACGCCCTCTTCTGATGCCCACTTCTCTCATAGGCAGGCACCTAACATATATGGTACACATATGTATCCAGTAAACAAAAGTAAAAATAAATATAAGCAAAGGTAAATTTAGAAAAGAAAAGCTGTATAAAAAAAACCCACCTTGTTAACCTAGGGGAGTTAGAGCTATGACTGTGATACTCGTGTGATTTGTCTTTACCTATGTACACTGGCCTCTGGCTATCGATCTAAATATTTAACAACTTCTAAAGTAGCAGTGGCTAGGAATTTTTAACTTCTTTGTCAGCCTGTAAATAAGCTTTAGGAAAGAAATTTAATCCAAACTTTTGGATTTTTTTATTATTTTACTTGCGTTGAATTCTCTAAGTTTTCATCAACTTGACAAAGATTAACTCTACACAGAGTTGAACTTTATTAATTCAGAGTTCAGGGACCAAATCAACAAAAAAATGTCCATGGTTCATCATATTTCACTTCATCAGTGTTGTGTCTGAAGACACCTTACAGTCTGGTCCTATAGTTGTAGAGTCATGTTTATTTAACATATAATCAAGATGAAACTTTTTCATTAGTGTTACCCACTAGTAAAAGAGACTCGTTGTCAGTGGGATATAAGTGCACAGGCTCTTGACATCATTATGACTGAAAGTTGCTATAAGCATTTGGAGCTCTTGGGTAATTCAGGTTTTTCACAGGCATAATTTGGGTAGGATGCAATTCCCAGATAAAGGTTGTGAAAAGGATTAGCAGCATCCAGTATTGCTGTTTGCCTGTGTTGCAAACCACTAAAGTCCTGGGCAATTTTTTATGGTTGTTGTATCCCTCGCACCTGCTTAGAAATAGGTAAAAATTCAGGAAAATTTAAACATTATTGTTACAAATTTAGTTCACTTTAAAATTTTAAAACTTAAAAAAAATTATATTACTTCTTCTATACCTTTATGCTTTCTTTGCAAGGGATGATGAGAATGTTGCACAGTAAAATACACTGACTCATTTTCATAGGCCAGCAGATGGGGTCTCTCCATCACTGACAGGATTAAAGGTCGACCTGATGGAGAAAGGCTATCATTGAAAAAATTTTTCAACTAAAATTGAATCAGGTTTTCTGAAAAGACAGTCTTCTATTCTCACAAATAATGAATAAAACATAGCTTACACTCAGTCACTTGGAAGTAGAACAAAATGCATTTTTAATTTCAAGAAAGGAACCAAGATATTCATCTGAATGTCACAAATGATTAAGGTGTTTTCTTATATTATGAACTAGCTATGATGGGAAATTATGAACTTAATTTAAAATTTTTGAATAAGGTAATAGTTCTTAGCCTAAATTATTCTTCCTCCTTTGTTCATAAACTAGAAAAGTCAGGGAAGACTATCCAGAGGCCGAGAGATAACAGGTATTAGATGGTTCCACAAATTATCAGCAAGTAATGCTTTTCATGCTCTTTCTTCAGGCTGGATTTTATGAACTGGACATACTCAGTCGATCTTTTTCATGCCTTAGTGATAAAGAACATTTGTTAGGATGAAAGAAATAGTGTATTAATATAAATACGAATAGCAGGGAACAGCACTGAGTGTGGGCTTCGACCACCAACAAGCTGGTTTAGCAAGACAGATTCAGTGTCGAGACAAGAGACAAATTAATGTATATCAAAGATTGAATGGGGACTGAGGAACCGAAGCCATTCATTATTAGAATGAGTGAGTACCAAAAAACGGGTTGAGCTTGAGGGTGACCAGATGAATTGGCTTTAACTCAACATCGTGCATACAAGTCATGTGAAAGTGAGGGCCCATGTATTAGTCACCCACCCTTCAAGGATGGCCTGCTACCTCTCACTTTGTGCTGTGTCACTAGTGCATCTGTAATATGATGTTAGAAGGTAAATGAAGAACCAGTCTATGTAAACGCAGTGTGTAATATCATCATATGTTGTGTTAACACCCATAATGACTCCCAAAGACTGGCAAAAGCTTGTTTTTTTTTATTTGCAAAATAAATTATTCAAATGCATTTTTGCCATCTGTTACTCAAAATTAGACAATATACGCCCTGTTGGCTGATACCAACTCAGGCATGCAGGCTAAAATAATTGAGAAAATATCTTTTCTGGCTTGTGTCATGACTCATGCCTGCAATCCCAGAATTCAGGAGACTAAGTCAGGGGTTTAGTTCATGAGTTAGAGACTAACTGGACTACATAACAGGACTGTGTCTCAGAAAATACTTTGGTGTATGTTCATATATTTATATTTCCTACCACCATATTAATGCTCATGATTCAACTTGTTTTCTCAAGTTCTTTCCCCATGCTAGGCATCCTCCTGTGTAACCTGTGCATGTTAGACTATGTGCTCTGTGTTTATTGGTGTATGTTTGGTGGCATAAACTCATCAGAAGAAAATGTCCTTTGCAACTATGATGGAAATACTTAATGCTACCCCTGCCCAATTCTTCAGAGCTGTGGGTAGATCAAGAAAGTCAATTGCTAACGCTAATGAAAGGTAGAATTAATTAGAAGAAGGTTCATGAAATCATTCTGATAGAGACTTCAAGTCTCTCACTTTCTTCCTTTCAGATGACCTGTAAATGAAGGGAACACAGGATTACTATCTCATTCATGAGCACAGTCCCAGCTTAAAGAAGTCTTGTAAAAGGCAAAAGATTTATACAATCTGAAGAGAAGACCTCCTACTCAGATGTAGCCCATGGCAGCTCAGTCTCCATGTGGGTTCCCGAGTAAAGGGAGCAAGGGCTGCCTCTGTATTGAACTTGATTGCCTGCTCTTTGAACACTTGCCCCTGGCAATGTTGCTTTGCCAGGCCACAAAGGAAGAGCATCCAGGCAGCCCTGATGAGACTTGATGAGCTATGGGCAGATGGCAGAGGAGGAGAACTCCCCCTTTCAGTGGACTAAGGGAAGGTGAAAGAGGGAAAGAAAGAGGGAGGGTGGGACTGGAAGGAATTGAGAGGGGCTTCAGTCAGAATATATAGTGAATAAATTGTAAAAAAAAAAAAGAAAAAAGAAAAAATGCATGGCAGGCTCTCTGATCACCTCCCCGTGGGGGAGGCACCTTGCCAGTCCACAGAGGAAGATAATGCAGCCAGTCCTGATGGAATCTGATAGGTTAGGGTCAGATAGAAGGGGAGGAGGACCTCCCCTTTCAGTGGACTAGGGGAGGGGCATAGGAGGAGAAGAGGGAGGGAGGGTGCGATTGGGAAGAGATGAGGGGGCCACAGCTGGGATACAAATTGAATAAATTGTAATAAATGATAATAAAAAAGTTAAAATTTTTTGAAAGAGGAAAAAATTGTCTTGTAAACTCTTTTTACAAAGAGAATAAGCTAGAAGCATCCTTTAAAGAATGTCTAGTTTTCTATCTTTAAGACAGAATTTAGAATTGTTATACATCTTGACAGGCACTGGTCTTAAAACTCTTCAAACATGAATTCCCATCAAATCTACAAGGTGGGTTTTTTTTCAATCAATTAATTGCTTAACTAATTTATTTATTTCTTCCATTTTATCAGTTTGTATCCTGGCTGCAGCTCTCTCCCTAGTCTCCTTCCAATCCCACCCTCCTCCCTCTTCTTCTCCTATGCCCCTTCCCTAGTTCTTTGATAGGGAGGACCTCCTCCCCTTCTATCTGACCCTAGCCTATCAGGTCTCATCAGGGCTGGCTGCATTGTCTTCCTCTGTGACCTGGCAAGGATGCACCACCCAGGGGGAAGTGTTCTTTGATCACTGAGTTCATTTCAGAGACAACCTCTGCTTCCCTTACTAGGGAAACCACATGGAGACTGAGATGCCATGGCTACATCTGAGCAGGGGGATCTAGGTCCTCTCCATGCATGGTCCTTGGTTGGAGCATCAATTTCTGCAGGCCTCCGTAAGCTCAGAATATATATGAATACACACACACATTTGCCTCTGTTGGTCTCCTTGTGAAGCTCCTGTCCCCTCCAGGTCTTTCTATCTCTCCCTTCTTCCGTAAGATTCCCTGTACTCTGCCCAAGTTCAACTCAGAGTCTCAGCATCTGCTTTGATACCCTGCTGAATACATTCTTTCAGAGCCCCTCTATGGTAGTCTCCTGTCCTGTTCCCTGTCTTCTCCTGTTTCTGATATCTATGCTGTTTGCCCTTCTGAATGAGGATAAAGCATCTTCCCTAGGGTCTTCCTTGTTGTTTAGCTTCTTTAGGACTATAGATTTTAATATGTTTATCCTATATTATATGGCTAATATCCACTTATAAGAGAGGTTATACTCTGTGTGTCTTTCTGCTTCTGGGTTACCTCACTCAGGATAATCTTTTCTAGTTCCCACCATTTGCCTGCAAATTTCATTCTTTTCTTGTTATTAATTGCTGTGTAGTATTCCATTGTGTGCTGCAATTTCTGTATCCATTATTTCTGTTGAGGGACATCTGGGTTGTGTCCAGATTCTGGATCTTATGAATAAAGCTGCTATGAACATAGTTGAGCAAATGTCCTTGTATGGTTTAGCATCTTTTGGATATATGTCCAGGAATGGTATGCTGAATCCTGAGGTAGCACTATTCCTAATTTTCTGAGAAAGCACCAGATTGATTTCCAAAGTGGTTGTACAAGTTTACACTCCCACCAGCTTTGGAGAAGGGTTCCCCTTTCTCCACAACCTCTCCAGCATCTGTCATCCCTTTAGGTTTTTTTTTTTTTTTATCTTAGCCATTCTGTTGGGTGTGAGGAGGAATCTCAGGGTTGTTTTGATTTGCATTTCTCAGATGACTAAGGACACTGAGCACTTCTTTAAGTGTTTCTTTGCCATTCACTATTCCTCTGTTGAGAATTCCCTGTTTAGCTCTGAACACCATTTTTTAATTGGATTACTTGGTTTGTTGGTGTTTAACTTATATTTTCTGGATATTAGCCCTCTCTCAGATGTAGGATTGGTGAAGATCTTTTCCCAGTCTATAGGCTGTAGTTTTGTTCTGTTGACAGTGTTATTTGCTTTACAGAAGATTTTCAGTTTCATGAGGTCCCTAGGCCCCTAGAAAGACACTTAGCAATCTGTGAGATTAAAAGCTGACACCAACAGTTATAAATACTTTACCACATTCTCCAGCCATGGCACTTATTGCCTTATTTATTCTAAGTGATAAGAGGTGAGTCCCCAGGAAACAGAACTGCGTTATTTGCTCTCATACTTCATGTCATTGTTATCTTGAACCTCTGTGAAATAGTATTCAACTATGAAGAGAAGGAAAGTCTATTAGAACCAAGGACTGAAGATGTGGCTTCTCGCTTTAAAATTTGAACTTCAAAATTCCTAATTGTTGTTTTTAATTCTTTTCTTGTTTTATACCTGGTCTTAGTTGTGTTCTTGCTGTGATGAAATAGCCTCACAGAAGCAACTTAAGTAGGAAAGGGCTTATTTTGTACAACAGTTCCAGGTATAGTTCAGCATGTCAGGGAAGATATGGCAACAGGCAGAGAACACATTGTGGCAGGCATGGTCGCATTAAATCCACACTCAGGTAGCAGAGAATGAGCAGAAGCTGGGGCCAGGTTTTAAAACCTCAAGGTGTGTCCCAGTGATTCCCTTCCTTCAGCAGCGCTCTGGCTCAAGATTCCGGTCTTCCCAAGCAAACTGTCAGCTAGGGACCAAGTGTTAATACACATGAGCCCACAGGCGCTAATTCACGTTGAAATAACAAGCCTTCATCTATTTGTTTCTTTTATTTGAACAAACAGGTACGTTTATAAATTCATCCCAGCACAAAACATTTTACTTTAGAGTCGATCTTGGGTAACTGCTGGATTTATGATGAACTTGTTTTTGTTTGTAATGGCATCATTGTTGATTAAAGAGGGCAATTATTTATATCTTGCTCCATTAATCAGGTTCCTGGAGGGGGGCAATTATCAAATATAGACAGAAGTAAATGTCTACTTTCAAGAGCCTCTGAACTCTTAGATTGACTACCATGCTACCTACTCTGAAATCCATGACTTTTCAGTAAACCTAACCTCTGAAATGAAATGTTTTTCTTTCTCTCTGTCTCTCTGGTACTTCCAATAGTACAGGCTTATTACATACATACTTGCTTTCACAATAATGCCAAATCTGAAAGAAACAATGAAATGGAAGTGAGGATTTTTTCCCCTTCTTGTAGCCCTAAAGGCACAGAGTGTATATCTTACTTTGCACAATACATACCAAGAAGATGCTCTGTAGCACCTGCTGGTTATTGCTGCACACTGACAAGCTAATGGTTGGCAGTTTTTTCTTATTAAGTTATGGATATGAAAACACTCTGTGCCAAGCACACAGTTAATATAGATAAGTATGTTTTCCTTGATGTCCTTTGTTCTTGCTTTATGATCCACTGAGCAATCGTCGTTTCTATCAGAAACTAAAAATAATTTTAAAATAACCTAAGAGCTAGTTCAAGCAAGAGAAAGAGGTTTTAAGTTCTTGCCTTTGTGTCACGGTGTTTTGCCTGGGGCCTCTTATCATGTGACTTGACTAATGATTAATCTGTTCTAAATTAAAAGCTTCTGGAAATTCAAATTTTAGAAACCTAGCTTATGCGTTTCTTCTGGTTTTCTTACTGATTGTGAGAGAATAATCTTATGTTTATCACAAAATGTTTTTAACTGGTTAAAATGAATGGGGCTTGCAATTTTGTCTTACATTTATTATTTCTATTTATTACCTTAATATTTAAAAACTTATACTACCCGTGTTTTAGGTTATTTTCGAATTGAACTGCTTAAAAAAGAATGTTTTAGGAATGTATCAGCAGTTTATTATTAATAGGGAATAAATAAAAACTTACTGCCAATATTGAGTGAGTTTATTACAAACACTGTAAAATGCCATAGATTTTGATACTTATATAGCATATCGGAAGACAAAAACTATACATTCTAAATGACTTAGTTATATATAAAAATTGATATGTATATTTTAAAATGATAAAATTATGGAATTTAAAAGTCTATTATTTTCCTGAAATAAATGAAAAACAATAAAATACATTTGTAGCAATTAATATTAGAGGAGTATTTGTCTCCATCAGAAATAAAACTGGCTATATTTTATGATAAAACTATTTTACTGATGTTTGTTGCTTTGCAGATATGAAGATTAGATTCTATATTTCAGCTTATAGCAACCATTGAAGAATTGTCCCCCCCAAAAATCCAGGTTGTGGTCCAAGACAACAAGTGACTAAGAGTATAGTTAATACTCAATGGAGGTTGTAGGAATTGCTTTCCAAAAGCCTGGTTGTTTGACACTATTGTTAACTTGCTAGCATGAAAACCAAAGAAACCATCCAGAAGGAAATGTGCAGAACTCCTGGTGTTTTTCCCGGAAGAGCACACACCTGACCTTCCAAGGCTCTTGTGCAGACATGGTACGAGAAAGGTTGGTGGGACTAAAAACATGATACAAAGAACCGTGAATATTGTGCCGGAGCCTGCCAGCAGAGTCGAATGGTTCTTGAGTTAGGAGTGAGGATTGAAATTAATAAAATACACAACACATGTGATGTTCCTAGATGCTTTGGCAGTCTGCTCCAAGCACCAAGTGCTCTGCACGCCAAAAAGCCTCTTGCCAGCTAGTCTCGCTTTATTTATAACAAAACACCCAACACAGTCGGTTAGAGTCACAAGGAGGTGTAGCAAGAGCTGTGATTTTAACAAGCTATCCCACCTGCTGTCACAAAACAAAAGGTGATGGACTTGCAAATTCTTCCCTGACTCCATGGAAGGCCTGGTAGAAGCCAGGCTGAGATTTAAATATCAAAACAGCTGCCAAAACAGCTGCTAGATACAGAGACTTGAGCTCCCTACAATATTGTAGACCATTCCACTGTGTGGCTCATATCCTTTCAGGTAATGGGCAGGGACCTTGTGAAGGATCTGAAGTCCTTCAGAGAAGCAGGTTACCTTTCTATGTAACACATTTGTAGGAAGCCAATAATTCCCCAGACAAGTCTAAGAGTTCTCTTGGATATTTCACATTGATGAGAACTGGTGGAGGAGAAGAGTGAGACTGATTTCTGACAAAACCTCACTTATATGACACTCAGAAACTTGCCAAATACATTAATATATTGAGTGAATTCAAACCTCTTTAGGTATAAACAAGATTTAACTAATTACTCCTCCCTCAATTCCCAGATTGGCAAGCTTTATTAAAATCATATATTTCTAAAGAAATGAGACTTGCTTGATATTGCTTTAACTTCTTATATCATATTAAAAGTGGGTACTCCAATAGAATTTTAAGTGTACTTCTTAAGACTGTGCAACATCAACCACGTATATTAACTATACACATTGTATATAACTGTTATCTTAATATCTATATTGATTTAATACAATATATATTTAACTATAAATTAACTCATCATTATTTTCTAAATAACAATGTATTGAACACTTTCATGATGGATGTATATCATAAATGAGGCATTAAGAATTGCTGTAGAATATAAACGCCCACCATAATTCTAGATCAATACTTCAATTACCAAATGCTACTTCTACAGCTCTATACATGCATTTCTTTAGCATCATATTAGGGCCAGATGGTTCCTGATGACATTTCCCTCTTCTTTGAACCTTTGTATATGTGTCAGCATTTTACACCTTCCTCTCCCATCCTTTATTCTCATCCTTTATTCTTTCCTGTGACCTAATGCCAATTCTCTTACGAATCTGCCTCAACAGCTTCCCTTCCTAAGAGTATAATCTAATGGAGACTAATTCAATGTGACTGAGATAATTAGAATAATGAGACTAATACGTTGTTTCAGACTGATGGTGGAAGACAGATTTTGTAATATCTTAAGCCTTTCGGCTTAAGCCTTTCTGCTTCTAGTTGTTTTTTTTTTGGATTGAATTCGATCTCTGAATTTTTACATTTAAATAGCAATTTTATTCCTGGGGATAAATTATATAAAGCCTTAGGATAATAAAACCTTTACCTAGAGAAGAACAAAGCATCCTGATACATATCTAATGGGCACTTAGCTCCCATAGCTTGTGTAAAATATACAGTTCCCATATACAGATGGGAATTGTACTTTCAAATTGCTCTACTCTGTTTTTTTTAATTTTTAAAGTTTTATTTTGATACAGTTTAATAAAATTTACAATTTGTAAATTTTCCCCTTTACTCATTTTCACTGGAGAGTTAATGAATTTTCCATATTTACTCAGAGTTTATTATTCTGTATTATTCTGTATATGTATTTTCTTTTTTTTAATTAATTAATTTATTTATTTTTGTATCAATCACAGGTTAGGTACTTTCCATTCCAAGCATAGCCCCCTCCCTCAGCCCCTCCCAACCTCCCCCTCCCTCATCTCCTCCCCGCCCCCTCCAAGTCCACCAACAGGGGAGGACCTCCTCCCCTTCCATCCAACCCCAGCTCATCCTGTCTCCTCAGGGCTGGCTGCAATGTCTTTCCCTGGGATCTAGCCAGTCTGTCAC
>CM053743.1:21914830-21946295 GCA_028658305.1 Pachyuromys duprasi | reverse complement strand
TTGTGGGATCTGTGTGCCCAGCTTCGTGCTCTGTGCTAGAGGCTGTGAGCACAACAGGCTGGTCTCCCCTCTGGTCTGGAGGTTTGGCTCCTCACTCTGTGCCAAAGGCTGCATGTCCCCCTTTGATATGTCCACTGGGGACGCTGCTCTGGTCAGGAGGCTCTGACCTGGGCTTGCTGCTAAGGGCTCTCTTCTGGACTGGAGTCTTGGCGCCTCCTTCTGGGTCAGGGGCTGTGCACCCTGGTCTGAGGTGGTATTTGGGGCTACCTCAGTCTGGACCTGATACTATGAGTCCCAATCCGGGGTAGTGGCTGGGTGCGCCTAAGGGTGTGGGTCTGACCGGTGTAGCCTGTAGTATCTGGGTGAAACTCAATCTGTCCTCGGTACTATGTGACCCAGACTGAAATGGCGGCTGTTGGCGCAGAGGGATGTGTGCCCACCCAGTGCAGCCCGCGGTATCTGGGTGAAACTCAGTCCATCCCGGGTACTGTGTGCACCAGACTGAAATGGCGGCTGAGGCGCCCAGTGCAGCTGTGCTCAGCCTGTCTCCCTCCGGAGTTTTTCTTGGGAATAGCTGGGTGTCCCTTGGACTTTTCCACTTGATTTCCCCACCGTAGGAATTCTGCTCACCTGGCAGTCGCAAACGCTGGTGTTTTAGGTCCGAGATCTCAGTCTCCTGGTAGCTGTGCCTACACTACTGTCCTGCTCCTCCGACACAGTGTCGTCCTGGGGCAGCCATCTTGGATCTATCTCCTACTCTGTTTTTGAAGGTCACTTAATGACCCCCAATGTAACCTTAGGGTTAGTGCTAAACAATGAATGCTCCCACCAATAATTTCTCACTTTTCAGATAGAGCTGACAATTTTTTTTTAATATTTTTCTGACATTTGACTTACCTCTGTCTCAATTCTTTGTTACTTATATTTGTGTGTATGTGTGTGTGTGTGATGTTTTTTAATTTAAAAGCATGTAACTTATTTATTAGCTCCAGCTATGGTGAACATCACTCCTGTAAAGTGAGAGCATAATAACTTTTGTTTCAAATAGATAAGTATTTCCTTTACAGTGAGGGAAATTATCTGATACTGTATCAAACCTATGGGATTGATTTAAGCAAATATTTGACACATTTTATGTGTTCAAGAGCACATAAAATGAGTATGATATTGAAAGGAACAGGCTAGCTTTACAGGTTGCTTTATAAATTCTTTACCCCATGTTAAAGTAAATTCTCCTAGCACTTTTGCAGAAAGCAGAAAGAAGAGAAAACAAGACCCCACCCCTTTGTAAAGGAATGCAAAATGTCTCCTCCCCACCTTGGAGGAGTGTCCAGATCCGCAGTAGAGAAAACATTACCTAGCAACAGGTCCAGAGGTCACAGCTCCCCCACCCACATTGGGGCAGGATCAGATGGACTTGGCGTCTAACATGAACCAATCATTTTAAAAGTCAACCACCCAATCCAGTGTTGCCAAGCCTGCAACCCCTGAGATTCCCACCTTTCTCCTTTCAAAAACTTCAGCCTTTTGTCTCCTTGCTGTCCCTCGTTGCTTTTGTGGGGGTCAGTCCCGTCTGGATGGATCAAATAAAATGTCCTCTTGCTTTTGCATTGAAGCTTGGTCTCCTGAGTTCTCTTCACCCCCTAAGGAAGTTAGGGTCCCCCCAATTGGGCCTAACAATATAAGTTCTTACTGTAAAAAAATAAAGGCACATTATATTTGTTTGGTTTCCATTGTTGTGACAAATACCTGAGGCAAACAACCTGAAGGAAGATAATTATTTTGGCTCACAGTTTCTATATGTGCTCACCTGGATCTAGTGCTTTGGGCCAGAGAAGAGAAAGAATATGGTGGAGCAAAGTTTCTCTCTTTGTGATGGCTAATATGCAAAGACAGAAACAGAAAGGGTCCACAGTTCCCAATGTTCTCTTTAAAGGCATATTTTTGTGATATCACTTCCTCCCATTAGCGCCCATATCCTAAGGTTCAATGGTGCTGCAGGCCATTGGGGCATGGTCTTTTGGGTGATGTTTACTTTATAAACTGAACCATTAAAATACAAAAAAGAGCTGAGATAATAGACTAATAATTGTAGTTTTGCACTAGAGGTATAAGCCAGTCTGTGTAGGAAACACATCCTCAAATTTTGCCAGCTTAATATTGTAAAATTTTGCTTCCTACTTACTGAGATTTGATGTGCGTCTGGCAACTTAATTTAATCCTCAGCAAATGACACAGGAGTTTTGGCTTATTCTTTCTGAATCTCAATTACTCAGAGTCTTTGTTTCCAAATAGGGATGGGAGGGGGAATCCGTGTCTGAGTGTAAGATGGGAGGAAGTGAGGCAGAGACACTCTTGTAGTGGCCTTCCTTCTACCAATGTCCTACTTCTCTCTATAGATGCACAAGTTTAGAAATTCATTCATACTAGCTACCTGGAAGAAAACAAAAATGACCTCATCATGTAGTATTTAGCACAAAAGCCAGGGAGTAAGAAATAAACCAACATGTCTAGGCAATTTAAAAATATTCCGTTTTGCTGTCCCTTAAGGTTTTTTTCTCATTATACTTAAAAATATTATCAGTAAATTTCAGTGATAAAGAATTCTTTGCGGATAAGGTAACATATTGTGCCAGGTAGACAGTTCTCCACTGCTGAAATCTGGTCTCTGTTAGTATTCTGCAACAACCTGGTTACCTAGCAACAATGACTTCATGTATCGCCCAGCCAGGTGGCCACACCTGGGGGCGTGGTTATTACCTGACCTATAAAAGGACCACCAGACACGTGTTCACTCTCTTATTCCTCTACTCTCCTACTCCTCTATCCTCTCTATGGGGCGCCCCCAACCCTCCTCCCCTTTCCTCCTCTCCCTCTCCCTTCCCCCATCATGGCCCACGTCTGTTCCCCCTTCTCCCCTAATAAACCCCTTTCATAGTAAACCTGTTGTAAGCCTCATCCTTATTTTTTATTTCTAATAGTCTCATCTCTTCATCAGTCTCTATTTGAAAAGCTTATCAATGTCTGTTGACATTGAACAACCTGGTCATAATAGTCTTTAGGAGAAAACACGTGCAGACTCTGACAGTCCAGCCAGGCTTACTCAGTCTGTTTCTTTGCCTACCATTATTGATAGACAGCTTAGTAACAGAACAAAAACTGACACAACTTTTTGATGTAACTGAATAGCCAAAGCTAAAAGGTGACTCTCACTGGACATAGCCAAAGACAAAAGGTAAAAATGAGGTAGACTTGGTAAATTTTATGTTAGAACACTACTTTTGAGGAAATGTGTAGCAAGAAGAGGATAACTTATTTAGGGTTTCTTATCATTCCAAAGCACCTTGGTAGAAGAGACAATGAATATCTTTGCATTTTCCATGATTTAATTTCATATTCAGAGAAATAACTCTGTCTTCTTGTTGTGTAATACTGTCCAATTGCTGAAATGTAATTTGCCTGAAAAGCAGTTTGAATTAATTTTCACTTTAGAGGGAAAAGTATAATTGCATACTAAAAAAGAAAATTTTGTTCAAACTTCAAATACTGTATTGTGAAAACATATCTTTGTTTTTCTACTTATAATATTCTTTCTTTATTTTTGAGACAAAGTCCAGGATGAATTTTAGGCTGTACTGAACTCACAAAACCTTTGCTCCAGCCTTTTAATTGGTAAAATTGCAGGCTTGCTCCATCATAACTGGCTTCTATCTATTTAGGTATTTTGCAAAGTATTTATTTCACTTTTTCAATATGAACATGAATTCTTAAACAGTATATACTTAAACCTATAACTCCACAGTTCCAAGAAAAAATTAAAATTCTATACAAAATATGCATAGAAGGCTAGACTAAAATAGATGTACCGAGGGTGTGCTGGTTTGAATAGAATTGGTAAAGCTTCCTGAAACACTAGGTGATCGTACACTTAATGCTTTGTAAATGTGATTTCTGCTTTTGAACATAAGCAGATCTATTAGGAATTTAAATCTTTGTGTCATTTTACAGTGCTTTCACTCTTTCCTTCCAGCTCATGTGGGTACAAATTCATTCTCTTTAGCCATTCGAGTCTTCCTAGAAAAAGCTGAGCATCACATATTGGAGGAGATAGACTGGGAAGTTCAACAAAGCCCAATCTCTGGAGGAGCTTGAATATCAGGATACTGAATTTGGACTTCATGGTAGTAGTGGAAGGTCTTAGAATGATCCTCATGAGTGGAAAATACAAAGGCCAAGTTGTAACAAATCAATGTGAAGTTAATATACAAGATTTATGTATGAGGAAGTTGATAGACTGAAGCCACTTCAGATATCTGTATAAGCAGTTACGGCAAGTGAAACATTTTGTGGCTAGTTCTGTGCTGTAATCCACAAAAATATTTATGATCTCCCCCTCTTTTTTTTATTTCTTAAAGATCAGAGGACTCATCCCTTTAGACCTCATAATGGTTATTTTAAAATCTCAGGACTGTAGTCAAAGAAAGAAAAATCTGTGATGGCTGTAGGAACTAAGGAAATAAAAAGGACTAAATTATCTACAGTGCTTCACAACTTCCAAACCATGCTAATCAATATTATTACATAGTACAATAATTCTGTTGCCTTGTTTCCATCCGGGAAATGCACCTTACAAATAAACCATATTAAAATCATTCAAGAGATACAGTGCCTATCTGCTGCTGGGTGGAGCAGAGTTCAGCTATGCTAGGTTCCCATCTGCAAACATAGCAGAGTATCATTAAAAGCGTCAGGGGTTGGCTGTCTCCCATGGGATGAGTCCTAGGTTGGGCCAGGCATTGGTTGGACACTTCCTCAGTCTGCTCCATCTTTATCCCTACATATCTTGTATGCAGAGTAAATTTTGGATCGAATTTCCTTGGGTAGGTTGGTGTTCCCCTCCCTCTACTAGGAGTCCTGTCTAGTTAGAAGGTCGCCTCTTCAGTCTCCATGACTCCTACTACTAGGAATTTCAGCTGGAGTCAACCTCATATCCTCCCAGGCGCTACCCTTTCATAGGTCTCCAGCTTATCATAAAGATGCCCTCCCACCCATGGTTTCTCTTCTCTCTGCAAGCCCTCTGTCCTCCCGCCCCTGATCTCCCCAGGTCTGATATCCACCCTCATTTCTTTTTCATGCTTCCTCGTCTATCCTGTTCCCTGTCTTCAACCACTTCCAATGTCTCTTCTATTTCCTCTTCTGTGTGAGATTTAAGACTCCTCTTGCGGGTCCTTCTTATTACTTATATAGCATCTTTGGGTCTGTGAATTATAGTATGGTTATCCTATACTATATGGCTAATATCTGCTTATAAGTGAGTATATACCATGTGTGTCTTTCTTGGTCTAGGCGATCTCATTCAGGATAATCTCTTCTAGTTCCATTCATTTGCATGCAAATGATCTCTTTGTTTTTAGTAACTGAATAGTATTCCACTGTGTAAATGTACCACATTTTCTTTATCCATTCTTCGGTTGAGGGATATCTGGGTTGTTTCCAGTTTCTGGCTATTATGAATAACGCTGCTATGAACATAGTTGAACGAATGTTCCTTGTTGTATGGTAGAGCATCTTATAGGTATATGCCCAAGAGTCATATAGCCAGATCTTGAGGTAGAGCTGTTCCAAATTTTCTAAGAAAGTTCTAGATTGCTTTCTACCCAGATGCTGAAACCTACAACCAAAAATTGGATAGAGTGCCAGAAGTCCTGTAGAAGAGTTGGGGGAAAATTGAAGGACCCGGAGGAGACAGGAGCTCCACAAGAAAACCAACAGAGCTAACTAACCAGAACCCAGGGGGGCTTTGGAGACTGAAGCACCAACTAAGGATCATGCATGGACTTGATCTAGGCCCCCTACACATAAGTAGCCAATGGGTAGCTCAGTCTTCATGTGGGTCCACTAGAAAGGGGAGCAGGGCCTGTCTCTGAAATGGACTCTGTTGCCTGCTTTTTTATCCCTTCCTCCTTTCAGGGCTGCTTCTACAGGCCACAGGGGAAGAGGATGTGCTCAGTCCTGATGTGACTTGATGTACTGGTATGGGTTGAGAAAGAGAAAGAGGGTAGGGAAAGAGAAAGTAAAGATAGGGGAAAGAGAGAGGGAGAGTGGGGCCAGGAGAAGAGGGAAGAGGAGGCTATGATCAGGATGTAAAGGGAATAAAAAGAGAGGGAGATACAATGCTTTTTATATAAGAAATTAAATCAGACAAAGATTTTATAGATAACAAATGTTGACATCATCACCCATCTTCAAAGGAAAGCATAAAACAACGTTCTGAAATTGTTCTCAAATAGTTAACACTTAACTCAAAAGGAATGTTTAATGACTAATGAGGTTGTTGTTTCCTGGGAGAATAAGGTGGTTTAGGAATGCTAACTATTGTAAGAACAATGAAGAGGCTTAGGAATGAAAGATGATAAAAGAAAATAAATGGTAAAATACACCTTTCTTGGTTGGCTCAGCTCCTGGTGACATCAGCCATATCTGATTCTTTCATTTCTGCAGGAACTTGAAGTCCTATTGCCATAACTCTCAGGTGCAAGTATCAGTATGGTGGCAACATATTTGACGGAAACAGCTTAACGAAAGCAACTTGATTCTGGCTCATAGTTCAAGGATGAGGGCCATCACAGGGTAGGAGTCTTAAGCAGCTGTTCTCACCGTTAAGTCAGAAGAGACAAATGCCTCAGTTGACTTGTCTTTCTCTTTCAATCCAGCTTGGCACCCCAGCCTGTGGAAAGGTGCTGCGCACACCAAGGCCTTCCAACCTCAGTCGATTCACAATAGCAACTTAATACAGACATGTCCGGGTATTTCTGTCCCAGGCCATTCCAGGTTCTATCAAGTTGCTAATTGAAACTAACCACCACAGGGCCCCACCAAATCTGAATTTTCTCGATAAGTCTTTTGTCCTTACCTCTCAGTTATCTCCTTTCAGGCATAGAATTTCATTTCATGGTAAGAGGCATAAAGAAACATGAGTTTCTTAAAGCTTTCAGGACAACTATATGACCGAGGCTTTCTTTTCTTAAATGGGCACAAGCTGGCGCATGGAAAAAGCCTGACTGACAGTAATAAAGGGTCTTGCTTACTTTTAAAGAATTGCAAAATACCTGCCTTAAATACCTCTATGTCTGGCTCTCAACAACTTAATCTAAATATTGTAATCAAAATATTGTAACCCTAAATCACACTTCGGGGAAAAGTGAGAGAAGCATCTGGCTAGTCACACTCCATGTCAAGAGGTCTGAAGGTCAGGTTCTTACCACGGCCTAATATGATCATTCCAGAACACACACACACACACACTAAGAAAAACCATAGGTGTGTTCTATTAATAGCTGAAGAGTAGGGGCCTGAGTGATGGCTTAGATGTTAAGAGAGCACACTGCACATGCAGAAAACCAGAGTTTGGTCCCCAGTATCCAAGTCAGGTAACTCCAGATTCAAGGAATCCAATGTCTTTTTCCAGCCACTGTGTTCGCTGCATTCATGTTCATAAAAACCATACTCTCACATGTATATACACATAATTCAAAAGAAAAGCAAAATCATTTTTAAAAACCTAAAGAATATTCAAATTATGGAAGCTCAAAGTGAAATGAGTATAGTCATGGATATGATCAGGCATTAGAACAAATTAATCAGTCTGGAACTCACGGATGTCTTTCCATAGTCTAAATATTAAAAAATCCAACCTAGAAATGAGTATAACATACGAAAGAGTTATAACAACTCTAACACAGTGAGAAACATTATCTCATATTTGGGATATGTGTGAAGTGCTGACAGAATAATTGATTAGTATTTTCTTGGCATAGTTAAATACTTTTCTTCAGGAAATTTGAGCAGAAGTAAAGCAAAAGAGAATAAACAAAAGCTGAATGACTCTAAGCACACTGCAATGGATCCCTGCACTTGAGTAGTTCTCAAAGCTGCTGTGTGAGGGCTGTGGTTGAAGGGAGGTATGGAGGACAACTCTGACATGCTAGAGTAGGAGCTGTAAGATTTTTCGAGGCTACCAAAAGAGCAAGCATCAGCAAAAGATGATTTCTCTGAGGATGGTAAGGACTGTGGACCAGGTGATCACAACAATACTGTTAGCATCCTTGAAGAGCTGCCGTACCCATGGTACACATCACGGCAACATGAGCGAGAGAATCCAGACTTTTCAAGTTTCTTCCTGCCTCAGTTTGTCCATGTGCAACTTAAAGGATAGGGACTCGATGATGAAAATGGAGGAACCAGTGGTGTGGGCAGGTCAAGAACAAGAGCTTCCACTCAGCTTCTCCAGCCATTTCCAAATTCTATCGAGAATCCTTTGTGTAACTCTGTTTTTCACCCAGTTCTGCTACAAGACCTACAAACCTTCATATACCACATAGCTGTAATAAACAGCTTGGTGTCATGCTTGCCACAGCGGGCACCGATAACCCATACAGCATCATTTGGGGATAATATGTTTCTTCTTTCTTTCAGGTTACAGGCTCTTTGGGAAAAAGAAATCTAAAGGTTTTTCTGCTGAGATTGGCTACTAGCCAGAACCAGATCAGAGACAGATGTATACCATTATTCTCTCTGCGCTGCTGAGTTGTCAGAGAAATTACAGGATTGCCTCTTGTCTAGGGGATGAAATCAAATGGCTCTTCAGCTATTTGCTGTAATCTACCCTAATGGAATCCCTTGCTGTGTTGAACTTTCCAGTTTGGCAGGAATGCAGTGTACCACAAAGCCAACAACCAGAACGGCATTACTAATGATGGTCCTCCCAGGCCATGTCTACTGAGAGACATGGAAAGTCTGTGCATGGAAAGTCTGTGCATAGAAGAAGTCACAAAGTACCAGGACAAAAAAAAAAAAGGAAGGAAAATTTGACATGACACACAAACTTCTAAGCTCATGCTTTAGTCAATTTGGGCTGATATAACAAAACGTCTTAGATTACAAAGTATATAGGGAACAGAAATTTATTTATTTTTAAAGTTTCTTAAGCCTGGTAAATCCAAGGGCAAGGTAGTAGAAGATTCACTATATGGTTGCAGGTCTGCTTTTTCCAAATGGAACTTTATATTTGTGTCCTTGTATGGCAGAAAAGCAAACAAGCAATTTTAATTTAATTTTATATGGAGACTGATCCTACTTAAAATGCTTCTTACTGACTTTATCAGCTCAAGACTCCTTAATACTATTATATTTGGAAGGTAGGTTTCAATATAGGGGTTTGAGGAGTCTTATACATTCAGATCATGGCAGCACTTTTAGAGTTGCTAACTATGGGCTTTACAACAGGTCTCAGTAGATAATTAATTTTGTGTACCCGAACAATTCACACATTCCAGCTCTTATTGCCCTAAGTAACCCCTGTTCTATTTTCTGTTCCTGTGAGTTTAGCTGTCTCACACATTTCATATAAGTTGAATCATGTAGTATAGTGAGAATTTTGGAGTTTTGGTTTCTTTAGAAAAACATAGAAATACTAGAATATGTTTTCGTTGTAATCCCGGGTGTGGTGCTATGGGGCTGCTTCACGGCAGCTGACTATGATTTGCCTCATGCTCTTGCAGGGGTGTGACATTGCCAGCTGCTGATAGCTTCTGTGAGTGTGTGATGTTTGAAATTCAGGAGACATTTTAGAGGGTGTATAAGTGCTAGAACCCGGAGAGGATGTTTTGCTGGTTGTTTGTGGTTGGATGCTGGTTGTTGTTGGTTGCTCTTGGTTGAAGTTTGCTAAGTTCACAAAGAAGAAGGAGAAGAACAAGAACAGAATGAAATTAGATATCCTGACAGTGAAATCAAACTTGCCCCGAGGAGCTCGACAGCCCTGGTCAGCAGGAAGTAGTCTAAGAAAACATCATACCTTTTCCACTCTATCATTTTTTTTCCTCTTATCTAGTGTTAGGAGGTTGAAAGGGAAGAAAAAAAGGGGAAGAGAAGGGTAAAAGAAAGAGGAGTCCACAAAGTAGCAAATGCAGACTACGATGTAGTATCTGTCCTTTTGGGACTTATTTCACTTAGCATAGCATCTTTCCAATTCTGCTGAAATAGTCCAAATTTTACAGCCACGCCTAAGTGATTATTTTCCTTGGGGTGTCCCTTCTTATCTCATTAACCCAACAATACAAGCTTGAAAGCCTACACAGCTGCTCCCTGCAGGAGCCAAATAATGAATTCTATAAATCTGGCTAAAACATTCACCTTATTCTAAACCTAGTCTTGATGACAAGTGGTGACTGCATCAGGCAGTCGTGTGCACGACATAGTTTAAATCTTCTCAGTTCTCATGAGAATCTTAAATGAATGTCCATTTCCTTGAAAATGTAGCAAGGCCACTGGCTGCAGATGAAGGGTATTTGAGAGGATTCTGCCTGAGCTTGTGTATCAGTGATGACTTACGATGACATATCCAGAGACATTCACCAACAAACCAGGCACCTTTTTTACTCAGCTGTGAGCCAAGTTCTAAACAAAAAGCATGCAGAAATGGGGTGGGAGAGGTCCTCTGGGTTTCATTGTTGCTCCTGTAGCCCTTGAAGCAAACGTGCCCTTGAATGTAGTTACTGCCTTCCCTGAACTTATTATCTCCCAGTGTTTCCCGATGTATTACTCTTTAATTCATGAATACCATTTGCTATGAGACTTGATTAATATTTGAATGCTTCTTTTGGTGGTGCTTTGGAGACTAGGAGTCAATACAATTCTTAGATTAAAAAATAAAACACCTCATAACAAAGCCAAAGCAACCAGAATCATCCTGTATCCTGGCAGTGCCTGTAAGATATGTGTTCGTATGGTTTCGGGAATGACACTGGTTGCTCCAGTCCATGTAACTCCCAGGTCTTTGAATTTTAGCTGGAATTATTAGCTTGCCTCTGTGTCTCATGAGAGCCTCTGTAGTACTTAACTCCTCTGACCTTTTCCTCGGAGGAGGAACTCTCATAATCACAGCCAATGCAATTTACTAGCTTGCTTTGAGTGTTTATTGAATCAAAGTCTCTTCTCATGAAACTACAGCAGTCATGCTGGCAAATTCAAACATACTCTAGCAATCCAGTGAATTTACACTAACTTCTCTGCAGTGAGGGTGCAAATTATACCTACTTCTTCATGGAAACTGCAATTGAAAGGGAAAGTACTAGCCTAGTTTATGATGACACAAGGGTACTTAGCCTGGGGTACTTCCCTACAGGAAAAACATCATAGCCAAAGCATTTAGCACTGCCACACTCGCTGCTTTGTAAGCTACAGAAAACTTGTTCTCTGTACTGATGAGGTCCATTAAAAATGAAGCAGTTGAGAGCACTGGCTGCTCTTCCAGAAAACCCGAGTTCAATTCCTGACACCCCCATGGTAGCTCACAACTGTCTTTAATTGCAGTTCTAGAGAATCTGGCATCCTTGTGCAGACATACAGGCAGAACACCAATGCACATGAAAATAAGCAAATCTTTAAAATAACAACTAAATGCAGCTTCTGGGAACCAGTTAGCACACCTCAACCCTTCTACCCATCATCTCAGTGTTCTGCGTTACTTACAGTTTATTGCCTTAAAAAAAAATAGAGAAAGTTAACAGACATTCCCACTTAGGATGATTGGTTGAAACTCCAGGAGGGTGACATAGGTAGTGTATTTCTACATGATAAAATGATACAGGCTGTTTTCCTTAAAAGCACACACCATCAATTACAAGGATAAATTCAGCTAAGGGCAGTTATGGAGGATCCTTCCAGTCTTGTTCCCTGCTTCTAACCTCAGCCTGAGGTTGGTCCTTCCACATGGAATCTCCCAGTCTTCCCAGTTTCCCTGTAGCCCCTTCAGAACGTGGCTATCCCTAAGAGTGCTACAGAAGTGGAATGCCTCTCTCTGGCACAGTAATTCTAGAGAACTAGGCCAGCTGGTCCCATGTATGTTGCCAAAATGCACTCACATGGTCTTCCTTTGACACTGCGTTAGTATTGTTCAGCTTTCACTCGATCTTACTCATACTTCGGCTTATCCATGGAAGTAAACTCAGGCTGGTGCTCAAGTACTTTCTGTTTGTAGCTCTTGTCATTCGATTTGATTTCTCCCAGACCACAGTCTTTACAAACTTGTAGTGACTGTTTAAGAGGTGTGGGAAGGTCAAAACCACACCTCACCCTCCAAATACTAGTATTATGATACCAACTTCTTGTGCTTGACAGCCTGGGGTGAGAGCTCAGTGTTCTTCTAAGAGTAGAAGATGGAGAGAGCATAACAAGTTAGAAAAGAGAGAAAAGATCAATGGAGGGGGGAAGAGGCACAGGGGAATGGTTCAGATTATTGTTACTATAATTTACATGGCTTAGCTGGTTATGATATCTTCTTTCTTCCATTTCTCTCTTTGTGTCCCTTTTCTCATTTTTGCCTCGTTCTGACCATTTGTGGTTATGTAACCCCTTATGCTTTCTTTGAGTCTGCAATTCCATTTATGTCTCCTGAATATTATTTTATTGTCTTCCCAGGAGCTAGATTACATAAGAGACCAGGAAAAGCAGTCCCTCCTGATTCATCACCTTCTCTTATCCTAATCAGGAACAATATTGAGGTGTTTACCTGGTTTTTCTAAAGCCTGTAGTCCCTGGAGCTTCATAACCACCAGTAGCCTCAGGGTTGAGACATTTGCGGGGCACAGAGAGCATGCAATTAAAATGCACTAAAGAGATTCCCATGTTCAAACAGGTCACTGAGGTTGGTCATCTTAGTATGGGATATATCTCAATCTTTATATGCCAAATGAAGCTACAGTACTCCTATAATACATAATTACTATATTAAATTTATTTACACATTTAGTAAATAGGAATGAAAAACAACAAAGCAGAATATTCATAGCAACCTCTTTTTCTATTGTCTTTGTTTCTGCTTTGGAATCACTGCACTTGCTAGGAGTGTGAAGAAAAGAAGTTCAGCTC
This sequence comes from Pachyuromys duprasi, assembly GCA_028658305.1. Taxonomy (NCBI): domain Eukaryota; kingdom Metazoa; phylum Chordata; class Mammalia; order Rodentia; family Muridae; genus Pachyuromys; species Pachyuromys duprasi. Next base: position 21,933,368 of record CM053743.1, on the reverse strand, counting down.
TCACCTTAAAGGGAATAGAGAGAGTTTATCATAGAGCCAAATTTGAGTGAGTGTGCCTCTGGAAACAGAGCTTCAGGCTATCTCAAATTCATTGTTCTAACGTGGAGGGGGATTCATGGAGTTTTATAGTTTTACAGAACAAAAATAAATCAATGCATGTTTAAACACATTGGTGGGTATACCAGAAAGGTAGGTGCAGCAAGATGGGGGAAGCTTTTCTATATCCCTTAAATGCCATTGAGTGATGTTTTTAGCTTATAGATTGGTGAAAACTAGGGGTCTCAGTTAAAAGATTCCAAATGGTGTAAACTTTTATGGGCAAGGAATAGCTATTCATGGAGCTAAGCCCAGGCAAGGGTAAGGTAATTTATCTCTTGACTTGCAACATTCCAACTCTTCACATCAATGCAGACAATTCTGTCAATCAGTCAGTCTGTGCAGAAACAGCTTCTTTCCATGAATTCTCATTGACAGATATAACCTCAATTTTTCACTAACTTTTTATCATAAAGCTTTTCAATAAGCTTTTTTCTATATCAAACTAGAGTGGATTGACTTGTTTATGGAATTTTACATAAATAGATGTGTCTGTGTGTGTTGGTTGACTTCATTCTCAAAGCCTTTTACTTCATTATAACTTCTTTTTTGCTATTATTTGTGATTTTATCACTGTAGCAAAGTTGGTTAAGTCTGAAAATCAGATTTAAATAAATAAATAGCAAAATGGAAAACTCTATTACCATTAAAAATCAAGGTGGCTATATGTAAACACTTTGATTAAGACCTAATTTAATTTACAGACTTATTTCATTTCATGGGCATTAGCTTGATTTAGTCTAGTGGTTCTCAACCTGTGAGTCAAAACAGCTTAGGCAAACCTTTATCTCCAAAATTATTTACACTACAGTTCATAATAGTAGCCAAAATTAGAGTTATGAAGTAGCAATGAAAATAATTTTATGGTTGGGGTCATCGCAACATGAGGAACTGCATTAAAGGTGAGCGGCGTTAGAAGGGCTGAGAACACTGATTCCCGTCTGTTACAAAGACATGCTTGCAATTTTATATTCCCCTCTAGTTTTCCACATTGCCGCTTTTATTGCACGTTTTATATTCGTCTTACCTACCTTTCTGTTCTGGATTAGTTACAGAAGCTCTCTTTTTTACTTTTGTAGTTATCCTCTTTTTTTTTTTTCAAGCCTTCTTTCTTCTGTAAGGGCTCATTTGAGTCACTGACAGGTCGATAAATATTACTATTTTGTGAAAGGAAGCATGAAGAGAAAGCCCCCCTCTCTCTCCATGCTTCCAGGCTGTAACACGAGAAAGCTGGAAGCAGTGGTGTAGAACTGGGTTCAGTTCACTGTCCGAGCCCCTAGTCTCCTGGAGGTTGAAACTTGATTCAGCTCATGGTTATATTTCCCGTTCCTAGAACACTGCCTACCACACGGTCAACCTGCCACTTACGTGTTAAATAAGCAGAAGAACAAAGAACCTCCGCCTCAGTTCCAAGAAAGATGACAGAAATGAAGCACTTCCCCCAAAGGACCAGCTTTGTGACTCCATGCCTTGTGCAGCCCCCTCAGCAGCCCAAATTATTTTTTAACAAAAATTATGTTAATAACAGTACACTGCAAGTACTTTACATTCTGGTGTCATATCTCTGGATACAGCATGTATACGATTAAAATCAATCCCATTAAAGCAAAAAATAAAAAATAAAAAGCAGAAGAGATAGGAAAAAAAATGGTGAGAGGGAGGAAAATAATACAAAATATTTCTGAGTCTCTATATTATAAACTCTGAACTGAGTTATGTGGATTATAGAAAATAGGTTTTTTCTGATGATGAAATTCAATTCAGTTCAATTCAAGCTGAATTAAAAGTATATAAGCTTATAAGTGAGTGAATATCATGCGTGTCTTTCTGGTTCTGAGCTACCTCACTCAGGATGATCTTTTCTAGTTCTATCCATTTGCTTGCAAATTTCATGATTTCTTTGTTTTTAATAGTTGAATAGTACTCCATACTGTAAATGTACCACAGTTCCTTTACCCATTCTTCAGCTGAGGGATACCTAGGTTGTTTCCAGATTCTGGTTATTACCAATAAAGCTGCTTTGAACATAGCTGATCAAATGTCCTTGTTTGGTGGAGCATCTTTCAGGTATATGCCCAGGGATGGTATAGCTGGGTCTTGAGGTAGAGCTAGTCCCAATTTTCTGAGAAAGCTCCAGAATGATTTCCAAAGTGTTTATACAAGTTTGTACAAGAGTGTTGCCATTTCTCCACACACTAGCCAGGATGTGCTATCATTTGAGCTTTTGAGCTTAGCCATTCTGATGGGTGTAAGATAGGATCTCAGAGTCATTTTGATTTGTTTCCCTAATGACTAAGAATGTTGAGCATTTGTTTGACTATTTTTCTCTGTTGAGAATTCTATGTTTAGCTCTGTACCCCATTTTTTAAATTGAATTTTTTGGTTTGTTGGTGTTTAATTTCTTGAGTTCTTTATATATTTTAGATATTAACCCTCTGTTGGAGGTAGGGTTGGTGAAGACCTTTTCCCAGTTTTTAGGCTGTAGTTTTGTTCTATTGACATTGTCCTTTGCTATACAGAAGCTTTTCAGCTTCATGTAGTATCCTTTATTAATTGTTCATCTTAAAACCTGAGCTGTTGGTGTTCTGTTCAGAAAGTTGTTCCCTTGTCAGTGAGTTCAAGGCTCTTCCCCACCTTTTCTTCTAATAGATTTAGTGTGTCTGGATTAGCTATATAATACAGAATAACCATACTAAAATCCACAGACCTAAAGAAGCTAAATAATGAGGACCCTAGGGAGGATGCTTAATTCTCAATCAGAAGGGCAAGTAGAATAGACACCGGAAGCAGTTTAAGAGAGGGAACAGGAAGGGAGCCTACCATAGATGTCCTCTGAAGGACTCCACCCAGCAAGGAATTGAAGCAGCTGCTAAGACTCACAGCCAAACTTTGCACAGAGCACAGGGAGTCTTATGGAAGACTTGGGGGGGGGGAGGATAGAAGGATATAGAGGAGACAGGAGCTCCCCAAATCTGGGCCCAGGTGGGCCTGCAGGGACTGATGCATCAACCAAGGACCATGCTTGGAGAGGACCTAGACCCCTTGCTCAAATGTAGCTGATTGGGCAGCTCAGTCTCTATGTTGGTCTCTAAGTAAGCTATCCCCTTACTCAGGAGAGCAGAGGATACCTGTCATGAACTCAATTGTCTGCACTTTGATCACTTGCGCCTGCTCACTAGCCATCCCACAGAGGAAGAGGATTCAGATAGTCTTAATGAGACCTGAAAGGCTAGGGTCAGATAGTAGGGGAGGAGGGCTTCTCTTTTCTGTGGACTAAGGGAACAGGATAGGGGGGAAGATGGAGGGAGGGTGGGACTGGGATGGGACGGGGGAGGGGGATATAAAGTGAATAAATTATTTAAAAAAGAGAAAGTATAAAAGCAGTTTTATTGGGGTCTGCTCTTAGGTGGGTTCGCCGGTCTCTGAGAATGGGGCCAGGAAAATTGCCATGCAGACAGGAAAACAGAGAGAGAGAGAGAGAGAGAGAGAGAGAGAGAGAGAGAGAGAGAGAGAGAGAGAGAGAGAGAGAGAGAGAGAGAGAGAGAGAGAGAGAGAGCTAACCTGTGTACAGGGAAGAGGAATGTAGGGAGAGAGAGAGCTGGGTGGTCTATGGGTCCCTTTATCCTCAGGACACACCCAGTGCACCTAGCTGTGGCAGGTGATGGCATAAATAATTGCTAGGTTCCTGAGAGCAGGCCAGTAGGATTGCCTGTATATTAACAGGGTTAGGATTAAGAACCCCAGGTTTGAAATACAACATCAGTGTAAGATTTAGAACGTGAGTTCTAGAGGAAGGTTTCTGGAAGGAACAGTCCAAAGTCTACTCTCTTACTGCTGATCTTTGACAAATTAATTAATCAATTACCTGTTTGATGGTGTTATTATAAAAATACATAAAAAATACCGATTGCTAAATTTGACATGTAGTAAACAAAGTGCATCATAGCAATAACTATTTCATGAAAGCCTATTAGGAAGCATGTATACTTGCTATTTTCACCTTTTAAATGAGACGTTTAAAGGACAATGAGCTTGAGTTATTTATGTAAAGCTATATGCAGCTATTGCTCACAACATTGTCAACAATAGAAAAGAAGGTGTGGAATTTGAGTGTAGAAGACAGAATTCTAAAGTCAAAAAGACTTCCTGCTTTTCGCCTTTTTGGAGGGAGGCAGCTACAGCTACAAGATATAGAAGAAACGCAAGAAAATCCTAAAATAATTAGGAAAATGGGAAATAAAATGGTAACATAACACATGCTATTAAAATTAATCCCCTTTTAAAATATTTTAATGGCTTAATTCTAGTTACTTTGCTCTATATTAAATATGAAACCATGGAATAACATTCATTTCTCATTGCTTAAATGCAGCGATTCAAAGACAAATTGTAGGGGCAGAAAAATAAGATTTATTCTGGAAACTCAAGGTGATATAGACTCACCAGCCAACGCCATCTTATCTCTGGGTTTCAGGCATAAGGTCCACATGGGGGAAGTGGGCAAGCTGTGGGGAAGCAGGACAGATAGGAAGGCATCAGTGCAACTTACAGATGTCAAGTTTTCTGCCTCTCTGATATTTGAGCTTTATCTGAAGCTTACAGGACAGTGAGGGTCTGTAAATCTAAAAGAAAATGACTACTTAAAAACTGTTATAGCTCATGTATTTCAGTCCTGTACCTAAGACTAGTCCATTGTGCATTCAATTGTTAGTTTGCAATGCATCTTTTCCCGGCAGAAAGGTTGTAAAAGGGTACAGGTATCTGATGACCAAGGGAATAGACCAACAGTGTCTTATCCATCCAGTGACTTTATTCAGAAGTATCAGCTACAACAAAACTGAGATGACTGATGAATAATACCTTGGCCAGATGTGTGACTCTCAAATTAGTATTATTTCAAAGTTAAGTAGGGGCAAGTGAAATCGGAAAGTTACTTAGATAATAGATATAAACAAGGAATATCATCAAATATCAAGCACCAGATATGTAATACATAGCTCAGTAGTACTTTAATGTTTTACAAGATAAACATAACTCTCTACAGCGATACAAGCATACTTGGCAAAGGTCTAGAAGAGATTGTGAAGTCACGAATTGCCTCAAAGTCTTTCAAAGTGTGGTCTTACCAGCTCAGTAGCTGATCCACTTAAATTTATATCTACCGATTTAAATTTAAAAATGAAATCTTAAAAGTGAACACAGGAGTTTAATTTTATGTTCGTCTAATAATAAGAACACAGAGGTGGGTCTGCACCTTCCACATGCCCACAGAAATAATCCCTTCTCAAATTATTAGACATTCTAGAGGCTCTTTTGATGTACACCTGTCTTACAATAACAAGTGGGTTTTGACAGGTAAATATTTATTTATTACAGAAGTGTAACATAAAGTACATCAGGGAATCAACTCTAATGACTGTTTTGTACGCCACAAAGAAGTAATTTCAAATGCTTCCATTTGAAATCCAAATACAATGAATGTCATACTTATAATTCAGTTTTATGAAAACTGATGGATTACCTAGATATCATTAAAACTCAATGATGTTGAAAAAAAATTCCTCTTATTAAACTTAAACCCAGAAATTACATCCTACCCCTATTTTCTTCATCTTTTCTTTTCATTTCTCCACTTTTTAGGTCCACCATGAGCAAGAAATGGGACTCAAACTCTTCAGAAAGCTGGAATCAAGTCTGGAGTGGCAATGGCTCTCAGCATCTTCAGTACTCAGATATCAATATCACTTATGTGAACTACTATCTTCACCAGCCTCAAGTGGCAGCCATCTTCATTAGTTCCTACTCCCTGATCTTTTCCCTGTGCATGGTGGGAAACACTGTGGTGTGCTTGATTGTAATAAGGAACAGACACATGCACACAGTCACTAATTTCTTCATCTTAAACCTCGCAGTAAGTGATTTACTGGTTGGAATATTCTGTATGCCTGTTACGTTGCTGGACAACATCATAGCAGGTAATGTTAATGTGAGCGCGCTATAAAGATGATCTAAGGAAATGTTTCCACACATGCCCAGAGTCAGCTCAGACTCCTTCACACATTCATTCATTCACACATTCTGAGTTCCCAGAAGTGTTCCATGTAGCTATCTTCACAAGACAAACATTCTAAACAAAACATGTAATAAACAAATATATGTACAGTTTGGAAGAGAGCACTTCCCTCCCATACTTCTGTGTCCATGTCATCACTTCTTTGGTACCCCCATACATGTTCTAGAGGTACAGGGACTGTGTATTTCTTCATCCCAAGAGGGTGTTCATTTGGAGTGTTGATTTAACACTACTGTGTTAATTGAGGAGAGCATTTGAGATGTTCACATCCCTACCTATGTAAGAAAATAGTGGGATCATGTTGGAATATTAAAGTTCTCCACAGTAGCACATACATTGAAGTGCTTATCTTCCCATGACACTCAGTTTTCTGCCGTGATTATTTTAATTTAAACCGTTACTTTTAATGTTTTGCAGGTGAATCAATTCACTGTACCCTCTGATTTTACTTCCCAGTAGGCAGCCACTTGCAGAATTTTCTGTCTTTCTTCTTGGGGATGATAGCCATATATCTGAGTAACATACAACTAATGTAATTTTACGTTTTCTGGGTCTCCTCTACTCCTCTCTGCATTTGGTTCTCTGTTTTCTGGATGTCACGATTGCTGTCTACTTTATTCCTTCCTAAGAGACAGTACATTATGATGAAACATTTTTGAGAACTTACATGTCTGCAAATGGCTTTGTTTCCCTCTCACGCCCGAGTGGAGGTAGCTATATGAGCAATTCTGGGTTGGAAATTTTTCCTTTCAGAATTTTAAAGGAATTGCTCCCTTGTTACTTCTAAGAAATGTTTGATTTGCTGTTGAAAACTGACTCTTGCTGTCTTTTATTTGAGTTGTATATTTTTCTTCCTAAAAGCCTTTTGAGTTTTCTTTATCCACAGTGTCATGAATTTTATGACATTAACGCTGAAAGTTGGTTTTCTGTGGTTTATTTATTGCACTGTATAATAACGACTCCTTTCAATCTGAAAACAAATGTGCTTCATCCTAGAGGACTTTCTTGGCAAAGCTTTCTCCCTCCTTATTTTGGAAATTTTAATCACATATAAGAGGCCAGGTTACTCCTTTTCCTTGTTTCTCATTCAATTTATGCCTCTGAGGTTTTTATTCTTCAAAGATTTGTATTTGTGTGTTAGAGAAGTGGTATATACCTAAAATATTATCACCTTAAAGATCAAGGCAGGAAGATTACAAGTTGAAGTTCAGCCTGGTCTACATAAAGACATTGTCCCCCAGATTAAAGGTTAAGAGCACTTCCATACTACCTAGTTTTAGTTCCCAGAACCCACTGTTGGTTGGCTCTAAACTTCCTATAACTCTAGTTTCCAAGGGGGATTGAGGGATTGAGGCCCTCTTCTGGCCTGAACTCACCTGTACATACCTATACATAGACACACACATACCCATGGTTTTAGAATTATAATATTTTTTAAATCTAAAGCCTAAGTATCTAGTTCAATGTCAGCACGCGTGCCTAGCCTATCCAGAGTCCTAGGCTCAATCCCCAACACTGTGCGGTAGAGAAGGGTTTTCTCAATGTTCATTTTGTGTTTCTCAATTTTATTGCCTTAAATTACTTGGTTTATATTTGTTTCTTTAATATCATTTTATATTTCTGAGATTACTGGTAAAGTGTTTATTGGTTTTTTGTGAGTTCTTTTTTTTTATTTCACAGTCCTTTTTCACACTATAAAAAAACCATTTCTAGTTTATGATTTACTGTGAAGCACAATATGTTTAATAGACTCACGGAGGAATCTATTCTATGATCTAGACTGCCTGGGAGGCTGAAGCATGGAAGTCCAAGTTGGAGGCCAACATGGATAATATAGCAAGACCTTGTCCTTGAAAGCAAAGTAAAACAAACATAAAAGGCAAATCTGAATAGGGCCACATGTTAAAATATACTCACTTGTGGTACTTGGGCTATTAAGATTAGATATGAAATTTCTTGTTTTAAAAATATACTACAGAGCTTTTTTTGAAAGCCTTTTTTTTTAAGATCTAAAAAACAGTATAGAGTATTTTTAGGAGCTGCTATCTCTCTTTCTCTCTTTAATAGCAAATGAGTGTTCAGAAGGTCAAACTTCTCTAATAGTTTTCACTAATTTCTATTAGGAATGCTCTAGTCACTATGGTTGAGGTAAGTAACTGAAGTAGATCACAGCCATCCATGCAAAGAAGTCTTTATTCTGATGTCACTATCATGTTAAGCATGCACTGTGAATATTTGTTTTATATGTAATTTATGCACTGTCTTTCCAAATTAGAAAATTAGTACCCTGGCTGTTTTATTCACTTAAAGCAGTGGTTCTCAATCTGTGGGTTGATATCTTTTTGGAGGTTGAATGACTCTTTCACAGGGTTCACTTAAGACCATTAGAAATATCAGATGTTTACATTATGATTTATAACAGTAGCAAAATTACAGTTCTGAAGTAGAAGTGAAACTAATTTTATGGTTGGGAGTCACCAAAACATGAGGTATAAATGTATCTTTTATTCTCCAGAGGTAATTGTCATCTCGAGGCTTACTGCTGAATAAGCTCACCCTTTCAGATTATTTCTGAACTCTTGGCTGTCTGGTTCATCTCAGCTATTCTAGCTCAAACTCCTCTCCAAGCTGACTGATTCAAACTGGCTTTTCTCAGTTTCTGACTGAATTGTTCTGCTTGCCCTCAAACTAACACCAGCAATCTGTTCTAATCTTCTAGCTCCTTTTCATTCTCTGGCTCATCTGTCTTCACCTGTGTCTAGCTTGCTCTCTCTTCAACCTGTCTCTGTAAAACTGTCCTGGTGAAACTGCCTCCTGGCGCTCTCTCTCTCTCTCTCTCTCTCTCTCTCTCTCTCTCTCTCTCTCTCTCGCTCTCGCTCTCGCTCTCGCTCTCTCTCTCTCTCCTCTCTTAAGTCCCCCCATGTTTCCTCTCTCTCTTCTGGAGAAAGCTGAGCATATTTTATCCTGACTCATTCTGTCAAATCTTTCTGATTCATCACTTTGTCTGCCTCTCAGTTAGATGACACTTTCAAACCTGGCTGCTTCCTTCTATAAACTAACTTTTCCTTCATGGTTTTGGATTAAAGGTGTGTAAACTAAGGGTGTGTCTGTATTCCATCCAAAGGGATTAAAGATGTGTGGCATATCTGCCTTCACCTGATCACTCAGATCTAGAAGGTCCTTGGTTGTGATCAGAGCAGCCATGTTGCTGGATTAAAATTCTCCACAATGATGAACTGTATTAAAGTGTGTGCAGCATTAGGAAGGTTGAGAACCATTGGTTTTATAAAGCATTGCAACGTAAAGTTTGATGGTTTGCATTCTGGAAACTTACCTAGGTTTAAATATTTTTAAGCTGGTTAGACCAAGGTGTGCATTTGTAGTTTTAACCTTGTCTAGAGATGCCACAATTTGGAGAACTGAGCATTCAGAATATTCTCCTAGGGACTAAATACAGTAGCAGTAGTGAAGTGCTTCTTATAGAACCTGGAATGTAATAGTTACTGTGCAACTCTTGCATTGTGGATACTGCACTGATGAGGAGGAGCACTCTGACTGGAGAAATTACTAAAATATCAGGATACGTTGTTCTGTGGCTACCTTGATTTCCTGCCTTTTTGTTTATATTTGCTGCATAGTGAAGTGAAGTAATTGTCTCAAGACTATTTGATTCCTTATCCAGGGTGGCCGTTTGGAAGCAGCATGTGCAAGATCAGTGGGCTGGTGCAGGGAATCTCAGTTGCAGCTTCAGTCTTCACCTTGGTGGCAATAGCTGTGGACAGGTAAGTCAGCTCCAAAGTGTGAATTCCAGAAAGTGTCAACGACTTACCAAGTTCCTACATCTTGTCACCACTACTAAACAGTTCTGAATATGCTGACCTAACTACATACCTGCTCATATTACTACCAACTAAAGAGTGCCACTACCAAATTATTGTGTCGCTGGATACTTATAACAAATTACACAATCCATGTAATTACATATTTTTTTCAGATCTTAAACTGTTGGTGCTTTCTATGCAGTTATAGCTTGGGAATATGACCCAAGCCGTTTAATTTTAGGATCACTGATACAGTATTCTTTCTCTTTGCAATAATTATATAAAAAGGGCACTTGGATCCTCAGCATTTGAAGTTATAAACCACATCACTTTTCGATACAGATACATGTTTTTTTTGCGTGTGATCACTGAAAATATTCATCACACTTTTAAGAAACCCATGAACTCAGGGTGTCCTGCAAGCTAATCTTATGTAATAATTAGGGATCTTTACAGGGAACAGAAGCTGTACTACCCTGTGTTTCAACTTCAACCTTAAACTTACAGTGTTTGCTTTACAGTTGATGCTTATGTGTCCTTAAAAGCTTTGAGCAACATTTCTGACATGACACTTGAAAAATAAACGTTGACCCTCTTTATTTTAGAAGGCAAATGAGATTAAAATCAACAAACAACTTATGCTGTGTTTCAGCGGTTAACATTAGAGAGATTAAAGTGAATGAATGAAACAGGGCAGCATAAGCCACCGTTCCAATTTGTATAAATTTTAAAAACATAAACTCCTGGATAAATTGCATAACGATAAACACAATATGGTGCCACTATATTGTGAAATCTAAAACATTCCAGACGCAGACTACTGCTGGAAAGGAAGAAAGATATGTATGAGGGGAATGGCCAGCAATTCCAGGATGTCTCTGCAGAAAAGAAGAGGAATGAGTATGGCCGCCAAGAGGACCACCACTTCATCTGTACCGTGGAGTTTAAGACAGCACGGTGTAGAAATGAGAAACAACAGTTGTTAGGTGTGGAGGGTGCTGAGACGGAAGGACGTCGTGTATTTTCTTCCCCTGTTTATATTTGAAAATTTAATGAGGTTAATTAATAAGTGAATGGCTTCATTCCTCCATATCTTGTATTCAAGGTGTGTGGTGTCTCCAGAAGTAGGGGCTCATAAACTCATTCTTTATCGATTCTCTGGAGGTGTGCCGCAGAAGTTGATTTGGAGTTTCTATTCAGCCATTACTTTCTTTATCTGTGTGTCTGTCTGCTAAGTAATAAAATCTGCTGTTGAATCTCACAAAAACAAAAACTACATTAAATAAGTGATAACGCCTAAAATGAAAGTTGCATAATAGCACATACAGATTATAATTCATTATAACACACATTTAACAATAGTAAAAATCACAATAACAAACGTGGTAAAATTCCTCAACAGATTTTCAATTGCCAGGCTCAACAGAGGATATCAAAGGAGTCTTTATCAGATTTCATGATGCTGCTTCTTAGACCCATATCATTGTGAAATATCTAAAACCACCTTTTGGTGGAAGAAATGATAATTTATCCCTCGTGTGATTCTCTGGGCTGAGGGAGCACCTGTCTCAGTCCCCTCTCCCTGGAGCACTCACGCTGCAGTGTTACTCTGTGAATTAAATTGAGACTGATGTATCTACTGTGACCAGCCTGATGTTCTGCAGGGTTTTTTACCATGTGCTTCTCATCCAATTCAAATTTCTTGGAACATAAAAGCTGTGTTTTCAGGAGAAGCATCCAAAAGGACAGCCCTGATGTGCATGCTTGTTAATGTCTGCTAGCCAGAACACATTCCATGGCTGAGCACAGAAATGATTTATTGGGAACATTAAGAACCCAAGGGAGAGTTGGTTCATGAATTGCTACTGATGAGCTGTCTCCTGCAGTATGGTAGATCTGGCTGTCTACTGAACCTACCGCTCTGGAGTCCAACTGCTTGAGTTGAGATCATGTATAACAATAAGCAAGATCGTGACCTTTGCTAAATTAACATCTTATATTTTAATTTGTCGTATTTAAAGGAGCAGCTCATGTAAGCCCATGGTACTGAGTCTACAGCAGAGTTCTAAGGGGCCATCTATAGATGAATATAGAATATTCAGTATATTCCAACATAATACCATTACCACCTTTTCTCATTAATAGTATCTGACCTGTTCTATCCATTTACTTTGAATTAAAACCTATCTTCTGTCACTTACATAAGCTGGCAAGTAATGTTGCATTGCCACAGGTGCTAACTTCCTGCGTTTTTGAAGTAAATGTAGGTGGGTGTCCGCACACTTGTTTGCATCAGGCTCGGAAACTGAGGCAGTGACTGATCCTCACCTGATTGATTTTTGCCTCTCACTGCAGATTCCGGTGCATTGTCTACCCCTTTAAACCAAAGCTCACCATCAAGACAGCATTGGTTACTATTGTGATCATCTGGGGCTTGGCCATCACCATTATGACTCCCTCGGCAGTAATGCTACACGCACAGGAAGAAAAATACTACCGAGTGAAGCTCAGCTCCCACAATAAAACCAGCACAGTCTACTGGTGTCGGGAGGAATGGCCAAACCAGGAGATGAGGAGGATCTATACTACCGTGCTGTTTGTCACCATCTACCTGACTCCACTTTCCCTCATTGTTGTCATGTACGCCAGGACTGGGGCTTCCCTCTGCAAGACTCCAGCACACTGCAAAGGCGAGCAGTGTCCGGAGCAGCGGCATGTATCCAAGAAGAAACAGAAGGTCATCAAGATGCTGCTGACAGTGGCCCTCCTGTTCATCATTTCCTGGCTGCCCCTGTGGACACTGATGATGCTCTCAGACTATGCTGACCTGCCTCCCAATAAACTGCGCGTCATCAACATCTACATTTACCCTTTCGCCCACTGGCTCGCCTTTTGTAACAGCAGTGTCAACCCCATCATCTATGGTTTCTTTAATGAAAACTTTCGGGGTGGTTTTCAAGATGCTTTCCAGATCTGCCAAAAGAAAGCCAAACCCCAGGAAGCCTATGCCCTTAGAGCTAAGAGCAACACGGTCATAAACACATCTGATCTGCTGGTCCAGGAGCCTATGTCTCAAAACCCAGATGGGGAAAATTTGATGGGTGGGAAAAGCACTGACAATCCCATGCAGGAATCCCTGATGGAAGAAATGGGGGAAGCTACTACCACTACTGAAGCATAAAAATGATTGTGTGGGGCCCAGTGATGGTACGTAGTGTAGGAGTGTGGATGTATCTATAAATATTGTTGCTGGTTGTGGCTTTGTATTTCTAACATTTGGATGGAAATATTTACCAAAAGCTCACTTTGTCAAAAATGAAAGTATGAAAGTAGTCTTCTTAGCCTGTGTTATGGTACGTGGAAATATTTGGTGAATTTCATATTTTCCTGAAAAATTTCAAAGTCTGACCTTCTCATTTTGACCATTTATTTTGAATCAAGAAAATCAAGCCTGTGTGCTTGTTTTGAAAGTCATTTGATCTGTCTCTCCATCCATCCATCTTTCCTTCTGTCTTCTATCAGCTCTCTATCTACAACAGTGGTTCTCAACCTGTGGACAGCAACCCCTTTGGGGGATCAAACAACCCTTTCATAGAGGTCACCTAAGACCATCAGAAAACACAGATATTTACATTACATTCACAACAGTAGCAAAGTTACAGTTATGAAATAACAACAAAAGTAATCTAATGGATAGGGGGTCACTACTACATGAGAACCTGTATTAATGGCTCACAGCATTAGGACAGTTGAAAACCGCTGACTGAGGTGGACACACATCTTGCCTCCATTTGTGATGGGCACACTCCGCATGAAAGTACATTTGGTCAATTTTAACTGATTTAAGATCTGAAATTACTGTGCTCTGCTTTTTAAATGGGCTTGGTCCTTCAAGAAAACTATTGGATTATTCAGCCCTCAGCTGAAGTCTTTGTCACTGACTTCTCATTGCTGTCGATTCATTTGGATTATTCTTAAAGCAAGACACTGCAAGCCCATCAGTGTGGATTACTCCATCATCATTCCAGAGCATTGATGTTCCCATGCTCAGTCTCCATGGGGGTTCCCTAGTAAGGGGAGCAGGGGCTGTCTCTTTGATCACCTCCCCTTAGGCAAGGTGGCCTAACTAGATCACAGAGAAAGAGGTCCAGACAGTCCTGATGAGAACCTGATAGACTAGGGTCAAAGAGCAGGGAAGGACCGCCCCTTTCAGGGGACTAGGGGGTGGGGCATAGGGAGAGAAGAAGGAATGAGGGCAGGACCAGAGGAGATGAGGGAGTGGGCTACAGCCAGGATATAAAGTGACTAAATTTTAATAATAATAACAATAATAAAGAAAAAATTTAAAAGATAACTAATAAACAGGAGCAACAAGAGAAAGGATGGAGAACACTAAAGTGTCCAAATATTTCTACTATTAGGATTATGGAATCATACTAGGTGAAAAACTTGCTAGGATAAAACTTTGGGCAAATACATTTTCCATAGCTAGATTTTCTCATTTGCAAGACCGGAATCACACTGGATCTTATGCATTTGCCATTCTGTGAATTTCAAGTGATGGGAGAGGCAAGCTTGTAAAATGGGAAAGCAAGTTGGTTATCACTTAGTATGAGGAAATCATTGATATTTTGATTATAATATAGTTATAACAACATAACATAATATAATAATCTTAATACCATGGAAAGTGATTTTCAAAATGTTGTTTAAGCCTAACAAAGCACTCTGAAGTATACAGTGTCCTCATCTTTCAGAGGGCAGCACTGAGTTCTGGTTCTCCCAAATTCTTTCCTTTTTTTGTAATGTGTATGCTTGGATATCTGCAGGAAGGGTATGTCACATGTATGTAGATGCCTGCATGGAGATTAGAAGAGGCTGTCAGACACCCTGAAGTTTCAGTAAACGTGGGGCTGTGAGACACCTGATGTAGATGGTGGGAACCAAACTCAGGTTCACTGGAAGAGCAGAAACTGCTCTTAACTATTGAGCCATTTCCATAGCCCACGTCCTGAAAAATCTCAAGGCTTAAGAGTCACAAAAAGAAAGAAAGAAAGAAAAGATTGGGAAGTCACTACATAAAAATTTTTTAAAAGTTTTAACATTTCCCTAGTGTTAATCATTTCTGTGTTATACTGTGTTTTTTTTTTTTTTAACTCGCCCATAACTACTTTTCTAATAGCTATTTTCCTGATTGTACAATGAATACCCTTCATTTGTGGAATTTTGGAGAAAAGAACAGAGTAAGTTGCACCTGTCTTTTCATAAAGGAAAACCACTGGTTTAAAGACTTACTGTAACCAGCCCTGAGCGCGGTACCTTACAGCACATGTCCATCAGCAGCAGACACCTTAGCGAAGACAAAGAATGTCAGGCCAGAGGGTTACGATAGAGGAAATGACACAGACACTATTGAAACACTTCTGACTCCTGCTATTGTTTTCTCTTGAGGGTATGAATGCACAGCCCGCACTCGGTGACTGGCTGTCTCACAGTAGCCTGACTACACGCTCAATTGTTTTTCCTCAGCGTTGCTAATCTAAGAAGTGGGAGCGCATCCGAATTCGCCATTTTGCTTACTAGCCAGTCCAGTTGAACGTTGTTCTTTGTCTCTAACTAATTTACATTTCTTCTTCCAATTCTCTGAGCAGTTCCACAATTTGTTTTTTCCTTTCATTTATTCCTATGTACCGTTTGGGTTTTAGGTATACCAGTCTTCAATTAACAGGCAGAATTTTATCTTTTATTTTCTTTTAAAGACACTATCCCTTCATTGCAGCAGAAACATCATCACAGTTTATTTTCGATTATTGTTGCTGCTTTTAACTAGGAAAAATCCCCGGGTGTTTACAAATATTCTTTACTTTTTCTGTCCATAACCAGCTTCTTGGCTAGGAATCCACCACTCCTCTGTCTCCCTGGCTGCCTACCTATGTCCTTACCCCCTCTCCCCACAAGTTCTTCGCTGATCCTGGGTTTCTCACCGGTCTTCTGCCGGTGACAGCTCCAGGATCCCTTCACATGCTGGCTCCTTTTTCTTCCTGAAGGACTCAGCTCAAATCTCACTTGCTCATTTCCTCCATAATAGATCTCATTATCTCTAATTATCTTGAAATTTCACCTATCTATTTGTGTAATACCTATATACAATAACATATAGTAAATGTAAGGAAAAGATTCTTATTTCATGTTTCATTTCCAATTCTTAAGAGGACAATCGGCACACAATAGATGCATGATAAATATTTGTTGTAAAATAAATAAAACAGTTACAAATACTTTCTGGTTTTTAGTTTATTAAATATGTACAAACCATATTTTATTTTCCATTGTTGAAAGAAGCTCAGAATGCAATAGAAGTATTAGGTAATGCTGAAATGAAAATTAAGTAAAATGAAAATCATTCCTTATCCTACTTTTATGTAGCAATCACTATTCTGTTGCTTTGGGGCATGTGTGCATGCTTTCATAAATAAGGAAATGATTCTATGATATATGCTTTATGGCTATTTGTTTGTTTAATGTATCACAAATATGTTTCCATGCTGTTTAAGAGTTCTCCAAATATTTTATTAATTTCAGTGCTACTCCATTGTTTACTAAGCTTCTCTGTAGCTAGAAATATCACCAAAGTCTTACATTGTAAAATGTATAATTATGTAAAATTCTTCTAACACTGAGCATATTACAGCATCCCAGAATGGACCTAGAAGAAATAAAATTGTTTGGCTGAAATGCATTTCTTAATGTTATAATATTCATTGTAAGGCACTGCTTAATTCTTTAGGAACACATTATATCCATCTGTGGTACCAGATAATTCATTCCCACATGCTCTTAAATATTGTATTTTCTAGAAAACGCTTCTTTCTAACCAGTCTGGTGAGAACGTATTGCCTCATGCATTGGATTCGAATGGATAATGTCTCCCTTGGGCTCATTGTTTGAATACTCAGTCCCATAAAGCTGTTTCTGGTGACTTGTTAAGTTTGGCAAGACAGAACTATAGGATATGTAGCAGAAGTAGGTTGCTGGGGAGAAGCCTTGGAGCTGGTATCTACTTGTGCTTCTTGCCCTGTGCTCTCTGCTGCCTGATCCACCAAGGGGAGGACAAACAATACAGCAAGGTCCTGCTACTCCTGACTAAGCAGTTGTACTGTCATCTTCTTCCAGCCATGACAGACTGTGACCTTTGAAACTGTGAGCCAAAATAAACCTTTCTTGTCCTAAGATGCTCGGTTGGGTACTTCATTCACAATGATGAGAAAAGTAACTGACACACAAAATGGTACTGGGAAGTGGAGTAATTTCTGTGATAAACATGGCCATGTGGTTTTAGCCTTTGAAACTGGTATGCAGAAGGACTGTGGAACGACTTGAAGCTTGGCCATGTCTCCTGCAGCTTGGGTCTTAGAACCCTGACTAGGGATATAGAGGGAAGGAAGACAGGACAGGGTCAGATGGCGCCATTCTTCTCAGACCCTCAAAATGACACTCGAGCCACGGTATAGTCGTTTCCCGGTGCTGTTAGCCATGTTTATGGTGAGACTCTAGTGCAGAAAGCAGACGGGATGATGTGGGAAAGGTAAATTTAAGAAGCGTAGAATGTGCGCACTGAACTTGGAAAGGGGAAGCCAGCAGATTGCCATGAGGTCGGGTTCATTAAGGGCTACGTCGTGAGCTCCAAGCCACTTAAGTTACAGAGTGAGGCTTCCTGTCAAATTAGTAAATAAACAAAGTCAGGTTGTGTACAGGGTGGATACAGAGAAACGTCGATGGGTGTTTAACAGATGAGTGCTATTACTGGGAAGCGGTGCACTTCAAGTGGAGAGGGTGGAATGCCTTGAGAACAGGACTCCACGGGTAGAAGGCTCTAGCCTACACAAGTAGGCTTCCCGTTTAAAAGCAGCCGTCAAAGAAAACGTTAAATCTAAGAAGCCTTCATTTCAAACGAAAAAGACACTGCAGAGTATGCTGCTTAAACAAGTCCACCAAAAAGAAACGCTTTCTCAAGTCATCTCAGGGGCGCTCGGAGACCACTGTAGCTGTGTTGGAGGAGGGGCCGCTAAATCTCAAGCAGGCACAAGAATTTAGTTTCCTTTGTGTTATAGAGTTCACGCATCAAGGGGTGCGGAGAGGAAGAAACTTTAAGACAATGCACTGTATGGCAGGGCAGGTTCCCTGACAAGCAAGTGTGCGAAGTGGCGAAGGCGAAACCTACTTTCCCATGGAGAGCCCAGGGAATTGAAGCTTTTAGGACTGTGAGATGTCTGCCAAGGAAAGGTTGAAGCACCCGAATAGAGACATCTTAAAAGACAGCCCATTTATCTCATCAATGGCAGAATTAGGGCTACCCAAGCCTAATAGATCTTAGACAATGCTGCCACATGCCACAAACGGTGGGCATAGATCTGATGGAATTAATTTCTTTTTTTTTAATTTATTTATTTTTATATCAATCACAGGTTAGGTACTTTGAATCCTAGGGGAAGCCTCCTCCTTCATTTCCTCCCACCCTCCCACTCCCTCCCTCATCTCCCTCCTCCCC
>CM053743.1:21854639-21914330 GCA_028658305.1 Pachyuromys duprasi | reverse complement strand
GGGTGAGTTCTTTTGCCGATTTCTGGGCCTTTGTTTACATATAATCAGGGAGCTGTTTGTGCTTTAAGGCTGTACTTCAGTCTGAAACTGTCAGTCTCCTGTGTCAGGAGTATTCTTCAAGAAGATCAGGGATTTCTGGTGGTTTGTTATTGTTTGTTGTTGTCTCAGTTGAACTCTTTTGTGGGCTCTGTGTGCCCGGCTTCATGCTCTGTGCTAGAAGCTGTGAGCACTGCAGGCTGGTCTCCCCTCTGGTCTGGAGGTCTCGCTCCTCAGTCTTTTGAGATGTCAGCTGGGGTCTTTGAGCTCAGCCCTGGGTTTGTTGCTAAGGGCTCTCCCCTGGAATGGAGATTTGGCTCCCCCTTCTGGGCCAGGGGCTGTGCACCACGGTCTGAGATGATATTTGGGGCACACACAATGGGTTTGGGTTGGTGTGCCTCCACTGAATGCAGGCCTGTCTGAAATGGTGCCTGAGGCCTTCTCTGCCTGTCTTGTGGACACACACAGGGACTGAGGTTTTTGCTGGCGGGTGCGTGCAGTGTTGGCCCTCAGTGTGCGTTCTGGTCAAGATGGTCCCCAGACTTGCTCAGTCTGGGGTGGCTCTGGCGATCTGTGCACGCCCACCGCGCACCCGTGGGTTGAAGCAGAACTCAGGTCCCTCCCAGACTTGCTGGCACACGGACTGAGGTTTTGCTGGCGGAATCGTGTGGCATGCACCTGCAGAGTGCAGACTGGTCAAAACGGTCCTCCGCCCTTCTCAGATTGGGGTGGTTCCAGTGATCGGTGCGTGCCTGCAGCACACCCGTGGGTTGAAGCAGAACTCGGGTGCAGTGTGCGCTTGCAGGGTGCAGTTCGGTGAAAACGGTGCCCGGTTCCTCCTGAGACTGCCAGCAACTTTGTGATCCAGTCTATAATGGTGGGTGCGGGCGTCCAGCGTGGCTGCTCGTTCAGATCAGAGCTGTGAGCAGCTGGTCACCTGGAAACTTTTCCGGGGAATAACTGGGTGTCCCTAGGGTTTTCCCACTTGATTTTCTCACTGTGGGAGTTCTGCTCACCTGGCAATCACGAATGCTGGCGTTTTAGGTCCCAGAGTTCAGTCTCCTGGTCGCTGTGTTGTTTCTGCTTCCTACTCCTCAGACACAGTGTCCTCTAGTGGCAGCCATCTTGGATCTCCGGAATTAATTTCTACCCTGCTAATCAGTCTGGTGTCTGCCTGCTCATTCCTTGCTTATCACTCTCACACTTCCTTTTGGAATAGAAATGTTTTCTTGTTGCCATTATATGCTGCAATCTGATAACTTGCTTTTGGGTTCTGCAGGAGCTCACTGTTAAGAAAATAAGTTGCAGCTCAGCAGAGACTTTGGGCTTTTGAAGGCATTAACACTCTTAGGAGTCTGGAGCATTTTGAGGTTGACTGGATGCAATTTGCATTGTGAGAATGCCGTAACACTATAGGGGCTAGGGATGGACTGTCATGGTTTGAATGTGAAATGCCCCCTCTCCAGGCTCCTGTGTTTGAGTGTTAGTCTTAGTGCCCAGTTGGAGGCACTGCTTTGGAGACTGGCCTAGAAAGGTGAAGTAGGTCAGTAGCTACTAGCCTTGAAATTGGTATCTGCTTCTGCTTTCTGTTTGAACTTCCTGCTTCCCTATATGCCAAAGAATGAGCAAGCTACACTGAACATTCTACAGCAATGACAGAGCTACTGAAGCCTTTCCATCTACCATCACCTCCGTGAGGGACTAGTGACCTCTCAATAAATATTGTTTGTTTTTTATTTCATTGGTGTATATTTGATCATGGAAAATAAGTTCTATTCAGCATGATTAATTTCTACTCACATCTATCTGTATTCATTTGCATTTACTTTTTGACTAGTTTTCTGGTAACATCTTTGCCTATATTTCTGTTAGATTTTTTTTGTGTGTTTTCCTCAGTTGATTGTAAAAGGACTTTCTAATTCAGATTAATAATCCTTGACTATCAGATTTTGAATCTTTGGGCATTCAATTTATGACTGTACATAAATATTAGTACTGTGAAAGTTTTTTTTTAAACTCTGCCTGAAGATTGTAGTCCAGAAACCTAGATCTTGTCCCTCTTATTGCTCTTCTCCATCTATATCAAGGGTCAGAAACTAATATCTAATCTGGATGCCATCTATTTTTGTAAATAAAACTACGTTGCAACACAGCCTGTCAATATTGTAACATATTTTCCTGTGACAGTTTTTGTGCAAAAATAGAAAATTGTGTAGTTATAACTGATACCATGTAGTTAATAAAGGGTAAACTATTTGCTATCTGAAGAACTCAAGAAAAGCCTATAAACTCAGGCTTAGAGCATCACTTTGTCTCCATGACTACATGGGCAACAACTGACTATGAATATATTTATGTAAAGTTTCGTGAGAATGGAAAAGGAGGAACCCTTGGTTAGACAGTTGCTATTAAGCTAGAATGTAGGCTGTTGCACACATAGTCAAAACCATGGCTCCAGACAAGATGTGAAATGTAATCTTCAGCTGAGCACAAATATGTACAAACTAAATCCTCCTACAATGCACAAAAAACGACAAAGAAGATTTAATTTTTACATGATTGTGATGATTAAATTTCCCATGTTTTACATTAACCTTAGTTTTTGACTTCAAGAAGTCTTTTCGAGTCTTTACATAAGTTATGTGCCTCTGAATTTATTAGGAAAAAAAATAGTCTCTTCTCCCAAAGATGCCTGTGCCTGAATTTTTGGTACTTCTGAAAGTCATTGAATTCTTTTTAGTTGTCAGATGGCCAAAGGAACTTTGATGAAGTAACAGACTTAATAATCTAGAGGTAGGATATCATTCTGAATTGTTCTGATGGCTGGCACAAGTACACAGAGATGCAGTAAGGTGAGGCAGAGGGCGACCTGGAGCAGACCCATGCAAGGTGAGAAGCTTGGGAAGTTTGTCATTGGAGATGGAGGAAGGAAATATATACATAAAAGACAGAAAAGGCAAGTGTCTTAGTCACTGTTCTATCACTGTGAAGGGAAACCATGACCAAGGCAACTCTTATGAAAAAATAACAGGAAAATAAGAAAGCATTTTATTATAGCCTGCTTACAGTTTAAGGGTTAGTCCATTATCATAGTCTATTGTCACCGTAGCAGTGAGCAGATAGTCATGACAATGGAACAGTAGCCAAGAGCTTTATATCCTGATCCACAGGCAGAGAGAGAGACAGGGAGAGAGAGAGAGAGAGAGAGAGAGAGACAGAGACAGAGACAGAGACAGAGAGACAGAGAGAGACAGAGAGACAGAGAGACAGAGACAGACAGAGAGACAGAGAGAATGGGCCACCTGGTTTGGGCTTTTGAAACATCAATGTCAACTCCCAGCAACACACCTCTTCCAACAAGGGCACACCTACTCCAACAGAGCCACACCTCCTAATCCTTCCAAAAAGTTCAACTGAGCACTGAGAATGCAAAGGTATGCCCCTATGAGGCATATTCTCATTCAAATGACCACAGCAGGGAAGTATATTTTCCTAGGAAAGGAAAACAGCCTTATAAATTCCTTGGATTTAGCTCAATGAAATCTATGTTGGATTTATACCATACAGGATAGTAAAATTATGCATTAATTAAGCCACTAAATAAGTGGCAATTTGTTATATCCACAATAGAAAGCTCAAATGGAAATATGTAGCCACAGGTGAGAGATTGTCATAACGAACTTAGTATGTGTAGTTGGCCAGATGAATTCCAGTGCAGAGAGACAAAATATTGAGAGACAATTGTTAGGAAAAGCTTAGGTTACTTGAAAGACTTCCTATTAAAAATTAATTTCAATAGAAATACTATCAATTCTATGTGGGAGAAAACAGGAAAATGACCACTATAGTAGAGACAACTATACATTGCCTTGGAACGTGTACACTGCCATAGAAAGTTAGTTGGTAAAAGCTGGCTATAACAAGCACTACTGCTGACCAAAGTTTGGCTATGAGTCTCAGCATCTGCTTTGATACCCTGCTGGGTAGAGTCTTTCAGAGGTCCTCTGTAGTAGGCTCTGGTCCTGTTCCCTGTTTTCTCCCTCTTCTGATGTCCATCCTCTTTGCCTGTCTGAATGAGGATTGAACATCTTAACCAGAGTCCTCCTTCTTGATTAGTTTCTTTAGGTGTACAAATTTTAGTATGTTTATCCTATAATAAAAGAAGTAGGAAATAGTAAGACCTGTAGAAGACAGGAGCTCTGCAAGGAGAGCAACAGAACAAAAAATCTGGGCATAGGGGTCTTTTCTGAGACTGATACTCCAACCAAGGACCATTCATGGAGATAACCTAAAACCCCTGTAGAGATATAGCTCATGGCAGTTCAGTGTCCAAGTGGGTTCTCTAGTAAGGGAACAGGGACTGTCTCTGACATAAACTGATTGGACTGCTCTTTGATGACTTCCCTCTCAGAGGGGTGCAGCCTTACCAGGCCACAGAGGAAGACAATACAGCCACTCCTGATGAGACCTGATAGACTAGGATAAGAAAGAAGGGGAGGAGGACCTCCCCTTTCATTGGACTGGGGGAGGGGCATGGGTAGAGAAGAGAGAGGGAGGATGAGGTTTGGAGGGGAGGAGGGAGGGAGCTACAGGTGGGATACAAAATGCATATACTGGAATTAATAAAAAGGAAGAAAGAAAAAAAGCACTACTTCCAGAGGTGTTATGGTTAATCAGAGGAAAGGAGCTCTTTGGTACACAGTGGCACAATTGCCAGGATTGTTAACCAAGAACTTGGACATCTAGCAGAGGGTTTTTACAGGTACTGAGGACTGAACTCAGGGCTTAGCTTGTGCTAACCAATAGGCAGACAGTATTTTTGAGAAATGTGTTATTGGTGTGCTTGATGGCTCATTGGTGCTTCATGTGAAGTTCTAAAGTAAAGAGATCAATTAAGAAAACAAACTGTTAAAGAAAAACAGGGATAAAACAACCATATCCTGGTGATTTGGGAAATTCGGAGGCTACAGAAATTGCAAATTCAGGATTTGCCCCTTATTGCTAGCTACTTGGTTATACGTAAAAGACTCAAAGTCTCCATTAAAATGCGGGTTCACTGCATGTTACCAGCTATGTGGCTGCGTGAGGGATTCGGTCTCCCCGAATTCAAGACTGCCTGCTTGCTGTCAACTATGTAATTGAGTAAGGAACTTACCTTTTCCATCAAATTCGGGATATATTGTTCATTGCTAGTTGTATGGTTATGTGCAGGGGGCTGGATATCTCTAAGCATCAATGTCATTATCTGTGGAAAGTGTGAAGCATGTGTTCATAGATGAGTCCCGTGACAATGAAGTGCTGGACAATGTTTAGTCTTCTTATAGTCATGCCAGCAATTTGCCTCACATACCATCTATTTTGGTAAGAAGAGTCCATTTTTGCAAATTAATTTCAAAATGATTATATAATATCCTTGTTGTATCTTGGATAGAACGATATGACACTCGATTGTGAATTGGAATGAGATAAATAAAATACGTTTCAAAAATAATTTTTTAAAAATTTTCTGTGAATTGTTTCTTACAAATAAATATACTTGTGTTAGTGAAGGACTTTTGAAGGCACTTTTGTTTGTTTTTATTTATGTGTACACATGTGCACTCGCCTGTCTGCATGCATACTATGTGTGTGTAGTGTCTGTGGGGATCTGAGTCAGATCCCTTGGCACTGGAGTTATACTTGGTGTGAGTGATCTGCTGTGGGTGCTGGGATGGAAACCTTGTCCTCTGCAGGGGCAGCAAATGCTCTTAGATGCTGAGCTTTCTCTGTAGTCCTGGTGCTTTTATTTATTCTCTAAAATCGAAAATATAATGAATGTGAGTAAAATTTCAGGTGAAGAACTTTACCAAGAATTATTTTCCTGTAGTAATTATTTATGGATTCTACTTTACTGAAAAATATCTTTTAAAATATTTAAAATATTAAATATTAAAAATATTTCAATGTATTTGGGAAATTATGCTGTAGTTACATCAGAATAGTTTGTTTCTTTTAAGATATGGTGGTTTTTCCTTATGATAAGACCTGTCTAACTAACATCACCTAAACTTTTTTGTAATCTTTTTTGTAAACTTTATTGATCGGACACATTGTTCTCGTTTTATTGAGGTATACTTGTGAGGGTGTGTCATGTGATGGGCTTGATCACAAACAAACCTTTGCAGGTCGCTCAGCACAATCACAGTAGCAGAGGCATTTAAGGCCTTTTAACATTTTCTTGTGTTCCTTTCTATGTGATCTTTCCTTCTAGGAAAATCTAACGTGAGGTCTGCTCCCTTTCAGAATTTTCTGTACACAATGCCATATTGTTAATTATAAGCACCATATTGTATAGTGGATCTTTAGAGTGTATTCACCTAGCATGGCTCTCTCTGTGCTTCTAGACATTAGTGTTGTATGTAAATACTGCAGAGATGCTGAGCGGGGGCAAATGAGGGATGGCTTTGACATACAGCTTTTTCAGTGTATAATATAATTTCCTCCTTAGAATAATAATGATTTGTGAATGAATGTCGAGCTGGTGAATAACACCCTACTTTATAAAATGGCATTGTTTGCTTGCATACAGGCACTTACCCACAAACAATGCAATGTTTTATCTTCCAGATATTTACACAAGTACAATAACCACATCAGAAATATAGCTCTCATCGGAAAGATGACCGTTGTCTGCTTTTTCACATTTCCAACAGAAATGAAGGCTTTGGTGCCTTTTGTGCAGTGGACAAGTGTACATAGTCTGACCTTTTTTTTTTTTTTTTTTTTTGCCTAGGAGTGCCACATTGGGTCAATGTGCACTTCCATGCATGAGTGCACTGAGAGCTCCAGATTACTTTCTGCAATGACAGTGTCATGTGACCCTGTCTCCAGGAGCATGTCTTGGTTCCTGTTTCTCTTCCTGTGTTTGAACATTTTGATTATCTGTTTATAATTTTCTCTCAACATTGTGTTATGAAAAGGACATCACTTCACTTTGGAATTAAAGTAGAATGAAAGGGGAAAAGGGCACAGAAAATTTCAAGAGAACATGTTCAAAGTCTGATAAGAATTGTAACTAACAACTATTTAAAGAAATGGGGAAATATGCTATTTTTATAAATGAAAGCAATTCACATTGTAATGCTATAACAGTAATGGCTTTATTATCATATTTTATGTTAATTTGATATGTTAATATAATTTATCCAATCCAATAAATTCATATAGTTATTTTAAAAAATTGTATTGTTTTGTTGCAATGTCTTTCTATGTAGCCCTGGATGACCTGTCTTGTTACACAGCTAAAGCTAGCTTTAAGCTATGGCAGCCCTCTGCCTCAACCTCCTGAGTATTAGTATTATAGACACACACAAGCCTGTGTGGCCCGGCTGGGAGTTTTTTAAGTAAAAGAAAATATGCATACTATAATTATTACTATGCAAAACAATAACAATATAGGGATGAGTCATATGAAGGAGATAGAAGCAATATTAAAGTAACTTATAAACGACATAAAATTTGATCGTATAGCACATTGATACAAGATCAAGGCAGTCCTACCAGAAGAGAGAAATTCATTTGTAATATGAAAACTCATTAGTAATATGGAGAGAGAGAGATGAAGGGATGGAGGGAAGGAGAAAGGTGGGGAAGGAGAGAAAAAGGTTGGGAGAGAGAAAAAGGAAAGGAGACAGACTGGCTGGAGAGAGGGAGGGAAAGAGGAAGGGATGGAGGGAGAAAGGAAGAATGTGAGAATGGGAGGAAGAAAAGTGGGAAGGAGAGAGAAAGGTTGGGAGAGAGAGAAAGGAGGGAGGAGGAGGCATGGATGGAGATGGGGAAAGAAAAAGGGATGGAAGGGGAAACATATCAAGGGAGAATGGAAGGGAGGGAGAAAGGTAGGGAAGGAGAGAGAGGTTGGAAGAGAAAAAAGGGAAGGAAGCTGTCATTTTATATTATTTGCAAGTACACACTTGAGACAGGTAATCTGAGAAAAAGGGTTAGACATCTTTGGTGTTATCAATAGTATTAACGAAGGATGTGATCGAAACCACACGTTAAAATGTGATGGATTGGATTACATCCAAATCAAGAGTTTATGTTGAATTAATGTATAATAGTACATTCATGTAGATGACAATGAAGAAATATACTTAAAACTTTTAAGAGTTTACTATGCTATTTAAATTGAAATGGCCAGATCAAGGTCAGCAAATAAATGTTGTCTGACAGTGTAGAAGGGCTTTTTCATGGCATTCGGAAGACACAGTGAACAAGGACAAAACAGCAACACCGTGAACAAGGACAAAATAGCTCAGAGAAAGAAAACTTCAAATGTAAATATGAATATGCGTCAGCACTGAAGATAATGAGATTCACTTATAAGAAGAAAAAAGGCAAAGCAGCCGCTTGGCAAACAAATCTCATTAAATCAAGCAGTCACCTTAAAACACATTAACTATAAAGCTGAGCTTTAGACATCATATCCCAAATGTGCATCACCCTAAATAGGTTCACACTCATTAAGGGTCAAATTCACAATTTTCTTCAAAGTTATATTACTTCCAGGTACCTGTTTGCACATCACTGCGGTGACTACAGCGTAACTGTCCCTGGAGGCCAAGTCATATAGAGAAGGTACTTCATGATGAAGGGAAGGATCCACAGAGCAGAGTGCTGTAGGCCACCAGCTCTGCCCTTTTCTATTCTAA
The DNA here is from genome assembly GCA_028658305.1 of Pachyuromys duprasi. Lineage (NCBI taxonomy): Eukaryota > Metazoa > Chordata > Mammalia > Rodentia > Muridae > Pachyuromys > Pachyuromys duprasi. Next base: position 21,905,607 of record CM053743.1, on the reverse strand, counting down.
TCCCCCTTGCCTGATCATAAGAAAGCTACTGCTCATTCAAATCCCACTGACCTTACGTACAAATATGTAATGGTCATGGTGTTCCCTGACAGCAGTATGATACTTAAGCTATACATGAAAAAGACTTCACCAAAAGCCTCATGCATGATGTAAGCGCCGTAAAAGTCACCCGTAGAGATGGGTTATTCTTCCGGTGACATGTTTGTTACACTCCACAACATTCTTATTTCTAATGACAACAACTTGCAGGTTAGCAATACACAGCCATAGAAAGTGTGTACATTTGGCATAAATTGGAAGGGCGGCGCCCAAGTACCACTTTCAAAGCAAGATAAGTGTCTAAGTATTTATTACCGAACTTTCTTGTCTTTGGAAGTGCATGCCAGAATCAAAATAGCAGCCAAATAAATCTTTGCTGGATTCTTCCAAGTCTGAGTTCAAAACCAGGCAGAAGGCAAGTTTCAAACACTGGCTATGAAGGAAGGAAGTGAAGACATCAAGCTGAACAGAGAAGGAAGGAGAACATTCAAGCTACCAGCAGAAGGACAAGTGGCTGAAAGTTCTGCTTTCCTCTGAAATCTTTTGTATTTTTTCCTTGTTTCCAAAGTATTCTGCTCTCCCAAGAGCAATAAGAACCACTATTAGGAACAAAGGCATCCACTTCCATCAGCATTCTAATTGGTCCATACAATAACCTCATGAGGTAAATTTTATCTCATACAGACAAAGAACCAAAGAAGAGAATTATATGCTCAGCAAACGATGATTCATGACTGTAGTCTGAGTCTGGGAGAACCCAATGTCCGTGCTGCATTTTCCCAAATGCTTCTCCATTAAAATGAGAAGAGAAAGGGAAAGCAGGTCAGAGTTTATTCCTGAGGACCATAGAGATATGGACTCCCCATTTATAAATGCAAATCTGAAGGGCTTCACTATGCTTTAGGGAACATCTAGAATTGACGATTTCATTTCTGTTACTTCGAAGCAGGAGTCTTTATTTTGTTTCTTCAGTTATACAATTGGGTGTCATCAGTACTTAGCTATGCTTGCAGAAGTTATATGTATATGAAGGCTGGCACTTGGATCTAGAAATTGTCTCTTCTCGGATTTGCTTATTTCTGTCACTTTCCAAAAGAAAGGAGAGCTGAGAGGTTAGACTGAGTGGAGGAGCCAGACTAGCTTGGCAAACTCTGCCTGAACCACAGTTTACATAGTGCTTTAGCATTTCTAGAAGCAAGTTTTGCTTAGGAATGGTGGTTAAGTTTTCTAGAGAATGGATGTTATACATAGATTCAGGCTCCCTCTACCAGTACCAGATGACTGGAGATATCAGAACTTTAAAATATGTTACCAACTAAAATATGGAGTCTATCTCTCATTCCTTCATTAGGTGTGGGGTACTTTATTTTTTAATTCTAGAAAGGTTATTCTAGAATAAAATAGTAAACCAGGTTAGCAAGAGATTGTTTACTTTTAACATCCCCGAAATTTTATTCTCTAGTCTCACCAGCACCTGGGCTGTTCATGTGATCCTACCCAAAGGAGGACCACCTGGCTACACTAACAAAAGACACAGATTTCCTCTTATACTTGAGTTTGCATGTGTGTCACCTTTATCAAGACTAATTTAACAACTGAGTGTCGAAACGAAAAAGGGAGGAAAACAGATATCCTTTCTAGCTTCCTGTGGAATACATTTGAGTGGTAGATAGGTGATATAAACATACCGTAAGTGAACAAATCAAACAAAAGTACACTGAAGAGCAATCGAGGAGGGAGAGCAGGAGGGGATCTCACTTAAGTATGCTGATGAGGGAAGCTCTTTTGGAACAGCTAATAGGGCCCAGCTCTCACACTGAGAGCCAATGGATGGGAAGGAGCCAAGGAGCCTTCCAAGCAGAAGGCAGCATGGGCTGTGCCCCTGCGATATAAGGAAGGCCACTGCGTAGAGTGGGCTCGAGGAGTACTCAGGGCGAAGAGTTTCGGGAGAAAGGAGGGATTCCTCGACGAGAATGTGCAGAAGTGAGCAGTCCCAAACCACAGTGGTCCTTGCAGGTCAGCTCTGGAGATCTTACTCCGGATGCAGTGAGAGGAGACAGACATGGTTTGAGTTAAGCGGCTGAGACTACTAGCGTGGTTTAGGATTTACAATAATTGCTTGAGCTCGGCGGTTGAGTGTGCACTAGCAAGAAAACAACTCCATGGTTGTCTCACAGTCCTATTGAATGGTGTTGGTAGCCAACACCCAACGTGCCATGTGGCAATTAGAAATTCAATAGATGATGAGTATAATTTAAGAACTGAGCCGCCAAGACCAGGTACTCTGTAAGCTAGATGCTATTATCAGGAAGCAGAATTGAGGTTAAACTCTTCCCTGGCTTAGCGGAAGCCCAAATACTTGAGAAGAACAGGTCTAAATGACTTGAGGAGGAAAAGCAGTCAATAATGAATGAGTTTTTCGTAGGTACCGTGCAATCACTTCTCATTGCTCCTGTCAGTGACGTTAATCCCGCCATTGACAATATCTTCCGGTGTGGAGATAGATGCTGTCATGAAAGGCAGTTGCTGTGGCTAAGTCTATCTTAACTTCTCAGGACCCAAATCAGCATTCAGTGAAGGTTCCTGCCGGGAACACCAGAAGGCCATTTCCCCACATGATTTCCGGAAAGTACCTGGAAGTAGATGAAATGTCCTCATTTTTGAGAAAAGGCACAGACATCCCAAAGCATTGAATACGTTTTTCAAAATGAGAGTCTGGATTGTGAGGTGATTGCCTTGCTGTGAGGAGCACACTTCTGCACACCGATTCCTCATTGTCACTTGTAACTGAGAGACAAGTTCAAATGACAAATGATGCTCCCGACTTTATACATGCCAGGCTTATTTGAATTCACACATAATTTTTCATTGTGAATGAGCTTATTAGATTTTTTTAAAAGTTTCACTGACACCCTGTCTAATGAGCCCTATCTTTCTTTAGCTACGGGAGACAGTGACAGTGTGTTCCAGCCACACAGTTCTCTCAGAGGCAGTGAGCTAAACTAACAAAATCCAAAGCCCAGTGAAGCAGCAGACAGGCTTTATGACCTCAAAGGCGTGTTACTTAAAGAATGTCTCAGAATTAATGAGACGCCCATGACACGGCAGAAGTAAGGAAGGTGGTCACTTCTGATGGATTTCTTCTCCTGTCTTTTGGAATCTTTTTATCTTTTCTGCATTATTTTTAACTTAAAACACTTCTATTCCAAAATTAGAATTCTACTAGTGAACACGGAGATTAGCCCCCTAGCCTTTACAATGGAGCAGCAAATAGGGATTCATCAAGGCACGGCTCCTGCAATGATTCTGTTTCCCAGTGTTTTCATAGTTTAATTTTGATCTATTTGATGGTTAATTTCATATTATACTATATATGTCTTAATCATGCAAATGGAAAATTATAAAAGTTTTTGGATGTTACATTATTCATATTGTCAAGAGTTACAAAAAAAAAAAAACCCAACCAAACAAAGCAAAAAAAAAAAAAAGCCAAAAACCAAAACCAAAACAAAAAAACCCCAAAACCATTTAAAACTTCATGTTTAGAAGATTTGGTGGAGTGAACTAGAAAGTGATTATAGTTAATGTTTTAATTCACAGAAATGAAAAATTACCTTAAAAAAGAAAACACACATATTAAATAAACTATCGTTGAATTGTTTAACTTTATTTAGTTTCTATTGCCTAATAATCAGCTTGTCAATAATTTAATTAGACAAACATTGAAAATATATATGCAAGAGACTGTTTTTTTTTCAGATCAAGTAGTCAATAGTTTTACAGTTTCGTGACTGCAAATAGATTCTTCTTGATTCCAAGCTTATCCAAATATTTAGACTATTATTAATGCCTGAAGTAGCAAAGATTTAAACAAACTCAATTTAACACATTCAGTCACTATGTCCAAGTCTGTGTTTTCAGGCATGCATGACATATATGACTATATATTTCCTGATTACTTTGTCAACACAAAAAGAAAAACAGTACCAACTTAAAGGGAGTAAGAGATATTTTATTTTGAAACTAAATTGAGTGACCATGACTTGAGAACACAGATTTGGTTAATCCTAAATATCATGTTTCAAAGTGGTAACAATTTGGTGAAGTGTTTGTAGTATTTTATTTAATTTTTTAAATTCTTTATTAATTACACTTTATTCACCTTATTTACCCCTGTAGTTCCCTCCCTCTTACTGTCCCAACCCCTCCCTTCCTCCCCCTCTGCACCCGTGTCCCTCCCCAAGACCACGGATAGGGGAGGTCCTCCTTTACTTCCCTCCGATCCCAGTCCATCAGGTCTCATCAGGAGTGGCTGCATTGTTTTCCTCTGTGGCCTGGCGAGGCTGCTCCCTCCTCAGGGGGAGGTGATCAAAAGCAGGCCAATCAGTTCATGTCAGAGACAGTCCCTGTTCCCATTGCTATGGAACCCACTTGGACACTGAACTGCCATGGGCCACACCTGTGCAGGGGTCCTAGGCTACCTCCATACATGATACCTGGTTGGACCATCAGTCTCAGAAAGGACCCCTGTGCTCAGACCACTTGGTTCTGTAGTATTTTAGAAGTACGTTGGTGGGGCACTGAAATGGCTCAGGGGGTAATGGCAATAGTCAGATCTGACTATCTCAGTTTGACACCTGGAACTAATACAGTGGAAAGGGAAAAACACACTCTCATAACGTGTCCTTTGGCAAGTTATGTGCCATGCCCCTTATCTCCTACTAAAATGAGTATAAAAATTAATTGATGAAAATTTTCAGTAGGCAAGTTACAGGAACATGGGGGAATCTATGCTCACAGGCCTGAAGTGCTCTCTGATGGTTTTCTTTGGGTGTGAGTTGGCAGAAGCCAGTGACCTATCAAGATATTCAAGAGGTTCACATAAGAGGTCAGGCACAGAAGTGAACAATCGCATTTTTTTTCTTTTCTTCTTTTTGGCTTAAATGGTTCCATGAACTATGGGCTACTGACTTTCATAGAAAAAAAGAGCCAAAGCTCAGGAACATGAAGTAACTCATCCAAGTCACAGAACGATGAGTGTACAAACAGCATACTGGCAAGCAGTCTGACAAATCTCCTGTTGTGGCCAAATACCACATTTTGAACATGTGGAAACCAAATATTTTTCTCTGTCCATGCTAAACAGTCTCATTTCTAGGGTTTTATAACACTGAGTCTGAGTAGGAGAGATAGTGGTCTTCAGGAGAAAGGAAGATATGGCGGGTAAGGCCATTAAGGAAGAAATTGGTGGATCTTATAAATATACTCATCATTATTTTCAGGATCTGATGGCATTTTCTTCTATATCTGACATATCATTTGCATATGACAAATACACATTGCAAGAGTAGAAGATCTAAAGTTAAAATAACCAAGAATGTCATATAGCCTGAGAAAGGCAAGAAATAAAGGAAAGAGGAATCTCAAAAAAAAAAAAACTTAATCAGATTTGAGTATACGTGTCCTTTGTTCCTACAATTATTTGTTTTCTGAGAAATAATCTATTTAATGTTTGCCACATTTGAAACAATTTATATTTTAATTTAAATTTAGTTTTTCTTTAGGCTTGTTTGATTTCAGGGTTCCACATCATGAGTAGATATTAGTTTTAATTTTAGGGAAAAGCTACACTGTAATATCTAAATTATTACCTTATTTGTGATATGATTTTAATATATTTCAGTATTCCCTAAGATTTTATTCAAAATGTAAATAAAACATTACATCATAAATAGTTAAGATAACAATGTAGGTCCAACTTCTGGGAAACGAGGATCTATAAGTTTTATGGGCAGGAGCACATCTTATTTCTTACTGTATAATCAGAATGATAAATGAAATTCTAATTATAGTCACTGTAGTGACAAACCATAGTGTCCATTTTTCTTTTCATTGGCAAAATATGACTATTGACTTTCATATATGTCTTTTATATATATAATTGTTGTTTTATGTGCTTACATGCTGTTGAATATATACTTACATACATGAACATTGTAGGTGAAAATCTCAGATAACTATATTATAGAATGTCTTAACTACTTAATCAACAAATAGGAGCGCCTAAGTTTGAACACATAATGTATGTTTTGTTGTTGGAGGTTGATACTTTTGGTATATTTTGAGTAAGTAAAGTCAACTCTGGTCTTTGTTTGTCCCTAATAACAGACAATGGTTCTTTAAAAAAAATGTGCCTCTGTCCTTAAATACCTCACTCCTCTGAAACTACCACCTTAATGAGTTAGCAGTCATCAACGTCAAGGCAGGATTCACTGACATTCTGGATGATCTTTGATTTATTTACTTACTGATTGAGACAGGATCTCATTATGTAGTCTGGCTTTCCTGGAACGTGTAATGTAGACCAGGATGGCCTCAAACTTACAGAGATCTTCCTGGCTCTGCCTCCTGAGTACTGGGACTAATGCAGTGGTTCTCAACCCATGGGTCACTTTTGCGGGGGTCACATGTCAGATATCCTGTATATCAGATATTCACATTACGATTCATAAAATAGGAGCTGTACTATTGAAGTCGGGGTTTGTAATGTTGGCTGTAGCACCTTTACAAATTTTCAGGTGAATTAGATCACTTGATTTTACTCTAGAAGTGAGCTAGATCCATGGTATAGATACAGGAAATGTTATAGTTTATGAATGGAGAGTTTCAAACTCACATCGTCTGAGATCAAAGCTTAAGCTCATTCCCATGAAATGCTGTGGGAAAACTTGTAAGAAAAAAACCAAAGCCAAATCCCAACACTGACCCACAAGTCCCATGTAACTTTTGACTGGCTTCCTTCCCCCATCAAACACACTCATCCAGAGCTTCCTCTTTTTCAGCCCCATGCTCAAACTTGGCAGCTGTTCCTCCACCTTTGTTCTCTGTCCCTCCTTGAATCTGCCTCCCCAGAATCTGCAGATACACCTTTTAAGAACTGTCACTGGCTACCGTTATCATCCCTAAAATCACACCACATTCTTCTCTGTCTCCTTTTCATCCTGCTGTGTAGTCAACCCATGTAACGGTGGTTGCCCAGTAAGTTCCCTAGCATGGCTGGGTTTGGGAATTTCCACTGTTTTCTTCACTACATGTTTAGGCATGCTTATAAATGCCCAGCATAGGACCAGAGCCCAGTAAACTCCCTCAACTCTAAGATGGATTTGTTCTAAGAAGCAGCTGCTTGTAATGACCTCTTAGAGCTCCATCTGCATGGGTTTGGGTCAGAAGACAGGCAAAGGGCAAGAGAGTGATTACTGGTGAGTGGTGGGAGCAGGTCAGGTGGAAGGAAGCCGCCAGCTGTGGGAAGGAAGAGAGCAGAGAGCTGGGAAAGACGTGAAGCAAAGGCAAGGGGAAGCTTGACCTCTCCCATAAACAGGGATAGACTTGACTATGTCTCTTAGTTCTTCCATCTAAAAATGACATGAAAGTCTAGCTCAGAGACTCGTGAATGTGGCAGAAAAAAAAGCTAAAAACTCAGGAAGACAAATATGGAAGGGAGAAAACATATAAAGAAAGGGCTTCTTAAAGAAGCCCTTTATGGAGACCGCTTACCTGATCTAAGAACATTTATAACACGGGACCCCAGAGCAAAGGCCAGAAGACTCAACGAGCCCATCTCTTCTGAAACTGTGCTGAAGATGTTGAAGCATCCTTCCAGAGTTTGTGCCTCTAGTGATATCACCACATGGCCTCCAAGACGTCAAAACGACAAACTTAAGTCCTACAGCTTTTGCTTAGACAGGTCAGCAAAGGCAAGAGAAATGTGCCACACCTGAGAGTTCTCGGGTTCTATCCAGCAAAGTGACATAGAGAGAGGATGGCTGAAAATATAAGTGATCCAGCCACAACTCTGGGGCAAGCATGTTCCACAGCAGTCCCTAGGGAACTCATGAGGTAGGCAGATGCTATATGATAAACAAATGAGTGCTAGGGACCAGTGAGAAGCACAGAAGAGAACTTTGTCTGAAGACTAAACGTTAAGTTATGTAAACTGTTCTTCTCAGGCATTTAAATACCCAGGTCCCCGTTTCTGCATGTCAAGGAAAGTATGTCACTCCTGAAAAAGGATTTGGTGACATTAAATTTGGGCACAATGTTTTGATGCATGATGCATCACGGGCAAAGTAAGATACCTTGATGCTTTTAGTGATATACCAGGTTATATGAAAAGATAACTGAAACCCACACAGTCTATTATTTCTGTGCATACACGCTTCTTTTCCACCTGCTTTGGGGCATAAAAGATAGTTGGAGTCATAACTTTGGTTTTAAAATAATCAAACTACATCACTGGAGGTCATGATCATCGCAAAGACTTTTTGTGAAAAAAATTATAGTTGCAAATCTATAAAACATCTAATGCCTACCAGATACAGTGTTCATTTTTTTTCTGCCTAAATGGTTCCTTAAATAATGGGCTGTTGAATTTCACACTTACAAGAACTGAGGCTCAGGTTCATGAAGTAACTCATGACTGTAAATAGGATGCAAGCCAGCAACATGGCTTCATCACTGATGCTCTTAACTAGGGCACCATCCACTGAGTCATAGCTCAGAACCCTTATCTCTGTCAAAGAAATGGAAAGCAAACGTAGTCATGCCTTTATCTTAGTGATAACTAAAGTTCCGCCTTTAACTACTATAAGCCTCTTTCTATGTGGTCTCCATGCAGGACATCTAAGAACTGATCTCTGTTTGAATGCCTGTGTTACAGTAGCACATTTGATACTTAGTGACTGTAGAATTGGCTCCTTTAAGCTTACTGTGAAATGACTAGAAAATACTGTTTCAAAGCAACAGTTTTAATACAATGTTAGTTAGTGCTGTCTGGAGCAAAGTTTTGCTTACAACTCATCAGGATGGAGCTAAGTTATGAGGTAATTCCTAGGTAAAGTGCCTGATAAGATTACAGGGATGTGCAGCATTATTGTTCTGGGAATCTAGGGATCTCAAGTCCATTTTTGTGAATTATGTTTTCTTTGCATCATAGACATTAGTATAATGGGTTGTTAAAGTTCACTTTCAGCTCTGGCTGCAATATTTCAAAGCATCTGGGACCAAAGAGAAATGCTTTAGTTACTGATGTCTGTGTTCACTGAATGGCTTTTCTATTTACTTGGTCGTGAGTGGTTTCAATAGCCCCTTTGCCGTCAACATTTCTTTAGCACAGAATATTCTCTGGCTTATCACATTTTTATCACACTTCTATTGATTTTTTTTCCTACATAGCTGAAATTTAAAAGGCTTCTTAATGAGGAAAACAGAAAATGTATCTAGAAGACTAATTTTTGCTGCTGTCTTCAAAGTGTATGAATGAAATAAATTCATGAGAAATCTATGCTGCTGATTGTGTGGAGGCTCCATCAGCCTCACAGAAATAATGCTAGCTGGCCACTTGCTTTGACCTTTGTCTGGAAAAGGCAGATAGATAGAAAAAGCAAAAAATCTTCAATGACTGGAGACCATTTATAACTTGATATAATAAACTCAATATAAAGGGTTTTGTTTTGCTCTGTTTTGTTTTGTTTTTTTGCCTTGAGGCTTTTCAAACCTTCTTGTTTCCCCAATGATGAGACTAAGCAATCCTGATTCCAAAGTAGCCAGACACCTGAGGGCAGCTGTGGTTCAGCTGTAGAGTGATAGTGTCTTTGGGGAAGATTATATGGACACTGGATCAATGTCCTCTGGGAGGCACCATGTGTTATGTAATTTACATTGTAATATCAGCATTCTGCTGACCAGTTATGGAGGAAGTAACTGGAAATCAGAGAGGTCACCTGAAGCCACGTGGGGATAAGGTGACAGGTGGACATTAAACCTGAATCTGCCTGCCTTGCACTTCAAACTGCCATCTGTACCCCATGATTTCTTCTTTACATCACGAAAGGCTATTTACTCACTGTAGGGTTCTGCTCCTCCTTGCTTTCCTGACTCCAATGGGATATCCCCTTCAACCCTCAGCTAATCATGGTCCAAAGATGCTGGGCATCTCAGCTACTCTGAGATTTCACATGAAAGAAAAAAAAGGGAGGCTCTCTTTTCTTCATTATGATCATCAGCCTTACTGTCCTTCTCTTACATAGTTCTATGGGACAGACTTAGGCAAAATCAATCTCCCACAGCTACTTACCAACTTTAAAACTGTGGTTTATTTTGAGGTAGAAGCAAGAGACACTCTTCCAGTATCTTTAGTGAAAGGTTATTGTTTTACTTGTTTAGAGGAGAAGATACATTCCCAGAAGCACCAGGGAAACTAGCAAGAAAACCAAGGTCAGACCATGCCTCCTCTTTCACGCTTTTTATTGCTATGTGTTCCCAATACAACAAACAGCATCAGTAGTGCACACCTTGAGAAAAAGGAACTTCCAGCTTAGTAGAAAAGAAAGCGCACAGGTAGAAAGTGGAAGGATATGTACATCTTGTGGGAGGTGTATGTGTGTGACCATCCTCAGTTTCCCGTGGACCAGATGTGTGTACACCCGAGTAAACTAGAGAGATTTTCGTCCTGGTGAAGTTTTCAAGAGAGAGAGAGAGAGAGAGAGAGAAAGAGAGAGAGAGAGATCCTTTTAAGGCTCAGGGATTATTGACTATCAGGAAGTCACCTAACTCGACATTGAAAATTCTTGCATGAAGTAGCAGCAATTGTTTCGAGGTATTGAGTCATAGCTTAGGCTGTTGATTTATGATGGTTGCAATGCAAAAGGCCTTCTTAGTCTGTGCTTTGAGAGGATTACACATCTCTACTTTAATCTGTGGAATGGATCTCTAGACATGTTTAGAAAATGATTTCAAAAGTATGCTAACAATGATTTTTGTCTTTAAGTGCAATTCAGGAAGTACTCACTATATATTTAAAATATGTTTTGTTTGAGACAGGGTATTGCTACATAGACCTGGCTGGCTGCACACTCACAGTAATCCTCCTGCCTAGGATTCTGAATGCTGGGATGACAGGAATATACCACCTTACCCCGCTTTAGAAATATTTCTAACTCACTATTTGATTAAACAGCTAGCTGAATTTCCTGACTATTTTATGAATTCTTGAAGGGGAACAAGTCATGAACTCTGTCTCAACTACTTAAAAAGATGCAGATATTTAACACAAGCTTTGCCTGTAGCCCCAGCTCCTTGGGCCGTTGTGGCAGGTGGATCACAAATTCAAGGCCTAGCCCGACAATTTACAGAGACCCTGTACTGGAAACTCAAAAGGAGCTGGGAATACAGCTCAGTGAAGGAGAGCTTGCTTAACATGGGAGAGGCCCTGGATTCAATCAAATGCTGCCAATGTTGTCTTTTAAATTAAGAATCTGTCCAGTTGTAGTTCTTTGAGTTGGCTGTGTGCTTGTGCTCACTTTAAATTTTGTTCTTTCTGTACAGAACATAGCACACACTAATAGTGTCTCTCTAGTTTACTAAAATGTCATTGATATTAGTGTAAATATTAAAGACATAAAAAGACTATCAAGAAAAAAAATCAACTCTTAAAATAAATATCTTCAGATCTGTATCCTATATACAAGTACTATACATCCAGTCCCCGGGAGGGAGCACTTCTGGCTTAGTGTGAGCATGTTCGTCACTGGCGGAGATACCAGCATGGCACTGTACTCAGGTGCACTGCGGCCATGGACAATTAGATAGGAACCATGCAGAAAATAAATATCTCAACCACGACAGGGACGCTTCCTTGAGCCTGCTTGCAAAGCACGAATGGACCCCAGTGTCAGCTCTCGCCTTGATGACACTTTTTCCAGCTATGCGAAAGCGCGCACAGCACACCATGAGTGTCACAGTACATTGAGCACAATTGTTAGCACAAGAGCAGGCCATCGTGGAGACAATGTACATCTTCATGACACCCTCTGACAGGATGATGGCAAGAAGGGATTTGTTGTATGCAAGCTTATCCGCTGCGCCCGCTGTGCACAAATACGTGAAGACACCAGTCCTGTTCCTTTCGTTGTAAGAATGGAAGGCAGGTCGCCTGTGTACCTGCGGTGTCAACAGATAAACCAATGGCAAACCTTCTTTACAATGTCAGTAGCTGTCATCCCAACTTCCTCAGAATATTCTACTTTGAAATCAACTCATAGAGTGTCACATAAGGCAATACTCAATGACAGGCACCCTAGAACATCCAGAAATGTAAGATAGTAAACAATCATCTGAGACATCTTTTAAAATAATACTGATTTCTGCAATGTACAGTATTTACACAACAGTTGCAAATTTGCTCATACAGTATTTCTAATATAGATAAATAGGAATACAAGTCTACAAGAATTATTTTCCAAAATTTCTTGAAGCGTAAACCACTGGAATTTGTTTCTGTAATTTTGACTGTAACTTTTTTAAAAACAAACAAACAGACGAATCAGCTGATATGCACAAGTCAGCACCAGTCTCTTTTGTTCCTTAGAGAGCATCCAACATGTTTAACCATTTTGCATTGCTTTTCCATTTTTGAGAGGGGTGTTCCAGGCTGGCCCAGAACCTGCAGCTATCCTATTGCCTTAGTTTCCCAAATGCTGGGATTCTAGGCAGGGGCCACTGCAGTTGGGCTCTTTCCTTCTGAAAACAGTCTTTGGCGCTTTCTTCCAATGGATTCGGTCAAACAAGTCAACACAAAACAGGAGGAGGATGGAAGCAACTAAAAAGTGAACCGGCACTTCCTGTCCTTCCATTTACAGAGCACGTGAGTAAACCTTGTGTGTGGAGAGTACTGCTTTTTTAACAAGCTGTATGCACCATGCAGGGAGGGAGGCTGTCCGGGTTTCCCTTTCATTTCTAGCTCCATTGGTCCGCTTTCTCATCTCTCTGAGGTGGTTGACCTGATTGGATGTCTCCTGCTAATGCTCTTTCCATCTCTCTTTGGGGTTCTCGTCTGGGGAGAAGCACCTGTTGAGTCACTGGGAGCAGGGGCAGGGACAGCAGCCACAGGTGAGGCGGAATGGAGGTGATCAGTCTTTAGGGCCAAGGAGGGTGGTATGGATACCAGCATTTTCCTCCCAGACTGTTGTGCTTTCTTCTGGTGGGAGTTAGCACCAGGTCTGCTGCTGGCTCTGAAAGCAGCATATGCATTTGCATTCGCCATGGAAGAGATGTTATGCAAGGGTTTCTTCTCAGCGTGGGTCCCTGAGTAGTAAGGGAGAAGGGGTGTAGGTATCACTAGCGACCTAGGGAGGTCACTGGGGCCAAAGAGAGCATCAGTATGGATTTCAGCAGCTTCTTGAAGGTGTGGTGGTGCCAGGGTACCACTGCGTCTGCTACATGACTCACAACATAACTTGTTATACCCTGGAATGGAGCAGTATCGTGCTAGCACCTCCATTTGACAAAATATGGACTTGTCGCCCAAACATGGCTCATCTGCAAAAACATAAGCGGAAAAGAATAGACGTGCATAAACATAAAAGCAACAAAGAAATGAAAATTATTAGCAATTACAGAAATATCTAGTGATGTCGGAAATCAATACCTGAGCCAGCCCTTGAATTAAAAATATAAACACTTGGATGGATACACCGTAATACTTGGGTTTTGTTTTGATCTTTAATTTCTTTTAAGGTAGGACCTCTCTGCATTGCCTAGGTTAACCTTCATAGGGCTGAGGTTATCAGCATGTCCTACCACACCTGCTGAACAAAGCAGCTCTGTGTCTACAATGCACTTGGCATGCTCATAATCTTACTATTGGCAGCAGAAGTTGTCAGATGACTGAGGGGGATTTTTGTCTTTGAGAGAAAACTGAGATGTGTATCCAATTGTTGAAGGAGAAAGTGGAGTTCGCTCTTAAGATAAGGGGGAGGCATCATTTCTAGTTGTGTAATACTGAACGTTGCCTTTTTAGTAGGTTGCCTCTACAGTAATTTTAAGTTCACAATTAAAATGGATATTATTCACCCCTACTAAAACTAACTTTTAAGAGTGTTTTTTTTTGAAACCAAATCTTTAAAAAGTTCAAAGAAAACAATGATCACTTTGAGTAAAATAGAATTTTCTGGCTTGAAAGCAAGTTTTGTGTCTACCACTGGACATTCTTAGGCTCTTATCTGAAAGCAAAACTTCCCTATAAAAGATGTCAACTTTGTTCAAAGTAAGGCATATGTTTCGCATTTAATATTTTGGAACTAACAGCACTTTATATTTTTAGGTAAGAACCAGAAACAAATGGCGCCTGTACCCATTTAAAGAGTGAAGAATCATGGCGCCTATGGGCCATAATCGCTTAAGATCACAGCACATCCTACCATGTGCATTATGTAAGAACATACTTCAAGGTGACAGATCTGCCCAAGAACACCAAGGAAACTGAGACAGCCCCCTTTGAGAGGTCTCTTTAAGAGGTCAATTGTTGATGTCCACAGCAGGCTAAGTTCTCCTTGCCTCACTTGTCATTCCATGTCCACATTCCAAGTTGTAGAAGAATCACACGGTCTTGACATCGACAGGGCTGCTGTGCTACATGGAGTTTGACTACTTTCTACTTGCTGAGGTCAGAAGCTGAGTAGGGCTCTTAGTGACTGAGGATCTGGGGGATTTTTAACCTCGAAATGCTACTTCTTCACTTGTGAATTGCATTTCCTGTCTACCTAAAAATAGACAAACTATTGGTCTGACAATGTGACCAAGGCTGTAGACTCCTCTTCTCCATTATGTCAACCCCATTAGCCAGCTACTGATGAGGGAACAGGGCTCAGAAACATTCTCAGTGCATCCGAGAAGGCCTCAGATGAAACTCTTGTCTAAATGTGAGCACTTTGCTATGGCAGAGGGTGACTGACAGCCCAAGTCTCACTAGGGCCAGAGTATGCTTCTATAGGGCATAGGTGGGAAGGCCTTAAAGGCAAATGAGTATTATAACAAAATATAATCATAAAATTCAATCATTAGATTAAAGGAATTTTCAGCCTTCCCACACCACCCACTCATCAGAACTGTGGAAAAGGAGCTTTATATCAGGCCTCAAAATGTCGTCGGATGGGGAAACAGTAGTTTGAGACTAAGGGTTCCCCTACCTGTTCGACTGGAATAGCATAGAAATTTGTGACTTCAGAACTCTCAACGTTGGCTTTAGACCTAGAACTCAGAGCAGTAAAGCTCCTGAAAGGAACACAGGCACACTAACACAATTATGCTGTCTCCTCGGCACAAGCACTACCCCCAAAACCAAGCAAGAAAGTCTGTACTGATAGGTAGCCATACACACACATTTCTGCCAATAAAATCAATAGACTTTACTGGAAAGCATGTGGCTCCAACAGCAGTAACTACATATGGGCAAATCATTACAGCAACAATAAGTTTTAAAGCTTCGAAATGGGAATGGTTTGCTTTTTCTTTTCTTTTTTCCTTTTGAGTTTCTAGACTGAAACCGCTTTCCAAAGGAAACGGCTAAATAGATAAGTCCTATGTCTCCCCCTCATGGCCATGTTGGTTCTTGCCATTGCTTTTTCTTTTTCTCTTCCTTTAATTTAAAAGGTTGGTTTTATCTTAAAATTACTACAATTCTCATGTAAGAAAAATAATATGATCATATTAATAGTTCTAGAAAATATTTGAAAATATTCAACATTTATTTGTGAAAAATATACTCTTCAGCAAGTTATGGAATACAAGTGACCCACTGTAGTAATTAATAGCCATTACAAAATCTATGGCAAATATTAACTAATGGTGAAACTTTTAGAAAATTTTCATTTTTATTTTTTTTCATTTATTCTCTTTTCCCTTTCTTAGTTTTTACTATTTAAAACAATTTTAAAATTTGCATATATTTTAATCACAATCTTCCCCTCCCCCAAGCTCTTCTAGATCCTCACCTCACCCTACCCACCCAACTTTAAGTTCTTGCTCAAAAAAAAAAAGCTCAGTACAACAAAGCTCCCCAAACCAAGAAACAAAGTTACTCCCCTCAAAAAAAAGAAAAACCCAAACAACAACAAATCAAAACTACAAAACCTAAAACCCACTAAAACACACACACAAATACTCACACATATTTTGGTCAACTACTCCTATGCGTGATCTTCTCTCTTTCAGCAGGTATAACCTTTACCCTAGTGGCTAGGTTTTCATTCATTCACTCACTCTTTCATTCATTTTTTTAAGAATAGAGTATAATAAGTGGAAACAAAAACTGTCACAGCAAAGCTGTGTCCCCTTCCTCCCTCACCACTGCATGTGTGTCTTTCCCAAAGCTGATCAGAGAGGACAACCTTCCCGGAATGGAGGAGGAGCGATCTTCCATGAAGTGTATACAAACACCTGTGTGCTCGCCTGCTAGAGTCTCCAAACATGCTCTCAGGATTCCTGCCATTTCAAATGACAGCTATTCACAACATTTACACCCTGGAAGCCTAAACTGTCCCAAATACAAAATTGTTTTAAGAAGTTGCCAATTTTCTTCACAAGAAAAGGAAGATTATCAGATTTTAATGTTACTATAGGTTTGGATGCAGAGAAAAGGTCTTTTTGGTCTTGTGTTTCCCCAGAGAGTATGCTAATGGGGGTAAGAAAAAAGAGAAGTGCAGGGTTATAGAGACAGAACAGATGTTAGCTGTTTTTCTTAATTACTATTTGCCTTATTTTCCGGAACTGGGTCTCTGCCTCCCAGAGCTCTGATTACACGTGTGTGCCACCATTCAGGAGTGCCAAGGCCTGAACTTAGTCATCACACTTGTACAGTGAGCCCCTTATGCACTGACTCACATCCCCCACCCCAGTTCATATTTTAAATATAATATATTCTACTTTCAAAATACAACTAGTTGGTCACTCAGGCAACTGCTTGATTTTAGCATATGTGCACCATGTCTATTTTGTAGTCACGCTATATAAAAGGTGTCTAGTTTGGAATCATCCTTTCTATGCACAGGCAGTTTTTAGAAAGGGCCTTAAGGTTGAATCACATTGAATTTCTATATGTCTAAATAACTTTAGTATAAGATCTCAAAGTCTGCTATAACAATTCTATCATCCCACCTCATCATAAAGGTAAAGAAAAAAAGCAGTCTTCAACAGAAGCTCACATTGAAAGAAGTTCCATATGTCTGGCACAGCCCCGCCCAACATCACCAATGTACTGGTTTTGGTAATTCTGTGATGCCAGCTCTGTTTCAAACAGCATTCCCAGACTGTTATCTCCAAAGGTGTTTTCATTTGACTATTCCTTGGTAAGCAAACACATATTCCAGACCACAAGCTGAAAGGAAATTCTGAGGTTCAGTAGCATCACAATGTGAAGACTGGTTAGTGATACACTTACCATTACAGGGAGGCAGCTGGCAGACTCTGACAGACTCCGGCTTTTCACCATCACAGTGGTCCCCAGTCCTGCAGAGAACCTGTCTCACCTCTGTCCCTTCACCGCAGGTCACTGAACACTACAGAGACAAAGGCTGCAGTTACAGATGTTGATTCTGCGGAGACCAGGCACACGCACTCTCATAGATCTCCCATAACACACACACTGCCTGCCAAGTCTGGAGTTCTCTCTTTGTGGAGGAGGTGCTGCGGAATGGTTCTGAGGCCAGATAACTCTGGGTTCATACATTGGCTCTCTTGCCAGGTCCTGGTATGTATTCCCCAACTCCTTTATCATTCTTACAGAGGGCAGAATTTACTGACAAGTACTTCCAAACTAAGCTGAGAAACTTCCGTGCTGCTGAGGGAGGCAGAGCCGGGTAAAATCTTAGTTCCAGGTCTCTAAGGGGATGACCGGTCCTTGCCTGCTCCTCATTTATTGGGCATGGTTTCCACTTTCTCCTGTATTTGCTTTTTGATGTTCCATCTTTTTATAAGCCCTTTTATTTTGAGTCCTTAGAAATATCAAGAACAGGGCATAATATAGACAATAAAACAAAACCAGCCAGTCACCAGACACTGTTTGACCCCATGTTATGGTTATGTGCTGGGCAACCAAGGTACACTATCACTGGACCAAAGGCAAGAACAGACTAAGACAGGAGTCACAATGCTCAGTGCTGAGCAACAGTCTAGAGCTAACTGGACCTTTAGAGGCAGAGAAGGACTTGCTAGAAGGTACCACGAGGTAGTGTGGATTTGAGACTATGGTGGTGAGCCTTGGGGAAAAATATTATTAGACCGGAGACAGGGAAGAACAAGTCACATGAAGGAGGAGGCTTGAAGAAACACATTTTGAAACACAGAAAATTTACTTTACCAGCTAGAATGAGAATAGAGTAAGAGAAGCATGTGTGTGTGTGTGTGTGTGTGTGTGTGTGTGTGCGTGTGTGTGTGTGTGTGCGTGCGTGCGTGTGTGTGTGTGTTGGGGGGGGGGTTACTGATGTAGCAGGGCCTTGCACATTCTGAAGGATTGGAACTCATATAAGAAGATGTCAGCTATGATCTCAGAAGAATCAGGGGCCTTTCAGATGCCTCTGTGTCACAAAACACCTAATCATGGTTTGTCCCTACTACCCCAGATCCTTAACCCCAAATGCTGGCTTAAAGTCTAGATTTTCTCTAACCTCTTCACACACCACATTCTGACCAACATCTCACCTCATTCCAGGGCCCTGTCTTCCACTGGGCTGGGCAGGGCATCCTGTTACAGGGCCTGCGGCTCTCAGGACGGTCTCCCATGCAGTACTTGCTGTGCACGGAGCGGTTGGTGCCGTCACGGAGCGGCTGGAGGCAGCGTACAGTGCGGAGCTGGTACCCGGAGGTGCCGCAGCTCTTGCTGCAGTGTTCCCATTCTTCTGCTGCCCAGCTGTGGGAGCAAGAGGAGGCAGTGAGGCAGAGCGTGGGCATCTCCCTGGTGCAATGCCTAGGCACTTCCCGTCTTCTGTATTCCTGAGGGTGCAACTTTCCGACAAGGTGCCCAATGCTTTGCTTTTGAACAGCAAAAGGGCTCAGCCATGACATTCTTACTCATGAGATGTCAGGCTTGCCCACTTTTTTAAATATTCTAGATTTCACTATTATTAGACCTCAGTGGGCCCAAGAGAAAGTTCATGCGTGCAGGCCTCGAGAGAAGGTACCTCCTTGAATGTGCCTAATAAAACTGTTTCCTGGGAGTAATTTTCAAAACTCTGTCTCATGGAGCATTCCAAAATTCTAATGTCACTGCCGGAACCTTAATGCTGAGAGCCAGCTGTGATTACAATTCTCCCATGAGACACATCTCTTTAATTAGAGTCACAATTGAGGCCTTCAAAGACCAGCATCATTCCTATTCCGAACACCATTTTAGAAAAATTCTAAACACCATATTTCATTTTGACAGGCTAGGTTAGTCTCCCACTACAAATAGCTAAGAGTACTAAGGTATCGATATGGTTATGTGTCAGGACTCCATCGTATATATGCATATACTGACTAACCAGATGGAAGAGGGAAAAGACTGAAAAAAATTTCAAATATATGGCATGTAAGTGGCATCTAAGAAAGTGGAACTCATTGAGTAGTGAGCAAGGTGGTTGTGGGGACAGAAGAAATTTGGAGATGACAAAGGGCTCAGCTGCCTTCGAGAGACTGGTTTGTTGACCTACCAGGAAGCATAATTTGTGTAGCTAACAACAATGTGAGATGCATTTCAACACTGTGAAGCCTTTTGCAGACACACACCGCATAGAAAAGGCAAGTGCTCCCATGTAAGTATATACTAGTTACCTCAATTTTAACATTGTCAAAATAGACTCCTGCACCATAAATGTGGTTCCTTGAGAGTGAATGAAGCCTACAGGTACACACTACAGTAGTAAAAGATGAACACGCTGGTCCCTCTCATTACTGAGAAATTGCCTTCTGCTGACAACATCTAAGAACTTAGAAAGATGAGAAAAGTATGTCCTACAGAACTGAGAATCAAAATGACCACTAATCTTCAACAGCAACTCTATAGTCTAGCCAACAAAGGGACACAGATTTTGAGATTCTTGGGGAACACTTAGCAATATATACCTACACGCATGTCTCCAAGAGTTCAAAGGTGAGAGCAGAAGTGAGGCGTTTCCCACAGCTGTACTTTCACCTCTTCACAGGCTTTTCCTCATTGTCTACATGTAAACCCTCTATAGAAAATGTTTTCTTTGTTATACATTTTTTTAAAAAGTTTCTGAGAAAAACAAGTACCTCTTGAAAGAGATGAAGGAACTGAGAGATAAGACGTAATTGATTCAGGACACCCAGAGAGCCAGGCTGAGGCAGAACTCTGTAACTAACAGGATACCTGAGTGTTTACTATTTAGATGTGCTTGGTCTTCAGGACAAGAAATAGATTCTTCGAGAAAGGAAGTTATGTTCTATTCTTACAATATCACTCACGTGTTGAGACGCATGTGACAATCATCCCCAGATACCACTCTCAGTAAAATGAGTCCAGATTGTTAGAGCCAAGAAAGAACAAAAGTGAAGTGGGGTCTATAGAACGTGTCAGAGAGTGCTACACCCTTGAAAGAAACTCAGTATTGGATATATAATCTGTCACTCGCCCCCCCCTCAAAAAAAACCAAAAAACAATGAGCAGTATAGGCAGGCAACCCTTAGATGAAAGCAAGTACTAATCAAATATTAAAAGAAACAAAATAGCTGAAAAGATATTTGTATTGTAGGAGTAGGGATGTAGGGAAAGCTTTGTACACTCTTTCCGGTACATTTGACTACTTAAAGAGGTAAGTGTAAAAGCTTTGAACTAAAACTTTAAAGACATTCCCATTCCCACCACCACAGCAGGGTTGCATAATTAAGTGCTTACAGTGGGTGTGTGCATTCCTGAATGTTGCACATGCGTCTGATGGGTTTCGGCTTTTTATTGACCTCACAGAAGCTGCGATGAACCATTTTATTGTCACTTTTCCTTCGGCATCCATATTTTGTATACTGGAAACCTGGAACAGAAAATCAGTTCTGTTTAGCCACTTACTAATGGCATGCATTTGAGTGTTCACTCACGCATTCCTTTAATAAACATCTGCGTACACACTGTGCCAGGTATTACGGTAGGTGTTACAATTTACAAGCGAGTGGAAACGAATTCAAAATTAAATTGGCTTCTTTTCTCAGAACTTACATTTAGTGAATACTAAAACTTCTTAAGCAGTACCTGTGGACTTGCGAGTGGACAAGAGGGAACATCCACACTGTAGTGTGAGGGAAGGGTAGGAAATCACTGTGCGGATCAAAGCTGAGCAGCATGGGCCATTTTCAGAGCTCAGTGATAAACTTTCCGCAGGGGCAGAAAGGATCACACAGGAGAGGCCACTAGCTTCGCGGATGGGAAGGGGCAGGGAAATCTTACAGGCCAACGCCCTCTTAAGCAGAACAGTGTTGCTCAAACTGTTGCATAAAGTAGATGACATGCTATCAGTGTCACACACAGGAAAGAACAGGAGACAGCTTAGGTGCTTCCAGTGGATGAGACCGTGTCATGTGTGAAGAGGAAGGAGGTAAGAAAGCATCAGGTATAGTCATGAGCCCCAGAGAAACATTTAGATCTGAAAGTTATTATTTTGATATTTGTAAAACAAACAAATCGACAGACAGCAAAACCCTTTACAAATTGTATAGAAAAGTGGTAAGGAAGCCGAGTATCTATATGAATTTAGATTAATCATCACATTTACTGTCCAAATTATAGTTTGCCATACATGCATTTTTCTCCAAAATGCAGACCTCTGGATCCTTCACTCCTAAACATTTCCCATTCCTACAAAATAACTCTTACAGTACAATATGCAGACAATATTCAAAACTTGCTATGGCCTTTGTCAAGTTCCTTTCACCAAGGCTTTTCCAGTCAGGGACCCTGTGCTTCACCTAATGTCCAAATCTCAGCTTCCATCAACAAGAACAATTTCCCAAACTACATCATTAGGGCACTTACTTTTCTTGAAACATATATGCTAGTTGTTTTGTACAAAGCCATTACAATATGCTTTGTTTAATGATCCCTAATGATGAGACTCAGCTTATTAACTCACTGCAAGAATACTACTTGAATGGCTTTGTGTCTTCAGGGCCACATGTCAGACGACTGAAGGATTTTAATTAGATTTCACATGTTAGAACAATATAATTCATCTCATTGGTTAACTTAAAAACATTATAATGTAAATAGAGAAGAAAATCAAAGTCAGTACAGGAGGAATAATCTTCTCTTCCAGAACAGTGGAGGAAGCCTGGAGAGGGGGGCACAGATGCCATGCATATTCAAATCTTGTCACTGATAACCTTGAGGATCATGGAGACGTCAAGCACACATGAAAGGGACGCTCTGAATTAAATCCGTATCTCTGGTGCATCGACGAATGAAGCGTCATTCTCAAAAGCCCTAAACATTTTATGTCCCTTTCCAGAAACACTGTAGAAATATAGTCTGGAATATTAGTTAAAAATTGGTTTACCCAGAATTCCTTACTATGAATATTTTTTTCTGTTATTTACTCGGAATTTAATTATGTAGCAAAAATCTGTATCTATTCTGCTTATTGGGGCTTAATACTCCAGTATTTGTTGTGCAGAACTAGACAAATACATGATGGGAGGAACTGATGGAAACGAGATCCATCGCATGGATCTGGTCTGGGAAAATGAGGGAAGAAATTCAGTGCAGCAAGGCAGCATGTTACTCAGGTAACATGGTGTGAATCCTATGTTTTTGGAAAACCACTTAATGTCCCTGTGTTTCAATTTCACTGTCAGTATAATAGAGATAAAACTAGTAGTGACAACATAGAGCCCCCGTGACTGAGGCACATAGATATCTGAAGCATTCAGTATGACAGCTAGAGTCTAATAAACAGCATGATTACCTGTGTGGTTAGACATAATTAACTGTGTTCTCACTAGCACAAATAGAAAAGAGGGGGCGTACATATAAAGAACAAAATAAAGAGAGGCATCAACCAGAGTACCAGGGATTGTAGGAAGTTTTAGATTTTGGGAAAAGTGATTAAGGTGCTACTGTGTTGAACATGAGACATAGAAAACAAGAACCCAAACAAAAACCAAAAACACCTGCAGGAAAAGAGCATGGGGATATTAGGTTCTCTATTGGCTTAAGTGTTTCTCAGCATGCTGGCCATGACCCTTTCACAGGCATTGCCTAAAACCACTGGAAAACACAGATGTTTACATTATGATTCACAACGGTAACAAAATTACTGTTATGAAGTATCAATGAAGATCATTTCATGGTTGGAGGTCACCACAACATGAGGAACTGTATTAAAGGGTCGTACCATCAGGAAGGTTGAGAACCACTGTTTTAAGTGGAATCGCCTCCTTTGCAAAGTCTGACAAATAACTAGCAACAATTTTGGATTTAGAGTTTGGTTGTTGTGGTATGTCTCCAACTGCAGCTTCAAACTACACACAGTTCTTAGGATAAAAGATTGGCTTTTTGTAAGACTTACATGTTGACATAAAACCTACTGGTTATATGAAGGAAAAAAAAAGACACAAAAGTAGAAGTAGTAGATGGGGCGAGTAAAATGAGCAGCAGGAGTAGGCGCAGGAAAGGGGAAGGTGAGAAGCTTGTGTGTGAATATGATCAAGATACGCTATGTGTGTATGAGACGCCATAACTAAACACATTATTGTATATACCAACACACAGTGATGGTTCACAAATGGCTGCACAGTTACCTCCACCGCAGGGTTTGGAGCACTGAGACCAGCTCTTTAACGCCCACTCGAAGGTATCCAGCTCCTCCTGGATGACATTGTTACTGTTGATTGTGGGTACGGAGTCTTCGTGGATGATGTACTTATACGTCAGGCTGGAGCGTGTGTCATTCTCCTGGGGTATGATCTAATATATGTATGAGAGATGTAACCAACATATAAACAACCAGGGACTTCACTGCAAACGTGGGCATTTCAGAATATTGATTATTTTGGAAAATGGAAAATGTTTAAGGTACGGTTTGTTCCTGTCAATTCAAAGTGGTAGTGCGCAATAATAAAGAAAAATGTGAACACATAAAACTTGGAATATAATGATATAAAAACATGCTGAAGAGTAAAGGTTCATGTTGCCAAATAACTTATTTTCTATAGGTTACTTTAAATTATATACCATCTCTTCAGTGTATTTTAAAGTTATTTATAATACATTGCTTCGTTATAGTGACCATGTTCCTCCCAGAAAAAAAAAACATATTTTGGGAAAAGATATAGAAAACAAAAAACAGCCATAACTCTAGAACAAGAGAAAATCCAAGGTAAATTTTATTATTTTGGGATATTCTCTCAAAACAGTGGTACCATGTGTATCTGTGTGAATATAAACAGCATTAATCAACAGTGTTGATTTGCACCTTTGTGGAGACTCCTCACTTTCCTCAAAACTGTAAAGGCTTTTGTGCCCTTTAACTTTTAAATACTCCATTTATCACTGTCTATAATTTCCTTCTATTGATTGGTTAAGAAATGCACCATTTTCTGTAGTGTGTCTTTTGCTGACTGAGGACTTTCTTGTTCTTGATCCACTGTGCATTCACTGTATGCTTGCTGGCCATCCCACACCTTCTTTACACCGCAGGACATTTTCCCCCTTTTGGTCATTGAGTTTTAAAAGCTTGTGACTTCTGACTTGCTTGCATTGGCTCTGGTTTCTCTGCTTGCTCTAGGGGAATTCTCTTCCAGGTACTATGGCTGCTTAAACAGCTTCCGGAGAAGTTCAAGTGGCAAGGGAAGAAGGCCTGTTAGCTGCTACATGGGAAAGGTTGGCATGCTTTGCTGAGGCCTTTCAGCAGCCATAGGTGCTGGCCCAGAAGTATGAGCAGAAATTCTAGACAAGCCACAAGATGATGATGGCACTGCGGCCAACTACCTCCTGAGAGTCACTGTGTCACAAGTGATCAGGTAATCTACTTTCAGATAAATCATCCACAGACACTACAGAATATGCTTTTGTTTAGCTGTGTTTGAGGGAACCTGACATGCAGTAACAGAGAACCAATTCTGATATAAAGGTGCAAAAAATAACTTAATTTATATAAAATTAATTACAAATAAGTCTAAATGAAATATAAACTGTTTAGAAAATAAGAGAAATGTTTTGATGTTATATTGTATACGACATTCTTCCATAACATCTAGATATTAAGCCATTACAAAACTTCTATAAGTAAAACTTTTGTGAAGCTAAAAGAAGGAAAATACAAGCTGGGTACTGGAAAATATTTCCAATCACGTATATTTGACAAGTCCTGTGAGATACAAAATGAGCTCTTAAAATTCAAAATTAACAATGGACAGCAGATCTAAAAGGGCATCTCAAAAGACAAATATCTATAAAAGAAAACTGGAGAAATTTGATTTAGTTTAGTATAAATTTAGAAATTTGATTTTGAGTAGTATAACTTTTTAACAAGGCATCCAACAATGCATTTCAAAACAAGTAAATGCTTTCTGTATTCTTCCCTGAGAGCAATGGAGCTCTCTCCCAACACGAAACTGTAACGTGCACAAAGCCTTCTTGGTGGGGGAGGTGGATACCATAGCAGATGACAATCTTCCCCCAAAGAAAAGGACATGCCCTGTTCTTAAATCCTCACAGTGTCCAGAATCTAGACCTTTGCCCAGAGGTCAAGCATGAGCCAAGCCTTGCAGCACTGATATTCTGACTGTGTCAAGATCAGAGCTTGGAACCCACCTGCAGGGCCCGAAGAGGAGAAGGCTGCCTGGAAGGGTGTCCCAGGAGCTCTCAGGTCCTGACCAGAGGCCTGGCCCCTCATGGTCAGTTAGAGATGCTGTGTGCTCTCAAGAAGCTGTTGCTAAATGATAAGAAAAAGAGACTGGAAGACAGCTAGGGCTGAGAGTCGGGGCGCGGGGGGGGGGGGGACGGACTTTTTCCAGCAGAGTGAAGAGGGCTCAGTTAACATTTGAGAGATTCAGTTAGGTCCCAAAGGCTATGCTGTAAGCATAAGGTAGAGTAGAAACAGACCAGTCCTAAGAGGAGGCTTCAAGAGATCAAAGACTTAACAGCTTCTGGACCAGAGCCATGTAACTGTTCATACATGAGTAAGAGGAAACTCAGAAGCAGGGAATGGTGGGCCATCAGGGAGAAAATAGAAGCTTCCACAGAAGCAGGTAGCTTGGAGATCTGGAATGTAAAGGGAAAGCTGAATACAAGGAGTAAACATATCATCACGGTAAAAAGGATAGCAAATACTCGTGAGGGTGTGGAAAAAGGAGGAACTTTGTACACTGCTGGCCACCACGCAAAGTAAGACAGCCACTATGGGGGTTTCTCAGAAAATACTGAGCTACCGCATGGCCCAGCTGTCCCACCTTTGTGTATATACTGAAAGGAACATAAACACAGCACAGAGGTGCCTGCGTATCCGCGCTCGCCGTGCATTATTCCCAATATGAAACCAACCTAGATGTCCATCAGCAGATAAAGAAACAGTGGGATCTATGAAATTGGGGTTTCATCCAGCTATAAAGAATGAACTTAGAGGGTTTGCAGCAAAGCGCATAGAAGTGGGGAGCATGCTGAGTGAAATAAGCCAGGCTCAGAAGGACAAGCGGTGCACGCATGCTTTGCATTTCTCACACATGGGAAAAGTGTTGTGTGTTATGAGAGTAGAGAGGAAATATGATGGAATGAAGGTGTCCGGAGGGAAGGGGGAGCAAGGTAGTGAACCTGGTGGGAAGGAAAGGGAAGTAAAACATTACATGCGTAATCTCAGAGGGACATTTATTTGTAACGGGAAAGCAGAAAGCAGACCGGAGTAGAAAGGGCCAGCGGCAGGAGGAAGCAAGGAAGAACAATGGGGATGGAGTATGATCAAAGTTCAATGCTATGTAAAATCATAACGAAATCAATTCTCATACTAATGAAAAGGAGTAATGTATAATCCTTAAAAGAATTAGCTACAGAAAACCGGCACACCATATTCAGATTTCTCATAAGAATGAGATTCTCACAATAAATAATGGAGTTTAGTAGACAAAGGTTCTGCCAACCGGGAAAACACGCCTCCTGTTTGTTAATCCCTGAGTAGAATACTTCTTCAGAGGAGGCTGTTACCTGAAAACGCCAATGCTTTCTGACACCTGGGACAGCTGTCAGAAACTTCTAATTGTTTTAATTGTAGCTCAAACAAAACCTTCAGAAGTTCTGGAAGGCTATTAATACTCTCTTTACAAGTTTCAAACTTTGTCACTCACTTTATTTCCATCTTCTCTCTCTGTAACTATGTGTACATTATTAGGCCTCTCCATTCTGCTGTCTCACCCAGAGGCTGCCTGCTTCATACACTATGAAACAGCACCCCCTGTCGGCTAAGTCTGCACATGACCCATGGCTATAAGGAACCCTTCAAGGCTTCCCACAAGACTCCTGGAAGAAGAGGGGGAAGGCTGGGGGGGGGGGGGGGGGGCTGCTGAGTGGGGGCTCTTCCCCTTTCTGAGGGCTGCAACCTCACAAATACCCACCAAACAAGCTTATGTGTTCTTCTGCTGCAGGTGGCCAGATCATTCTAATGGATAATCCCTCAACTCTTAATGGATACTTCTTTAATAATTAACATAATTTGCACATAACATGAAGAGTTTTTTACAGCGTATCTCTTCAATATTGCTAAAACACCGATAGTTGTCTAAATAATAGATTTTCATACCAGGGCTTTTCTGATAAAATTCTGTTTTTTCTGCTGTTTCTCAGATCATATCACCTGCTTTTATAGGTCAAGAAAAAACCTGCTGGTATAAAATTCCTGAAGTACTGTATTCATTGTATATTATAATTAGCATGCTTATTCAGCAAGTAAGTATAAAGACATCTCTAAATCAAAACTACAAAACTGATAATACCCTAAATCTACATTTCTTGCAGATAACCTTCAAGAAATGAGGACAAAATACTTGCATTTTCGACAAATTGAAAGGGGCTGAGAGAATTCACTGACATTTCAATACTCTCATATCACAGAAACCGCTAAAGGGAGTTCTCCATATAGAAGGTAAATAATAGTGAATTAAAAGAGACATCAAAAATGGTAAGTTTGTGATTAAATATAAAAACCTACTTTTGTGTCTGTTGCCTTTAACTTGTCATTCAAGTAAAACATCATACTTATTAAACTATATGAAAATGTTGCACACAGAACAGGGAGACATTAAGAAAATTACAAAGAAAGAAATAAGAAACTATCCAGTCATATAGGTTAGCTAAGCATGTTTTCCTTTAACTTAAAATAGAAATGAAACCAAGAACACAGCATGCTGCATCGCACATACCAGCACAATGACAGGATCGTGCAGGGGCCCATCCGTGCGGAGGGTTTCAGTGTCATCTTCAATGTTGTACTCCCACTCCACACCAAGATCTATGAAGGTCCGCGACTTGGCTTCCTCCCCTTTGCCATTTAGAATGTAGTGACCTGTGGCTTGGTTCTTAATAGCTAGATGGAAGGAAAATGAGCGATGGGCACACTTTTATCCTATGGCAGTATTGATGACTCACAGCAAATCTCCCCAATTTTATTAAGACCATGACTCCTTTTCCTCATTAGTATCAGGCAGTCAAAATGAATGTTAGTTTTAATGGTTTCCGCATTCCCCTCATTAGTCATTTAAACCATTGAGAAGCATTCCTACTGATAATAATAGGTAAAATGGGTGAAAAATAATGTTTGCAAATATTCCCATTTGGAAACATTGTCAAAGATAATAGCACATTATAACTCCCTCATCCTATACATTTCCTTGGAAGGTGGGACCACTTTGGATATAATAAACACTTTGTTAATATAAACTCTCTCTTTAAAGATTGGTAAGATATTGATTGCCACCCTAAAGAGCTAAACTGATTTCCAGGCCAATAGTTTTTCTGATGATGACCACTCAGGATGTTTATCATTGATAGAGTTCTTAATGCATTACCAATCTGCTATTATAATACTTTTCTAGTGGGAAAATAATATTAAAATTTCAGTTTGGAGGTCTCCATCAGTGAGTGGAAAACATATCATAATTCTAACATCACTAAAAACATATTATTTTAAAACCACTTATTTATTTCCCTTAAGGGTTTAAAACAATTATTTCAAGAATAATCTGAATCCTAGGGTGAACAATTAAGGATTTTAAAAACTAGCAAAAGAACTATGAGCAAATGCTTGTAGGTTAGGCCATCTGATGGTAAATATAATTTAGTAGCTCTTGAACCACCAAAACAAAGACTTTTAGGACATTACATATGAATGAAAACCAATTTGCTACAAAATTTCACAGAGTTGACAGCTGATACCAAACTTTAAGACAGCTTAGTGGGTGAACAGGCAAAGTACTCCTGCCTAGCAGGACAGCCTTACTTACACTTTTGAATACACTTCAAATACAAACTGCTATACTATTGGGCATTCTATACCATTCTCCCATAAAAGAGAAAAAGAATCTTTTTTCCATTTGTCTGTGCCAATCAAAAACTGACAGCTCTCAGGTGTAAAGAAAAATAAACATTGGAATGGCAAAATTCTCCTGCGGTAGCTTTGCAAACTCTCCGGTAGCTTTGCAAACTCTCCGTTAGCCATTTGCAACATAAAAACACTTTTTTCCTATTTCCTCCCCTTAATGAAGTATGTTGTATTTTTCTTTATCATCTCCTAATTCAGAGCAAAATATGATTAATAAATATAAACTTGTAAAATTGTTTTCTCAGGGGTTATGAACCAATCCCTTTTCCACGAAAAATTGAAGTTTCAGTTTTAAATATTTGTTTTAATGTAAGGATAGCTGGGAGAAATGATTAAACTTCACATAATATGCAACTAATGAATTTATACATAATCCTCATCCTCGCACACTTATGCATGTATACGTCCATGTAAATATAGCATACACATACATGTGCCTGTATGCATATGTCCATATGGCCCCTGTGTAATGTCTTTGACATTTCATGTTTTCATGCACGGAGAAGCAGCGGACAGCAACACTTACCAAGAACATGAGGAGAAGCCTCGTCTTCTTGGATTAACACATGTCTAGCCCCCGGGGGCACATCAAACATCTTAAGGTACCCTTTGCATGTGTAGTGAAAGTTGGAGGAAGCGGAGAAAACAAAGGCAACACTCTGGTTAGTCCAGCCCTGCGTCCTTACTGCTCCGGTGTGCAGAAGAGGGCATCCATAAACTGGAAGGCGCGGCTCGGAAATTAACTCCACAGCTTTGAGGCATCCCGCACGAGGAGAAAAGTTTCCTCTGGGGAGGGAAATTCATAGGCTGTGCTGACCTATGAATTGCACCAGCTACTCAGGCAAACAGCCATGCATCCCCGAATCATCCTGTCTTATTCTAGATTTCTTAACTGCCTTTCCAAGTGGGGTCGAGTTTTAATAAAGGTTGGTAGGTGGTGAACGGGAGATAGTCCTTCCATCTACACGACACTACAAATAGTTAAGCTTCCATATCTTGAAATGTGTTAATATTTGAGAAACCTGCTTAAAGGAAAGCTGAATGCAATGTGTGTATTAGCTACTGCTTTTACAAACACTCAGGCCTCAATCTCCTAAACCAGGAATTATAAATTAATAGCCATAAATTGACAACTGGGACTTTATATTCTTACAGGAAAAACTTTAACAACATCATAAGCCCTACAATTAAAGATCACTTACAATTATGTCCCACGACTATAAATCCACAATAAAACAAATTGAGAGGCAGAGATGTTATATCTTATGTCCAGTCAAAATGAGTTGGATCCAGGTGAGGAAATGCCTGCTTAATAATCCAGCATTTGTGAAGCTGAGGCAGGGGGATCTTGAGTTTGAAATCAGCTGTTTAGGAAGGTACTTTCTCAAATAAGAATAAATATACTAAACTTTTAGTACATTATGGAATTTCTAGTTCATATAACGCGGGATGTATGCAAAAGGAAATCCAGATAGAAATGTATAATTACTGATGGGATCAGAAAAAGCTTTGTTGTTTGTATATATTTATATATATATATATATTATTATTATTATCTATAGGTGGACTTACCCAACTCTTACATAATATTTATTAGGGTCCAAAGTAAATGCAGTGGTCATTTAGGATCAGGGTTTTCAGCACCTTAACCTAAGATACAGCCTCAATCCAGGAGCTGTGCTGTTTGCCTGAGTAAGCAATGGCTAAAAGCAACAGGCTTAAGATGCCAAGGAGCGCACATCAGCATGAGGTCATTTATGGATGCCCATCTTTCTGCAGTGTGCTACAACTTACCCAGTACATTTTTAGTTTCTCTTGTTTCAGCAAGAGAAATATTACGAGCTCCTTTGGGTAAAACGAACGCGCCTCTCGTCTTCCCTTAAATAGAATGCCATTAATTAGTGGAGGTTCCATGTTTATCAAAGTCTTGCTGTTTCATTGACTACCCCTATAAGCCATAGAGATTTTTATTGGGTAGGATATAAAACATATTCTGAAATTTTAAATGTTCAAATCAAAAGGCGTTTACAGTAGTTAGCAAATGCTGGTAAACTGTTAATAGTCAATGAAAGTAAGGCTGAGCATGAATGCAAAATGATGGAGGTGATTTGAAGTTGAATACTTGCAGATTTCATTTTCCAGAAACTTGAGTTCCTTATGGCACCTCTTGCTTAAATGTTTGCCTGTTGGGAAAGGTTAATTAGTCTATTGCACATCTGTGAGGACATTCATGAAAAGAAATGGAGGTTAGGTTATCTTTGACCACTTTGAATCTGGGAGACTGAAGGAATATTTCACACGTTCTTTTGACCTTGACATTTGCTTAGCATAATTTCTGAGGTGGTCTGAAAAACAGTATCATGTCCTTACATTACACAAAATCAAGAAAGAATTATTACAGTAAAAGAAGAGATTTCCTTACATTAATTTATCCTGAAAATAAAACCAATTATTCCATACCCCCCACACAGAAAATGCAATATAACTTCAGGAAAACATCCTCTCCAAGCAAGGCACTGAAAATTATACTTGGTTCTGACAGGAGGATAATATTTAAACATCAGTTCTCTTTGCTTTGCTAAAAGAATGCAAACAGCCAGCCAGAAGTGGCATTATTTGCTTCCAAACTATTTTCAAAGTGTAAACCACGGTAATTCATCATGAAGGCACAGGCATCAAGGATCAGGGGCCACATTTGAAAAATGGCCACCTAACTGTCATCCAAAATACACCACAGAGCAAATCTGATATTAAAATCCTCCAGAGTTAGGCAGCCTGGCTGTAATTTGTATAAACATGGACAATGAGATTGCTCCATTTGGATGATAATGAACACAGCATTTTTATGTTATAATCACTTGAAGTAAAACAAATGTCCTTTTAAAAGAAAGATATTGTTTACTTAATGTGTATGAGTGTTTCGCCTCCGTGTATGTCTGTGCACCACATGCATGCCTGGTACCTGCAGAGGTGAGAAGAGGCAATTGGATCCTTCGGGACTGGAATATAGCTGGTTGTGAGCCACCATGTGGGTGTTGGGACCAGAAAGCAGGTCCTCTGGAAGAGCAGTCAGTGCTATTAACCTGTGAGGCAACTCCCAGACCCAAACCAAGTGTCTCTGTGTTCTCTGTCATCCCATTGGACACTGATAATGCCATAGGAGATTTAAGAGAATTTTTATGACAGCGTCATGTCATATTTACTCTTAGCTGCTATTTTCCAAATAAATCCTCAAAGATATGTATAAATGTTTGTATGCAAATATTATATAATTTATGCAACTAGAAATATTTTAACATATTATCTATTGAAGGGGGATAGCTTTTTATGCTATCTTTTGGACTTTTAATGTTCATTTAACTTCAGGTTAAAGGGTTGTAAGGCGCACAAAAAGTCACATACATGCACTATCATACCTCTGATTTTTTTTTGGTTGTATTGCTATTTTTTTCCTTTCATTTTTCATACAAAACTTCTGTTTTGTTTAACATACACTGTTAAAGATTATGCTATATATGAATGCTAGCTCCACAAATATAACAAGATAAAATTGTTTATTTTTAAAATAAAATAAGTGAAAATACTACAATCTATTAAAGTTATATTTAAAGTTTTGTAATACTGTACATTTCCAGACAATAAGTTATGTGCTACATATATTCAAAATTAACCTTTAGTCCCATATGCATTTGATTAAATTCAAAATAGCATATAGCACACATTTCCTTAAGCACTAAAACTAAGAGTATCCCTTATCTCAATTTCATAATCACCTTTCTATATTTACTAATTAGTAATTAATAAATATTTGAAATATTAATTCAAAGTCTTACTTTTAATAATTTATTTTTATTTAAACTACTTAAAAAACTTATTTTCTGTGACACTTACTGAAAAACAATCTCAAAATTTGAAAGAGATGTCTCAAAATGACCAATAGCAGGAAAGGATCATAATTCAGGAGAACACACATCTTACCAAGCTTCCTGGGGGTCCTGGTAAATGTCCCCTTCACAGTCCGACAGTGGGAATTGTCCCCGCCACAGACCCCACACTTATCCTCAACCTTGTTAGAACCAATTTCTTTATCGCAGCCCACTTTCTGTGGAGAGAAGATGTTAAACACGGCTAATTTTGATGTGCCAGGCAGCAAACACCACCCCAGAGGACGATGATGTCTTCACTGAGGGATGGCACACAGGCAGCAAGCTCAGGCCAGATTCCTACGCTAGTGATGGTTTCTCAGACCCCAGAATTTTTAAGAACTAGTGTGAATTCAAATAACAAGATGAATCATAGTCTTTTTTAGATGGAGTCTTTGCTCTAATGATTTTTCTAGTATTGTTTTCCCAACACAATTGTCCTAATCATCAAGCAAGATTTATAAGCAAAGAAGTAAGTTGATTCTGGGGAGAAAAAAATACCACATATCAATGACCTGGTGCTTTCTCCATGTTGCTCTCATATTCATAAAGGCTTAGAATAATGTTGCGGGTTACAAAATGGTGTTATTTTTTTAAAGTGGTTTGGGACGTAAAATGAAGTTCCCCAAAGCACCAGAGAGTTTTACAAAGCCTGGAAGGAATAAAGAAGACATTTAGAAGTGGAAAAGGTTCAAATAATTATGACTTTTTACATTCGTGGAGAGTAGGTTTACAGACCACTATTCATTCAAAGGAAAAAGCAGGGAGAAGGCGGGTGTTGCATAATCGGGAAGCTTGGCCTGGATCAGGTGAGTGTACATTTTCACAGTCAAAGGCAACTACTGAAGGCTTCTGGACTGGGCAGGACCTTCAGGTAAATGGGGAACATGACATACCATTGCTTCTACGGGTTTGATATGATAATCAGGAGGGGAACTGTCATACATTTAGTACTAAATACTGCAGAAGTTTAAAAAAAAGTAATGACAATAATATTCCACTATCACCAATCCTCAAGCACTCTGTGTTGGCAACTTAATCCTCAAGTCAAAAATATGGAGAGGCAGGGCCTAACAAAATGTGGGGAGTCCAGGTGTGGGCATCCATCTGTCTAATCCCAGCACTGGGAAGGCTGAAGCAGGAGAATCACAGTAAGTGTGTAACCAGCCTGGGAAATAGAGTGAGATGCTATCTCAAATCAACAAGATGAACTAAATGATAAGCTGCCATGATTAGATCATGAAGCTTCTGCTGAGTTTAAATACTCACAGAAATAGAATAGTTATCAAGAGAGAGAGGTGGTGTCATAAGAGTGACTGTCTCTTGCTCTTCAGTTCCTAGGCTCTTCCCCTTCCAACTTCTAGCATGGATGACTCAACTGGAAGATGCCATCACCACACCTTTGGTCTTTGCAGCTCCAGACCATAGGCCAAAACACCTAAACTCATTTAGCATGAGATTTGCTTTCTTTTGGCTTTATAAATTACCCAGTCTATGGTATTCCTTTATAGCAACACAAAGGCATGCTTCAGTGTTTTGGAAGTTTTGGATTATAATATGTAAACATGTTTCTGTTTTAATCCCAGGTGTAGAATATGGGACTGATCCAGACTGTCCACAGCAGGAAACTATTTGCCTCCTACGGTCTCTGAGAGGGGCTCTTTGTCAGCTGCAGATAGTTTAATTCTGAGGACTCTGAGAGGGAATGAAGGCCAGAACCCAGAGAGAGAAAGGGAGCTCCAATGAAGAGGAATGATGTTGGTGCTTCGCCCCTGCGCTTCCTGGCTGCTGTTGCTGCAGTTTGACAAGAAGTTGGAGATATCCTGAAAGGAAGATTAGACTTGCCAAGAAACCACATCCCTAAACAACAGGAAGCAGCTAAGGAAAACTATGACCCCTCCCTCCACTAACCTTCTTTCTCTCCTACCTGGTGTTGGGGTGTTGGAAAGGATGGGGGTGGAGAAGAGAGAAAGAGATATAAGAAACCCAAATAAAATAGTTTTTAAAAAGTACTCCAACACTTCAGGCTTTGCCAAATGAAAAGAAAATGGATGTTGGGAACACCTTTCCAGTTAATGTGGACATTTACAGTAACAGTTGAATATGAACAAGAAAGTAAACTGAATTAGAAAAAAGACTAAATGAGACAGGGAAACTTTTTCATTGCCCACAATTTTGGGCCTGACATAGAGTTCAGTATTAAAATTTAGAACCATTTGAAAGAAATGGTAAAAGAATGGGATTTCTGTAGTAATCTTTTGAACAAACTTAGAATTGGATTTTTATTAAAGTGGTATTTAAACTAGAATGTAATACACATGCATATGTCAAAGGATCCTAAATATAGTTATTTTATAATGAGAGAATCAATGCCTCTCTCAGACAGCATAGCCCATCAAATAAAAATCCCAGCATCAGGTACCGGTGATCTCTCTTTGAATTACTGGCCAATGGAGTATCTAAGAGCAGGTTGTTGCCATTTTTCTTGGTTACCCTT
The DNA here is from genome assembly GCA_028658305.1 of Pachyuromys duprasi. Lineage (NCBI taxonomy): Eukaryota > Metazoa > Chordata > Mammalia > Rodentia > Muridae > Pachyuromys > Pachyuromys duprasi. The sequence continues at coordinate 21,869,746 of CM053743.1, read as the reverse complement.
CAGAACTTTATAGTAGGACCCTATTGCTGACAATGCCATATACATGAATCACAGGACACTGAGAAATTAAGCTGATGCTGACCTGGAAGATTCAGCACTATAGGCTAAACCTCACAGTTCTGCTTAAACTGCTGATCGAGGAAAGCAGTCAACCGTCCTGCCCTCCTGTGAACTCTGAGAGCTACAGCAGTGAACTGCCTGGTGAGACACGCCCACTGGTGCAACAGTGGCACAGATGTATGGGAGTAATCAATCGCTTTCTGATTGGATTTAAAGCCCACTCCAGGAACTCCTCACCAGATAAGTTTCCTTTTGCATTGGATGGTGTTCAAAACAGAGACCTACAATTATTCTCCACACGCAAAGGAAAAGAAGCTGTGGAATGCCCAACTCAACACGGGACATTGATAACACACCCTGACCTTAGGCATCACTGTGGAAGATGGGTGGAAATATTCTGAGGGACATCTGCAGCAAAATATTACTTGGTTGACATGGCAGTGCTGCCACACGCATGAACTCAAAGAGGCAGTGACATGTTCAAGATCTGCACAAGATGAAGCTAGCCAAAATCCCACATTGGTAATGGAGGGGCTCGTGTAGTCCCACTCCTGTCTCAGGAGCTACCAGCAATTTATAGCTACTGGGGAGAGGGAAGATAATTTCTCTACACGGATGTGCCCCTGAAAGGCTACTCTTGCTACAGTGGAGGTCCTGTGCTCATATACACAGGTGGCATGTGTACGAAGTGGACACAGTGAGTGTAAGAAGAAAAATAGAAAATAGAGGACACGAAGGGGGAGGAAGAGCGGTGGGGAGGATAAAGGAAGAACTGGAGGGTAGGGAATAAGGGGTGGATCTGATCAGAACACAGCGTATGCAGAAAGGAAATGCTATGAAAACAAAAGATTTTTACAGTAGTGGGTTACCACCCTAGTAAAATACTAAAAGCAAATGCAGTTCCTGATTGGATTCCCAATCTAGAGACATTAGCTACTTAGAAAAATTATCTGGATGTGCTAAACAGCACAATTACAACTGTTCCTGGATCTTGACTCAGGCAGTCGCCGGACTGATTCCTCCAATTCATACTATCTTTTCAGCTCTTCATAATGGCCACTGCAATGTTCCCTCAGAAACAGGAATGAGCTGAGATCTGGATATGGTGGTGCATGCCTTGAATTCCGAGACCCGGGAGGTAGAGACAGGCAGATCAGATCGTCGTAAGTTTGAAGCTGGCACTCTTACCTCCAGGCCATCTAGAGCTACACAGTGAGACCCTTTCTCAAACAACCAACCCCCCCCCCAAAAAAAATCAGTTGAAAATAATTTCAAACATGCCTATGGGTGACAGTAAATGTAGAATCTTGCAGGATGCCTATGAGTGACAGCGAGACGCTGTGGGATGCTGTGGGGGCAGCGGTTTGAACTCACCACACACTCGCCTCGCACACATATGCTGTATGGATCTTTGTAGGAACAGCGAGTCCCATCGTGTACCAGCTGTTTCATGTAAGCGACGTCCCCAGTCTCCTTGGATTGACAGTAAAGGTGGCATCTTTTCTTGGCTGCATAAGAGGCAGGCTTAAGTTAATCGTTTTCATAAAATAGGATGTCTGACCAGCACAGTTTACTTTAAGACATAACATTTCAATTTGGGCTCCTGAAAAGCAAATGAAATAAATACTGGATGAATAAAATAGGGAGTAGATGAGAAGGGCGGAAATGACACCATGCACGTTTGTTTTAATGTGAACGATTACTTGTTTTATGACATCTACACTGTGCCATTGTTGAGATAATAAGGGGTTCTATTAGCTTAGTGGTGACATCAGTCAGAAGAGCCTAACACTGCCGGAGGCAGGTTATGTTGGTAAACCATGGTGTCACCTACGTAGCTTTTTAGTAAGCTTTGACTCAAAGCCACGTTCACTCTAGCAACATTCTGGACACTAACTGCTTTAGTCTTTAGTCTCGCCCTAACACTCAGCTGTTATCTGTGCCCTTTGTGGAATCTGCATAATTGATAACCAGGTGACTCACCTCACTAAAATAAATTAGAAAATAATGCATTTAGTAGAGAACATCCAACTTTGACCAATCCATGCTTACATTTCCCTTAAAAACAGCACTCAATAGAATTCAGTGGTATATACACATCGATCAGCAAACCAAACAGAAATATGACAAGAGATTTCATTTTGAGCTTATCTAACCCAAAATTTAATGGGAAGAAGTCAAACATTAGAAGAAAGTTTGCAAGAGTATTTTTAGTGACTAGTTTAAGGCTATGAAGTCTTTGATTTAATAAACGGCCATCTTTTTATGTATTTTTTTCTGCTTTTTTGCTTGCATCTTGACTTAGCTGTAAACGGACCATTTTCCCCTGCTGTGGTTATTTCTTAGTTGATGATTTCAGTGGAATCAGGTGATTCAGTGTCACTTCCCATAGGGGTGGTGACAGGGCTGTTTGCCAGATAACATGTCTGCCACTACAACTACCTCTCAGGGAAAGGCATTCTTTAGCCTGATTATTGGGAAGCTGGAATGACTGGCCTTTGTACGTACCCTGCTTCCGCTGTTACCATACAGAGCTCAAGAGTGCACTGGGCTTGGTGTCAGCAAAGCTTAAATGCTAAGTGACCATCCACACAGCAGGAAAAAGAATGGAATCCACTCACAGTCAGGATGTTCATGCGGCAGCCAGTGGTGTTTGGTATTCTGGTACTCAAAGTGGGAGTTACGCTGTTGGCACTGCTGGGCTCTGAAGTCCTCAAAGTGCTTTTGGCATTCTTCTGTATTACAAAGCTGGTACTCAAAATTAACGCCAGGGCAGTCCTGACCACCATTGATGGGCCTAGAGAAAAGACAACATTTCAAAGGCAGTCTGGCATCAGCCCAGCAGCTCGGGCTCACAGATGCAATGTTGCTGGGCAGAGAGCCAAGCGTCTGAGCTGTCAGCACAGGCTGAATGATGCTGCACTCCCAATGTCTCCCTGAAAGTTCCCTGTCTCTGTGCTGAGGGGTAGTGACTCCCAAGTATGGCCTAACTCAGTTTTCAAATGGTCCATTTCATTCATTGCAGAAGTATACAAAGATGCAATGCACGGCCGGGAACTCAAGAAAATGATACTTCTACCATGTATAAAACATGCAGGTGCAACTCAAAGAAACATTGAACATTCAGGCCTGTGTCTCTACTTTCTCCTATGTCAAATGCAAAATGGAATGATTTTTCCAAACAAGGAAGTGGCTCTGACAGATTTAAAGAACTTAGAATGACCGTGGGTTGGGTTAGCCTTTAACTCTTACAGCTGTGCTTCTAAATGCCATTGTTAATTCTAGTACTGCCATCCTCCCCTCCTGTGGAGACAGTGTGCAGCCCTGCTCAGAGAGCCCCTTCTGCTAGAACAGAGAAAGGGCTGCTCACAGGGTAAGCCCCAGCTGGACAACCCACATATCCAAGGTGAATAATTCCATCACTTTTTCTTGGCTCAAATGAATCTTGTCAGGTTGAGCGGAGGGTGTTTTCTTCTCATAGGCCCTTCCAGTCTGCTAGCATCTTTCTGTAGTTCCACACTGAAGCAGCTGAACCTACCTTCTGGAACTTAGTTGAACTTGTTGGTACTTTATCCCCCCAATACTCCTTTGCTTCTTTATGGACAGATCACATCTCACAGGGCACACAGTATCTCTTCTCTCCCCTCCCTCAGAGTCCCAAACATCAAATTCTTCAAAAAAAAAGAATCTCGCCTCTTTATTTGAGTGTCTGTCTTCATGAGTGACCACTCTCTAGCACTTTGGTAACATTAACCCAAAAGACACTGGTTATGAACCGTGAACAATACTTTTTCATAGCCTCTATTTTGCAAGCAGGGTGACAGAAGCAAACCACTAATAACAGAACACTGAATCACTCTGTGGTCTACCTGGAAGCAACAAGAGTTCCAGGGCTCTACTCACATGGGGTTATTGCACTGACGTGTTCTAAAACGAACACCAGTTCCACATGTCCTGGAGCAGGAGCCAAATTTGGTCCACGACCCCCAGTTGCCATCTTGTTTTTGTTGGTTGGCATTCTTCCACATGCAGTGCCCTTTGTAGCACCACTGAGGGAAAGGAACAAAGATAGTTATGAAGGTTGTTGAAGGCATTATTCAAGAAACACTTAGTTAAAGGTCTTCAACTCTTTGTTCTCCCTTCAGTTAATATTGAATTAAAGTCTCCATAGGCATTTGCTTCACAAAGATATCCTGTCAAAAGGATAACTTAGATTCATAATTTTAAGAATCAAACTAAAGTGCTCCACTTGGGGCTGCCTAAGGGTGCTCACTGCTGTCTGGTCGAAGGTCTGAGTCCTGTTCCCAGCACCCACCCTGGGTAGCCCGGAACTACGGTAATTCCAAGTCCAGGGCATCAGATGCTCTCTTCTTGCCTCTGTTGGCACCAGACAGACATTGGGCATTCACTCACATATACATACATGTTATATACACACACACACATATATACACTAATGAAAATAAACCTTATTTTAAGAAGAAAAACATTTACTCAGATAAGTGTTGAAATGGTACATTAGAAATGAGTGCCCAGCAGACACCGTTCTCAGTTTCACTGTTCACTGCTTCCGTCACCCTAGAGTGTGAGAGGCCAGTGTACCCCCTTTTAAAACAATGGTATGCGAATATGTCTCAACTTCAAAAGTAATTAACCAAAGTTGGTTAAAACTATATTCGGCTTTCAAAGCAGCTTTAACTTTATAGAATACTAATTTATCAATCTGAGATATAGATAGGTCAGAAAATGATTTTTACCATTTAGATAAGTAAAATGAATGTATATAAAAATTTATGGATTGTTTAGGGGCCACGAGTGTGTGAGGACAAAGTGGGGTCAGTACAGTCAAAATGTCACTTGTGAGATTCCTTGATAATACCACCCAGCATTTGGCAGGCATGTACTCAAAGGGAATAGATTATTTTCTTTCCAAAATTTTCAATTGCCTTCTTGTATATTATAGGCAAAATAGTTTTTAAAACTTTATACATTTAAATGTAATATTACACAATTACATGTAGGGGAGTTGGAGGCTAAAATTGATTATAACATAATTTTTTAATAAGCCAAAAGTGATTCTACTCATCATTGCTCTTATTTTTAGTTGAAAATGTATTTATTAACTCTTCTCAAGGGAAGACACTAAATATATTATAGTTGGCACAGTGTCTGACAGCATGCAAGGGCTTATAATAGCAGGTTTTCATTACTGTCCGTATTTCATATAAGAACAGTTCATGTATGTTTGAAATCAAACATTTAGAAAGGTAAAAGTTGTATTAATCTTTTCTGTCAGCATTCAGACCTATCTACAATATATTATTTCTAGACTAGTCAAGGCTCTTCAACTTGCGTTCTTAGCATGCCTTTGTTTTGGGCTCTTTGCCCTTAAGAGAAGCACATCTTGGCATACTGCCAGTTTCCAGGCATTCAGTCTCAACTACACAATCTGAGATTTAAAACCTTTGGGCATCTTGCCCCCAGGAGTGAGGCCAAATCTTCTGTATAAATTCACATGCCTCTATTTCTGGGCAACTTCCACAAGGAACACTATGCCAGCAAGTAAATCAGCCCCAACAAGCAGGGGCCGGAGATCTGTGTCCCTACTGCCTTTCCCCTTGGCCACGGTGAGCCAAATGATCTGGTCCTCCCAGTGTTAAAAGCTTCTAATGCCTGGGCCTGTAAAGGTGACCTTATTTAGTAAAAGATTCTGTGTAAACATGATTCATTTAAAGATTTCAAATTCAGGAGATGATTCTGAGGTATCAAGCTAGGCTCAGGACATTATGAAAAGACTCAGTCCTTGCAAGAAAGGAGCAGAGGAAAGAGAAACCCAAGTGTTAGAGGTCAGAGGAGTCTGGCCATTATGTAGGAGGACGGTAGCCAGAAACTAGAAGAGGGGATGAATCAATTGCTAGCACACTCTCTGAAGGGAACGTGGACTAGCCCACATACAGACTCTACCTCAGCACAACTGGTTCTTGCCCTTGCATTACAGAACAAACTTCTAGTGTTTTAAACCATCAGCTTTGTGGCAATTTGTGATAAGCAGCCCCAGAAGTGGCCTACCATAAGGAAACTACATGGGCATCCCACACTCTATAAGAAAGACAGCCCAGCAGTGACTGTTATTTGCTAGATGTTGAAAAGTTCTCATGCAGCACTCAACGAAGCTTAACAAGAAGGCCCACTCACCTTCCCAGCAGCACATTCTGTTCCATCGAGTGGGGGCCCCTTCTTAGTCTTGCAGAAGTACGGGTTATCAGGATGGCTACACCACAGCTGTTTGCACGGGTCAAAGGTTCGGAACTGGAAGAGAGTGGGACCTTTGACAATCACATTTGATACACAACTTCTTCGTGTCATATTATTGGAGGGGGGTTATTTTAATTTCAAGTTGATAGCCAAAGTGGTAACATGTTAAGAGATAAACGCATGCGTTAGGGTTCCAAGTTAGGATAGTCTGTTCTGGAGCAGCGGTGGCAAGTGCAATATGCCTTCATTGTGCTAAGCACATTAATTACATCATCACATTTAGCCTTCACATAAATTACAAGAGATAAATACTATCACTACCCACACTGCAGATATATGAAAATTACGCCAGAGATGTCAAATATGGTACTCAAGTTCACAGATTTAGTGTCATATCTGACCTACTTTGCCTGACATCCACATCCTAGTGTCTAACTGCTGGAGAGCAAAAACCAACTAAAACCACCAAAAGCAGAACTTCATTTTATAGCCCAGGCTGGTCTTGAATACACTACATAGCTGAATGAAGCCTGGCTTCAAACTCATGATCCTCCTGCCTCATCCTTGTAAGGACTGCGATTATAGGCATCTGCCAGCATAAACTTTTCACAATATTCCGTTGTGTCGTAGAAAAGCTGAGCGTCATCTCTGAAGGTGAGAAAACCGTGGGAGGAATGGGATACGAAGCTCTGAACTGGACAGCCTTGAGCAAAGAGCAGCTAGCTCCCTGTCTTACCAGGTGAATAAGTGCCTCAAGAAGCTCTGTGAGCTTGGCTTTTTCATCCCAAAGATAAAAGCCTTGCAATATCTCTGCCCCCAATTCTGCAATACGCGTGTACACACACTAACACACACATACCTACAAAAAATATATATCCAAAATACACACATACACACACTTACATACATATACACATATACACTTATATATGTAACATAAACTTTTAATTTTAAAAGCTATGAATTTGAAAAAGAGCAAGGAGGTGTACTTAGAAGGCTTTGGAGGGAGGAACTGGGAGGAGGCAACAATGTAATTATGTTGTAATCTCAAAATATAAAAAAGTAATTAAAGAATAAAAGCCTATGAGCTGTCAATCTCCTTTCTTATCTCTCATGAGGACCAATTCAGGCTATATACCCCAAAGCATCTAGTTTAGCTCAATCAACACAGCATGTGCAAGATGACTGTAGATTGTTTCACACTTGTACCAGTGAGTTTGCAAAGTCCACCCACCAGGAACGACACAAACAGACCTCAGGATGAGACACCTAATTTGACAGTGGGTTACATACCGCTGTGCACATTTTGTAGCCCACACCAAAATCAAAACGGCATTGCTCATCCATGGAATAATTAATTCCAGGAAGTTCTGGGAGTTTGGGCCAATCGTGTTCAAAGGGGTCATCAAGGAGACAGTCATAGGAGCTGCAGAAGGGAAAACATAAAGTGCATTTAAACTCTCGTTGTTGATGTCAGGCCTTAACAGGAAAGGCCACTTAGCTCAAAACTGAGGTTTTGTCGGCTCATAGGGCATGTTCTCAGAAACACGGATGTTAACGGTTTTGTGTTTTTTTTTTTCCACTCATCTTTCATCTTTACTAATTTGGAGAAAACGAACCAAGCAGAGCTCTAGGATATAGTCGTGTTGTGGCAGCCATATTCATGTCACTAAGTGAGCATATCCAAAGTGTGGCAGGACAGATGCAGCCCTGGACAGTGGCAGGAACCATACAAACTCCCTGTCTCCATCCTCAGGCCAGGTCTGACCCTCAGTCATAAGGAATCTACCCCAGGGAAACCCAGATAAAACTACATTCAAGTTCTAGGTTCACGGCTTAAACCACTGCATGACATTATAGAATCCTTTGGGTCGACACCTCTGATGTCATGTATGTTGCCTTATGCAGCAGGGCGTGACATGCAGCCAGGCACATACTGGATGTATCTTTTCAATTCCTGACCGCTGCATCTGGACCAGTGGTAGCGATGGAAGGCAGCTTGCACCAGGGGTGCCATGACGCTGCCCATGGCGGTCTCGTCACCACACCTGTTGCCTTGTCCGTCATGCTCCATTCCCAACCTAGAACAAAAGGAGACCTCGTGGGTAAGAACTGCAGGGCCATGGCTTGGACTTCACTTTCTTTTCTCACACCACATGCTGAGAAAGACATTTTTTGAACAGTCAACATAGCTTCCTTGGAGACACCATGGACACTGAAATTGAGAGCTGTCTAATGAAATTCTATACCCATCAAAGGCACAGGCATGCCTAGCCAGACAGAGTGACTCATTGAGTTTCAGCACATGGACTCCTCACCATTTTCAGCTCCTTACACTTGGCGAAGGATGAGATCTCGCACTGGCATGCATTTTTACTCAGAGTGTGAAAAACAGTGGAGAAGTAAAGAAGAAGAATTTTGGTTTTGTTTTTCTCTCTAGCTGTCAGCAGTAACTTACACATGGCCAGTTTCATGGGCTACTACAAAAGCAGATGAAAAGCCATCTTCGTGATTCAGGGTGCAGCTTCTCACTGGGTGACACATGCCTGTGACGGGTGCATATCCTGCAGGTAATGACAATCACTCATTTCATATATAAATAGAGATAGATAGATAGATAGATAGATAGATATAACTCATCATAATTAATACTGGATCGAAGAAACAGCATTCCTGTAGATAGGGGCAACATATTTCTCTGTTATCAGCAAGCTCCATTCTCTTGGGAAAGCAGGCAGGGACGGCCTGGGGTTACCATTCTGTTCTGCCCACCATCTCAGCCTTGTCTTTCTGTTTTAGTAAATGGCCCTTCATATCTTGGTTCTAACGGCGGGAGCCAGAAATCCCACCAATGCGGATAAGAAGAGCATCAGTCTTTCTCCACAGTCTACTTCAGAGTTTATTAGAGAAATGCAAGCTGACTTTGGAAGACAGATTGTTGGCAGGAGCCATTCTCATTCTGAACAGTTAGTGGAAATCACTCTGGGTGTTACAGCATCCCTTCCATACTCCAAATGTACAATCATTATCTTAAAGGCAAGTGTAATTTATTATGGTGTTTAAGTGGCATTTGACATTGCGGATTCTACAGAAAGTCACTGGAAGAAACAGATGGAAAGTGTATGCTTGGCTAGTGGATGGTGGAAATTGGTAGGGAAAATGGCAAAACCTGCTTTCCTTGGGGTTCCTTTTGAAAATTTGACTAAATTTTACTTCTACATAGTTACAGTAATACCTTGCATTCCAGCGGGCCCGAAGTCTTGCCTGGTTAAGAAAATTGCATGATCATGGTGTTCAGCGTGCTTGGGATCAGGTTTTTGTTGCTGGCAAGCCCAGCGGCACACATTCTCCAGGCTCCTGGATGGGTTTCCCCTTTCTATGAGGCTGATGGACTAAAAGGACAGATTATGTTAAACACAGTTTTTGTGACTTGGATTCTGGGATGCTATTTCAACAATGACTCAGAAGTATTATTTGGGAGATCAACTTTGATTCGGGGGTTCTAAACACCCATGAAGACCCTGTGTGGTGTGGGGGTTCCATGCTGCCTGTGAGAAAGCCCACAGACACACGCATCGCCATGTTTGATGGCAGGATTCACTGCTATGGAGTGACTCAATGTTAATCATTTTGAGGCGGGATTTTTAGAAGTCTAAAATACTTCCTGATTCTATTAAAATTTTAGGTTTCATACATTAAAGACAAATACTGGGAAAGATTCTTGCATGAGACTTTTTTACAGAGATAGGAAAGTCAAAGATCTAAGTTAAAATTTTTGTGTATTCTTTTGGTCCAGGAATCAAAGATATGTAGGAGGAAAACACGTTCTTTCAAGATTTGGCAAGACTGGTCAAACTTTAGTGTATAGTGAAGAGTCAGATTACATTAGCTTCACCCTGGGGAAAAACAGGTTTTTAACCTCATGATAATAACAGGGTTTTTGTCTCTTATCTGGTAACTTCGATGGCTATATTATATATATATATTGCGGTCTGGAGTTAGGTTTCTCCTTCCCAGAGTGTTTCTAACAGAAAGAGAAATTAAGTTTGGAACCCTACATGAGCTCCTAATTGGCCAGAGGACCCAGAGTTTTGTTAAATTTCAGAAAATGCTATGATCAGAGTTTACATTCTTAATAAACTTAGCTTGGTCTGTTGTATGCTAGCGGTTTGCCAAACGAATGATTTAACAAGCAGCTGAAAGCTGTTAGGTCTTCCAGCTGTGGTTAGCTTGGTCTTTTGTAGCAATACAAAGTACCTCAGGCTTCTGAGAGAAGTAAAGAACAGGGATGAGGATAGATGTGTAAAGAAACATACAGAGGCTTATGGTCTCTCAAATGCTCAAGTTCACTAGCATTTCCTATTCAGGAGGATTAGTGGTGGAAAGCTTTCATTGTTTCAAACATGAAAATTGCCAATTTAATCAGACTTCTCAAAGGAATTTAATTCTTTCCAAGGACAGGAACACATCTAATATTGATATATACTGATTTTCAATTATATGTCAAGAATAGCTACTATCTACATTTTGACCCAACTTTTTCTTTTCAAAAGGATTAAAACTTTTCTAACTGAAAAAAAATATTCAGGGTTGCTTTACTCATAAATATATACAGTTGAAATATTGTGTTAAATAAATTGAAAAGATATTTTTATTTTCTTCATGGATGTATTCTGAGTGCTTTGAGAATAATGACCATATAAATGGACACTTCACATAGAAACATTGAATGCATATATATGTCAAAAACCTGAGGGGAATAGGCTAAGCACATTTTCTTTTCATTTCTTCTTTTCTTTTTCTTTTTTTCCTAATGGTGTCTGTTCTTGTTCACTTACTTATTCAGTCACCTCTAAAGGCTTGGTTGTACTCAATCCATAGAATGCTTGTGTAGTGTGCAAGAGATTCTTGGTTAAATCTCTAGCAGAGTATGCATTGGGTATGTTAGTGCATGCTTATAATTCCAAAATTTAGGAGGTAGAGTAAGAAGGAATAGGCATTCAAGGTCATCCTTGACCTCTTGGGGAGTTTGAGGTCAATCTGAGCTTCATGAGACCTGCCTCTAACAAAAAGTTGCTGTAATTTAGAAATCTCTTCCCATTCTGGAAGATTCTTCTTCCCAGCTTGGTACAACCATGAGTCTTTACAAGACAGAAGGTAGTTTTGCCACCCAGTCTCCTACTGACTGACCTAGTCTCTAATGTTCACAACCCACACATTTTAGGACAGCTTACCTTCGCATAACCAAGCATAATCATTCGCACCAGGACCACGTTTATATGCACTCCAAGGGACTCATCGTGGTAGATTTCATTTACCTGGAGACAAAGGAGACAGTTGCAAAAGAAAAGCAATGCCAAGAATTTTAAGACACATGTAGCATTCTAGTGAGATTGGCCAACTTACACTGTTTTTTACTTTAGATTAAGCCCATCGCCAAATGAAGTAATTTATCTTTTGTTTTGGAATAATCTTGGGATATGTGATTTACTGATTTTTGTAAACTACAGAGAACAATGAATGTAGACATGTTAAGAAGAGGTCTATTAAATGAATTGTAGTGTGTACGTGCGCACACATGCACATACATGCAGGCTTACATTTATGAATGTGCCTATATGTAACACAAGACTCACCTAAACCAAATATAAGAGTGTGACTCTGGTGATTTTCTGTCTTTCTATGAGTGTCGACACCACACAGAAAGAAGACAGACAGGCATTAGTGTCTAGGTGGCTGGTGGGAGTGCTCTTCTGGTTGAAGGATTTCTGTGTAGAAGCTTTGGTGGTCTAGCTGTGAGTTAGCAAGTAGGTGGCCTTCCCAGTGTTCCCCAGGATAGAGCAGCTGGGGAATTGCTTGTTTAGAACTACTGCAGGATAGAAATCCTTCAGAATGCGCATCATCAAGGTGACTGTATAAGTGCATATCAGAGATGTCAGTCCTGGATTCAAGTCTGAAGACCTCGCTTGGGTCTAATGTCATGATTTCACTTTTTAAAGTTAGGCTAGAATTTCTCAAAAAGTGATTTTGTGTGCTTTAATAATACAGCTATTGGAATTAAAGTAATCTTAGGTCATGGTTCAACTCCATTTTACACAGAGGAGGAGGATGAAGCCTGTAGACTTTAGGCGACAAGCTAAACCACACAGTGAGTTACTGGCAGACAGAAATCTAAAGCACACTGTAATTATATCTTCTGATTAAGCTACTGCAAAGTGAGTGCAAAGAAAATCTGTCCAACTTGGCAAATGCTAGCAAGAATGACAAAGGCAGAATTACCTGGCTATATTCCAGGTACTAGTCATTCCCCAGAACAAGGGCTCAAACTTCTAACAGAAATAAGAGAGAGATGAAAACTAACCACAATTTCACTTGAGGTCCAGGAGGTTTGGAGGGCAGGCTTAGCAAATCTAAAAGCTGCAGGGAAAAGTAGAATGCCATGGAAGGAAGGCCAGAAAATACAGAAGATTCAGTCATCATAGAAGGATACTCATCCATCAGGAAACTCTGACTTACCACACTAGACTTGCCACACTCACAAAGAAATGGGCCAAGAAATCTCTATTTAGATGTTTCAAAATTCCAGCATGACTGCATGGAACAACTTTAACACCGGGGACCTTAAATGAAGGCTGTTGGATCTCATACTACATACTCAGATTGTACCCAGCATTTACAAAGCTCCCAAAGGTGGATCTGAAAGGTCAGTCTAAGATAGAAAATACTAAATAAGGCAAAGTATAATTTATTTATATGTAAACACATAGATGTACACACATGTATGCATATTTGTAGATTACATAGATCCAGTTCCAGCTGCAGAAGATAAGCTAAGATGAAAGAAAGAAAAAAAAACAGTCTGTGATGAACCCTTACACTGCATAGCCATACAGGCCAGATTGGCTCACTCTAGGATGAAGAATACCCACAGTATTGAACTCTTTGTGTACTGATATATAAGAGAAGCAGTCAACGAGCACAGTGGTATTTAAGGAATAACAGAGAACAAAGAGCCCTGAAAATGTGTCATACCCACAATGACTGGGGAAGATGTCATGACTAAACACACTGGATATTAACTGTCTGCGATCATCGTGGTTCAAAAATCCTTCAATGCCTAGCAACTCAACATTTCTATGAGCCTCGATTGAATGGGAAAGAGAAATAATACTGTCTTGTAGTCTTGTGGAAAGAATTCAAAGACTTATTCCAGTAAATTTATCAGCCCTAAGAGCAAGAATGGAGGGAAGGGCCTTGAAAGGGTACCACATTAACAGAGGTGGGAAGCAAAATCTATAAAGGCTTTATACCTGGGATATGGAAGAAATAACATATTTGTGCCCCACATCTACAAAAAATAAAGCTAAAAACCACACTTTTTTTTTTTAATCAAAAGGGTAATTTCCAATCCAACATAAGACAATAGTACCTGCTATCTGTGGCCTGTTTTGTTACTGACTGATTCTCTTCTGTTACATCACACTGCCTACTGCCTAACTGAAGGCAGAGTATCCGCACCCTCCTCTTCTAGGTTAAACATCCAGTAAAAACATTAATGCTACAGTTCCAATAAAAGTACGAGTCTAAAGCCGGATATGTCACTGATGCTCTCGTTCAGAGACTCGTGGGCATTCCAGAAGCCTTGTATGTACAGCAGCTGTTCCAATGAGAGGCATGGCTTCACGCACAAAGCTAGAGCATGCTTTGTTGAATGGAGACGAGGTGTAAATGCCTTCGCCCTTCTTTACAAAAGGTTAAAAGCAATACTAACAATCAGGCAAACATGATGAACAATAAATCCTGAGGTATGGAAGAAAAAGTGGATTATTTTCTGGAAAAGAGGTGATGACAGAGGGTAGAAGTCATGACTGCTACCAAAAACAGCCACGGTGGAAAACCTTAGAGTCAAAAAGTGAAAAAAAGGTCATAACAATGGCATGCAGCTTTTGGCATGTGGGGTAGGACATCAAAAGTATATATGACCACTCTACCTGAATGAGTACATTAATTTGTAGTCAATGGATTTAAAATTCAACTTAATGCCAATAAAGTGTAATGGAAAAATTTCTTAAATTCTAAAAATTCTTAAAAATTCTGTTGTGAACAGTAACAGTATCAAGTTGAGTAAAAGGGTACTGTTTTTAAGAGCCAAATTAACATTCACCAGAAGAGATGCATAACTTAACAAAAGGCTAATTGGACAGCAGTTTTCTTATTGAAAAATCTTCAGTTATGGGATAGGATCATTTAAAACCCCTACTATATTATCATAAGTTAAAAATAATCAAAACATGAGCAATAATTTCACAATAGCAGAAACTAGGCTCTCAGTGAGAAAAGCTAAGAGTAGCTGTTTATAACATCCCAACATGCTCCTCAAGGATCAAGAAAGTTGACTCCTTTACATAATTCACTTTTATGACATGCTTAGTAATATAGCCGCTTTTCTTCTCCTCTTGCTCATTAGTGGCACTGGTACAAGTGTGTTCACACTGAGACACACACACACACAGATGAGAACAATTGGAGGAAGAATGAGCACAGCTCTGTGGGGTCCCATGTTCAAAGTCCTGGATTCTGGTTCTAGCTTTCTCACAATAAACAAAGGGGCTTTTGGATGGTTCCCTAAACACTCTGCGCCTCAGGTTTCTGCCGACAAAGGGCAATTGAGCCAGCTCCACCTGCCTCATAGGCAGGTTGCTCAAATCAAACAAGATGACCATCCATCCTTGGCGAAATGCCAAATCCTTTTCCCACCCATCTACCTGAATATTGTGAAGTTTTGTGAAAAC
>CM053743.1:21827991-21854539 GCA_028658305.1 Pachyuromys duprasi | reverse complement strand
GCTGTGCACTCTTGGAATGGGAGGAGGATGAGGTAGCCTTGCCCTGCACCTCAGAGCACCTACATCTCCAGCTGGCTTGTGGGCCTTCCCAGGTTTACCCACAAACAAAACAGCTTCCACTAAGTTAAAACAGAAATTTCAAAATAGCATGAGGAAAATCCTGTTCTGAATGACTATTTATTTGACTCTTATTTGATTACTTATTTGACTCATATAAAAGCAAAGCACAATATTGGAAAACTCTAATTTTGAGTTTGTCATCTCATTATAGAATTTATAAGAGGCCTAAAGACCCTCCCCCATGAGCTGCCTATTTTTACCATGCAAATAAAAGAAATGAAGAGTGTGCCCTAGAGAAAGAACTAAGAATGAATCATACTGAAATTCCAACTTTAGCCTATTAGAAGGGACTAAAATAACATTTGTAAAGACAATAGTTTTACAATGTTTAGTGACAAAGAAAGTATATTTCCCCAAGCAAAAGCAACTGCATCAAACGCCACTCACAATACTTAACAGCATGTGCACCCTTCCAAACTCCAGGCATTGGTTTCTATATTTCAGCCTGCACTAATTCAAGTAATCCTTGAAATACTCTGAGATGGTACCTTCACTTTACAGCTAAGGAAATTGAGACCCGGGCTTGTTAGATAACTTGCCCAATGTCACGGTTACAGAGTAAGCCAAAGATGCAAGTCTGGGTGCTTTGAGTCTACACTCAAGAGTTAAACACTTTGCCACATGTCCAAACCCACAAACCATGGAACTGCAGAGCTGTTTTCATTTTAGAATAATAGCAATTCACACCTCTGAGTTTACAAGTACAGCACGGAATTGTACCGGGAGAGGTAACTCAACATTCATTGGTTTCGGTTATCATCTTTCAGATGAATCCTTTTTTTTTTAAATGAGAAACTGCATTCTAGATTTATTACACACAATTTCTTTTTAATCAAAACAGCTATGCACTGAAAGTACTGAGAAAAATAAAGAATGAGAAGGTGAGCGAGCAAAGGGTTAGGTATGTAGTCAGTGTGTCGGACGTCAGAAAACCATGGAGCGCAGAGTTGTTGTAAGTCATGCATTTGACACACGTAATGCTGCTCAAAATGTCACCAGTAGTGCCAGCCTACTAGGCTCTGGTCAGGGAGGGTCAACGAGGAGTTCAGGGTTGAGCCCAGAAGTCCTCATGAAGGACCTGAAAGAAGGGGTAAACAGAATACCAATTCAATTTTCAGATGGCTTTGACTTTGATGATGTTGCCAATGACATAAAGGCAGCAAAAAGGCAAAAATCCAATCAAGTATCTCTTTCCTTGAAAAGAAAATTCCTTCCAGGTTTGTTCCCAGGCAGGGCAATTTCTCCAGGGCATTCCCCTGGCAGGACAGCCTGACCTTTGTCTGACTAGCTGATGAACAGCTTTGTCTGGCTTCAACGAAGCCACACTGGTTTTTCTTTGAGGAGAATTAGGTCTTGAGAGGCAGTATGGTAGAATGGTTAGGGGCATGGGCTCTGCCACCTACCTGTCTAGCTAGGGTTTTAGCTCTGTTACCCTGGGCATGTCATTTCACCATCTGTGCCTCAGTTTCCTCACTGGTAAAATGCTTTGCCACATTATTTTGTTCATAGAGTTTTTGAAGGGAATACATGAGTCCATGTGTGAACAGTGGTTAAAATGGTGATTGGCCTTCATAAATGTAAAAGAAAGAAAAAAAACTCTATTAGGCATAATTACTGCCATTTGCTCAGGGAAGCAGATAAATAGTACAGATGTGTGAATTTTTAAAGAGACCATTGGATGTCAAGACAGCCAGGGTAATTCTGGCTAGACATAAAAGAATTCTGAACTGCTCTATGAAAAAATTATCACTTTCCACAATTGTGTCTCATGCAGCTAAACATCCCAAACAAGCACACGCCCACTTTTCTTCTGCATTCCAACTCTGGAGTAATCTGGTACTTAGATAGAGAGGTGTCCTTCAACCAAGTCCATTCTTTCTTAACTCCAGCCTAACATTACTAGTAGCTGCAATGCTGTGTAAGACTATAATTGTCTGTAATACTCTTCTCAAACTTTGACAAGTGCCCCAATGTCCAAGGAGTGGGGAACTGAGTCGTAATGAGCTTGAATCCACTCTGATCAGATATGTATTCTAATAGGAGAAACATGGGCTAAAAGCATGAAAAACATAAATGTGAAAAGAAATGAATGGAGCTGTGGATGAGCTGTGGATAGCTTGCGTAGAATGCATGAGTCTCTCGGTTTGAGTCCCAGTATTACAAAAAGAGGTAGGGCAAGTTCATGGGAGATGAAAATAGGTACCGAAATAGAAACAGTTTGAGTTAGGAGGTAAAGATAAGGAAGAGCCTCTCAGTCATCCTACTGCAGCCAAATCTTGCTTCTAATGCAAGAAACCACTGCTCATCTTTAAAACCCGTTACATCTTTGTTAGCAAGAGTAGTCATAGGCCTTGGGATGGTATGTCCATTTTTCCAAAGTTACCCTTGGCTTCTTACCCAGTTTCTCATACCCTGTCTCCTTGCAATATCCTTTAACCTTCAGTGGTTGTGCTGGCTGGTTTTGTGTCAACTTTACACAAGCTAGAGCCATCACAGAGAAAGGAGCCTCAGTTGAGGAAATGCCGCCATGAGATCTGCTCTATGGCATTTCTCAATTAGTGTTCAATGCAGGTGGGCCTAGCCAAGAGTAAGTGGTGCCATCCCTGGACTGTCAGTCCTGGGTTCTAGAAGAAAGCAGGCTGAGCAAGCCATGGAAGGAAGCCAGTAAGCAACACTCCTCCATGCCCTCTGCATTAGCTGCTGCCTCCAGGTTCTAGCCCTTCTTGAGTTTCTGTCTTGACTTCCTCAAATGATGGACTATGATCCGGAAGTGTAAGTGGATAACCCCCCTTTTTCCAACTTGCTTTTTGGTCATGGTGTTTTCATCAAAGCCATAGAAACCCTTACTCATCAGTGGTTCCCAAAACACTATGAGCTAGCAATTACTGTACCTTATAACAAGGTGCTCCTCCAGCTTCCAATACCTAACTTACTCTTTAAATTTCAGCTCAAATAGTACATCTTTTCTGAATACTTTGTAGACCACTGCTATTACTGGTCAGGCCTCATCTTCCTCAATTTCAGATCATATTTACACAATGTCTGTGGGTGGATCTTTCAGATTAAAAACTATCATTTTATTACCATTTTGATTTTACCTGGTACAATTAGCAAGATATGGGAAGGGATTAAATTTTATTAGTTTATTTTTGTTGTTGTTGTTTCTTAGGGATTTAATATGATTGTAGTCTCAAGAGAGACTACCAATTCTGGGTAAATAAATGCCTAGATCACTGTGGTGAATCTCAACAGAAGAAATGACTTTTCGATGCTGACTCAAAGTGAAGACTGTTGCATGACCCATGAAGGCTGCCTGAACACATATTCCCAGATAAATGTGCCTTGCATGCTTTCAATGCTTCAATGCTTTCATAAACATTAGGTAAGAGCCAGAAGTTGCCACTAAGAAATCACCAATAACTTTCATGTGCTAACACTCAGTTATTATGCTTTATAACAACTGAAGTATTGGGGGGTATTTTTCAAAAATATGGTGAGTAGGGAAGCTTTTTGCATTATCTTTCAGCTGTTCTTCACTCATGAACCACCAATTTCAACAGACAGAAGAATGAATATTCTTTTAGTTAAGATCCATTGAAAGTACAAGGTTTTTGTAGGAGTATTTTGTCTTTCATTTTTACACTGGGTCATCCTGTGTTGGAGTGTGGAGTGGGGTGTGGTATACATGTATGTGCATATAAAAATTAAAAGCTTGCATTTTTTCTTCTATGGCTCCCCACCTTATCTGTTAAGGTCCATCTCTCTGTACCTGAAGCTTATCAGTTAGCCAGACTTGGTAGTCAATGAGCTCCCGAGACATGTCTGTCTCTAGCTTCTTAAAACAACCTTTTCTTATAAGATTTATTTTGTTTACATATACATGGCAGGTAGCTTTCAATGCTCTACATGCAAAGCTTAAAAACATACAGTAACTGTATTCAGGGAACAAACAGCCTGTCAGAAAACTACTTTCAAAAAATTAAAGCATATTGTACCAACGAGAAAATAATTTGTGACTCATAGGATCTCTTATGACCCTGCTCTTGATAAATGAAATGATCCTAGAAAAGACAGGGAAGTACTTTCCTGTGATGAAGCAGAAAGGCACAGGTAGAAGATGGTAGCCATTACCATCTCTATCAACGTACTGTGTCAGCAACATTACGAAAACCTTCCCAACTCTACAGCAAAGACGTTGCAATAGGAAGCCTTCCATGCTCATTCCAAACCTAAAAGCCTAGGATTCTTAGTTTGTCTTTTGAATTATAAGCATCTTGTGGACATGGTATATTGTATCAATGTTTCAATAAATGCTGAAAGCTTATAATTATTTTTATAAAAGTAACAGCTTGATAATCTGCATAGTAATTTCTATATATATGGTGTGGTAGTTTGAATGAGAATATCCTACTATAGGCCCAGGTATTTAAATATTTGGCTTCCCTGCTGGTGGTGATGTTTGAGGAGCTAATGTGGCCTTATATGTGGCTTTGAGAACTCCTAGACTTGGCCCACTTCCGGTCCATTATCTCTGTGTTGTGTTTATTGTGAAGCTGTGCTCACTCAACTTCCTGTTCTACTTGCTTGTTGGGATTTCTCCTTGCTGTTATGGACTTTCCCTCTAGAACCATTGGCAGAAATCAAATCTGGAAAAATAACTCTAATCTTTATACCAACTGTTAGTAATTGTGCATATTGGCTTTTTTGTCTTATTACTTTATAAAACAAGATAGATAGGTTCTTTTTCATCAATCTTGGAATCTCATAGGTATTTGAATGGATTTTATTTTATTCTTTCATTGGAGAATATTGAGCAGGAAGACACTGAAGAGGCAAAGAAGGTGGACCAGGAGAAAGTGATGCGCAAAAACACCATCACCGAACATTTAAGATTCATCATATAAAGAAAGGTTCCAGTGACTCAGGTGTCAGGTAACTGATGGTCAACAGAGGTATAGAGGCCCAAGAGAAATTCTAGCTTCTAAATGGGTGGGAAGCTATACTTTTTATATCCTTTTAATTAATCTCCCCTTGATAATTTCATTAAAATTCCATAGGCTCGAATAAAGTAAAACAATGTGATTCTACAAGACTAGGTGACACTTCCTGCAAACCCAGCTTTCACTCTTACAGGAGTTTGTTTTTATTTCATCACCTTCCATGCTTCCTTTTCTTTTTAAGAAAAATTATTTATTTATTTAGTATTACAATTTATTCACTTTCTATCCCAGCTGTAGCCTTCTCTGTTGTCCCCTCCCAAACTCTCTCTCTCTCTCTTTTCCCCTACGCCCCTCCTCTAGTCCACTGATAGAGGAGGGCCTCTTCCCCTTTTATCCGATCCTATACTATCAGGTCTCATCAGGACTGGCTGCATTGTTTTCCTCTGGGCTTGGCAAGGCTGCATTCCCCACGCAGGAGGTGATTAGAGAGCCAGTCACTGAATTCACACCAGAGACTCTGCTCTCCTTACTAGGGTACCCACTTGGAGACTGAGTTTATGGGATACATCTGAGCAAGGGTTTTAGGTACTCTCCATGCATGGTCCTTGGTTGGGGTATCAGTCTCTGAAGTTTTTTGTCTGTTTGTTTATTTGTTTTGGCTCTGTTGGTCTCCTTGTGGAGCTCCTGTCCCCTCCTGGTCTTTCTATCTCCCCATTCTTTCATAAAATTCCATGCCCTCTGCCCGAAGTTTGGCTATGAGTCTCAGCCTCTGCTTAGATACCTCAATCAGTAGAGTCTTTCAGGGGCCTTCTGTGAGAGGCTCCTGTCCTGTTCCCTGTCTTCTCCTTTTCTATTGTGTTTGCCCTTCTGAATAAGGATTGAGCATCTTCCCTAGGGTCCTCCTCCTTGTTTAGCTTTTTTAGAGGTACAGATTTTAGTATGTTTATCTTATATTATATGTCTAATAACCACTTATGAGTGAATATATACCATGTGTGTCTTTCTGCTTCTGGGATACCTCACTCAGGTTTATCTTTTCTAGATCCCACCATTTGCCTGCAAGCTGAGTAGTATTCCATTGTGTAAATGTACCACAATTTCTGTATCCGTTCCTCCATTAAGGGACATCTAGGCCATTTCCAGATTCTGCCTATTATGAATAGAGTTGCTACAAACATGGTTGAGCCAATGTCCTTATATAATTGAGCATATTTCATATATATGCCTAGGAATGGTATAGCTGGATATTGAGGTAACACTATATTCCTAATTTTCTGAGAAAGTGCAAGACTGATTTCCAAAGTGGTTGTACAAGTTTACATTCCTATCAACAATGGAGAAAGTTCCCCTTTTCCACATCCTCTCCAGTATGTGTTGTAACTTGAGTTTTTCATCTTAGCCATTCTGATGAGTATAAGATGAAATCTCAGGGTTGTTTTGATTTGCATTTCCCTGATGACTAAGGATGTTGAGCATTTCTTTAAGTGTTTCTCTGCCATTCGATGTTCCTCTATTGAGAATATTCTGTTTAGCTCTGCACACCATTTTTTAATTGGATTACTTGGTTTGTTGATATTTAACTTCTTAAGTTCTTTATATACTCCAGACATTAGCCCTCTGTCAGATATATGGTTAGTGAAGATTCCTTCCCAATCTATAGGCTGTCGTTTTGTTTTGATGACAGTGTCCTTTGCTTCATAGAAGCTTTTCAGTTTCGTGAGGTCCCATTTATTGATTGTTGATTCTAGAGCCTGTGCTGTTGGTGTTCTGTTCAGGAAGTAGTCTCCTATGTCAATGAGTTTCAGGTTCTTCCCCACTTTTTCTTCTCTTAACCTGCTATGAACACAGGTTCCAATACCCTACTAGAGAAGGCAATGTAGAAGGCCATATGCAACTTTATGGAGAACTGAAAATTTGTAAACAAAGAACAAACTCTAGAATGGTGTTTTGTGGATGAAACTTTTAATTTAAAGACTTCCATATAAAATTAATTCCTTAGCATATTATTCTAAATTAAAATTCCCTTTATACATTCATTTAAAATCATTTTAATTGACTATATAGTCAACTTCCTATTAAAGATTTTGTTCTCTCCTTCCCTCCTTCCTGCATTTTTCCAGCCTTCATTATGATTATCAGAACATTACAACTACTCTCTGCATGGACAGTTTTACAACACAAATCTTTCTGTGGGCAATATCTCACCATTTCTAAGTCTCCTCTCAGTGTCAAGTGAATGCTACAACAGGAAAAACATCAAAAGACATGCATCTCTTGACTTTTTCAATCTATTTTAAAACAAGTCACAAATTTCCCTCAATTTGGAAAACGGAAATCTATGGCAGCATAGTTTGAGAGATTAATGAGGACTTCCACATTGTAACTATAGGCATATTTGTACTAAATGCCACACAATCCCATGCCAAGTTTGGGATTCCTTTTAAAAGCACTTTGCTCATTGTAGGTTATTTGTTTATGATTCCACATTTGAATACATTCACAAAATATTTCCAATGGAACTAATAATGATTGCTTATTTTTCTCTGTGAGTAGTTTACATAATAGAATTAGTTCACTTAGAATTACCGGATTTTTAAATCATCAGTTCTAACAATAAAGGAACAGGAAATACATTTGTTCCAAACTAAATTCCATTTTTTCTCACTTCCCATTCTCATGTTTCCAATATCAGCACATCATGTACTATAGAATGGCATGGGGTAAAACACATAAAAGGGAATGGCTCATCACCACAGTTATCTCTCAGAAGTAGGAGGCATGGATATATTATCATTGGTCACTTCTGAGCAATCACTCTGTGCCAGTTGCAAAGATTCAAAGGACATTAATTAGAAACGATGCCAAAATTGCCTCTGAATCTGATTGGGGCTCATAAAAGAAAAATAAAGAACACGTTACTTAAAGGGCCCATTAGAGATTGTTGAGCCAGTAGTTACGTGCTTTGTAAATATGCTACTTTCTATCTAGAATTTTGAAAATAGTGCATCTGTTTGAATGTTTTTATACACCTTTAAAAATCGTTTATCGTCTCGGGGGCTACAGAGCAACACTGGGAAGCATTGTTTAACTATCCAGTCACACATGGAGACAAGCTGACAGCCTTCAGAGTATTAATTGTTCCCAAAACAAAATGAAAATCAAACACATGAGATCAAACCGTCCAACACAGCTTCTAAAACATGGTAACAAAAGACACTAGTAGACTGATTGAAAAAGAATTTTTACTTTGTTTCCTTTCACTGTGTTCTTGTACTTTAGAGGTGTAGATCAGAAATTGAATTAAACTTTGCTATCAACAGGCTGTGGGTGAGGTTCTTATATTGCTGTCCAGAGGACACTAATAAGACAAGAGATTTGATTGAAAGGACCAAACGCCTCAAAAAGGAGACACTACTCACGATGTTCATCAGGGTGAGGAGGTAGTTTTGGACATGCTCTTTGCCATGGAAACGGACCACGGAGTCATCCACGCCCAGAAGCACCTCGATGTTGTAAACATTCTCCCCCGCGTGTCTGCGGCGCCGCAGTGTCTCGTTCAGCTGCTGGCCAATGTTGCTGTAAACTGTACCGAGATCATCAAGGCCTTCCAGATCTGACTCTATTAAGAGACAAAGGGAACCCAGTCACATCAGGCTCCCCAATGGACCTTCCAATACTTCTAAAAATATGTAACCTCTCAGAGGGAGATTATTGTAATCCAAATTATTAACACATTGCTTTCAGTTTGTTTAGTAAATAATAGGCACGTATATATGCTGAGAATTACTCCTAACACATTCAACACTCACAGTAATATACAATAGTTTTATTATACTGTTTTCCAGGGAGATGTATCATACATACATACATACATATATATAATACACATATATAAAATGTATGTATATAAATGCATATAATGTACATAAATGGATATCATACATATACACAAACAGAGAGATGTAGAAAGGAATAAAGCAGATATTCTTTTGATTTAATAGCCTAAATTCTCCATATTTAGTGAAGAAATGTTTCGGTGAATTAAAACATGAAATATAAGTCAAACACTAATATCATTCAGCTACTGGCCTGAAAAAAGAACCCTGAAGGTACATTCATTTCCATTTCAAGCCCATAAAACCCAGAAAGGAATTTATTCTATAAAATGCCTTGATGTCTAAAACAAGCTTGACAGAAGCAAGTCTGACTCATGCTTTATATAGAGGTTTATTGAATGCTATGCTGAGGCTTATGAGCCATCTGAATCAGAGTCTTGACATTAATGAATAGGCATTTTCCTCCTCACCTTTTTGGTTTTAGTGAAGTTGCAGGAAAAGATGTCTCTTGGCCAAGAAGGCTGATGACCAAGCTTTAACCACATGGGATTAGGGGAATGGAAGTGCATACCTGACTCACACCTCTGTAACTTCTCACAAATATAGAGGAACACCCAGCCCTGCCCAACACATACCGGCACAAGCGATGCTTATGACTACCAGATTTAAAAGCTATACTGTACTTCACTTTGACCCAAGCCCAGTTCCCAACTCATTAGCTGGGAATTTTCTCCTCACTGAGAACTCTCTAGCTCCACAGGGTAAAAATAACTCTCACCATCATCCACATCAAACAGATAGCTTCCCTCAAAAATTGCTTTTTAAGAGCTGTGAGAACCCATACTGAGGGCTGGAAACTACACCTGCACAGAGCTTTGGTATTCGACTGACCTAATGTCTCTCCACACACTTGAGAATGTGAGAGGTCCTGATAGCTAGCCTACAGATAGGACACTTATAGATTAGCTCTCAACTCTGAACTTTTGCAGAGTTGTCAGAGGCAATGTTCAAATATGCTAGCAGTATTGGCATATCATTAAGCCTGATGAATGAATGAAGAAGGATGAAAGTTTATTGCAGAGAGATAGTTTATTTTGCCCTGACATTTCCACTCTTGATTTTGCATTTCTCCTTAAATAAATGGAAAGAGAGTAGGTATTTATGGTGTAAAAGGGAACATGAGAAAAAGGAAATGAACCCTTTAAAATCAAGGACACTTTGTCCTGTCTTTCACTCCATTCTGTGCAATCTTATTCTCCATGATTCTGATTGTGGACAATAGCAAACATTAGGACAACTTCAGACAGTCTTTGCTTATGCACATTATAATTCTGGTCATCTCTGGGGCCATAAAGTACATCCATTCATAATTAATTTGCCTTAGTATGTTTCTTCTAAATGTGACATTGCAGTGATTAGTAGCATAGATCTTTTTTTCCTTTTTTTTTCTTCCCAAGACAGGGTTTCACTGTCTGACTGTGTTCTCCTGGATGGACTAGAACTTGCAATTCCCCTGCCTCCTGGGACACTAAGAATAAGGTGTGTGCCACCGCAACCAACTAACACAGCCCTTACAATAGGATACATTTATCCTTAGGTCATAATAATGACCTATCCAACTCTAGTTTTATGTAAGGTGACAAACCTCTTTGACCATCAGCCTCCTCAAGTATGAGATGGAATAACCCTTGTACTCTGGACTGAGGAGGTGGTTCAACTGCTAAGAATGGTTGTTATACAAGCATGAAGACCTGAGTCAAATCTTAGCACCCATGTGTGCAAACTGGGCATGGCTTCCTATACTCCTGAGTAATCTGGTTGGGTATGCGGTGTGGGTTTAGGGGTAGGGTGGTGGAGGGAGGATAAATGAGAAAATCATTCCAGATTTAGAGAGATCCTGTTGAAGAGAACACGGCCAGTGATACAAAGAAGGAAACCAGGCTTCCAACCTAGCTCTAGGTTCACTTAGAGGTTCTGCCTCAAGAAAATAAGGTTAAGTGACATGATAGGACACCTGGTATTCTTCTCTGGCCTCTGTGTGTATACAAAAGCACACCTCCCCGCCCCCCCCACTCTCTGCAAATATGTTCTTCTCATAGGTGGCTCCTACATTTGACCTAGACCCCCTGTTCAAAGGGAGCCCATTTGCTGCAAAGTTTCCAAGTGGGTTCCCTAGTGAGGGGTTCCAGGGCTGTCTCTGACCTGATAGGCTAGGGTCAGATAGAAGGGGAAGAGGGCCTCCCTTATCAGGGGACTAGGGAAGGGACACAGAGGGAGAAGGGAGAGGGTGGGTGGGCCTGGGAGGAGATGAGGGAGGGGGCTGCAGCAGGGATACAAAGTGAATGAATTGTAATAAATAAATGTATAAATAAAAAAATTTTAAAGGCCAGAAATCTAGAAAGAGGCTACTAGGAAGGAAATGTCCTAGCTGTGATGGTATAATGAAGCATAGGTAATATGAACACAGAGATAGAGATAACTAAGGTGAAAAGGTAGAAGGAAGGAAGGGTGAACATATATGGGAGATAAGGACATGAGGAGAAAGGTTAACCAAACATAAGGGGTCACAGACAATCCATATGGAAATATACTATCTTGAAACCATCTACAAAGTATGATTTATGGAAAACAAAAGAGTTAAAGAAGATCCCTTGTATGGCTGGATAAAGATCCCCATAGAAACTATGGGATATAAAACAAAAACCACAATGCCAAGTGTGTAATAACTCCTTGTGAGCTATTGATCAGGGATACCCCAAATGATCCTCAAACATAAGACTCTTGCCATTATTTTTGGTTGACCCCTAGAACTGAAAGGGAAGATCCTATGTTACAGATACTACAAGTCTTGGTGTGCAAATTAAGTGGGCTTCAAAGGGGTCCCTTTTATTAATTGTAGATCTTAGAGCCTGAGCTGTTGGTGTTCTATTCAGGAAGCCGTCTCCTTCCTGAACGCCAAGGAGTTTAAGGCTCTTCCCCTCTTTCTCCTTTAGTAGATTTAGTGTTTTATGTTGAGATTTCTGATCCATTTGGACTTGAGTTTTGTGCAGGGTGATAAATATGGATCTATTTGCGTTTTTATAATCTAGACATCCAGTTAGACCAGCACCATTGTTGAAGACACTATATATTTTTTCCATTGTATGGTTTTGGCTCCTTTGTCAAAAATCAGGTGTGTAGAGGTGTGTGGGTTTATTTCTGGGTCTTCAATTTATTCCATTGATCAACCAGCTTATTCCTATGCCAGTATCATGCAGTTTGCATTAAGATTGCTCTGTAGTTTATAGCATGAGGTCAGGGATAGAGATACTTCTGGAAGTTTCATAATTATTTAGGATTGTTTTACATATTCTGTGTTTTTTGTTTCTCCATATGAATTTGAGAATTGTTCTTTCAAAGTCTGTAATGAACTTTGTCAGTATTTTGATGGGGATTGTATTGAATCTATAGATTGTATTTGGTAAGATAGCCATTCTTAATATGTTAATCCTACCAATCCACGAGCATGGGAGATCTTTCCATCTTCTGATATCTTCTTCAGCTTCCTTCTTCAGAGACTTGAAGTTCTTGTCATTCAGGTCTTTTACCTGCTTGATAAGAGTTACATCAGGATACTTATTTGTGGCTACTGTGAAGGGTGTAGTTTCTTTAATTTCTTTCTCAGCCTGCTTTTCATTTGTGTACAGGAGAGCTACTGATTTTTAAAAAAATCTTGTATCCAGACACCTTGCTGAAGCTGTTTATGCTGTAGGAGTTCTCTGGTGAAAATTTTTGTGTCACTGAGGTATACTATCATATAATCTGGAAGTAGCGATACTTTGGCTTCTTCCTTTCCAATTTGTACACCCTTGATATCTTTAGTTGTCTTTTTTGCTCTAGCTACAACTTCAAATGCTATATTGTAGAGATATTGTGAGATTGAGCAATTATCTTGCCATTAGAGATACTGTGAGAGTGAGCAATTGTCTTGCCCCTTAATTTAGAGGAATTTCTTTGAGTTTCTCTCCACTCAATTTGATGTTGGCTATTGGATTGCTGTATATTGCTTTTATTATGTTTAGGTATGTATCCTGTATCCCTGATCTCTCCAACACTTTTATCATGAAGGGGTATTGGATTTTGTCAAAGACTTTTGTGTGCATCTAATGAGATGACCATGTGATTTTTTCTTTCAGTTTGTTTATATGGTTAGTTTACATTGATAGATTTTCATATAGTGAACCATCCCTGCATCTCTGGTATAAAGCCTAGTTGATCATGATGGATGATGTATATTATGTGTTCTTGGATTTGGTTCACAAGTATTTTATTGTGTATTTTTGCATCAATGTTGATGAGAGAGACTGGTATGAAATTTTCTTTCTTTGTTGAATCTTTGCATGTTTTAGCCATCAGGGTGACTGTGGCCTCATAGAATGAGTTTGGCAATGTTTCTTTTATTTCTATTTTATGGAATAGTCTGAGGAATATTGGTATTAGCCTCTTCTTTGAAAGTTTGGTAGAATTTTGTGTTAAAAGCATCTTTATTGAATAAAGCCCTTAAAGAAATTAAAGAAATGCAGTCAAACAGGAGAAGGAAATGAATAAAATTCTTCAAGATCTAAAGTGTAGCTAGAAGCCATAAATAAAACACAGTTTGAGACAATCCTGGAGATGGAAAACCTAGGGAAGAAGGCAGAAACTACAGACACAGGCAACACCAACAGGTTATAAGAGATGGAAGAGAGAATCTCAGGGGTAGAAGGTACTATCGAATAAATCGATACATCAGTCAAAGAAAATGTTAAATCTAAAAAGCTCCTGACCACAGAACATCCAAGAAATCTGAAACACTATGAAAAGACCAAACCTAAGAATAATAGGAATAGAAGAAGAAGAAGAAGAAGAAGAAGAAGAAGAAGAAGAAGAAGAAGAAGAAGAAGAAGAAGAAGAAGAAGAAGGAGACTCCCAGCTCCAATGCCTAGAAAATATTTTCAATAAACTCATAAAAGAAAACTTCCCCAACCTAAGGAAAAAGAGGCCTATAAACATACAAGAAGCTTACAGAACACCAAATAGATTTAACCAGAAAAGAAAATCACCATGGCATATAATAATTGAAACATTAAATATGCAGAACAAGGAGAGACTATTAAAAGCTGCAAAGGAAAAAGGCAAACTCACATATAAAGGCAAACCTATTAGAATTACACCTGACTTCTCACCAGAAACTCTAAAAGCCAGAAGGACCTGGGCAGATATCTTACTGACACTAAGATCACAGATGTCAGCCCCGACTACTATACTCAGCAAAATTTTTAATCACTATAGAGGGAGAAAAAAAAAGATATTCCACGACAAAAGCAAATTTAAACAGTACCCATCTACAAATCCAGCCCTATAAAAGATACTAGAAGGAAAACTCCAAGGAGGCCAACTACACCCAGGAAAACAGAAGATATAAATAACTCCACATCAGCAAAACCAAAAGAAGGGAATCACATGCTTTACCCCACCAACATCAAAATAACAAGAAATAACAACCACTGGTCATGAACATCTCTCAACATCAATGGCATCAACTCCCCAGTAAAAAGACAAAGGTTAACAGAACAGCTAGAAAAACAGGACCCATCTTTCTGTTGCATACAAGAAAAACACCTCAGCAATAAAGATAGACATTACCTCAGAGTAAAGGACTGGAAAAAGGTTTTCCAAGCAAATGAACCTAAGAAACAAGCTGGAGTAGCCACTATAGACTTTCAAACAAAATTAGTCAAAAAGATCAGAGCCAAAAATAGATGTAAAATCCAGCAAGTGTCACCCGCTAACATCAGGAGCAGAGGGTGGTCGACGTCATCATGTGAACCTGTCAGTATTATCATATATGATCTTTCCATAAGCCTTGTTTGTCATAGTTAATGTGTCACTCCTAACAATGTGTAGTACCCCCAAATGTATGAAGGTGATATTGTACCAAGATATAAAATACTACTGTAAAAAGCTGTCACCAGCGGGGAAACTGCATAATGATAGTTAAAAACCTGTATCTAGGCCAACTTAGGATACCAACTCTGAAGTTGCATGAAAGAATTGCTGCTTTAAAAAACCACACCATTTCCATTTAATGAATATGACTGTCGAGAGCCTCCTACTAATATTTTTTTGCATCATTTAACTATTACTACCTATCTAAGGGATAATGTGCAGCATTTTTAAGTAGAGAATTTCATCTTCAAAGTAAAAAATATATAATGCTGCATGCTTTGGTTTTATACTCATTTGGCAAGCACAACCTTAAAAGTTTCTGCAATATCCACACCATAAACTGATTTTAATAAATATCTTTGCATGTCAGAACGTTTTCAGTTATTATTAATTTTAGAGACCCACTTTACTTGAATCACTGTAGCAGTAAGGAATTCTATCAGCTGCACAGCGATAAGGTCCAGAAGAAGGGGGATTCCTGTGTAATTCCATCACTAGGTTATCAAGGACACAGATCCTTCTGGCTTTGGACATCCTGCACTGTTATTGTATAAGCTTCCTCTTTTAGGACAGCCTCACCAATTCTAATGTTCGTGTCAGGGCCAACAGATTGCTCCCCTTTATATGTCATAGGAGGAGGTAAGAGCGCTGATCAGAAGTTGTTGGCATAGCTAACTGTTTCAGTGGCCAAGCTCCAACCACACACAGTTGAAACCATCTCTGCTTGGTGAGAATAGATGTTTCAGTCTGTCTCCAGCAAAGGAAAAAGAATCCAGCCTTGTGCCTGGGGCCAGGCTACTCTGCAGCATATGGCAAGAGCAGCTTGTCTTGCCCCTTAATTTAGTGGAATTTCTTTGAGTTTCTCTTCATTTAATTTGATGTTGGCTATCGGCTTGTTGTATATTGCTTTTATTATGTTTAGTTATGTACCCTGTATCCCTGATGTCTCCACGACTTTTATCGTGAAGGAGTGTTGAATTTTGTCAAAGGATTTTTTTTTCTGCATCTAATGAGAATATGGGAAGTGCCATGCGCAAGAAATAGGATGGATATTCAATTTTTACCTTACGAATTTATTATTTGAGCTCTATTTTAAAGACATCATGATCAGAACTAATTTCTTTTGTTAATTTATGCTATATATATATTAATAGGTAGTTACTAAAATCTTAAGGTTATTTTTAAAGGAGCACAGTTTATAATCTTTGTATTTTACTGTTTTATATATTTCATGGCAGCCTAGCATGTTTCTTCCTCTTCACTGAATTCTATTTTTCCACATTTATGGCTCCTGTAGTTGAGTTCTATTAAATCCAGGTGATAATGACAGATAGAAAGAAGTAATCATACCTAATTTACTTTTACACTCTGACCATCCTACACTGCTAGAAAGTTTTGAAAGAGCCCCACTGTATAGAGGAGAGATTAGATTGCACTTCATTTCAAAGCTAATGCCATTTCTACAAATTACCTCTTCTGTGTTTTCTTATTGACAATCAAAAAGTCCATTTATTTCAAATATCCCTATATATTCTGCAAGAATCATATAGATGATTTTCTCTAAAGGTATGAAGAATGCTTAACACATGTTTATAGAAGTAACCATAACCAAACTATTAAATATTAATGTTTCTATTTATTCTTTGTGATAAATATGCAAAGAATCCAGGCACTTCTCTGTGTCATTGTTCTAATCACCAATAATCTACCAGTAGACAGGTCAAACTTCTTCCTTCTTAGAACTGGCACTACAGTAGTAAGATTAATGACATACAGTAAGATGAATAAAACTGTATGAAGAGAATAAGAGGGGAAAAGTAAAGGAGGTGCAGTTTTATACAAGGTTTTCAAAACAAGGGAAGAAATAGGAAGAGACCTTACAACGTGAAGCAATAGGCCATGTGAATAACTATGTTATATTTGCATTAGATACATGCTAACTTTTTATATGTATTAAGTGCTATGGTTGAATGTGGTCTGCTTCCAACAGGTTTGTGTGTTGGAAGCCTGTTACTTAACTGTGGTATCAAAAGAAGGTTTGGAACCTTTAAGAGGTGGGGCCCAGTTGGAGTTTACTGCAACCATGTCCTGAGACAGGACCGTGAGAACCTAACTGCTGTATGACTTCCTGCATGAAGATGTCATCTCTTGGCCCCATGACATGATATGCACAAAGAGCCCTTGCTGTAAAAGCTGATGCACGTGCCATACCCTTAAAACACTTTAACCGTGTACTAAATAAACTTCATTTATGAGTAGCTTGCCTTAAGCATTTTATTGAAGTAACAAGATCTGAGTAATACAGTAAGTATATTAATATCTAGCTTATAGTCTTTTTCCAGAAAGCAGTTGCAAAATCTAAATTAAATAAAATAAAAATAGACTCAAAAATGTGGTGAGTGACTTTCAAGAACTGCTTCATAGGGACCTTAACGTGCAGGATATGTGAGTATGTTAAATTTCTGTTCCTGTGATCGTGCTATAAAGCTACCAATAACCAGAACATGGACACATTATCCAGGGCCTCTGTTTCAATCTGAGCCACTGAGAGCAAAGAGTGTCCTCTGCTTGTTGGCTAAAGAGGAGGCTAGAAATGCTAACTCTGAGAAGGATCTAGGCTGCTGCTGCTGGTTCTGAAGAGAAGCCCATAGCACCAGAGAAAGGCCAGAAAACAAACATGCCAGGCCTACAAGAACAAGGACCAGAATGCTGCCAACATCCTGAATGATCTTATAAGGGTGTTATTAACTAGCACCACCAGATCAGATATCAAGTCAGGTTTATAATTCCAGCTACTCTACTATGAAGAGGCTTAGGCAGAAAGGACACAAGAAAATCCAAGCATAGACAGGATGCAGGGTGAGTTCAAAGCCAGCCTGAGTGATTTCATGAGAATTTGTCTCAAAATAAAAAGTGAGAAGGAAGACAGGAGATACAGCTCACTGATAGGGGCTGATTTTTTAAATTTTTTTAAATTTTATATTAATCACAGGTTAAGTACTTTGTATCCCAGCTGTAGCCCCCTCCCTCATTTCATCCCAATCCCCTCCATCCCTCCCTCAACTCCTTCCTGCCCCTTTCCAAGTCCACTGATAGGGGAGGACCTCCTCCCCTTCCGTCTAACTCTAGCTTATCAGGTCTCCTCAGGAATGGCTGCAATGTCCTCTTCTGTGGTCTAGCAAGGCTGCTCCTCCCTCGGGGGAGTGGGGGGGGGGGAGTGTTGAAGAACCAGCCATTGAGTTCATGTCAGAAACAGTCCCTGTTCCCCTTACTAGGGTACCCACTTGGATACTAAGCTACCATGTGCTACATCCGAGCAGGGGTTCTAGGTTATATCCATACATGGTCCTTGGTTGGAGAAACAGTCTCATATAAGATCCCTGTGCCCTAATATATTTGGTCCTTGTGGAGCTCCTGTGCTCTCCTGGTCTTACTAACTCCCCCTTCTTTCACTTGATTTCCTGTACTCTGAGAAGGTTTGATTATGAGTCTCAGCATCTGCTTTGATACACTGCTAGGTAGAATCTTTCAGAGGCCCTTTGTGGTAGGCTTTTAGTAACATCCATCCATCCATTGAGTGTACTTGAAGTTTTGGTTTTGGTCTTGTGATCATAGAACTAGTCTAGGATCTTGGACCAAAAAACCCCTGTAGTCTAGGATCTACAGAACAACAATAACAAAAAACAAAACAAAACAAAACAAAATTGGGCACTGTGGTAAGCCATTAAGAGTGTGACAAATGATTAGACAGCAACAGAATCATAAGAGAACTGAATGGACTATGAAATGAGCTCCCAGTTTGGCAGGGCTGCCATCTCCCTTGTGATCTGGAGAAAGCTGAATAAGCCAAGAGCAACAGAGAGGGTTTGGGGAAAGGGATGGGAGAGCAAATTAAGAAAAACTTACAAGTTTTGAAAAACTAAATGGAATTTAGCTTACTAGATTTGTTTAATGTTTTTGTCTGCTAATTCTTTTTTTATTCATATATTTTTATTAGTTACATTTTATTAACTCTATATCCCAGGTGAATCCCGCTCCCTCATTCCCTCCCAATCCCACCCACCCTACCTCGTCTGCTCCCTGGCCCTTTCTAAGTCCACTGATAGGGGAGGACCTTCTCCCCTTTCATCTGACCCTGGTTTATCAGGTATCTTCAGGACTGGCTGCAAAGTCCTCCTCTGTGGCCTAGGAAGGACTCCTCCCTTGCTTGGTGGGGAGGTCAAAGAGTCAGCCATTGAGATCATGTCAGGAATAGTCCCTATTTCCCTTACTAGGGTACCCACTTGAATACTGAGCTACCATGGGCTACAGACAAGCAGAGGTTCTAGGTTATATCCAACCATGGTCCTTGGTTGGAGAAACAGTCTCATATAAGACCTCTGTGCCCAGATATATTTGGTCCTTGTGGAGCTCCTATCCTCTCCAGATCATATTAACTCCCCTTTCTTGCATGATTCCCTGCTATCTGCTGAAGGTTTGGTTATGAGTCTCAATTTCTGCTTTGATACACTGCAGGAAAATCAACTACCCTGTGTGGTTCCATCTTGGCTGGAACTGGAAGTTCACTTGGTTTTGCTATGAGTATACAGTAGCTTAGGGGTACTGGCATTCTTTACATCAGTAATATGACTTAGAATTTATATCTAGCATTTTCCAATTGACAGCATACATGTATCTATTCTGATCTGTGGAAGGCAGGTAACAATGGAATGATGAGCATAAGCCCTGGCCATATTCTTATAGTAAAATACATGTTTTGCCAGACATAAAATACTCTTGAACATGTGGTGACATAGACAACATTGCTCAGAAAACAGGGAAGTTAAAGTTGAGTGATTTAAATTCACCTTTCTAATAAATGAATGGGAGTTTTGTGCTTGATTGAAGATTATCTGAGCCAAAAGATATTGTAAATATGCTTTGAGAAAAGCTATATACAAGAGTTGGGGATGGGGCAACATGAATAGAGGGTGCACAGCACAAACATGGCAGCCATTCAGCAAATGTCAACCTTAACAAACACAGACATCACCCTAGTCCAAAGAATGTGATATTTGAAATATCTGTTGACTACATTTGGCTCTGAGCTTCTTAAAGAGCCAGGCCTGCAAAAATCATATTTAGATTATAGAAAATTGAGGTGAACCTCTAAAGGTTTCTAGAGAAGTGAGAGCAAGAATTTCATATATAAAGTTCCTTGTGGGCCCTCTCTGAAAGTCATCAAGAATGACAAGAAACTCAGAATGAACTTTCTTGTAATACGACAGTGGTTCATGATACAAGTGGGTCCTCCTTTTCTAATTTAAAAATTTGTCACAATTTTTAACATCTTTATTTTTAAAATAATTTATATATACATATAAGTACTATGTTTACACCATTTCCACTCCCTTACCTCCCTCTTCCAACTCCTTCAATAGCCCCCAACTCACTCATATTCATGACTCCTTTTTCAATCAGTATTGCTAAACACACACACACATACACCTCCCCACCCACCCTACTGGGCCCACGTGCACGTGTTTAGAGCTGACTTCTTGGGACTGGATAACTCATCATCTGAAGAAAGCCTATTCTCTCAGGGTCCTGGTTTAGTTACCAGCTTAGTGGACCCTGAAAGTAAAGAGAGTATCAGCAGCAGTGCTTTATTCCCCTTGGGCCACATCTTGAGGGAACGCTGTTGTTGGAGGCATCATCTCTTTCTCCCGTTTTCTGACTTTTGCAGCAATAACAGCACATGGGTGGGCCAGTCTGCTCTCCCCCTCTGGGCGGCAGTCCTAGATCCAAAAACTAGAAGCTGCTCTTCCAATCCTTCCAAAAATTTAATGTGCATTTAATTCTTTACATTAAATCCTTTCATGCTTAAAATAGCTAGTGTGGTTTGAATTTCCTGGAACAGAATCTTGACATATATATGGTAAGTTATTTAAGAAAACTGGCTCTCAAATGCACATCCATGCAATAAGAGGTTTGGGTTACTCAGTAGCAAGATCCTCCTACCTTTGGAATTCAGTTTTTACAATTCTTCACTTTTACAGAGTTCCTGAGAACCTCTATTTTCTACTCCCGTAACCTCCAGGGATACGGGAGTAGAAATTTGGCTAGTAGTTTTGTAGTCTTTATATCTCTTTTATTAAGATTAACTATGACTCTACATTAGTAAATATGCCAAAAGACATAGGATGTGTACAAGACAAAGGTAATAGTTCTCTCATCCACTTAACATATACAGAACACCTACTATGTGACAGGATGCTGTCAACTAACATTTTATAAACTCTGAACTATTTCAATCACTTGTTTAGACTGTCCTAGAAGGACATATTTTGTCTGGTCTACAGTTTAACAAATTTCTCTCCCCATCTGTGGAAACCCCACCCTGCCCCTCTCAATTTGGAGTCCACTCAGTGGAGTTCCTTCTGCACAGACCTGAGCCAAATCATGACTTCGATTTCCTCATTTATAGGAGATTATCAGCCTTCTTGTTATATTTTGCTTTCTTCAGCATAATGGATCTACACAAGTCATTTTACTCATGCAATCATTCAATTGTACAATTCATCCCTCTCTGCTTTCCAGGGATGCTTTGGGATGGCCTTTCCTTGTGGGATCTTGTTCTCTTCACCCATTGGCTGAGGACCATCCAAGGCTCTTTGCATTTTAGAAAGTCTATTGTATAAGTCATTCAGTAGTAGAGTTAATGCCCTTTTTATCCCGAGTTAAAGGATGTTGACTTCTATTGTGACCTTCAGTAGCTATCCACAGAGTCATTTTACCTCACAGTATAAACCCCTCAACAATCTTGTAGCTTTCCAAGTACTAAAAAGCCCTGAGGTCATTGTTACAATGTTTGACTTCTCATATCAATGCCAAATTCTGGTAATTATTATTTTTAGACTTGCTATCATACCAGCGTTTCTGCATCTAGTATCATATTTTTAATTTTTAATTTTTTATTAATTACACTTTATTCACTTTGTATCCCCCCTTAGCTCCCTCCCTCCTCCCCTCCTAACCCCTCCTTCCCTCCCCTTCTCTACACATGCCCTTCCCCAAGCCCACTGATAGGCGAGGTTTCTTTTCCTTCCTTCTGATCCTAGTCTATTAGGTTTCATCAGGAGTGGCTGCATTGTTTTCCTCTGTGGCCTGGTAAGGCTGCTCCCCCATCATGGTGATCAAAGAGTAGGCCAATCAGTTCATGTCAGAGGCAGTCCCTATTCCCATTACTATGGAACCCACCTGGACACTGAACTGCCATGGGCTACATCTGTGCAGGGGTTCTAGGTTATCTCCATGCATGGTACTTGGTTGGAGTGTCAGTCTCAGGAAAGACCCCTGTGCTTAGACTTTTTGGTTCTGTTGCTCTCCTTGTGGAGTTCCTGTCCTCTCCAGATCTTACTATTTCCCATTTCTTTCATAAGATTCCCTGCACTCTGCCCAACAGTTGGCTATAAGTCTCAGCATCTGCTTTGATAGTCTG
This sequence comes from Pachyuromys duprasi, assembly GCA_028658305.1. Lineage (NCBI taxonomy): Eukaryota > Metazoa > Chordata > Mammalia > Rodentia > Muridae > Pachyuromys > Pachyuromys duprasi. The sequence goes on along the minus strand of CM053743.1, from coordinate 21,832,196 downwards.
CAGAGCAGAACCTTTCAGAGGCCCTCTGTGGCAGGGCCTCCTAACTTGTTCACTGTTTTCTCCTTATTCTGATGTCCATCCTCTTTGCCTTTCTGGATGGGGATTGAGTATTTTAGCCAGAGTGCTCCCTCTTGATTAGTTTCTTTAGGTGTACAGATTTTAATAGGTTTATCGTATATTATGTGTCTATATGAGTGAGTATATACCATGTGTGTCTTTCTACTTCTGGGATAGCTCACTCGGGATGATCTTTTCCAGTTCCCACCATTTACCTGCAAATTTCATGATATCCTTGTTTTTTTTGTTTTTGTTTTTTTGTTTTTTTTGGCTGAGTAATATTCCATTGTGTAGATTTACCACAATTTCTGTATCCATTCCTCAGCTGAGGGGTATCTGGGTTGTTTCCAGCCTCTGGCTATTACAAATAAAGCTGCTACAAACATGGTTGAGCAAATGTCCTTATTGTGTACTTGAGCCTCTTTTGGATATATGCCTAGGAGTGGTAGAGCTGGATCTTGAGGAAGTGCTATTTCTAGTTGTCTGAGAAAGTGCCAGATTGATTTCCAGAGTGGTTGTACAAGTTTACATTCCCACCAGCAGTAGAGGAGGGTTTAGCCCATATCTTAAGGGCTAAGAATTATGTCTCTTCCTATTTTCTGCCTTCTATAACCATCCTAAATTTGTCTATTTAAAATATCTTCTTCATGGGCTGGAGATCCAGCAAGGTATCAAAGCAGATGCTGAGACCCACAGCCAAACTATGGGCAGAGTACAGGGAATCTTATTGAAGAACAGGGGGATAGAAAGACCTGGAGGGGACAGAAGCTCCATAAGTAGACCAACAGAGGCAAAATAAATCTGGGCCCAGGGGGCCTGCAGACACTAATGAATCAATCAAGAACCTGCATGGAGAGGATCTAGACCCCCTGCTCAGATGAAGACCGTGGGCAGCTCAGTGTCAATGTATGTTACCTAGTAAGGAGAGCAGGGCAGTCTCTCGCATGAACTCGGTTGCCTGATCTTTGACCATCTCCCCCTGACAAGGTGGCCTTACAGGGCCACAGAGAAAGAGGATCCAGACAGTCCTGATGAGACCTGATAGGTTAGGGTCAGAGAGTAGGGAAGGAGAACATCCCCTATCAGTGGACTAGGAAAGGGACATAGGGATTATATTTGTGTTAAAAGAATATGCCTTTGTATATCTCATCTTTCTGATTTTCTTTCCTCCTTTAAATTGAATTTATTAAAAAATTTCATATATGCACTGTTTTTAATACATGCTATTCCAAAAAATGAGGGAAAAGAAAGACATGTAACTCCCCAAGAATGACTACTGTTTAAAAGAATATATGCCATTTCTAGGAAGCTTTTTAAAAATAATAGCACCCGCCAAGTATGGTGGTGTATGCCTTTATCCCCAGAGCTCTGGCCCCTCTTATGTTTTCGTCAGTCCTGGTCTACCAAGTGAGTTTTAGGCCAGCAAGGGCTACCAAGCATCCCTGTCCTACACTCTTTATGATGTATTCTGACTTTGTTCTATTCCATATTAAAAAAAAAAGAGTTGAGAAACTAAACTCTTTTTCATACTCATTTGCAGTGGACACAGAGCTAAGGACTTGGCATGTGAGAGGTCTGTCTAGTAAAGTGTACTTGAATAAAGTTATACTTTCAGAGAGTGGTGGTTAGAGCAGATTTGGCCCCCATAGGCTCATGTACCAGAATGTTTGGCCCACAGGGAGGCATTATTAGGACATGTGGCCTTGCTGGAGGAAGTATGTCACTGTGGGGTGGGCTATGCTCATGATCTATCCAGTGTGGAATGAAAGCTTCCTCCTGGCTACCTACAGAAGCCTGGGTCTTCCTGGATCCCTTCAGATCAAGATATAGAACTCTCATCTCTCCAGCGCCATGTCTGCCTGTACAGTGCCATGCTCCCCACTATGATAATGGATTAAACCTCTGGAACTGTAAGCCAGTTCCAATTAACTGTTTTCCTTTATAAGAGTTGTCTTGATCATGGTGTCTTTTCATAGCAATAGAACACTAAGACACAGAGTAGAGAAGCCGAGTGTAATAATATTTACTCTTAGCATACATGAGTAAACTGGTTTCAGTGACAGTATTTCACAGATATGATCTGTAATAACAAGAAGATATGCACAGCTGTCTTGGTCAGCAAAGCATGAAGATTAGCTATTAGCCAGAGAGGTGGGCAGTCATTTCAAGAACAGATGGGCAACCACTCACATGTATTTAACCTGTGTTTCTGGCAAGTAGTTTACTTATATGTGATGACCTCTTGTGAGAAACCTAGACCTCTATAGTAAAATATCTTTCATGTCTCCCATACTCTTAATTAATAACACATTTAATATATAATACAATATATATAATAACATAGACTACAGATCAATTATAGTTTTGTTTGTTATCACTTTCTTTGGCTCCACTGGGAGCTCTCTGAAGGAAAGGGGCATGTATTATATATGAGGATTGCCAAAAACACTCCTGGAGGTTATGCATTGCTCAAGAGAATCATGCCAAAGCAGCTCCTCTAGAGCCTGGAGTGGTAGATCAATGGGTGAAATACTTGCCTTGAAAGTACAAATACTCAAGTCTAATCCACAGAAGCATACAAAAACCACTCATAAGTCCTGTACTAACATGTCCGGGATAGACCCCTGTGGCTGGCAGCTTAGCCAGTCTAGACTACTTGATGACCTCCAGGCCAATGGGAGGCCCTGTGTCAAAATACAGAGGGAAGGCAAATGAGGGATGACACCAAAGTTGACCTCTGGCCTCTCTTTGGAGTCTTCCTTGTACCTGGACACACTCATGCATTTGCACACAGATACACATACACACAGGCATACTCACACACACATACACAAACACACTTGAGCAAGCTATTTCACCATCACAAATATGTGCATATATATCTAGATATACATCTACACATACATATATGTTTATGTCATATCAGTTTTCTGATGTATAACAGTAAGTATAGGGGAAATAAATTTTCACTCTCTGGTATTCAAAGATTTTGAAACATTGAGGGCATTAAAATACTTATGTGAATAAACATACCAATAATTGAACTAACGTCTGATGTGAGAAAAATAAGCGGAGTTCTAAATGTAGGCTTTATCTCTTGTATGATTGTGTAGGAGAATATAAATCCAACATGCAAATAATACAGATAGAGCATCATAGCGTTAAAGGTTGCTTGACAACAAATATTTATGGAATTTATGATTTGAGGACACACAAAGAAGATTATTTGCAAAAAGAAATTGTTAGTTCTAAAGTTATATGCCAGCCCCCATTAAAACTACCATGGTGGTTGGTGTATCAGTCTCTGCAAGGCCCCCAGGGCTCAGTTGTTATGGCTCTTTTAGTCTCCTTTTGGAGCTCTTGTCCCCTCCAGGTCTTTCTATCTCCCCCTTCTTTCATGACATTCCCTGCACTCTGCCCAAAGCTTGGCTATGAGTCTTAGCCTCTGCCTCGATACCCTCGATCAATAGACTCTTTCAGAGGCCATCTGTGGTGGGCTCCTGTCCTGTTCCATGTCTTCTCCTGCTTCTGATGTCTACCCCATTTGTCCTTCTGAATGATGATTGAGCATCTTCCCTAGGCTCTTCCTTGTTGCTTAGCTTCTTTAGAAGTATAGATTTCAGTATGTGTATCCTATATTATATGGCTAATATCCAGTTATGAGTGAGTATATACCTAAAACCCTGGCTCAGATATAGCCCATAGACTCAGTCTCCAAGTGGGTTCCCTAGTAAGGGGAACAGGGGCTGTCTCTGACAGGAACTCAGTGGCTGGCTCTTTGATCACCTCCCCCTGAGGGGGGTGCAGCCTTGCCAGGCCAATGCAGCCAGTCCCGATAAGACCTGATAGGCTAGGGTCAGATAGAAGAGAAGGAGGACCTCCCCTATCAGTAGAATTGGGGAGAGGCATAGCGGGAAGAGAGGGAGGGAGAATGGGATTGAAAGGAGGGAGGGGGCCACAGCCAGGATACAAATTGAATAAATTGTAATAAATAATAATAATAAAAGCTTTATTTAAAAAAACTACCATGGTGGAAGAAGAGGTCCAGAAACTAGTGATGCTCAGAATGCTCATAATTGTTCATGTCACTAAATATGATAAACATTCCTGTCTGAACAAATAAAAATGTTTTCTTTCTTTCTTTCTTT
>CM053743.1:21783360-21827491 GCA_028658305.1 Pachyuromys duprasi | reverse complement strand
CCAGGTTCTGGCTATTACAAATAAAGCAGCTACAAACATAGTTGAGCAAATGTCCTTGTTGTGTACTTGAGCATCTTTTGGATATATGCCTAAGAGTGCTATAGCTGGGTCTTGAGGCATCACTATTCCTAATTGTCTAAGAAAGCGCCAAATTGATTTCCAGAGTGGTTGTACAAGTTTGCATTCCCACCAGCAATGGAGGAGGGTTCCTCTTTCTCTACAACCTCTCCAGCATGCGTTGTCACTAGAGTTTTTGATCCTAGCCAATCTGGTGGGTGTAAGGTGAAATCTCATCTGAAAATATTTAAGTATTTCAATGTATTCAAGACTGTGAACAAGACAGGATATTGTGAGTATTTGCCTTGGTATAAAATATCATTTTATACCATTTTCAGGGACAATTCATGCTTCTAAGCTTCTTGAGCAAAATGGTAGCTTTTTACGTGTCTTTGTTCATTATTGGGCTGAAGTAGAAGACACTAACCCAGATGAAAGAATGTTTAAACTCCATGCTGACAGGAGCAAATGATAACTCAATCTGGAGGTCAGTTGTACTGTGATTTGAATAAAAAGGAAACTGTGGGATTTATAGATGTGATTGTGCTTACAAGCTTTGCTTTTTAAGATTCATCTTAGTAAATTTAGTTTTCATCTAACATATGCCATAATTTATAATTTATTATCATTGTTACATATATGTATATACATATATATATGAATATATACACATTATATTATACATATATGAGAGACAGCTATAGAGTTCATTTAGTGCTGTTTATCTGTAGATATATACATATTTTATAGTTATATATATATATATGTATGTATACATATATGAGAGACATCTATAGAGTTCACTTAGTGTTATTTACCTGTAGATATGTTAAGTGCTGATCACTAGGCACTGGGTAAGTAATTGGGAAGTTCATCTCTAAAGAAAACTGATTCTCTCACAGCATCCATGGATTATCTGTACCCTCCTTATCAAGGGTTGGGATCCTGTGAAATATCTCCCATCTATATTGGCATGCCAACTGGTATTGTCACTATGACGTCTTGTTTAGGCAACCATATTGTTGAGATTTCACATGTGCAACTTCTCTACAGTGCCTTCCTAGAAGACACTATCAAGTAACAGAGATTCTGGTCCTTAGACTCTTACAATCTTCCTATATCCTCACTTGCAATTTTCCCTCAACTGTAAATGTGTGTGTGTGTATATATACACACACGCACACACACACACACACACACACACACATATATATGGCTGGTCACACTACTGTTACTTATTTTCTATATTTAACTAGTAAGATCTTTGTAACAGCCTCTGTTTTCTGCAAGAAGAAGCTTTGTTGATGAGGGTTGAAAGCTACACTTATTTGTGGGTATAAGAATAAGAATTTATAATAGTTAAAACTCACATTGGTTTAGGAAACTATCGGTAACATGTGCTCCTATTAGGGTTGTGACTTCTTTAGCTGTATGTATTCATTTAGGTTTGCAGCACCAGTTATGAAGCACATTCAATTGAGCAAGCACTGGGCCAGTCATAGATACAGGCATGGGCTTTGCAGCAGGGTATAACTATTGACTGCCTTTCTCCCTTGGCAGCTAGTATGGTAACTTTGGATACTAAGACAGTGAAATGTCTGAAACCATGGCCTTTTTTTCTTTTAAATATTTCTCTCAGGCATTTGTGCTTATCTCAGAAATCTAACATACTGAAAAACTGTATGACTGAAAATGTTTTAAATATATACAACTCAAATTATAAAACTAAAACATGTCTCAGAAATGATGCAAATGTTGAAAAGAAATAGTATATGGAATTAAAATTATCTCTGGTTCTGACAATGTATGCTCATCAGGTTTCAATCAATGTAGCAAATACCCATGATGTTTTAAAAGGAGAGAAAGTTTATTTTCTCTTATAACTTCAGAATCAGTTGTGTATGCTGTTTTAGACCTATAATGGCACAGTGTGCAACAGTGCTATGTGTAGTATATAATGCCATGTGGTGGACGATGCTTGCTACCTCAAGGTAGCCAGCCAGCAAGGAGAGGGAGAGGAAAACACTGATGTTCCCATATCCCCTTGAAGAGCATGCCCCCAATCACCTAACTTTCTTTTCCTAGGTTCCCAACTTAACAGTACATGATCTTCCAATTGTGTCACAGACTAGAGAAACCAGCCTTCAACATACAGACAGGGACTTGTAAGACACTTAATATGTAAACCACAGACCATATAAAAACTTAAACTATATTATACTGAGCACAGTGTGAACATAGTAATAGTTGAATAAACACTAAGTAAACAATAAAGAAGTATTTCTGTGTGCAGCTAATTGAAGACAGACAGAATCAAATGAAAACATCAGAATAATTCAAAAGAATGTAAGACGACTGAAAGAAAATTAAGAATATAAAACAATATAAGCAGGAAGACAGTAAGATGGTACATACAGTACTAAACATGTCACAATTATACATGTTGAACTGCCTTTTTAAAAGATATGTTTAAGCCCTAGGCCCCGGTACCTGTGAGCATAACCTCATTTGGACATAGTAGTGTCGTATATATAACCACTGAGGCCGTCTTATGAAAGCATCGCAGACAGTAAGTGCCTTAAAGAGCAGAAATATGGAACAGACGCATGGAGAAGAGCACGTGAAGATGAAACAGGCTGCAGTGAGGCATCTGCAAGGCCAGGAAAGAGGGCTGCCGGCAAGCCCTCCCCTGCCCCAGGAGCAAGGAGTGGAATAGTTTCCTCTGCAGCCCGTCTGCCACCTAGGCTCACAGTGAGCTCACATGACTGAGGATGCTTGTCTGGTGCTCTTTGACACACGAGTCCTAGAAACTAATAGGATTGCACTACATAGAAACTGATTTTAAAAAACAGGGATTGTCTGCTTATGAAAAATAAAGTATATCAATACATAGCTTGTAAGAGACACATCTTAAATATCAAAATACAAAAAAAGTAAAAAGGAGAGACTCAGAAAAAGATGCCCCAAGCAAACATTAGATAAAGCAGATGTAGCTGCAGAAATGTGAGATCATAGCTGGAGGCACTGGCCCACACCTTTATCCTAGCACTTGGGAGACAGAGGTGGGCACATCTCTGTGAGTTTGAGGCCAACTTGGTCTACAGAGTGAGTTTCAGGAAAAAAATTAAAAATAAAGAAAAATAAAAGAAAGAAATATCAGATCTGTGGTACATTAAGCCATAAAACATTATTTTTTAAAAATATGAGAATACTAGTAAGACTTAACACTCAATATACTGGGAAAATATAGAAATCCTAAAAATCTCATGCAACTAATTATATAACTTTACAATATGTAAAACAAAAACTGATATAATTAAAATGAGCAAACGAAATCTGTAACTGCATTGGGAAATTTTAATTAATACCAAAGAACAGAAGTCTTTAAAATTCAGTGTGTGTGTGTGTGAAGATAATACAAACAGTACAATTAAAAAGTTCCTTGGTAACAAACACTCTGAAGTGAGAACAAAAACTCACATTCTTTTCAAGTGATCATGAAATATTTTCCTGTTATTAGACCATAATATTTTTATGGTAGGCCATGATGTAAGTCTGAACAAATTTCAGAGGTCATTCCATGTTCTCCTGCCACAGTGGGATGATGGAAAACAATCAAATGCAAAAGGACAGTTAGAGAATCTTCATATGAGGAAACGAGGCAACACAGACACAATAAAACATGTAAAAATGACAGGGATGGGATGACTGAAAACTTTAAAATCCTTTGGAATGAATGACAACATACTAACATTTGTGGAACACACATACAGATGAAGTATTTAAAGAGAAAATGTATATGTTTGAGTGTCTGCGTCGAGAATCAAGGAAGTAATGACCACCAACTTCTATTCATCTCAAGAAAAAAAAAGACAAGGGAGGGAGAAAGCCATTCGCTAGAAAAATAAAGATCCGTGGGAAAACTGGCGTGATACTGACAACATTCAGAGCATCTAATTAGAGCAGTTAAAAATGGAAGAGGAAGGCTTGTTACACATAAGGGCTGAAAGCAAGTTTCTTGGTTTTTTGTTTGTTTTTGATTTTGGATTTTAGAGACAGAGTTTGTCTACATAGCCCTACCGTTCTGAAACTTGCTTTGTAAACCAGGCTGGCCTTGAACTCAGTAATCAGTCTGCCTCTGCCTCCCAAGTGCTAGGATTAAAGGCGAATGCCACTGCCTGGCAAGTTTCTTAATCCAGAAGCTGTGTGAAAACATTTGTCAAAGTTTTAAAATTTGCAACAAATTAAAAAGCTATTTTTTGAAAGACTGGTCTTTGAACAGTTGCCTTTGGCGGTGTAGCCTTGCCAGGCCACAGAGGAAGAGGGTCCTGGCAGTCCTGATGAGACTTGATAATCTACGGGCAGATGGCAGAGGAGGGAAACTCCCCTTTCAGTGGACAAGAGGCAGGAGATGGGGAGAAGAGGAAGATAAGGAGGGACTGGCATGAGTTGAGAGTGGGGGCTACAACCAGGATATAAAATGAATACATTGTAACAAAAGAAATAAAGTAAATATTTAAAAAAAAGGCTGCTCACTAGAATACACTTACATGAAAAACACAAGCAGGAGGTATTTGGAATTTCAATTGAAAATCTCCCCAGAAGTGCAATATTTGGGCAACCACGAGAATTAATAAATAAATTTAGTGTAGAAAATGGATAGGAAGTCAAGACAAATATTCCTGTACACTAGAAACATTTTAAAGACAGAATTTATAATAACATAAAAACCAGATAGCCAACAGTAGACCTAACAGAAGTTATGCAATAGTTATATAATGAAATTTATAAACTACACTGAGATAAAATAAGAAAGGCTTAAACAAAGAAAAATGAACAATGTCATAGTTTTGAAGTATCATTATTATCAAGGTAAGAATTCTCCTTAGTTTTATTTACAAGTTTGATCCAATCCTATCAAAATTTTAGTGTTTTCCCATTTTTTATTTGTAGAGATAGAATGCCAATTTAAAAATAAACAAAAATAATTACACACATAAATAAAGATCCATAGCAATTGCCAAAGTAGCATATATTTAGACACGTTACACCTACATACATCAAAATCTATCACAAAAGTCAAAAGGCTAAAACAGTACCACACTGATACAAAAATTGGTCGAGAGGCCTGAAGAGAGAGACACGTACAGATGACAACATCACAGGGCAAGTGATGCTGCCCTGCAGTAGCAAAAGAATGAGACTTCAGTCAAAGGTCCTGGAACAATCAGATATCTCCCACCAAACACAAAATTTACTAGAAGATCATTTATAACTCTAAACATGGAAGAAACACAGACACATTTAATTGAAAACATTGGGTCTTTCGTGGGTTAAAATAGGCACAGTATTTTAAAAGGCCAAGAAAAGTCTAACTATAAAAAGGATCAGATAATTTCCTTTATTATAGCTTTTTACCCAGAGGCATTGAAAAAAAAACTAAATGAAGACACCACTGTGAAATTATATTTGAATACGGACACCTGAAAAAGAATGCTCATATGTGAATGAAAGAACTCCTGTTCTACAATTCTGCAACCAAAATAGTCATTCCAGGGAGAAATGGAGCAAAAGACTAGAAGAGGCCATTCAAATGAAATCATTATACAAAACAGCCAATATTTAAGATGCTCAACTTCAATGGTCATTGAAGAAATACTACCCAAAACTACAGTATTGCAACACAGTTGCTGACTGAGCAACAGTGACAGCTGAGAAAGTGTCAGTATCAGAAGGCACCTTAGCAATCAAATATTTTGATTGTGCTACTCTGAACACTGGAAGCATCCCCTCAAACGCAATTCTGTCACATATTCTTTCTTATACATTTTAATGAAAATATAATTACATTACTTTCCCCTCCTTTCTTTCCTTCAGCCCTTCCCAATCCTGTTGGAAGCTCCAAATCCTTCAGTGTTCTCCCTCACTCTTAAATTAATAGTCTCTTTTACTTCATTATTGTTAGGTGTATGTGTGAGAGAGAGCAGAAATGTAGAAAATAACACCTGCTGCATCCAGCTGTGCTGCCTGTGTGTCTATGGTTTCAGTGATGACCCAGTATATGGGGTAATCACTTAGGAGGCTCATCCCTGGAAGAGGCTAACCTCTCTCTCTGCAGTCATCAGTTGCCCATTGCTCTTTTCTGACACAGATTTTCCACACAGACAGAGGCCCAACAAAAAATGCGTATGTACTCCAAAACGAGAACAAAACCATTCTTAGCAGCCCTATTAATAAGAGCTAAGATGGAAACACCCAGCCTTTAACAATAAAGCAGATATGGAGATGTGGCTCTCCATGCACTGGCTGGCTGGTTGGAAACAGGATAAAGGAACCCTATACAAGTATGAATTCCATAAAGATAACTCCAAGAAAACAAAGCTGGACAAGGTCTGTGTGATATACGATTGTACTTATTTAACACTCAAAAGCAGCCCAAACCATCTTACTGTGTTTAAGGTTAAAACATTGGTGAAAGAAATAGGAAGGTCATTAATGACATTCTAATTCTTTACTAGGAAGGGGGCACTCTAGAAAGACCTGAAGCCATGTGAGGAATGTATGCAGACTGCTGACTATATGCCCAGTAAAATGAGTAATGTGCTAGGATAAAGATACGACCCATTTCTTTACTTTCCAGATAATGTGTGGAATTAAGAATCTAAAAGCAATATTGTCAAAGCATAGTCAGGCATGCAGCTACACACCAGCACTTGGGAGGCAGAGGCAGGAGAATAACTAAAAACTGAAGCCAACTATAGTGCAAATTCCAGGCTGATAGGATCACATTCAAGACCTTTCCTCAAAAGGTCAAAAATACGTTTGTTTGTTTTCTCCAAAATGTGTGGCTACCTCAGCAGTATAAAGACAAAAACACACACTAAGCTGATCTATAATGTTTCATTTTATAACATTAGAAACATATTTTTATTTAATTAAAAATCCAAGGGACAATCTATGTGCTGTACTGTGTTTGGAAACTGATCCCCATTTCTGCTGGTACAGGATTCCTTATTATTATTTTCTTGCTATGTTTGGAATCGTGCAAGCCAAGAGTCATTTTTAGAATTAAGTGGCTAACTCAGAAGGAAAGAAAACCAGTCACAAGGAATTATCTCATTCAGGGCTTTAGCAGAATTATTACACATGTGAATTATTTAAAAAATGAACAGTTTTATATAGCAAAAGGAAGAAGAGGGTTATAAATAGAAGAAACTAAAAGATGTCACTAATTATTAACTAGGCAATATGAAAATAAACCCTTCCACAAATAGATTTTTATATTTTTTCCTTACACTGCATATTCTTCCACTTCTGTTTCTTCCATCCTGTCCACACTGGTGGATTATTTATTGCTATTTCAGTTATATATTTCAGGAGAATGAGGTGACTGATTATATTTTTGCAAAGTTCCTTGGTTCAAAATGCTGTGAAAGGAATTTATTTTTAACTGTGGAACTTGTTACTATGACATCGAAAAAAATGACAACAGAAATGGGTAGTGAAGAAGCCCTCCCGAAACCTGGTACCTGAGGAATAAGGGAAAAACATACAATTTATAGAGGGAACAAGGGGACAAGACATAACACCATAGAGATACGACACAGAAAAGAAAGAGAGAACAGTTAAGACGAACACTGGAGACCACCTGGCAATCTCAGCTTGAGTTTCTAGCTTGAGGTACCAGCACATGATAGGTGTCAGCATATGTGTGCATAATCATCCTGGACTGTTAGGACTGTTACATGAAATGCCACATGCTGAGTAACTAACACAAAATATTAAAACGCCCTGTTCATATTATCGAAAGCCACACAGTATAAGATCCAGGTCCTAGCAGATGGTGACCACTGAAGGCTCGTTCCTCACCAATAGCATCTCTGTGACTTCATGTGGAGGATGCCGTGTGTGCTTTGGCCCTTGGTTATAAGAGCGCTGTTCCCACTCATGAAGGTTGTGCATCTAATCTTCATCCAAAGACCATAACCTCAAATACCATCTCATTCATAAAAGTCCCTATGAAAAGGTCCATAAGAAACTCATAAAAGCCCACATGAAATCCTCATGAACAAATGCTGTACTTAAATAAAAGTCCCCCATCACCTTCATAGGAAAGGTGATGCTCCCCAACAGCCAGTACAACACACTGAACACAATGAATGAGGGATTTAGCAAATTCAACACCTTTAAATGGAACAGTTTCAATTTATTGTGAAGTCAAATGGCTAGCCCTCCCACCCTGTATTGATTATAAAATGTGCTAGGGAGACCTGTAGGTCCAATTATACATAAAGGTCCACCAATTAGGTCAGAACAGAAAGCCACAGAGTTTGAGCAACTACTCCTCCCTAAATATGGGAACAAACTGAAAACAAAGCACAAACTAACCGCCCATTATTATACAATATACATACAATATATATGTATATTATACAATATACATGGCACCTATAGTAAAAAAGCAATGAACAAAACCCTGCCAACTTCAGCTTCATGGAAGGCTTGGTTACCACTCCACGGGCTTTTGATGGCAACCAAAATCCAAAGAAATACACCACTAATGTCAAAATTGGTGCCAAATATTAAAAAGTAAAAATAAGAAACTGAAAAAGAACATAGAGCTATGACATATCCTGTGTGGAACAGACTAAAGTAGGAAAAGTGGGTCTATCCAAAATAAGGTATATGTTGAAATTCTGCTCAAATATACTTTAATCAGTTTGTAGGTGCTAGAAGACTAGATCGTTAATGACATCAGTAAACTTTTCAACCAATCAAGTAATGGAAGTCCTTTTGAAAACAGGAGCCAGTCCAGCAAACAGGTGCTGAACAGGAGAGGAGGGACCCACTAGAGTAACCATATGGCTGTTCTTTCACTTTCATCTGGAAAGAAGTTTGTATTTCCACAAGAGGATCCATTGGAATGGAACTGAGCCATAGCAAGCCTTATTTTTCGCAATTTCAAAATGTCTTGTGTAGCAAGTGCTTAAAGTTTCTCCATTATATAAAATTCTGCTACTTCTTTAGTAAAAGATGTTATGGTAGTTTGAATAAGAATGGCACCCAAAGGCTTATACAGTTGAATGCTTAGTCACCACAGAATGCTACCTTTGCAAGGAACAGAAGGATTCAGAATTGTGTGTCACTGGGGCTTTGAGGTTTCAAAAGCCCATGCCAGGCCCAGAGTCAGTCAGCCTGCACTCTTTCTCTCTACCTGTGGGTCAGAAAATCTCAACTATTTCTCCAGTAACATGCCTGCTGCCATGCTTCCTGCCATGATCATAAAAGAAGCAACCTCTGAAACTAAAAGCAAGCCCCAGTTAAATGATTTCTTTAAGAGTTGTGTTGGTCATGGTGTCTCCTCACAGCAACGGAACAGTGACTAAGACAGAAGTGTATTTGCAATTAGAGATGTTTATGTCTATCATTTCTCATTAAAGCTCCTCAGTTAAAGAGAAAAAAAGACAAATAGTAATCAAGGCAGGAAATTATGATTCGATGGTTGTGCTTGATTTGAATGCACAAGTTCCTGAGTTCAATTTTAAACACATACACACACACACACACACACACACACACACACACTTCATTTAAACTGATGGAAGGAAGAGGGAAACATTGACTAAGTGTAATATATTGAAATTTAGACAAAAGAAATAAATAGCAAACCTGGCTCTCCTGTTGCTCTAGCTTGGTTTTCTCTTACTGTGGCAAACCACTGACCGAGATAAACTTGTAGGAGGGAAGAGTTTACTTCAACTCACAGGTCACGGATCATCCTCCAGGAGGGTCAGGATGGACACCCAAGGTGGGAACTGAAGCAAATCGCATGAGGAAGGCTGCTTACTGGCTTGCTATCCATCACTCACTCAACCTGCAAGCCAGGCTCACCTGCCTATGGGTGAGACCCCTCCAAGCCCATCATTAATCAGGAAAATGCCTCAGTGACATGCCTCAGGCCAGTCTGGTGGAGGCAACTCCTCAGCTGAGGCCCTCTCCTCTGAGGTGATGCTAGTCTGTGTTAAGCTGACAAAAACTAACTCCAGCACAGCTATTTTCTTTTGAACCAGCATAGAGAATTTGTTCTGAGCACATAATAGATACCAGGTATTGTTTTATTTGATAATCAACTTAAGAAATGATCGAATATGCTAGGTGCTATAGGTGCTACAGCACTTGTCTGGGGGTCACAGGAAATGAACAGGTCCTATTCTCAGGAGAAAAAAAAAGTAACATAGCAAAGGGGCTTACCGCTGTACCTAGTACAGAGCAAACATAATTGTTTCATTTAAGCGCTGCCTCTCCATCTAAGAAAATGGTGGCACCAAGCCTGCTGCACGATTTCAGCCAACTCCCCAAAGCCAGGACTTCTTCCTAGCTCCCTCACTCACTGCAGAATGTTTCCATTACATCTCTGCTGGCTGGGACACAGAGGTCACTACTTTCCTTGGCATCCAAGGAAGACTCTCTTGAAGCAGAAGTCTGGTGAGTTCAGTTACGTACTTGAAGTCCTGTACGGAAAGGAGACCTACCCTCCTCCGTAGTTTGTATATTTTAATGCATCCAACCCCCTTTCCTCTCTTCCTTGTCTGGTTCTTTAAGCAAATTCATCCTCTTTTCTTAAGTAAGATGAAAACGCTTCAATCATATTTTTACTCAAAGTCCAGTAAAGGTCGTACCTCACGACCCAAACAGGCTCAAGGTGGCCGTGTTTGCTCAATTTCCCCACTACAAGCTGCTCACTTCCTAAGGGGCTTTTTTTAAAAAAAATCCTTTTTAAAATTAATTTATTCTTTTTACATTCCAATCATATCCCCTCCCCTTTTTTTAAAAACCATTTTTAATTAATTTATTCTTTTTACATTCCACTCATATCCGCCTCTCTCATCTCCTCCCAGTCCCACCCTTCCTCCCTCTTCCCGCCTATCCCTGTCCTCAGAAAGGGGGAGCCTTCCTCCCTTACCAACTGACCCCAGACTATTAGGTCCCTCCAGGACTGCCTGAATCCTCTTCCTCTGTGGCCTGGAAAGACCGCCTCACCAGGGAAGTGATCAAAGAGCAAGCCGCAGAGTTCATGTCAGAGGCAGACCCTGGTCCCCTTACTACCTACATGGAGACTGAGCTGCTAGTCGGCTACATCTGAGCAGGGGGTGTAGGTCCTCTCCATGCGTGGTCCTTGGTTGGTGCATCAGCCTCTGCAGGACCCCCTAAGGGTCTTTTTCAATCATATAATAAGCAAAAAATTGTACTCTCTCTACCTACCATCCTACTAACTATTTTCATGTTATTATTAATTATTATTAGTAGAAACTTCCATTTCTATTTCTTGGTGGTACCAAGCAGTAAACCCGCGATCCCACACAAGAGGTGACTTTCACTATACACAGAGAACACAGAGGTGTAATTGCTTCCATTCACACAACTGAGAATGATGCTTTCGATCTATCATCCTCCTGGCTTGAAATTCTAATTTTAGTCAATAGAATTATAAGAAGTGGCACTAAGGCACCTGTCTTAGTCTTCTGTAAAAAATCGCTAAAAGTTAGAGGCTTTATTTTAGAAACTCTTATTTGCCCATTCATGGCAGAGGTCAACTATGTGCTCTCCTTGTTTTCCCAAGTTTTTCAGAGTTGAAGTTCTCAACTGAACTTGGAGGTCCTCTTCTAAATTCACAGTTGCTGACAGGATTCGTTCCCTATGGCTGAATATGGCTCAGGCCTCGGTTTCCTTGACATTTGTTAGACAAGGACTCTCAACTACTGTATCATCCTGGTGGTTCCTTGTCATGAGGTCCCCAAGCTGTTCACAGCATGGCTGCTTGCTTTCTTCCACTGTAACAGAGCACATGTCTTTAAGAGCTTTCTTTTCAGTGGTACCCCTAATTAGGTCAAACCCACCCAAGAGAATCTCTTCCATATCTTCTCATAGTTACTGGTTAGAAAGGTTTGTAAACCAAGGATGGCAAATTTGGTGCCACCTTAGACTCCTAAGGTTCCGGCTTCCATGAAACTGTGCTTCTTGATTACTCAGCAGTTTTGAATAGCACTCTTCCCCAGAGGCCTTATGAACAAAGTATAGGCAGTAGCTGAGCCTGTGAAATGGAATGCCCTGGTTCTGTTCACTTTATAATGTAGACTTCCCAATACAGAAATGCTCTTCATCAAGTAAATAGGTAAATTAAAAAGTTCCTTAACTGTTATAGACCAGATCTGTCACTTAGAAACCAGTCATCAAAGTCTTCTGTAGAACTCGTTATTCACTAGTTTAGAGAAAAATGAGGTCAAGTCTATCACAGAGCTCAAGGGTAATAATTTCAAGTAGTGAAAAGAACAATTAATTTCTAAATGTAAGTATTGGATGTAAGTTCTGCATAGGCTAATAATCACTTATTCTGAAATTTGTGAGAATCTATTATATATACAGCTCAGTTTCCACAAATAAAATAATGATAATTATAGTAATAATAGAAAATTATTGAAATTTTCAGAAAAGAATTAGTGGACATAACAAAACAGTTATAAAGACAATTAATGTTACATTATTAGTAGTACATAAGCACCACTGTCACTGCTTGGGTCATGTATTAGATGGCCATTACTTTCCCCTGCCTGATAACAATCCCTCTGCTAATGTCCCATCTCAGGTTTTTACATGTATTCTGTACCAAGGAGGATGAAAATAAAAAGCAAAGAATTTCGCAGTGAAACAGCAATAATTCCTGGGGGCCTCTACTCTTTCTACTAGTCAAGGAGTATGAATGTAATTCTAACCTTAATGTATTTAGCTTAGGCCTAAGGCACACTCAGATACATTCTGTAGGTATTTACGGTATGCTTGAAGACATGCTCAAATGAATATTGTATGTAAGAAGTTATCTGGATTGTCAAAGTTCCAATCTTTTCCTGACTGTGCCATAAGACCTATTATGGGAGAAAAGCGGAAGTTCCTGGAACACCCGCCCCCCCCAACACCAAACTTTATAAATGCCTGCACTCTACTGAAGCACACAGAGAAAGGGCAGATTTGAGACACCTCAAGGTGTTCTGATTCCCCTTTTGAGCTAGTGTAAGAGGTAGAAAGCTTTGCAGGGTGATGGCAGGTTTTTGTAAAAGTAAAAAGCAGTGATGGCAACTGCCTTTCCCTTCTAGTTTGTGTTCTACATTAATCAGTGTAGCTTGTTTCACCTCATACATAGTTTTCCTTTTAAAATGTGTTCTTTTTCTTCATTCTTTTTGTTTCTTAAAATTCAATTGAGTATGTGTGCGTATAAGAGAGAGAAGCAGAGAGAGAGAGAGAGAGAGAGATGAGGCTAGAAGGGGGAGAAAAGAAGAGGAGGGAGTGGGGGAGGGGAGGGAAAGGAGACAGAGGTATGCCATAGCACCCTTGTGAAGGTCACAACACCACTTACAGAATTAGTTCTCTTCATCTACCATATGGCTTCCAGGAACCTACCTCTACCCTCTGAGTTGTTAAGTGTTTTTAGAAGGGTGTTTTAATATAATACACATGATTTCTTACAGCAACTCTTTAAATTCATTAGAAATAATTTTATAGAGCTAGTAAATGCAGAAGATGAGGGTAAGAGATCTCTTGATGGTTCCAACTTAAATGTTCTCTCACAATTAAAGAGAGTGACAGTAATACAAAATAAGTGCCAACCAACAGTATTTTTACATGACTATCATTCACTAATTCACTGATTTCATTTGTGCTCTATCTCTAATACCCTTGTTTCTCTCCCCCATCTCCCTCTGTTGTACATACACATCACTCAGACAGAAAGATTCCAATTTCACAATTTGTGTCTATCACATTTCTGTCTCTCCTCTCACTTCTATTAACCCCCAGTACTAAATGCATGAGAACAAGAACTGTAACGTCTGCTTTGCCAAGTGCCAAAAATAGAAATACGGTGTAATTTATAGGTTTGAATATAAAGAAACATCCAAAGGGAATGACAACCAAATAATATATTTCTTTCCAAACAGACACTTTACTGTACTCCTGAGGTTCATGGTAGAATTTAGTGTAGTTTTACTTTCAATGGTCTCCTCCTGGAAAGTTTCTCCCCAAAATGAAATTTCATAGCTTTATGAAGTATTTTGAGACCAAGACCCATATTAATGTTTGCTCTACTCTTTTTAGTTAATTCAAGTTTCACCTTCAAAATTCCAAGTAACAGCTGTCCACTTCTGGCACACCTGGGCAGTTTCTACCCAACCGATCCTGTTATAGATAACAACTAAATATGAAAATAAACATGGAATAAGACAGTCAAAACCACTAGTTAACCCCAAACAACAATTACAGTCAGGAGGCTCCCCAGAGGATCTAACACTCAGAAGACAGGAGCAGCATACTCAGTGGTTTTCTGCTTGCATGCTTTCCTTCCTTAGGTCAGTCTACAGGAGCGGTTAGAGGCAACCTTTTCTTGTACTGACAGGAAGGACCAAATGACTGAGTTTGGAGATGATAGAACTTAAAGGTCAGGTGTGTGTGTGTGTGTGTGTGTGTGTGTGTGTGTGTGTGTGTGTGTGTATGCATGGAGCGTGCAGAGATTAGAGCAGGTGTGCACCAGGAGATGCAGGGATTCCCATGAACAAAGTCATGGAAGGTCAGCCAAATTCCACAGGAGTATTCTGCTCAAATCTCTGGCTGTGTGCCTCTGAGGCTATTATAAGCAGGTTAGGTAGAGCTTAGAGAAGAGAAGGTTACAATTTAAAATTTAACTCCAGTCTTTCTTAGCCTGAAGCAAACAAGCAAAACGGTAAAGAATTAACACTATCTAAGACTTCCCCAAACTGAAAGTCTCTATAAGATTTCATTCAGAATACCAAAGATGTAATCCAGAACTGATGGAGATAAATGAAAATAGGAAGATATAATCCACTATCGAGAGAAAAGACAGTAATTGAAACTGAATTTGAGATGATCCAGATATTAGAAATAAAATCCTAAGGTTATATAATTTCTCAGTAACATGAAGAATTTGTTCACAATGAATAAATAAGGGAGAATCTCAACTGGGAATGAGAGGAAAACAAAACAAAAACAAAAAACAAAAACCCACTTAATCCCCCAAAGCATTTACAAAAATCTTGTAAACAGATTGGGCATAGACTAGAAACAACATTTAGAAGAATCAGTGAAGTTGAAGGTGAACGAAGCAAAACAAACAAATAAACAAACAAATGGACTTCCAATGGTCTATGAAATGATATATCTCGACTCTGATAAAGAATATAAAGCAAGACCTCAACTCTACACAAAGAACTGTAGGCAACTGGAACGCGAAGAGTGGGGAAAATATTTTTCGAAGGCAGGAACACAGCAGTTGGCTATTGACTACCAATTACACTTAAGCCTTTAGTAAAATTGCTAGTAAAGCAATTTTCATGTGGTTAAAAAAAAACATCTTGCTAAGAATTCTAGTACCAAATATACAACCACCATACCCTTGTCTTCACTGCCTGCTTCCACGGAACTCATGTTTTTGATGTATCATTTCTGACTTCTAGCCAGCATCAAAATGGCTACACACTGGCTAGGAAGGTATACTACCAAGCCAATAAATTTCCATGTTGTTTCAGACCCGAAAACTTCTGAAATCTCAGAATATATCACACCTAGTAATGTCTCTAAGAGGTAACATTTATCAACTAAATTATTTCCTAAAGTCAGTAATCAAAGTAATGTTTGATTTTTTTCCAAATTATTTTTCCATCTAAACTTATTTTTTTGCGTATGTGTATGGATTATATCTGTGTGGGCATGTGTTTATATATTTACGTTCCGACTTCTTTAAAGCACATTCTAGCCATCTGTGCTACTCTAACAATGCTAGAGCTAAAGTGCCAATTATAAAATATTAGCATTTTTCAAAGAGAAAGCAAGCAACAGAAACTTACAAGGATTGCAAGCTTCTTTGATGCTTGTAAAATTATTAATTACATGATTAATGCAATGTGAGACAGGGCAGCATCTGGTTTCTACGAATGCCTTCAATTTGGAAGTGCTACAACTAAAATATGACAGAAGAAAGAGGAAGAAGGCAAGGGGGAAGGGGTCAGAGAGGAAGGGGCTCAGAGGGGAGGGAGGAACAGAAAGAGAGAAAGAGAGAGAAGGGGGAGAGAGAGGAGGAGGAGGAGAGGGAGGGGCTGGGGGACAGAGAGAGAGAGAGAGAGAGAGAGAGAGAGAGACAGAAGGGAGCAATGGAAAAACACCCAAGGCACCATGGCAACATTCTCATGAAGCAGCCATGTGCAAGTGTAGATAATATCAGTGCTGGAGAAGTCATATTCAGGCATTGCCTGCCCTGCAAATGCACTGAACCACTGCATCCAAAACAAGGCCTTTGCCTGGTTGAAAGTGCAGCAGTAAGTAGCTGCTCACCAGGGTGGAGTGTGGCTTTCTGGAGACTTCCCTGCTAAGCCTCCAATTTAAAACAAAGTGAGGCCTAGAACTTCAGCCTGGAGTTAACTTCCAAAAGTAAAGGTGATTCTAAAGATCAGCGCCTTACTTTAGAAAGGTTTTTAGTTGTATTTGTACGTACACTTTTTTTTTTTAATGAGGGCTGAAGAGAGATGCTCTTGCCTGGGTCCTAGGCTCAGTTGCCTGCAGCCCAGGCTCAGCTCACAGTGGTCTCTACCTCCAGTTCTAGGAGATCCAATACCCGCTCTGGCCTCCAAGGGGCCTGTGTATGCCAGGGATACTCACAGTGCACAAAGATACATGGCGGGGAAAAGAACCCACACATATACATAAACAAATAAATCTTACCAAATTACCATTTAATTATGAAATTTCCAATTGAACTGGCTTCCTCGGCTTCTACCCTTTCTTATATTTATATAGGCGATAGCCTGTGCTTTCCTTAAACATGCCAAACTGTTTTCAAATTCTTACTTCTAACCTATCATCAGTGTATAATTTGATTGTGCTTTTTTTTAAACACTTAAACAAATCTGTCTTCCAATCTTTAAACAAAAAAGTTATATCCTAAATCCCCCAAAGCTACTGATCTTTAACTGTTGAAGCATTTGGAAAAGCAATGTCCCAGGGTAGCTAGCACTACTAATTAATAATTAGATGTAATTAATAATTACATCTTGACTGCACTTCTTTCATCAGGTGTCACACCGTCTACAGGCTGTGGCTTTCAAGCACACCTGGTGGGAGGCCTACACTGGGGTCACCACAAAGAAGTCCCCTGTCATTCCAGGTATCCAAATGCAAGGCCAAATAACAAGAAACACATCTATAATTTGGGCAAGCTTGTTATATCAAACCCTGTACCATCAGAATTTCCCAGCAGCATCAATGTGAATCTGTGCCTCGGGGAACATAAATGGTGTTAGTCAAAACACAAAAGGGTCAGGCACTTCCTAGCTGATTAAAAGGCATGGACTTTAAAAAACACTACCTGTTTCGGTCTTACAGTATATAATTAACAAAAGATAAAAAGGTGGGCTTTTTGCAAGTTCCTAAGGAATGTTATTTGTCAGCATCAGATATTGACAGAGTAATTTTCTGACATCAAAGTACAAAAAACATAAATCTGGGTAGTTACCACATGACTAGTAGCACCCAATCCCTGCCTTGTCAGTGAGATAGACAATAACTGTAAACATAGTTTACTATTGAATAAGCAAGCAGTTCATCTAAACGAAAAAACATTTTGTCACCCACTTTCTGGGAGGTATTTGGTATTTCTGCAGCAAAAGATAGAGTTTGAATCTGTCTGAACACTTTCATTGTGTTCCTACCTCTGAAATAGACAGAAATAATATACAAGCTGCCCAGGCCACTGTTCAAGTGGCACTTACAGGCAAGGCTCTAAGTAACTCTTTCCTCCTGTAAGAGATCATATGAAGCTGGTATTTAACAGCTCCAAATTGTGTTTGAAGTAAAAGGTATACAGGAAAAGTTGGAGCAGGAAAGGGATAGGTGGTCCAAATGAGAGAGGGAAGAGAGAATAAGTGTTCATTCTCAAAAGTAGCTAGAAAATTTTGTTCAATCATATGTGCTAGACCACACAAGATGGACTTTTCTAAAAGCAATATACGTTATGGGGAATAACGACACACTCCTCTATGTGGTTCTCTTCCATGTGACTTTATAATGTTTCTGGAAAGAAATGTCTTGTTAAAAGGGAAGAATTGCATTGTGCATGTCATTTTGTCTTGTGCTGCTTTTAAAGGTCTCCTAAGTCGATTTCATGTCTCATCAATGACCAATTCAGTTTTGGTCTCTTGAACAACAAAACCAGAGAGAGTTCCGGTTCAATAAACATTAGCAAAAGAAGAGAGGGAGGAAGAGAGATGAATGGAGGAAGGGAAAGAGCTGGAGCAACCACAAAGATTCTCTTCCCTAAGGTTACAATGAAGTTGAAGCAATAAGCACCAGAAACAAACAAGGGCCTGGAAATGGGCCTGATTGTGAGCTGCACCACACCAGGGGGAGAGAGCAGGGGGAGGGGCCGTGGAGCTGTGGTGTGGAGGAAGCTTGCTCTGCTACCCTGACTCCTGAGGAGATCAGGCCACAGAAACTAACTTTAGCTCAGTGGTTCTCAACCTTCCTAATGCTGCGACCCTTTAATATAGTTCCTCATGTTGTGGTGACTCCCAAACATCAAATTGTTACCATTGCTACCTCATATCTGTAACTTTGCTACTGTTATGAATCATAAAGCAAATATCTGATATGCAGAATACCTGGTATGTGACTCCTGTGAAAGGGTCATTTGACAACCCCCAAAAGGGGTCGCTAAGCACAGGCTAAGAACCACTGCTCTAGATGAAAATTTAAAAAGTTGGTATTATTGGAGTTGGGTGTGCTGACACAAGTTTATAATCCCACCACTTTTAAGGTGGAAGCAGGAAGACCAGGAATTCAAGGGAAGCTCATGCTACATAGCCAAGTTTGAAGCTAGCCTCCGTTAGAGTCCCTGAAAGGCTGACCTCTCCATAATAAGAATAAGAAAACCTGTTCCTGAGCATACGGGTAAAAACTGAAATTATTTTTTTTCTGCCAAATGCTGAAGGGACAAACACCATAGCTTGTTTGCCATGTCAGAACTACCCGCATGGACCATGGCCCTCAGGCTACTGAGCATGACGGGTGATAGCTAGTAACCCCAACTTCAAGCCTTCCTCTGGCATGCAGCTCAATACAGTTTTAGGTCTATGATCATGCCAGGCAAGCAAGAAGGACTTCCCTAATCGTGAAGCTTATAGATACCATAGCCCTGATCCTGAGGTTCCCCTCTCCCAAAATCTGTCATCCAATCCTGTCAGAGGGAAAAAGATGGTTCTGTAGTTAGAATCCCATGCTCCACAGTCACAATGACTGGAGTTCAGATCCCAGCACCCACAAAGCAACCAGCATTCCCCACAACCACTCTTAATCTCAGCTCAAGGGGTAGTAACAGGATGGTCACTGAGGTTCACTGGACTCTAGTGTAGCCAAGACATGACCCCCACCCCATGCTCAAGAAGAGAGTCTGTCTTAGAGGAGAACGAGGAGGGAATGGCTGTGGAATTGCACCAGTGAATTTCTGTATGCCATGAAAAATGAGATGCAGAAAGGATGGGAAGGGAGGGGAGAGAGGCAAAAAGAATAAAGATGAACAAGACAAGACTACTTTCAGGTGCACCAAATGCATGTAAATATCTTTAATGTTCATACTTTTTGGGGTGTTTCATCTCAAATTCTATGTTCCAATATTACTGCAGCTTCACAACGTGTTTACACATATTTTTAATTTGAATTTTATTATTTATTTATTTACTTATTTTGGTGTGTGTGTCTACATGTGCACAAATGTCGTGGTATATATGTGGAGATCAGAGGGTATCTCCCACCATCTTCTGGGATCCGGGAATTGAACTCAGGTTGTTGGGCCTGTGCACAGCACATCACTCCACTTAGCCATCTGATAGCATATTAAGTCTTCATGGGAACAGGAAAAAGAGAGTTATAATCAACATGCTTTCCAAACACATCAGTGCCTGTATCTCTAAGTGTGGAAATCTCTGCGATAGACTCAGATGTTATCCAACAACATTCTTCTTTCTGTGATGGTAGAAGGGAGGGGTCTGCTCATACATTCCAGAGAGACTCACCTAACAGCCCCAAAGAGCTTAGGTCAAACATGGAGGTGAGCAGTAAGTGGCTACTCAAAGGGGAAGGAAGAAAGATGGCCCAAGATACCTTGTAACTAGGCTTTGGACTTGCAATGTTTCAACCTTTCCACAATCACTGAAATTGTAACTGGCTACTCAACTTTTGAAGAAAGTTCAATGCACCATGTGCCTTTTTCCCAGAACTTTGATTCACAGTTAAGAAAAAAATTTCAGTGCACGTGTGAAGAACCTAAGTTCATATCCTCAGAACTATGTAAAGATCAGTATGATACTGCACACCTTTAATCCCAGTATATCCTCGACGAGATGGAAGGCAGAGATGAGACAATTCCCACAGGCTCACAGTTCAGCTAGCCAGGCATGCGAGCAAGAGAGCCTGTCTCATACAAGACGGATCATAAGGACCAATATCCAAGGTTGACCTCTGATTTTTATATACAGAGTATGACACATGTTCTTACAACAGGCACACATGCAAACATAACGTGTCACAGTCACAGTCATGGTCAGAGTCATGTTTTCTCTTGCTCCCCAACCCTACACAGACACTGGGGGTTAGAGTGATAAAAATGGCGGTATTAGAATGACATAGCCCAAGCAAAGAGACTGTTCTAATGGTGACCTCTGTTCATCAGACACCTACTGTTTTCTGTCCTTGGCACTGTCACTGAATAAAAATCTTCCCCATGCCACCATTCTCTCTAAGATGCTAAGCAGGTTACGATCAGGGCTTTGCACTGACTCTCCCCTGCAGGGTGGTCAGGGTAAAGTCCAGTACCAGGGATGGGAAAGCTGCAAGGAGGAAAAAACATTTCATTTGGCAAAGCGTGCACTAAAAGGAAAGCTTAACTTCCAGAGACCGAAATGTCAGTGCAGGCCATGAAGGAGATAGGAGAGCCTCAGCAGGGAGGGCTCCAGATCACACCTGGGACCAGGACAAGAGGAGGCCGGGCAGGGAGACCAGAGGGTGATGAATGTTTAAAGCTGGGACCAGTGCTCTGTGGATGCAGTTGCGGGTGGGGAGAGGCATGCACGCTGCACCACTGGAAATATTGTTGGGACCCTACAAAGAAGTTAAGGCCAGCAAAGCAACAACCTGTGTGCACAGCTGAGGTGAAAAGCGAAGCTGAGGGTACTCTTGCTAAAGCAGA
Organism: Pachyuromys duprasi; assembly: GCA_028658305.1. Classification (NCBI taxonomy): domain Eukaryota; kingdom Metazoa; phylum Chordata; class Mammalia; order Rodentia; family Muridae; genus Pachyuromys; species Pachyuromys duprasi. Next base: position 21,806,139 of record CM053743.1, on the reverse strand, counting down.
GAAACGGGGCAAGATTGAAGATAACATGATCGTGGCAAAAAATGGCAAGACAGTTTCAATTCATGGATTGAGGAAACCTCTTCAGACAAGACAGGTGACTCAGGCCACCTGTCACACCTTTGTTCTACAGATAAAAATGTATTTTCTGCTTCTGCTTTGAAAATACGCTATCTAGAATGTCATGGGTGTAAGGACACTTTAAACAGCTTGAATGCTGGGCAGGGGATGTGGCTGAGCTGGCGAAGTGGGTAAATCATCGCAGGCCTGCAGGCCTGTGATCCCAGCACCTGGAACCTAGAATCTGGAAGATCAGAAGTTCAAGGTTATTCTCAGCTATATAGGGAGGCTGAGGGCAGCCTGGGTCCCATGAAACCACATCTCTAAAAGAAAATGGAAATTCCCAGACCTACCATGTCCATCTTGTATAGTGGCTGCAAGCATAGAAGAGAAGTGGCCTTGGGCTTTCACAGTGGTTGGCTGAACACAAACGAACACAAACTTTTATTCATTAACTCCTAGGGACTAGCACCAGCCCTCTGTACTGCCATGTTCCTAAGTCAAAAGAGAAATTAACAGCTTCAACTGAGTCTCCAGGCTTCTACAGCAAATGCTCCATTTGCCAGAACACTGGCAGGTGTTAGCGAGCGTGCTTAAGTCTTTCTTGCTATGGCAGAGCAGGTGGGCCATGTATCGAGCCTCACGTGTCTACTTCCGTTTTCTCCAAGTAGGACCTCATCTTATACCACTCTAGGCTACCACAAATTGCTTCTCATAGCTTACAGATTAAAAACAAACAAACAAACAAAAAGTATCCTTAATCCAAAGTAGAGGGGGGCTGCACTGCATTGTATGTAGCATTATTTTATTCTAAAAATTCACATTTCCACAGATGCTGATTATTTTCTTTGTCTACCTGCCCCTACATCAGGTCCTGTGGTAAAATTTGGGGGAGGCTGCAAGCATACCACTTATTTTCTCCTCATTCAGTTCTAAATGATGAAGAAAAACAGGGAAGAGGTCACAGTGATAAAGAATCTGATTCTTTTCATTGGCTTTGTCTCCTAAGACTACCGTATTTCTTTGTCCAGTTCTGTCTGTTGTTTTTCTACCTTACATCTTATACTTTCAGAGACAACCAGGGGCAGCTAGCTTCCAGTCCTAATACCCAGGAACTATAAAAGAAATTTACACTCCATACCTTCAGAAGATTATGTGTAAAATACAATTTTTTATCATTCATCTGTTTTCCAATAAAATGTTAATTGCTAATTTCCCCCTTTGTGAACTTAAGTTTTTTAAACTATGCCTGCTGTCTGCTATGAGAGGGCATCTTTCCAGATGCTAGTCCGATAGACAACCCATAGGAACCTGAACTAAAATGTCCACTACTCTTCTCAGAATAACTCATTTTAATGCCTTTTAAATAACTGTGAGATGTGAATACGAGTGTGGAATTTGAAAAATCACACAATAAAACAGAAGTCTTGTCTCAGGAGCTGTGGCAGTGTACACTTTAATATAGCACTCAGGAAGTAGAGGCGGGAGGATGAAAGAGAGTTCAAGGCCAGCTTCAGCTTCAGCTGCAATGAGAAATCCACTTTCAAGACAAATATACAATAAACAAATACGCTTTCCCTCACCATTCCATCTCCCAATTACTACAGAAACCTCAATGTAAGCTGTCATTTGTCTTCTCAAGTATGAGTTTGTCATTAGGTAAATACTGTTGTCCTCCAACATTGTATCTTGACCTGTATGTAAAAGGCACATAATCATTGCACATACAGAATATTTAAATAAAGTCAGGATGAAGGGAATGAAAATGGATATAGGAGATGCTACACTGCATTAACAAACTGATATATTTTCTTCGCTATGTAATATTTGCTAGACTGATGAAACATAAGTCCAGGGAGCAGAGAAAGTCTTGATAACCTAGACAAAACTATCAGCACCAAGTTTTAAGTTTTTCAGAGATTTTTCTTTATTAAGAAACCAAATTTGAAAATATGCAATCATCATGTAGAGAATAAGTGAAAATTAAAAATAAATAGTCTAACAGACTGTGTAGGGATGTAAATATGAGCCCCCCCCCCTTTTCTCTGCGCTGATTTTCCCACAGGAAGGAAGAGATTAAAGGATGGATTACTTCACGCACTATAAAGGTCTCTAGGCTGACCCCACTCTTAGAGGGGACTCTTTCATAGGAATAATGCTATAAAGAACGGTGAAAACCCACAACTGAGCCCTTCAGAGGGCCCTCATTCACAGCCCCCATTGACTGCCATGGCCTTCTCCTATGGAATTCAAAATAATTCCCTGCCCACCAGAATACTGAGTTCACAGAGAGGAAGAAAGTGGCAGAGCTGCTTTGCATCTATTTAATTTTTTTTCCAGAAACTTGAAGGGGGTTAATCTTCTACAAGTCCAGTCATGTGCTTTCACAAAGGACCAAGAAGGAGTCGCAAAGCCTCCCTGGACTCCGCAGGAAGCTCTTTCTTTGTGCCTTCTTTTCTACACATGTCTGACAAAGAAGCTAAGTGTCTCCTGCCTGGATTCTGAGGTGAGAGAAGCAGCAATGATGTCATCGCTGCTGAAGAGTGCTATGAACTGAGATAATGAAGATCTCTTTGCCCAAGGCATTACCATTGCCTCAGCGCAGACTTCCTAAACTTCCAAACACCTCAGGCTCCTATTCATTGGAAGGGGTGGTTTGCTGCTCTTTATCTTCAGAATTATTAGAAAGAAATCCTCACAGACCATGTTCCCCTCTCACTAAAACATAGCCTCCCGAGTTTAGTGAGTCTGTAACACTGTGCCAGAATGGAATGGTTTATTCATACACTTAAAGTGTGTGTGTGGGAAGATTGTTTTTATTTATTTTTATGAGGAACAGGTATGTTATTCAATTAATATCCTTGTTTCCTAAATTCCCAGAATTTGGTGGGAAATGTTATTACATGAACAGCAGCAACTTTCTACCCGGTTAATCCTGAATATAAGTGTGGATTTTAAGAGCAAATTGGATTATTCAAGAACATTTAGGACAGCTAGTCTCTAATAGTTTTTATGCTGGAGACCATTCTGAAAATACGTTAGAAGCTATGGAAGCTTGCCAAGAGAGTAGAGTTGATGAGCTCAATTATGCACATACTTAGAAAACTACACACTTATGCTTGAGGCCTCCTGACACTAGGAAAGCCTGCATCACACAGCACAACTGCAGTAAAAAGCAAACTTGTGTCCAAGCCCTGTTAGAAAATATTTTTGTAGAGCCATCATTTTCCTTTAGGGCTTTGACTTTCTCAAAACACTTTAGTGTCTCCCATAATGTGACTTACATTATATTCTGCTTCAATTTTATATATAATGGTGCACATAGAGGAGTGACCTCCCTTAAACTAGTATAAATAAGCAAGTTGAGGGGAAATATTTTGTTTTCAAACAATATTAAACAGTTAGGTAAAATAAAAGGTGAGGGCCTGGAGAGATAGTTCAGCATTTAAGGATATTTGCTATTCTTGCAGAGGACTCAGGTTCAGTTCCCAGCACCCACAGGGCAGCTATAAATCATCTATAACTCTAGTTTGGGGATTTCTGATGCCCTCTTCTAGCCTCTTCAGGCACTGCACAAACATAATGTACAGACATACGGACAGGCAAAACCACCCACACACATAAACGTAAAAATAACTAAATCTTAAAAGAAAAACTTGCTCACAAATTAAAACAGATAAACAGTACACCCTGGGCATTTAGGTGTCATATCTTAGTCCTCATCTGAAAGAGATTGTCTTCATCTTTCAGCTGCCTCAGCATCTAAGGCAGAGAGTTAACTCCTTTCTCATGGAGAGAGTCCAGTGTTTTCCCAGAAAAGTAAGATACAAGGATATGTTCCGTTGCTCCAAAAGGAAAAGATAGGCAGTCTAGTGGATACAATTAGAAAATATAAATATGAGTAAAAAAAGGGGGGAATTTTGGAGACAATTTAGCAAACCCCAAATGAAGACTATCAAGTAGGAAATGAGTGTCACTAAAGAATACCAAAGTCAGAAACACTGGGGGGGATTCAGGATATGACGTTCAAAAATAAAAAATAAAAAGCTATGATATTTTATCTAACAGGCAATTTTAGTCCAGACGATGGGATACAATATTACAGTTCACAATGATCACCGCACCTACAATAAATCTCCCGGGCACATACCAAAGTAGATCGCTTATACTATCAGGGTACGTAAGGACATTCACCAGGATACAGAGAAATAATGTAACGCTATACAATTTCCTTTATTGTATTCTTTGTCATTCCTGAACCTGGGTATGTTCTCTGATATGTAATGTTCATGTTCTATGATATAGAAATGACAGCAATTCACTGGTGTGTGTTCACACACACGTGGTATGAGTACATAACCCAACTCTTCATATTACCATGATATATAAACCAACCCCCACCTCAAATAAGGCCAAGACAAACAGGCTCAGGAACAGAATAGCTAAGGGTCCACTACAGTATAAGGAACACATAGTGAAATATCCCACTACTTGAATAGTTGCTCCCAAGCTGGCTACCCTGTCTTGTTAGGCTGTGGAATCATTGGAGGTAGCACTTGAAATGAGAAGGTGGATACCTGGGAGATTGGCTTTGAGGTCTATATAGGCCAATCCCTTTTCTTATCTTGTCTCTGCATCCTGGTCTGTTGAGACAGGACAGAGCAGTTGCCACACAATGCTTCTGGCACACTCTCATGCATCATGGAGTTAGTTATCTGCCATGGTAGACAGTGTCCTCTTAAACTATAAACCAAAGCAAAGTGTTCCTCCTCCAAGTGGCTTCTTGTTGGGCATTAATTTATAGCAATGACAAAAGTGACTAATATAGATGTTTGGCAATTCTTTTCAAGAGTCCTGGGCCACCATCATGGGAAGATACAGTCATATTAAAAAACAGTAAAACTCTACCTAGCAGTGTATCAAAGCAGGTGCTGAGATTCATATTCAAACCTTTGGCAGAGTGCATGGAATCATATGAAAGAAGGGGTAGTTAGTATGACCTGGAGAGGACAGGAGCTTCACAAGGACCAAATATATCTGGGCACAGGGGTCTCTTATGAGACTGTATCTCCAACCAAGGACCATGTATGGATAGAACCTAGAACCCCTGCTCAGATGTAGCCCATGGTAGCTCCTTATCCAAGTTGGTTCCCTAGTAAGGGGAACAGGGACTATTTCTGACATGAACTCAATGGCTAGTTCTTTGACACCCCTCCCTTGAGGGAGGAGCAGCCTTGCTAGGCCACAGAGAAGGACACTGCAGCCAGTCCTGAAGATACCTGATAAGCTAGGGTCAGATGGAAGGGGATGAGGACCTCCCCTATCAGTGGACTTGGAAAGGGGCAGGGAGGAAATGAGGGAAGGAATGAGTGAGCTGGCTACAGCTGGGATACAAAGGTAATAAACTATAACTAATATTTAAAAATTAAAATTAAAAAACAGTAAGAATTAACTTATAATTTAGCACTTAAGCAATTCAATGAACTGAAATGAGGTTTCTTTATTTCTGTGGGTTTTTTTAAGGCTTTGAAATATGCAGTATTATTTTAGCACCTAATAAATGAGAAAACTGAGACTTTGTGGGTTAAATAACTTTAGCAAGCATGTCATGAAGCTACTCAGTATATGTCCTTGGGCTAAAATATACTACAACCAAAAATACATTTACCCATCATTGATAGCTTAGACTTGATATAGCTAGTTGAATTGAGTTATAGTATTTCCAGGTACTTCTTAATGTTTGGTTAAAAATAGTGATAAGCTATACTTTTAAAACCGTATTATCTCCATAGCTGCCCACACTTCAGTCTTCTTATCTCCCCAAAATTGCATTTTAATCCAAAAGCAGGCACCTTTCAATATCCATGTATAGTCCTGCAAACACTGTAGTTTTCACTGGTACCTAGACCTAGAAAGTTGCATGAAATCTGTTTTATAGATGGCTCACTGGAGTGTGAATTGAACAATGGCTTAGTTTTAATTGGTTATGTCTAACCAGTTTTTACTGCAGTATACTCTTGGATGATAGGTCACATGGTTAAGTATCCATTGAACAAATAATAATTATCTTGTGTAATAATATCCTAGAACTTTGTTCAAAATTTCTCAGTATTTTATCTTCATGTGTTTTGAAGACACAAAGTATGGCTTCTAAACCTATCTCAACAATGGACCAGGATTAGCTGATGAAATCTTTTATTGTTTTCTGTGAGGTAGAAAATAATAAAATTTATAAGAGGGTTACATGCTAGACAGTCTGGTATCAAAACAAAAACACCAACAATTGTATTTATTATTACCAGTACTGAGAATAATTAAATTAATATCAAATATAAAACTAACTCAAACAAGATTGAAATGTCTGAGTCTGTTTTGAAAAACTATCCCCAGCTAAATATATTCCAAGACATCTGACACAGTCGAAGTGACTCTATGAAATAACCTTCATAAAAATGTCTAGTAATGTTCAGAGGGTGGGATGAAAGGGGACAGATCAGAAAATCTGTGTGATCATGTTTTCATGCAACATGGTCTTAAATTAAGCAAGTTTCTATATCTAGGTCATATTAGGGACTTATGACTAGACATATGAGGGTTTTCCCAAGGGACTAAACACTGGGCGCTATGGCATCCAGGCCCAAATAGTGTATTAGCTTTCTCAGCTGTATCTAACAATCCAAACTCTCCATGAGCTTTAGTCACTAGATCTGGGTACCTACAGGCAGAAATGCCATTATGAATGGTCTTAATCTCTCTGTTTTTGCAAACAAGCTAAGAGTACTAAATTAGCTGATCTTCCTTTGTACTAAAGGGAATCTGGAGATAGTACCTCCTTCACTTTTAGCACTTGTTACTATACCTCTGGACAAAAAGAGTAAATATCTTCAGAAATATATGATCCCATACTGACAATATTACTATACACTTTGTGATTTGCATAAAAATCACTCAGTCACTTCTCTGTCACTGATAAAAAACATTATTCTTCTATAATCACAAAAAATAAATTTAATAACTTTCATTCACTTGTAAAATTCTATGGTTTTACTACTATTATTCTGTTAAACTGACCCAGCATCAAACATCCTTCTAAATTTGTATCTGTCTTCTAATCTGCTAATAGATTAGTGCAGCCCTCTGACCTTGTGGGGGAACTTTGTTTGTGCAGTGAATGCTTGTGAATGTAGAAACTCACAACTGATAGAACTATGGAGAACTGTCAGTGGAGGGCTTAGCCACAAGTGAGTTGCTCTGGTGGGTCTTTGAAAAGCTGGGGGAGGGTAAATATGATCAAATCACATTGTATGTAATTCTCAAATAATAAAGTTCTATGGAAATTGGAATAAAACTGTGTTTTCATATGTTAATTAGAAAAATTATTTGGGATTAAACTATGAATGTACAGATAGAGACATTGGAAAACAGAGGTCTTCTTAGTGACTGTGGACATTTAACATGATCTGTGATCCCTTTAAGCAACAAGTCATAGGATAAAAGGTGCATAAGCTTTGGAAGTAAATTAATCCAATCGGTCCTCTTCCCAAATTGTCCTCTCAAGAGCCCCTTTATGTCCATATATATTTTCTACAACTCCTGAAACATGCAGCTACTGGACTGAACAGAGAAGTACATTGCTTGTGCAATGAGAATAGCTTGGAAAACACAATATTACGTAATTCCTCTCTGTTCTTGTGAAAAGGTGACCTGCTTGTTAGTCTTCCCACAGTGCTAGCTGAGAAGCCTTGAGTGAAAACAGAAAAGCAGGAAAGAAAGAAAACTCTTACCTATAAGATTGCTGCATCCTAGCGAACAGAAACGAATAGAAAGCTATCTGTGTTCACTCAGAGAGTAAATACTGCGAAAATGCTCACACTCAGAAAACAATCTACAGATTCCATACAATCCCTATCAAAGTCTAAAGGGTGTTTTTTTATGTAGAAATAATAAAAGCAATCCTAAAATTTCTATGAACCACAGAGGACCTAAATGGCTGAGAGAAAGTACCAAAGACTTTAACATCAGAAATGAGAGTGTAATCTGATAGAAGAAAATGTCGAGTAAATGCTTTATTGCCCTATATTATTTTCTTGTATGGGCCGCAAGAAAGACAGAAAAGTAAATATAGGGATATGGGACCGTCTTAGTTTTTTTTGTTTCTTTTTGTTTTTTTTTTTTCCTGAAGTGGTGATAAAAATATTCTGACAAAAACAACTGAGGAGAGAAAGGCTTTATTTCAGCTCACAGTTTAGAGGCATCACAGCAGGGAAATCAAAGCAGGAAGAGTAGGAAGCACCTGATTATCTTAATTCATATTTAAATTGCTACTACTTAACCTCTTGCTTCTCATTTACTTAATTCCCAAGATTTAAAACATGAGTTAATTTTAGTTACCTTAGATGTTGAATCATAACAGTTATGAAAGATTATAACAGGAAGAAATGGAGTTGGGTGACACTCCTGGGCATAGTGAAGAGAGCTGAATAATGACTAAGAGAGATTTTTAAAGAGTTTTAGCAGAGAGCCTGCATGGGACTGACATATGCCATCTGCATATATGATTCAGTTGTGTACCTTGGTCTTCTTGTGGAACTCCTAACAGTGGGAGCAGGAGCAGTCTCTGACTCTTTTTATGGCTTTAGGGGCCCTTTCTTCATACTGACTTGCCTCATCCAGCCTTAAAATGAGATGATGTGCCTAATCTTACTACACCTTGATATGCCATGTTTGATTGATATCCATGGGAGGCCTGCCCTTTATTGAAGAGAACCAGACATGGAGCTAATAGGGGTGGGCAAAGAGGATTTGGGGGGGGGGGGCTGGGAGATGAGGAGGAGAGGAAATTGAGGTCAGGATGTAAAATAATAATAATTAAGATTCAAGTTTTAATAAAAATAAGGATCTAAATTGTTACCATTATAATTATTTTGTGCAATATTCATGATTCAAATTGCAAATATATAAAAATCACCTGCACATATGCCAGATATGCCCACTGGGCTAAGTCTGACTGACAGCCTTTTAGAATAATTCTTCTTGATTTTAAGGAGAGATGCTAGCAAGGGGTGGAAAGTGGACCGGAAACACAGAGCATGGTGACCCTAGCTGAACCACACTCATGCTTTTTCAAATGCTGGGTACTTCTGAAAGAGAATGGGGATTTTAACAAGCGTCCTTAGCAACATGTTTTTTTCCAGCCTGCTAAAATGAATTCTTCCTCTTAAACAATAATAGAAAACTCGATCTTTAACACTGACAATGACTTTCATGACACTAGATGCGAAGCTGCAGCCAAATCCATACAGCGAAGGAAGACAATGGACAACGCCATCAAAACCCTGCCCTTGCGGACATGTCACCGAAAATTGGAAATGAAGAACTTAAGTGCTTAAGGATTATTGTTAGGTCTGAAATCCCAACTTCTTATTACTTATAAATCTGTTTGATGGCATTATATCAGTACAGATATCAAATAGTACAAGACACTAAAAAACATAATTTTCAAAAGCAAAGAAATGTTTTTAGCATCCACTTATAAGGAGACTAGATAGTACAAAGACATAAAATTAGACAGTACATGGCATATGGACAAGAAAAAAAAAACATGGGAGTTCTAAAACTGGGGACCAAACTTGGAAAACATTTCAAGGATTCATAGATTTAGTTCCTGAACAGCAACATCAGAGTACGTTCCTTAGCAAGTTTGTAGGTGCTTTATATTGTTAATACTCAGAGCCAACCAATTACATATTCTAATTTAAGAAAATGAATTATTATCTTTTGTGTTTAACATGTGAAAAATCTTTAACTATTACTGGCTCTGCTTTCTGATTACCTCATGAAATAATACTGAATTCATTTTCTCTATAATTATTGTAAACAGACTGAAATGTACTAAAAAAATCCTACATATATGATTAGTATTTCTATACGAGTTCAATAGAAGTATTTCAATAAATGATCTTCAGATTAGAGTACAAACCACTAGCTGGGAAAATTTACACTCTAACACTACTTAAAGGAATGTTTGTTCAATGACATATCTTCATAGCATAGTAATATCCTTTATGCATCATTTACTAATAAAAATATCTGCTAAAATTAATTGATATCATTTCATATTTTCCTTTTACAAAGACTATTGAGGATTCTCTTTGAACCATGCGCACACAGGTCATGAGAATCTACCAAAGCAAAGGGTTGGGACACCTATTCATATGTGTAAATCCAACCAAGGAAGACTGCATCTAACCAGTTCCTAGCATCTTCCCATTACTACTGCTTGCTGTATAGTTTCACTCCCCAGTAACCAGGAGCAACTCCTAAATCATTTCTGACTACTACATGTTTCCCACCTGTGACAAAGACACTCCTTCAGTGCACCATGACAACCCCATCGGCAAACCAAGCACTTGGGTTCCTGTAGGAAAATGAAAAACTCTGAAAGGCAGCTAGGAGATAAAGGCTTATGAGTCCTTGTTTCCCACTGGTAGGAAGTAATTACAAAAATTACTTTGACACAGAGCCACTGCTGAATGAATAGCTTGTAATGTGAGAAGAGAAGCCTAAGGGCTATGGACTCAATACAAAATATAGAACGCTGAATGATGCCATGTAAGCATCCTCCTCCCATGACTGCCTGAAGCAAACCTCTAAGCAGGACAGTGAGCACAGTCTTTAAGGTTTGGTCAGGGTATGCTTCTGCTGTTGTTATTGTTGGCTTTTTGTTTTTGTTTAAATCTGAGTTTGGGCAAATTACTGAATAGTGGAGGTTAATTTTGAATTCATATATCAATTGCATTTTTATAAACAGAGTCACACAGAAAACTGGTTGGGATGGACTACGTATGCAATGAAAAAAAAAGATTCTCCAATTACAGAGAAGCAAATAAAAGGCTCCCATCATGATGAAGTAGAGATTGTGATGACATAGAAACCATAGTGACATAGAGGCCATGATGACACCGAGGATCTTCTCTATCACAAGCACACAAGCTTCTGTTCATCACTAACTAGAAGGATGTCCAACCCCCTTCCCTGTGCCTTGGACAGGGACAGGAAGAGCTGTATTTTACCCAAATGGCCAACTCTGCACTGATCAGAACTCACAGTGACAATGTTAAACTCCTGGAAGGCTCAAACTGTGTGTGTCCAGCAGATAGTACATGCCTGTGTATTTTGGCCCAGAGACCAAATTTGCCTGTCTTCCTCTACTGCTCTCCACATTAATTTTTGTCATAGGGTCTCTCACTGAATTTGGAACTAACCATTTTGGCTAGGCAGATTGGTCATAGAGTCCCCAAGATCCACCTGTCTCCATTTTAGCAACGAAAGGTTATCTATACATATCGCCATGCCTGGGTTTTACTTTCTGGCTGGTGGAAATTTTAATTTAGGCCTCCAAGAGCCAGCGCCACAGTCATGGAGGTCTCGTCTATAAAATAGTACTTATAAAGCCAAGCTACATGACTATGATTTGGGTACCAAGTTCAACATATTTCTAAATAAGTCTTCAAGATTATCTACATTTGAAAAGCAATACAACTTCCCCACTTAGAACGAAGATGAAAGGAATGTGCGTTATGACTGAGTTGACCGAGGGTCCTATGGTTGTGTTATACGATTTACAAGCAGGTTCACAGCTATAACTCAGACACAGGTTATTGGATACAGGAAATGGAAATACATGTTTGCATCTTGCCAACATGGGGCCTTGAGAGAAATAGGAACAGATTTTTATTTCATTTTTAGTTTTAGTTTTGTTTTTGTTTTGATGACATAATGGCCCTCCTCACCTAAAACTATAGATAGGCAATACCTTTTAAGGGTTCCTAATTTTGAACAATGCTTTCCTTTAGATGCTCAATGATCTACCGAGGAGTGAGAGGAAAAGGCTAGCAGAGTCAGTCTAAGCATTATAAGCCAACCCATACCCTTAATCATCTCTGTTCATTCTTCCCACATTGCCCCATCAATAAGTATGAGAATATGTATTACATATTTGGAGTAAAGTTGGAGTTTAATAGAAGCTGTGTTAATACAGGTTTAAGCCTGGGCAATAAGGGGGTGACAGCAGGGTTCTTAGCAAAGGGCAGTACACATAAAGACACTGGCCCTGCCTTCTCCAGTGACAGCTACCCACAAAGACAGTTTTTAAATATCCTCACTGTTTCCAGCGGATCTTCAAAGCCAAATTCAAATCATTCCCACATATCATCTTTACCAAGCCTCATTCTGTTCACATTTTATATACTCTATTTCGGGAAAAGATTTCTCTGGTCTCAAATTAGTATTCTGAGATACGTTAGATTCTTGACTCTCTTCCCTTTTCCAACCCACAAGACCCACTATCAATTTTATTTCAATCTCCATTTGCATTTGGCACCAAAGGCTCCATCTCTTACTTGTTCTCTTGTTACCCATTGTTGGTTAGAACCCCTGCTTACTCCTACACAAGGAAACCCTGTCTGATCTCTTTCCCCCAACCCCACTGCACCGGGAGGCCTCCCAACAACGGAAAGAGACCAAGAGCCCAGTTTCACATTCCTGGCAGCTGTCACATCCTCCATCCCTAATGCCTCCAGTCACCCAAATCCCCACCGAAGTGCTCAGCACTTGATCATATCTGGGCAAAAACCCAGCTCTTGGCTGACATGTCATCACCCTTTACCTGCTACCCTAGCCCAGGTTTCCAACATCCTCAGCCCTTGTTCTTTAGATCTGATGAACCTGCCCGACAGCTGTCCCCAATAACCTGTTTCAATGCTTTTAATTTTGTTCAATATGACTTATTGTATTGCTGGAGAAGTCATTCATCCATCACTTTTGTTCAGGCCCTAATGTGTTTCAATTTAGATAATTACAACAAACTGTGACTCAGACAGATGGCTCTTCTGAATACAAAGTGAATAAATTGTAATAAATAATAATAATAATAATAATAAAGAAAAGAAAATTTAAAAGAAAAAAAATTGAACTATAAAAGGCTTCAAAAAGAAGCCAGGGAATTACCAGGATAAGTAGAAAATAGGATGAACTGTTTTTTTCAGGCTCTATTGATAAGTTCATCAGGGTCACGGGTAACCACTTGTGAATCAATACCCCAAACCAACACCCTGATAAGTTGGCGTTAGAAAAATGATGAAGACATAGTCCTCAAATCTGTTTCTTCCTATCAACAGCTTAGCTTCTGCATTTTACTTCTCTTATTGTAACTTGTTGTTCCAATATTGTAACTTGTTGTTCCATCTCCTAAGATGGAATCTTAACTTGATTCAGAAAAGCACAAATTTATATGACACTTTAGTGTTCATTTACCAATGAATATACTTTTCTCACTCACTACATTTTTAAATGATAAAGTATATTATAAAAAGATATTAATAATTTATACTTAGACTATATAAAATAAAATAAAACTATAAAAATACTGACACCCTGTTTTTTGGGGCAACAAGTGAACTGAAAGGCCATATTCCGGTGTTTCGATTTTTTAATCTGAACTCTTCTTAAACTAGGGAAGAAAGTTAAATTTTTATACAAATAGTTAAATATTTTTTTTAAATTTTTAATTATTATTTTTTATATTAATTATACTTTATTTACTTAGTATCCCAGCTGTAGCCTCCTCCATCGTTCCCTCCCAATCATACCCTAACTCCCTTATCTCCTCCCATTCCCCTCTCCAAGTCCACTGATAGGGGTGGTCTTCCTCCCCTTCCATCTGACCCTAGCTTATCAGGTCTCATCAGGATGCATTGTCTTTCTCTGTGGCCTGGTAAGGCTGCTCCCCATGAAGGGGGAGGTGATCAAAGAGCCAGCCACTTAGTTCATGTCAGTGACATGTTAGCTTTACTAGGGAACTCACTTGGATACTGAGCTGCCATGAGCAGATGGACATTGGAAGAGGGAGAAAACAGAAACAGGACAGGAGCCTACCACAGAGGGCCTCTGAAAGACTACCCAGTAGTGTATCAAAGCAGATGCTGAGGCTCATAACCAAACTTTGGGCAGAGTGCAGGGAATCTTAGGAAAGAAGGGGGAGACAGAAAGACCTGGAAAGGACAGGGGTTCCACAAGAAGAGCAACAGTTAAATATTCTTAATAAGAGATCAGCTGCTATCACCAGTAACTAAATCAGAACACCATAACTATGGAAATAAAAGCTACTCATTTCATGTTAAGGTTTATCTTGGGACATCCCAGTACAAGAATTGAGTTAACTTAGAGTGAAGAAGCACACCTCCTAAGACCAAGTGCCAGTCAAGATCTCTTGACTGTTGTAAGGGCTGTTTTCATCATTCCTTGAGTCTATAATTATTAAGACTTGTCAAGATGCCTACCCCTGTGGTAGAAGTCTTCAGACACATCTCTGGGAGCCTTCTCCATGGCTGATCTCTTGTAGACAACATGAATCCTTCCTTTTTCTTCATCCATCTGTTTACCTCTCTCCAAGGGTTCAATGAAATACTCTTCATTATCACTTTTAATCATTCCAGCCTAAAGAAAACATAAAATGTGTTCATTTAAAAATATATATCATTATCAATTCACAAGTACATCCTTTTACATGGTAAGAACATCAGTGATAAAAATGATCTTTTCCCTCTAATTATAGATTTAATACAGTGAAATCATACTAGTCATTCTTATATGTCTGCAATGCACATATAACATAAAACAAATTCATATGGTATCTGGAGAGACGGCTCAGCAGTTAAGGGCATTTGCTGATCTTCTGTAGAGTGCCCAGGCTTGTTCTCAGCCCTTACATGGTGGTGCAGAACCCCTTGTAACTCTAGTCCCAGCGTGTTGAATGCCTTTTTCTGGTCTTCAGGAACATGTACATACATACATTGTACACATATATACATGTAAGCACACACATGCTCACACACCAAAACTTTTTAAAAAAAATATCATCTGACACCAATGAAAAATCCATATTGGGTAGAAAACATGAAGTTTAAGCAGCATAAAAATAAAATTATATGACAGTAGCCCCTTTGCCAGAATACACAAAGGGTACATTCTACTTGATGTTTTCTCAGCAAGAGAATCTAATATGACACAGGAACTAAAAATAAGTAAGTAAGTAAGTAAGTAAGTAAGTAAATAAATAAATAAAAATCTCCTGATTTCTCATAACAATTGTGGATCTGCTTTGAGGTATGCTATATTACTTGGGCAACTCATTTCAATCTCCTACATGGTTGTTACTGTATGACAGATGTGGGTTCTATCCCATCCCATCTTTACCCTTAACTAGCTTTGGTGGGAATCTCATACTTCTAATATTTGTTGGCCTGGAGAGCCCACACATGTCTGTGTCTAAAATGCCCAGCTTATCATTAACAGCATTTATAGGTAGCAGAAAGCATTGCTAACTAGCTTAATCTTACACAACGTTAATCTATTTTACTGACACATATATATGCATATATGTATATATACACAAACACACATGTATATACACACATATGTTTATGAGTTGAAGTTCCATTGTCCATCTTAGTCTTTGATTTGCCTTGAATCCATTAAGTCCCAAGTTTTGTGGATTTTTACAACTTTTTTATTTACATTTTTGACAATTTCAGACATGTACAAAGTACATTCTGATTATGAAACTCCTCACCCAGCTGGGCATGGTAGGAGATGGCTTTAGTCCAGCACTGGGGATGCAGAGGCAGATAGATTTTTGTGAGTTTGAGGCCAGACTGGTCTACATAGTAAGTTCTAGAACAGTCAGAGCTATAGAGAGAGACCCTGTCTCAAAATAATAAGCAGCAAAAATCTCACCTTCTCTAATCTACATATACTCCCCCCCCAACTAAAAGTCCCACATTCTTGTGTCTCTTTTCCTTTTTTTTCTTCCTTTTGGCCCACTGAGTTTAACCAGGAGCATTTGCGTCTCCACAGAAGACTATTGGGCTCCTCAATGGGTACATAATGGGAAAAAAAGACTGTACTGCTCCAAGGACCCACCAGTAACCAATACTTCAGAAGGGAAGGGTAGGGATGATGGAGGCCCTCACAGCTGAAGGTTGAAAGTCAACAGGCTCAGTCTTGTGCAGGACTACTCCAAGTAGCCATAGCTGTAATGAATTGGCTATATACGCCTCCCAGATAGCATTCTACAACCTTTCTCTCTGTTTTCTTCCATGGTAACTCCTGAGTCTGAGAAGGGGGAGTCCAAATGTCCTACTTAGCACTGACCACTCATGTCATTCATTCTTAGCACCACCAGCATTCTACCTTCACTGTCAATTCTGTAGTTTGTTTGAATTGCAGAAATTATCTCAACTGAGACTCTTCTCAGATCCTAATGATTCACCCAGAGGGGTCTGTGACTGAAGGAAGCAGGTCATGATTCTGAAAACTGGCCACTTGAGTAAGAAGGCAGGCAATGGTGAGAATTAACCCATGTGCTTTCTGAAAACATTTCTCTCTGTATTGTAAGCAAACATTTAAATGTCAGGTGCCATGATACTACTTTCTCCCAGTACAGCACAGGTAACACAAACCTCAAACTGAGCATCTCCCTTAGAACACAAAGTGTGTTTGAGTGAGGTTGGGACAGTATCAGTGACAAGGATCTGAGGCTTAGCTATGGTCTGAATGTGTTCTCCATAGACCCTTGTGCCTGAAGTTTGATCACATGTAACAGTATTGACAGCTGTTGGATTTAGTAGGTAATGCCCATCAGAAGCCAGCTTGGCTAGCTACACCACCATCAGTAGAGATCAGTACAGTCCTCAAAGAATCAAGTAAGTTGTGAAGAGAGCAGTGTATTACCAAGTGAGGCACCACATGCTTGGTGCCTTCTGCCCTCAGCTGTTTCCTTTCCTGCTTCTCTGCAGTGTGGTAACATACAGGGGACCTTGCTGAACACAACGATCCTGCTGTTTGGACTAGATTCTAGCCACCAGAACCAAGAGCTAAGTAAACCCCTTCCCTTTATAAAGACCGGGGCCTTAGGGATTTGCTATAGCAGCACAATAGAGAGAGCAAATATGAGCACACAAGACCTCTAATATGGATGGGCAGGAAATGCAAGTCCAAACTTCCATTAATTTAAATAAAATTTAACAGAAACATTATCCTAAAAACTATAAAAAAAAAAACAAAACAAAACAGATTGCCAAAGACACGCTCATCTTCCTACTAGTTGATTCAATCTAGAAAAACAAAACATACAAGCCTAAAGGGATTCAATGAAGTTTGATACAAAAAGTCCAGCGACATGGTTGATGAACATAAAATCAAATTATCATACCGCCCCTTTCATAATCTCACTGTACACAACAAAATAACATTAAGGGCTAACATTTTTTGTTTCTTTTATTTTTGAAATCATGATATAATTTCATCATTTTCCCGATCCTTTTCCTCCCTACAAACACACTCACATAACATGCCCCTCCTGGCTGCTCTCTTGTTTCATTTCCTTTTGTTACACACATGTATCTAAATGTATTTACACACAGTCCTCATCCCTCATCAAGAAAACTTCTCTTTTCAATAGACTGAAACAATTACAGACAGCCACAACCAATCAAAATGCAGAGTTGTGGAGCCCAATCCCATGGATATATCCTCAAAATACACCTGCACCTAAGGGTCCACGGAAGAAGAGGCAGAAGATGCAGAGCCAGAAGATCACAGAGCTTGCTGTGAGATTGTTTCTCCAGGTAACATCAGAGACTAATAACTTTTTCATCCAAATTAACCAATATCTACTTGAGTGGAGATCATCCTAGCATACATCATGATAAACCTTCAATTTGGCCGCTGTTATTGATAGCATCTCAACTTCACATTATCATAGCAGGGGGCGGGGGGAAATCTACTTTCTGAAATAATTATGTTTCTGTGGACAAACAACGACGTACTAACAAATGGTCTGACCATTAAAAAAATGCCCAAAAGGGGACCAGGTTTTCCTTGCAGCGGTTCATGCCTTCCAGAAGAGCTATGTGCCCCACAAAGTGACACTATGGTCTGGATTTACAGTGACTCTGACACTCCGCAAGTCTGCCCAATAAGCACGGGAAAACCTGAGGCATCCCACATTGGAGGCTGTGAGAAGCCTGCCCTAGCCACAGTATCCACCGTTTCCTTTCTTCCATGGGCAGGAGAGAGTTACATAAATCACAGTCAAGTGTGAAGAAAATGTAACCTAGCTCTGTGCCCGGAGAGCAGGGACAGAATTTGATGAGCAGCTGAGAGTGGCCACATCAAATGGACTAATGCCATACCTTTGCTTACATTCCCATTGCTTCCCCTTGAACTTATCATGATACTCCACAGCCCCAGGGACTTGTGTCACATGGCTTGGTCTACTCCGCTCAAGGAATCACTCTTAGCTCATTCCTGCGACTTCAGCCACAGGGGAAATGCTGTTACTGTTATATTTAGAGAGCCCACTTGACACACGCTCCTAGCCATTTTGTTTTCTCTAAGTTTTATAAAAAAAAAAAACAAAACAAGTTTTCTCATTCAAAGTGATTTTCTCATACCTTATTTCTGCTGTTTTTCTCTCTATGGCTCATATTACAAATTATCAGGGTTGTACTTACATGTGTGTGACTATTTATCATTCTTTCTCATCTGCAAGTTCATCAGCTCCCAAGGCAGACATTTTAATTAGCCTTTTGAGCCTTAAGCCCTGACACAGCAACTGGCACAAACTTTATGTTCAATTTTTTGTGAACAACTCTGTAAATGAACTGTAGAAATGAAGGTGTGGGTCATAGTTACAACTGTGTGCTGTAACCAAAAATGCCCCAAGAAAAACTTCAAGGGGCAAATATTTTTCTTGACTGATAGTTTTGGAGGAGTCAGCCCATACCTGCCATCCCTGTGTGCTTAGGTGGAACGTCACAGTGGTGGGAGTGTATGGTGAAGGAGATCCTTTGCCTCGTGGAAGAAAAGGAAGGCAGTGCAACAGGAATTGGGGTAGAACAGGGTACAGCTTCCAAGGACAGGACCTGCTACCTTCTTCCTCCCAGGAGACTCCACCTTCCACAGTTCTGCCATCTGCCAGTGGTCTATTCAGACTTTAAAAATCACCAATGGGTTAAGACCTTCCCGACGTTAAAGCCCTCAGGATCTAGCTGCCTCTGAAAATGTCCCCATAGACACCCAGAGGTGTTTGCTCTTCATCATAAATCTCCTGGACATGTGTCAATCCAATCAAGTTGGCAAGCAAAATTAACCATTTTAGATGCAGAATTTAGAGGCTTATGGTAATCTTCAAAAGATGGGAGAAGTGGCATGCTGGAGACACAGGCAACATAGTTGGAGCCGACACATCTGTTCTTCTCACTCAGACTGGTACCCATGGCTCCTTCAGTTTCCCTCTTTGATCTCGGCCCTTCCACCTTCACAACTGCTTTTTGTAACAGGTCCTACCTTCTTACTCTGCCCTAAGGGCCCCCCTCCCACCTCAATGACTCCCTGCCAGTCCCTGAACACCACCAGTGGGCACCTCTCTCACTAAGGTCCTGCTGCCAGCTCTGTGCTTGGACTCTTCCCCACATAGAACTCCATTCCTTTTAAGTGCTGGTGTGTGACCTCTCAAGTCAGCATGCTCTAGCTACCAGCTCTCCCCCTCCGCAGCCAGCGTCTCTTTCCCCGTTCCCCTGTTTGCTTTGATTATTCCATACCATCATGTTCATTGCTTATTGATAGTCTTGGCCCTACTTCTTGCCACTGTCCTTTCCCACCTCTCGGTAGCCAGGAGTTCCTTTCATTTTGCTTTGTTCATCATTGTCCCACATGCCCCACAGTGTGGCTCAAACTGTATCATTCACACATAGTTTGTGAATGAAGAAAAAACTGAGATGAAACAAAAATACGAATAAGGTATAACCTAAGATTATTCATAAATATTGAAGTTGAGTAACTATGCAATTAATGCTTTTATTCACAGAAACAGAAAAGCAAACTGGGGGCAGTCATGCATACCTGAAATCCCAGCATGTAGATGGTACAGGCAGAAGGATTTGGAAAGGGTAAAGGTAGGGAAAGCTGTTTTAACTGTGTTCCCCTGAGTTACTGGTGGTACTTGCTAACATTTAATGGAGGAATTCATGAATACATTTCAGAAATATAACTGTAGCCACTCTGGATTCCAGACATATCTTGTCACCCATAGTAATTAAATCTGATGGAAAAATAAACAGGGAAAGTTTGTAAATACAAACTTAAGGCCAGTAGAAAAACAAAAACAAACAAACAAAAGCAGAAAATTCTCCAAGGACTTTAAATTGGGATGTAGGAAAAAAAAAAGCCTAAACTCTGGACAATGGCCCAAAGTCCCTGCATGGCCTGGCCTTCTGGGTCCCTCTTCCCACTGCTGTGCTGGTCCAGGCTAGACTGACTGGCATGCTCACAGCAGACCTGAGTCAGCCCCCATTGGCTTTCTGCTCCTTTCCCCACCACACGATTTCTAGTTGACTCTCTGTCAGCCTGTGGGACAGCAAGTTCCAAGTCTACACAAGCTGTGCTACATTTATTGTTTATCACACCCCAGGGCAGCAGGACAAAGCCTGGCTTAAAGTAGACGCCTTCTATTAGGGATGGAGGGAGACAATATTAACACAAATAGAAACAAACATCTTGGAAGAAAGGTAGAACGGACTGGCAAGAAAGAGAGGAGGAAAAACATGAACGTGGAATCCCCGTCCATAAGAAAGCAGCTGCAGTGCGCGGAGACTGAAGCCTGTGAGAAGCAAACTAGACAAACTGCAGTGTTTGACTTGAGTGGGAGTGGCTGGAAAGACGTCACAAAGAGCTACAGAGGCCGGGGTCATAAAGGGCAGGTATTTTAAGATGTAGAATATTCTTAGCTATTGTAGGTGGGTTCTGATGCACATCTCCCCACCACGCTATGTTGATTTTTCTCCTTCACTGGAGACCCAAATTGGATGGACTATTTACAAAGTGCTGGTATTTTCAGGAAACAAAAACAAAAACAAACAAACAAACAAAAATACCTTGCCCAGATCATTAGGCACTGAAGGCCTTTTATGCACTAACATATTTATTTACACAGTCACATACTCAAAAACATTTTTGGAAGCTCAAAGGCCATGTGTTGTCAAACCTCAACATTAATTAGTGCACACTCCTGTCCTCAGGTCCCTGGTTCCATTTGTATAGGACATATGTATGACATCCAAGAATAAAACCCAATTCTAGACCACCAATAATACTAATTGTAAGCACTAAGACTACTCATAATCCTGCCAGATATAAACAACTTGAAGTGGTAAACCTAGATGTTTTTGAAATGCCACACATAAGATTGTATATGCTGCTGAAGGATTCTGCTCAAACAATCATTTAAATTTACCATTAATGTTACTCATACAATAAAATATTTTGAAAAACTGCTCTTCTTCTCCCCCCCAAAAAACAAACAAAACAAAAAAGCAACACCATATTTGTCTCAATCTTGTCCAACAAAACATTTGGCACATTTCTCAAGCTATTTTTATAAATTAAACACAGTTTTTAAAAAGTGGTATTAATATAATCTAGTATTAAACAATTAATGATTTCATTTTGTTTTAAACCTAATGTAAGCTCCTTGGCAGCTGTTCGGAGGGAATATTTATAAAGCCCGCTATCCCCTCACATCTGGTCAACTCTTCCAGCTGTACCGCTCATTTTACATAGTGCCAAAAGTCCAGAATTGAGTCAGAGAGCCTCCTAGGATAGAAACAGCCATCACCAGGGCCATGTGCCTTCCTCACTAGGTGGAGTTCTCACAGCCACACCTGACACCCAGCTCTAATGCACTAGATTAAACAGTGTCCTCATCTGATTAGAATGTGAATGGAGGGTGTGGAGTACAGGGAGTTTCAGATGAGATAATGTCTATGAATGTATTTTATAAACTATAAAGTTATACAAGAAATGTAAAACATCGTTCTTTATAGGTCACAGTAATAAAGGCCAGTCACCAAGGAAAGATTAATTTGTACTTAGCTCGATTTATGATGAAAATCAGTCTAAAACACAGTTTTTAAAGTTCTATCAAAAATTACCAGTCTCTCCTCAGAAATTCAATGTCAGATATTCTAAAAATCTCATGTCATGGGGAAAATATTGTTTTAATCACAACACATGTTCTTTTGTTCTGCTAAAAGTAGTAGTGTGGAGCTATGAAAGTTATCCAGGAAGTTCATAGAAGTACGTTCCAAGTACAGAATCGTTGCAATTGAAACTAAATGCCATTTCTCCGAAATTGGGCACAACAGCAAGGGTACAGTAGTGACACAGGGCAGTGATAGGATCTGAATGTCTGAGATAGATCTTGGTTAGGTATGCTAATGATGTATGCAGGGAGGGGTAAGGCAAATACAATGTGCTGTCTTTAGAACCAGAGCCCAACAGCAGAATTTTAGCTCACCAAAGTTATATGAGGGCACAGCATGGGGTTAACTATTTCCTGTGTTCCTTCTTCAGTTACTGCAGTATACAAGCAAAGACCTTATCTGGTCCCTATTTTATCAGTATAATGGACAGTACTTACTTCATGAAGATAACTTCTAAAGGCCTCCTGAATTTCAAGAGGTATTTCAATGACATCACCAAACCCCTATAGAAGATGTAATGAAAATGGCAATATGGCTGGAAAGACAGAAAGTACAGAGTAGCGCTGCTTAGAAGGTTGCCTGTGAACCCAAAGCAGGATCCCATTCACACACACACACA
>CM053743.1:21653309-21782860 GCA_028658305.1 Pachyuromys duprasi | reverse complement strand
AAAAAAAAAATAGGTATAGACTTCCAAAGTCATTTAAACCCATTTTAGCTGCTTCAAAAATCCGAGAAAAATCATGAGAATTTGACGGGGTAATCTCTAAAATAGCCTCCAATTCAATTACTCTGTTATTCAAATTATATTCAGTATTAAACTCCTAGGAAAGATGAATTTGAAACACTGCCCCCTGCCAATATCCCAAGATCCACTTATTCCCATAATAAATAACTGAAATATGACTATAAGGCTAACATAATTAACTCCTAAAGTAGGTCACAAATGTTAGCATGCCAAAGAATTTAGGTCCCAACCTCAGAGACATTTCCATGTTCCACGCTCCAGAGTCTGATTCAGAAGGGCTGAGCTGGGCATCAGACATCTGCAATTTTAACCAGCACTTCACATCTTGCAAACAGTAGTGGTCTGAAAATTACAGCTTGAGAAAAACTGCTTAAAAATCATAAGCCAATCAAAATGAATTTTAGATGTATTCTCTTCTAAATTTGGGGCACACACACACACAGAAGCCCATTCGTGGCACTCCAAAAGATATAAAAAAAATTGAAGATGACTACTTAAAGGAAATATGAATAAACGGGATCTGTGAATTAAAGTCAAGGTAGTAATTAAATTCGTAATAGTTATGTACTAAATACATAATACATATTGTGTGTATTTCTAAGGGGCTTAAGTCTATAGAGTGACTCAAAGTGTCTTAAATTAATAGTTACAAGCAAAAAATTAATAATCATATTTTTACACAATGGGGAAATGTCTGTCAACAACTGCCATGGGAAACACAAAGCAGTGTTACACATTCCAACAGCCGCAATAACATAAGGATAGCTTAAAGTCCAAAATAACCTTAGAATTTCACTTTAGAAACCATTTAATGAAATATTAATGTGCATACCAAAGCACTTGGCTCTCATAAAGCTTTATTAGCATATATTAAACATATCAAGTAAGCTTCCTTACCACACTTTCAGCCATGCAGATACATGTTCACTCTTGCTATCCATTCCAAACCTTCTTGAATATTAGTGATGAGTAACTGTTAAGCCTAGGGTTGAACTCTATTGTCCCCGTGGAAACACACTGGGGCCACAGTCACTGCTCCTAAAGAGACAAGCTAGAAGCAAAGTAGCGGTGGGTATATTTGACAGTATGGAAGTTCTGTTTGTAAAAAAGAAATCGTTCTAGATCAGATGAACTCTTCAGGCAGCTTATTATTTTCCTTCTGGGAAATCCCACTGAATGGGACCAAGATAGTCTCACTGGGTGGTTTTTATTTTTTTACTTATTACAATTTATTCATTTTGTATCCCAGCTGTAGCCCCCTCTCTTATCTCCTTGCAATCCTGGCCCCTCCGTCCTCTCCTTCCATGCCCCTTCCCAAGTCCACTGATAGGGGAGGTCTTCCTCCCCTTCATCTGACCCTAACCTATCTGGAATCATCAGGACTGGCTGCAATGTTTTCCTCTTTGGCTGGTAAGGCTCCCCCAACCATCAGAAGGAGGTGATCAAAGAGCCAGCCCCTGAGTTCATGTCAGAGACAGCCCTTCTTCCCCTTACTAGGGAACCCACTTGGAGACTGAGCTGCCATGGGCTACATCTGTGCAGGGGTTCTAGGTTATCTTCAAGCACAGTCCTTGATTGGAGCATCAGTCTTAGGATGTTTTTCAAATGTGTTAAAACGTAAATTAATTACTTGGAGCCCCTTGTCTGGCTGCACATCCTGATTTATGGCCTCAGTTTACATATTTATTCTTAATTAAGAAATTGGATTGTGATATATGTACTTGGCACACACAGAGCTAACATCTGTATCTCTTTCCATCTCTCTCCACCATATTTTTGGGGACAGGCTCTCTCACTAAATAGCAAAATCATTTGTTCTGACTAGCCAATGAGCTGCTAGGATCCACTTGTCTCTACTTCCCAACCTAGCTAGAAGGTTCTCAGCGCTTATTCTTTCAATGACACAAGCCATATCATTTCTAAGACTACCAGTGGCTAGTCTGGGCCCAGTTTACAGTACTCAAAGATGCTGCTTCTGCTTCCTGAAGATCCTGAAACAAACAAGCTTTCACCAAAGCTGACCCTGCTTGCTACTGTCAGCTCTTTAATTCTTGTTTCATAATACAACGTTATACCTACTTTGATAATCAATACTGGTAGTTAAATTGTCTGGGTCTGAAATCAACAAAGAGAACTAGGCCCAACTGAAAATCAGTACTGTTTGCTTGCCCACCTTTGTTTCTTGCTGGCTGAGTAGATCTATGCCATCGCTGTTATAGTATTACTGCTACCATCAGAACCCAGCTTCGTTGGTCTTCCAATAATAGCTTCTTCAAGAAACACCCAAGCTTTCCCTACCCAGCTAGGACTACTGAATTATCCAGCCTCACAGACTGAGCAGAGATCAGATTCTCAGTCAGGCATGTTAGAGAGTCACTGTTAGACTGCCCAGCCCCTATCATGTAGACCAACATAATATATCTCCTGTTTTAATATATTTATTAGTCTGTTCCTTTGACTAATATTCTAAGAAAGGGATGGTTTACAATGATCAAAAAACAGCTATACCTCCTTAAAAAGCAAGCCTTGGCCTAGCACATCTCAAGTGGGAGACGAAAGAGCCTGCTATTTGGAGTAGCTCCATCTGTTAATTACTGCGTGTCAGAGTGCAATGTGTTCCACACCCTTTATTCTTCCCAAATCTTCTTTCCTATACCTTTGTTGTGTGAAGATGAAGTGTTACACAGATATGGTACTGTTCTGTAACAAAAAAATGTTACAATTGTACACTTGTATCAAAATATACCTCTTGGTATCAAGATGCGGGTCAAATGGTACATTTCTCCTAGGAATTTAAATTGATTTATCTTAAAGATGTCCATTTACTACAGGATTTCCCTGTAGGATGTATTTCCCTGTATTATATCCAACTATTATATTGTATTATATCAGGCAAGTAGGGTTATAATAAGTAGGGATAAAATAAATCAATCATGCATAACCTCACTAAATATGGTCTTTGATATTCACTTAGAGCCATACAAAGATGCTGATTTCTCATGTCTAACAAAGAGCAAAACATCTTGGATTCAATTTTATTTTAGTTTGAAAACTCCTGTGAATATAGTTAAACAAAATTGTGTAGAAGGTATGTATTGCTAACATTTATGATTTGTAGTAATTTTGTTCTATAAGTGGCCACAAAAAACCCCACACAGGCAAAGATTGAACTATTGCCTGTGTTCTCAAAACTCAGATCACAAATAACTTCGGTCTCTCAAAATTCAGACCACAACAACTTCAGTGCATCAATATCTGACCATGGTTTAAGTTTGCCAAATTAGTGACTACTTATTTTAAAGGGCATGCCTAAATCTGTAAGTCAATCCTGGGTAAAGCTTCTAGAATGTATCTCTTCATTTAAGAACATGAGAGCATTTCAGCACCATATCCAGAGGCCTTTTAAACAAACAAATCACCAACAACAACCTAAAAAAGTGTGTCTTTCATTAAGTAGTTGTTACCAATAGAGAGCAAAAAGAAAAATAGATCACCATTTGGTTTGACCTCAGATATGAATATATGTAGCTAAGTGACTTAAAATTTTTGTGACTCCATGTAACCATAAAAGGTCCATGAGCATTCATTCATCATGGGGGTTACATGAAAAGCTTCTCAAGCAAATACATTTAAAATGTGGAAACCACAAACAGTGAGGATGACTGTTACATTTACTGTATTTGTTGATTTTTTTACACCTAACATGTACTTATAAAACAATTGCATTTTAAACAATAACAGCACATTTGACAATTAAGGCAGAATAGTCTATCCTTTCTGTTTGACATACAGATAGTTAAATGAACTCTAAAATGTTTTTATAGTTTCTGAAGAAAGTAGCTCCTAATTGGCAGTTCTTCAAGACAGTACATGATACTTAGAAGATGAAAAGTAATATAGACTATATGGATGATTTTCCTCCAATATTGAGTTTCCCTAGACTATTCACATGAAATGTCACTCAATATAGGCATAAAGTAGATCTGAAACTCTAACATGAGTGTTCTGCAAAACTTCATGAAGCAATTATTTATCACTAGATCTCATCAGGAAAAGCAAGTCTTCACAAAAGAAAATTAGTCTCTTGGATAAGAATCAGCATAAATAATCCATGCCATTCAGTCCACCATTACATCAAAGATTTGCCAACCAACTTCCTAAAATATTCTCACAGAAACTCTGCATAAATTTAATAAAACATGAAAATGATCAGAAAGCAACTTTCTATCCATGAAATTTATCACACAGGGGCATCCAGGCTTTAGACATTATGACATGGACATGTTGTGATCCACAAATGTGTTGGGCTTCAATTTCTATATACCCTAGGATGTCTGCAACCCATATGCTGCTATAGGTTGAAAACATTTTATATTTTTTCACCCTTAATTGAAAATGACTTTGTAATTTCTATCACAGTTTACTCTGAAATAAGTATGTAGGTTGAGAGCCTAGTACAGAAGATTCTGTGCAGGAACACAGAATCAACAATATCATCAGATCCAAAGGTCACAGGGGCCCATGATAAACCCATCTTCCTGTTCATGATGAAGGAACAATACTAGTGTGAGGTCAACTTTGTAAAGGTATGTGGTTTCTTTATTTATGTCATTAAAAACAGTACAACCTCAAAGTGAAGACAATCAGTGTCCTTTGTAATCTGCCAGCCACTAGGTGGTGAGATATAAAGTCTCAACATTCATTAATATTAATGATCATGCATGCTGACAGTAGAAATGGCAAAAACACTATTAAGGCAAATAGATTCTCAACGATTCCTGGGGACACAGGATAACTCACCTCCCAGGTTGGCCTGGAATTATCTGCTGGGAATGTTCAAAACTCCATGAAAGCCCAAAGTAAACCATGAAGAATCATCCTCTACTCTGTATCCACTCTAAGAATCATGGTGTTAAAATCATGATCAAGACATCAGCTGATTAAAAGCCCAGGGTCCATAACAACTCCTATGCCTTCAGAAATCACAAGCAGTCCTAACTCCTGCCTGTGCCCCGTTCACAGAATATTTAATAGCAGCAGACTGGTTTGAAATCAACAGGACATCAGCAGTATACACCTAAGCACCTAAAGTAAAGGCTTGTATTAAGAAATTACCATTGCAACCAATGGTATTTTGCTTTGTGTAAAACATTCAACATATTGATGTCATATTGAGTAAAGTAAAAAATTAAGCTATATTTAATGTTTGTGGTTTGGGACATTGGGATTCATCCAATGCAACTTAGTAAGGAGCTGTTGAAGCCTATTATTTTTTTAAAAGAACAACAACACACAGCATTTTGTTAAGTATTTTCTTTTCACAAAGTGCAATCAAAGGCTTACACTTACAGTAATTCATTGTCTTGAGCAACAACTAATAGTCTTTAGTTTCCTGCAAAATAATGTTATTCAAAAACTTTACTGAGTAGAACTGTATTAACTCTGCTTTCTGATACTCAAGTGCCAAACCACACATTTCCCCATCGCTTTAGTTCCTTTCAAATGAAACTAGGTATGACTAAGTCATTAGTCAAGTAACAGTCATCTGTTTCCACAATTTTCCCCTTCTTTGAGATGAACTATTTCTTAAATGTTACATGTATACACGTGTGTGTGTGTAACAACGTTTTGTCTGATCTCTTAATTCCTAGAATCAAAAATATATTACCTAGGTAAAAGTGTATTAAGAAATTACCATTGCAACCAATGGTATTTTGCTTTGTGTAACACATTCAACATTATTGAGTTGGCAACAAACATACATTTCAAGTTCAAAACATTTTTCTTACCATCTTTCTCACAAAATTAAATGTGTACCTACAGTTGCTATGTTACCGGCATGATCTTTACCTTGGCATAGCAATGTTGTTTAAATAAATCACTTTCTGCAAAAATGTTTGCCGAAACCTTAAAATATATTTCCAAAAGCAATAATCCCTACAAGAAAAAAAATGTGGCTTTCATGTGGAGTTTTTTTGTTTGTTTTGGTTATAATTTTACCAGTGTGTATGTGTGTGTGTGTGTGTGTGTGTGTGTGTGCATGTTGTGTGTATGTGTGCCTGTGTGTGTGTTGTATGTGTGTGCGGATGTATAAATTGTGTGGGTTGTGTATGTTTGTGTGGTGTATGTGCTGTGTATTGTGTAGTCTAGAGGTAATGTCAGGTCTCTTCCTCAATTGTTCTCCAATGTACTACTTAGACAGGGTCTCTCGCTGCGCCTAGACCTGACCAATTCAACTAGACTGGCTGACAAGCCTTATGGGTCCTCCAGTCTGCATCTCTTCAGCTCTGTGATTAGAAGGCATGCGCTGCACTCTCTAGCTCTTTCTGTGAGTGCTAGGATCAAACTCAGATGATCATACTTGCACAGTAAAGGTGATTTACACACTGAACCATTTCTCCCTTTTATTTTTACTCTTTGATTATCTACAAGTTCACTAAAAGTGGCACTTGTGAATTAGCAGCAATGTAGCAATGTAGCTTCAGAACAGAGAATAATAATGGGAAGTTTCTCTACTTCATACGAACAATACAAAATGTTGTACAATGAAACACAGCAGTGGGAGACATGGAGACTGAAGTGGCTACCTTCTAGCCAGGCAGGACTTGTAGTGGAGGGAGGGGAACACCAACCCGCCCTCAAAATCTTGATCCAAAATTATCCTGCCTACAAGAAGTGTACGGATAAATAGGAAGCAGAGGCTGAAGGAATGTTCGACCTACTACTGTCCCAACCTGCGACCTATCCCATGGTAGAAAGCCAGCCACTGACATTTTTAATGATACTTTGCTATGCTGGCAGATAGGAGCCTAGCATTACTGTCTTCTGAAAGGCTCTACCTAGCAACAGATAAAAAGAATGCTGAGACTTTCAGCCAAACAGGGGGCAGAACTCAGAGGTCCTTGTGGAAGTGTGTGCTTGTGTGTGTGTGCTTGTGTGTGTGTGTGTGTGTGTGTGTGTGTGTGTGTGTGTACGTGCGTGCATCCATGCATGCAGGGTTGGGAATAGAGGGACCCAGAGTGGACAAGAAGTCCACAAGAAGACAAACAGAGTCAACTATCCTTGGCCCATGGGGGCTTACAGAGACTGAAGCACCAACCAAAGAACATGCACAGTCTAGACCTAGGCCCCCTATACATATGTAATGATAGGAAACTTGGTTTTCATGAGGGTTCCCTAGAAAGTGGGGCAGGGGTTGTTTCTAACAGGGACTCTGTTGCCTGTTATTGGATCACTTGCCCCTCATGGGGCTGCCTGGCCTAGCCTCAGAAGAAGTCTCCTGATGAGACCTGATGTGCTGGGGTGGGTTGATATGGGAGTTGGACTGAGGATCCTCTTTTCTGAAAAGAAAGGCAGCGGAGAGAAGGAAGAGGGACCAGGAGGAGAGGAAGAAGGGGGCTGTGGTCAGGATGTAAAGTGGACAAATGAATAAACATAATAAAAAGAAATGCTTTTATGAACATTACAAGCCTCTCACTTTGATAAAGTCCACTTATCATTGTACAGATGAATAATTATGGGACAATGACACAAAAGGAACAAAAACAAGCAAATGAAAGCCGAGTTTCATGGTATTTTTCAAACATATTGCAAGCAAGAAAAAAGATCTGCATTATACAATCATGCACCAAAGTCTGATAAAGTCTTAGTCCCTAAATGGTATTTTGGCTTGGCTGATTTAAAGCAGAGACGCCATACCCACACACCACAAGCTTCTTAAAATTTTAGTTTATTCTTCACCAAGGCAGTCAAATTCTCAAAGGAAGTCACTTTGCTTTTTGAAAATGCCGTAGATTTGTTTCTTGAAAGATACAATCTGACCATTTTAGCTCTGCAGATGATGTTCCCTGAGTCCCAAACCACCGAGTTCCTGCCAAGTCACTCTTCCAACAAGTTGGTTTGGCATGCCTTCTTGCACCTGCATGTAGCAGATGCCCAATCCCACCTTCTGCATCAGCCTGAGCAACCTTCTCAGGAGCACACACTAAACATGTCCCTTCGGGACATATGTCTGCTTCTTCCAGTGCAGACTAGATATAGTACAATGCAGCTAAAAAGTCACACAGGGTGAATGGATGCAAACAAGCAGAATATGTGCACAGTCTCCACTGACGATCAAAAACAACATAATTTCATGAAGTCTCAAAGAGAAGAAAAATTTTCCAACTTAGATGTCAACCTTAACTACAATTCTAGGAAAAATGACATTTGTGTCTTTTAAAAACTGAAATAAAATTAGCATTCAATAAAATTATGCATAGTTCTTCAGTGTTCAGAAAAGAGAATTTTCATAATTGTAAATATTTGGATGGCCAACACTAAAGACAGTGAGAGAACACACAAGTATCTTTTGCATCTCCGCACCTGTTTCTTTCTCCCTTGAGCAGGCAACTATTTTCTGAGTTTCTAAGTCCACGGAGTATTTTGCCTGCCTTTAGACTTCACGGTGATCAAATCATAGCATATGCAGACTTGTGAACTGGCCTTGGTGACAATCTCCCACCTTGTGTTACAGATCAGTTGTTTCCTCTCGATGCAGAGTGGCATGCCATCGTATAAACAGAAAACGGTTCACAATTTTCTATCTCTTCTATATAAAATATCAGCTTCAATCACTTGTCCATGTATAAAATTAGACCCTTCACGTTTATATTTATAATTTATAGAATTTCTTTAAATAGTTGTTGCAAAATTCACTTTTTAGAGAAAGGAAAAGAGAGGGAGAGACGGGGAAGGGCAGGAGGGGAAGGGAGGGACGCACAGCACACATCTGCAGCCCTCCCTAAAATTACACGATGGAGTGACAGCTTGTTCAGTTAATATGAACTTACTCATCCTGATAGCTGGAACATGGACAGTCACTTTCAGCATTTACTTCCCCACAGATCTTGGCCAACTGATTGACCACAGTCACCACAACCCGATGTTAACACACAAAGACTGTGACCTTCCTAGCAGTCAGCGCCTCTGTATCCCTCACAGCCTTCCAATACCATCATATTGTTGTGTCTTCACTCACTCAAAAGCAAAACAAACAAACAAACAAACAAAAAACCTTGTTGCATTGCTAACATGTGTCAACTGCTCTGCTAGAGGGCAGGTTCCTCATATCATGAAGCTTCCTTCCTAGGGATAAAAATGTCTATCTGTAGCTAGACAATGATAAAATTGACAGTAAAATTTTTACCTTATTTAGCACCAGTGTAAATGATTTTCAGAATTTCCTAAGTATTGTAATTAATATTTCAAAATATATAGTAAAGCCGTGTTTATAGTTGCTTCACTATTGGACACTTGTGAAAAATGTTTTAAATGTTAAATTAACATAATTTCCACAGATACCTTTTCCATTTGTTGGAATGTGAAATCCCAAAGACACTAAAGTAAGGAAAATGGGGAGAAAGGGATAGCGAGAAAGAGGAGGGATAGAAAGAAGGGGGAGGAATAGAGAAAAAGGGAAAAGAAGAATATATATACATATATATCATTATACATATATGTATAAATACATACATACATAGCACACATATACACTCATAGAGAAAGAACATAAATATGGGTATGAGAATGAGAATCCAGGAACCTCATTCATCCATATTCCGTATTAAACCAGTACTGTTTATTCCATCAGCAGTTCCTTGATGTCCTGACAACACAGAACAATGGTGCCAGTCATTTGTGGTCATAGAAAAATGACCTGTGAATCACCAGTTGATGTCAATGCTGGAGCCTAATGGGCTGCAGAATGGGGAGCTAGGGTGCTCACCATCTTTACAACAAAGGCAGCTATCGATGGAATCAGAACAAACATCAGCCTTATAAATCGTGCTCAGCTCAGTACTGAAGACAATGGAAGTCAGTGAGAAAAAGGACTCCTCATGTAAGACTCTTCTAGTCTCAATGGTGAACTAAGGAGGAACAAAGGTCACAGCGTATGACATATTATAAAAATGGATTCCTCTCCTGAGTTCCAAAATCATAAACAGCAAGTTGATAGCTGTCACCGTGGTCTTCAGAATGATTAAAGATAATCATCAAACACCTCAAGGCCCTTTCTAATTTAAATCTGAAACTGGGTTTATAATTACCATCTGTTTAAAAGGCAATGTATTCACATGTAGATTCCTCAGACCTTTTAAGTCGAAAGATTTCTGTGCACTGGCATATGTGCTGGTTTCTTCCATTCTTGTCTACGCGTGTATGTGCATGTGTATGTTTGTGTTTGTGTGTGTGTGTGTGTTGCATAAATACATTTTAAAAAACAAAGGAGTCAGCAAATAGTCTTGCATTCCTGAATGTTACATTCAATAAGAAGAGAACAGCCTAGTTTATCTGACCCCACAAGTCACAGGGCGCTGACGGGAGCTCAGAGACACAACTCTATAAAACACTGAGCAGGAAACGTGGGGAATAATCCAAATCCCCCTCCAGTGTAAAAGAGATGGGTACAAAAAAGGGGGGGGGAACTTGGTACAGCCACACCTTGGAATAAAAGTAAATGAAGAGCTAATGCATATGCAACACAGAGCCACCCTGAAAACACACTAAGTGAAAGCAGCCTGGTAGGAATGGCCACACACTGTGTGATTCTATTTCTACCGAACGTCTAGACTCAAATCCAGAGAACAACAACAGATGGGTAGTTTCTTACAACAGAAGAAAGAGGATGAGGTGGAGGAAATGGAAAGTGCTGTTGCTGGGCACAGAGTTTCTGAGTTGATGAAACCGCTCCAGAGTTAATTTGGGTAATGGCTGGACACTTAGGAAAGATACTAGAAGCTACTAGATTTTAAGATGAATTGGAAAGTATCTGCATGATGTCTCTATAAAGCACTATAGTGCGGGATAGTTTTATGTTAACTTGACACCGGGCCAGGGCCATCTGAGACAAGGGAGCCTCAACTGAGAAAATGCCTCCCTAAGATTAGGCCATATGCAATCCTGTAGAACATTATATGGATGTGATTGGAACCATCCCTCGTTTCCTGCATTCTATAAGAAAGCAGACTGAGCCATGAGAAGCAAGGCAATGAGCAGAACACCCGTGTCCTCTGCATCAGCTCCTGCCTCCGTGTTCCTGCCCTGCTCAGTTCCTGCCCTCACTGCTTTAGATGTTGACCTTTTATATGGAACTGTGAGTGAAACAAATCTTTTCCTCCCCAAGTCGTTTTTGGTCTCAGCGTTCATCACAGCAAGAGTTAAGCCTAACTAAGAGCCTGCTTTACGGCAGCAAATGACTCCCCATTTGGGTAGAGATGGAGGGCATGACGTGAGCATTTCTCACATTTGTAAAGTGTACGTCTGGGAGGGCAAAAAGGGCAGTGATCCAGGAGAAAGAACTCTCCCTCTGAGTTTAGCACCACAGACTGGGTGCGGTGTACCTCAGCCAACCGGTGCAGCCAACAAAATGTGACAATGTGTGGCAGTTGCTCACGTGCTTCATACCTGCAGCTTAGTACAATATCCTCTGTAATGAATATACAGGGAGTGCACTTTTAACACGTTTATCTCCAAAGGTTGAAAAGCAAAAATAACGAAATGTTACTTTTATCAGCAAGACATCAGAGGCAATGCTTTGGGCGTCATATCACTGATTGACAGAGATTCTAGTGAACTATAACATATAAAATCATGTGCCAGAGCATTTTTGAGCTTCATGCAATAGAAGAGAGAGAGAAAAGAAAATGAAACTGGAAAAGATCTGTCATGTCAAATCAGGAAGTTATATGGTGGAAGCTACCTGGTTGATTCAGCAGTTCACATTGACCTCAGGGATCCCAAGCTTTTCAACCATCTTGCCTTGCATCTGTGTGTCTCCTAGTGTGTCTAAGCTAGCAACAGCCTATCTAGAAGCCAGTGACTAGCAGAGTGGCCCCCTGCTGGGAGGGGACAAAACAAAGAAGGGGTGAGGGCTACTAGGATGTTTCCCTAGTTTATCCTTGAAATAATAATAATAATAATAATAATAATAATAATAAAGTCTTTGAAAATGTCCTCTACCCAGCTTCACTGTAGACCCTACTGTCAGCATTTCATCACAAGTCCACGCTTAAAACAATACCAGTAAAGAGCGTGAGACCTTTCTGAACAGCCCATGCTGCTCCTGATTTGCCTATCGAGCTGGACAAGACAGGTCATCTTCTTAGGATAACTGGAGAGTGGAACACTGAACAAAAGCAGAAAGGAAAGACAGGAGGGGTCTAAGCCTTGCCTGAACTGGGGTGGTCACACTGACAGAGGTAGAAGTGCTAAGCCCAATACAGGAAAACAATAAAGGTGTAAAAGCTTAAGTTAGAGGAGGCTCCAATGAGATATCTCTGTTCAGTGACTGACTGTGAAACCAGCGAAGCTTCAGTTCTCAAACAGCATGTTTCACCAACTCACAACACTTCTCAGGAAAGGCTGAGACATCTATGGCTCGGACTTCGCTCTTCAGTTAGAAGACTGAGCTAGCTAATCTAAAATTCCATATATGCCTTCTCAGGTTTGGCTGAGTCACACATGTCGAAAACTTGCCCATGACCTCCTCCCTTCTCCTTAGCAAATCTGCCAAGTCAAATTTAAAGCCTACAATTAATGCTTCTAAATACCGAGAAAAGAAACAAACAATAATTATCATATATGAAAGAGCTTTTTCATGACTGACACAATATAGCGAAGAAAGTAAATTCAGTCTGAAGTCAATTCTAAACATGAGCACTAGCTTCTGTTTCTCTCATATTCTTCACTCCCAGGTCTGCTCTGATCAACACATGCAAGTGTTCCCAGGTCTAAGTACAAGAACAGACTCCAGCTCTAGACCCAGCCAGACTTTACTAAACCAATACCAGTACCTGAGCATCCCTACTGCTTCTCTTTGCTGTTCTAAGGGCAACATTAACAAGCAGAAGGAGCAGTCTGAAGAAAGTGACACAGGAAAGTGAGAAGGACCAGTTCCATTCAATCACAGGCAACTCCTTCCTCTCACTTCCCCTCTGACCTGTTTTTATGCAGTTACTAGTACTGATGATTATGCAAATGAATATAACGTAAACCTAAATTTACCTGACTCTCTGGATGGAAGTTCAGTCACCTCCAGGTGTGGTTATAAGGCTTCTATGCAATGACAGCAATGTGCCAATTGGGCGTGCTCTCAATGCACATTAGAAAATCACTTTAAGGACTGAGGCTTTGAAAGGTGAAAATAAAAGGACCTAGATTTAAAGAGTCCATGAAGGATCCTCTTCACCTTAACCATCTCTGTCTTTTTCAATTACAAGTTTTGCAGCAAACTGTTACACACAGTGAAGCACAGTTGGATTGAAAGGCAAAATTGGTGACCCAAAGCAGCGAGTGTCAAATACTTTAATTAGTTTTACTTCCAGATGGAAGGTAGAGAGAGACTCCATGTAGATCATGCCTAGAAAATGTACCTAGGTCCCAGGAGATCCTAACTTAGTGTCTACCAAACACATCATATTAATACTTACAGACAACTTTTCACCAAAGAGCCTATACCTCTTTTTATACTAAATAATGTTATGAAAACTTCAATGGGACCTCTCTGTTTCCACCTCTCTTGCTATTTCACCTACCCTGGATCCACTTTACTGTAGCCCTCACTTTCCCAAAGGTTATGATCCCAGGACCCCAGTGATCATCTGAAGCCATAGAAAGTATTTAACTATATATGCATGTGTACTTTTGTCCTAAAACACACACAC
This sequence comes from Pachyuromys duprasi, assembly GCA_028658305.1. Lineage (NCBI taxonomy): Eukaryota > Metazoa > Chordata > Mammalia > Rodentia > Muridae > Pachyuromys > Pachyuromys duprasi. The sequence continues at coordinate 21,769,079 of CM053743.1, read as the reverse complement.
ACTCAAAATAAACTTTAATGTGTAAACTAGCTACAGTAATACAATAATAAAACAGAACAGTTTTAATAGTATACCATAGTAAATAGTATTAGCACTTATTAATTATATCTGGAACTTTTCATTTAATATTTTTACCACATTTGATCAATAATGAAAAGTAGAAGTCATGAAGGAAAAGGCGAGATTGTGCTCTTCTCCCAGAGGTAGCACCGGAATATGAGGTCATTCAAGGCCCTGTATGTGTGAAAGCTCCTTCTAAGCTCCAGGGAGGGATTGTCAATATTCCCATGCCATGATGTCTATTTTATGCTTAAGCTTGCAAAGGGAAGATATTTTCATATCAGTTGCTTAAGATGGCTATAGTTTTAACTCTTGTTTTTCCTTGGTTCCATTTGCCCTGGTTTGGAGAAGCACTACCAAGCCTTTTTTGAGATTTTCGCACGTGGGAACTAACTTTGGACTGCACTTAGCTTAAGGTTGACGTTAGCTCTGCTTCCTTGCCTTCAGTCATTCTACGAAATGTTGAGCTCATCAGTAAGCCCTGACAATCTACTCAAGAACATTCTAGACATACTGTTTCTATCTCTTCAGCCCTAATACAGGTCCAGCTCTATCTCATCGCACCTGTGAGTTGGGGACTTCCTTAGGCTCTTCCCTTCTCTATGAGCAAGATGGCCTTTCCTTAAAAAGCAGGTCTTACAACCTCATATATCTGCAGGAAATCCTCCAGGGCCCCACTATGCAACAGGTAAAGATTCTGCCTCGCTTTTCAATCCTTCTCTCTGCTCATTTAATTTAGTAATTTAATACCTTCCCCATCTTAATGGCTTCCTCTAGCTGAATTGCTTTGCTTACTAATTCTCCTGATTTTCCACACATCTGCCACTTTACCTTCAGCCCCTAACCTCTGTACATCTCTTCCTTGCAAGGCATCCTAAATATGACATGGTCATTTAGTATTATATCAGCCTACTTTATGGACATCCCTTAGTAGTCCTCTGACAACGCTATGGTGTTCTTGGCTGTTTATTGGTTTATTATCTGTCTCTCCCTGAAAACCTTATCTGTCATCTTTACCGTGGGAGTCTGTCCACCCAGAGAAGTAGCCTAGAATACTTTCTCTGATCCTTAACATCCTTTTTCCCCCAGAAAATTATACCAATAATCTTGGTAAATATGACTCCAAGCCTGTCTGGAAGGTTATGGTAAAGCGTTTGGTTTGAAATGGTAAACAAAGCTTATACCATGTCTTTCTTTATGGGACCTTGCTTAGAACCGCACATTTGAACTTCATAGAGGTAGTCATCAAAATAACAGTGTTTAAGTACCACAAAGCCGCTCCGGGAACCCAGACAGCAGAGGAACATAATAGGCATACTTAGGCTCCAAACAGAAGTCCCATTTTGTGTTTCAGGTCATCCTGGCTAACTGTGGTTGTAAAAAGGGCAATGAAAGATAAAAGCCAATGTTTAAGTCACTACATGATTCTCCCCAAATCACCAATCCTTGCTTCACCACAATTGAGCATTTTACGATGCCCACACAAAGGCAGCAATTGATGGTCCCAGAGAACGATCCCCAGGTTTTCACTAGTACCATTACTGTAAATACTCACAGACTTGCTGAAGTATACCACTTCAGAATGTCTGTGGTAAACGACAATCCGTGGGCAGTGCTCTATTGTTGCAAGTACATAGTTTCTATGAGGCTTGTAATACCCTCAGCTGGTATTACAGATCCAATCCAGTTGGACAGACTCTGCCATCCAACACTCCCTCTAATCTACCTAGCTGGAAGAGACTTAGTGATGGGTCCACAGAGAAAGCAGGTAGCTAAAAACCAGCATGTAAATTGTCCTATCCATTGTTACCCCAGAGAAAAAAAGGAGGGGGGGGTGAGAGGGAACAACTGGAAGGAATGGTATGAATGAAAGAATGGAAAAAAAGAATGATGTGAATGAGAAGGTGAAAGAAGAAAGGATAGCATAAAGGGGAAAGAGAGAATGAATTAGACAAGATGCTCAAGAAAAATCCTCAGGCTCACACAGGGCTGCCCTTATTAGCCTGCAGAGGTGGACCATAGGCAAGAGAAAGGATAGCACACTCTTCTTTAGAGTCATCTACAGCACTTTAGAATGGTCAAAGCCTCTTGCTAGCCAGAGAAGTTGGCTAGGTCTCTAGAACTGGAGAGGATCAAGTCTGACCCAATCCTGGCTGGAATTACAGACTCTTGAAGGCAAGAACCTAGTGCAAAGTGAATGCCTGGCCAGAGCAAGTCTGAGCTACTCAGAGCAGATGGGGTTGGGCTGGGGGAGAAGGAGCAATGAAAAAAGTGACAGGTTTCTCAATAACATCTGAGGCCATTTATTACTAGCAGATTCCAAAATGGTAGCAAACCATGAGTGTAATAGATTAGCAATCAAAGCAAGTATGTGAAAGTGAAATTTCAAAAGATAGGCGTGGAAGCAGAATGGAAAAGCTAGCCCTGGTCGGATGCCAGTACACTTAGAAATAGGGCCAGCTCTGCTTCATGACGTCAATTGAACATTTTCAGACCCAGAACTTTGTAACTACAGACACAGAAGTAGAATGACACTAGAAGGGGAAAAGAGTTTGTTATAGTAAGCGTTCCAAAGTTTTTTTTTCTAAAATTTGGAGGAACAAAACCAGAGCCAAATCCCAGTTATGTTTTGAATAAGACTTTTCATAAGTCAATTATAGACTATGCAGATGAAGGAAATATAATTTACCCATTGTGCTCATATGGAAAAGAGGCATGGTGGGAAATTCTAGACAACTAGTCAGCATCTTTAGAGTATTAAGGCAGTTCTTTTATTCACAGTGTTACAATTATAATTATGGAAACTGATAACAAAAACAAGAATTATATTTCACTGAAATCTTAAAAGGCATAGTCAGATGTAAGTTTTACAATCTGTCATCTACATCACAGCAGAACTGTGCTATATAATAAGTGTGTTTATACTTTTGGGGTTTTTTTATTCCTTTTTTTAAAAATTCACTTTACATCCCAGTGGTATACCCCTCCCTTGTCTCCTCCCAGTCCCACCATTCCTCCTTCAGGCACTGGTGGGATTTGCTGAAGGAGACAGAGACAGAAGGATCACGAGTGTTGATACTTCATTAATACAATAAATACAGCAGTGAATTCTAAAAGCCACCACAATGAAAAGGCATAGGGTGGTATTTCATAGAACTATTTTTTTCTGAGATAGTTCCAACTATCTCAGGAAAAGGAAAACTAGATATTTGGGTGATATACACAGTCCATGTTGCTTCTTTTTTGCATTAATTTTTTTATATTAGTTACTGTTTATTTACTTTGTATCCCAGCAGTAGCCCCCTCCCTCATTCCCTCTCAATCACACCCTCCCTCTCTCATCTTCTCCCTGCTCCTCTCTAAGTCCACTGATGGGGTGGTCCTCCTCTTCCATCTGACTCTAGCTTATCAGGTCTCTTCAGGACTGGCTGCAATGTCCTCCTCTGTGGCCTAACAAGGCTGCTCCTCCCTTGGCGTAGTCAGGGAGGACAAAGAGTCAGCTATTGAGTTCATATCAGAAACAGTTTCTGTTCCTCTTACTAGGGAACCCACTTGGATACTGAGCTGCCATGGGCTACATCTGAGCAGGGGTTCTAAGTTATATCAATGTATGGTCCTTGGTTGGAGAAACAGTCTCAGATACGACCCCTGTGCCCAGATATATTTGGTCCTTGTGGAGCTCCTGTGCTCTCCAGGTCTTACTTAATGCCCCCTTTTTTCACATGATTCCCTGCACTCTGCCCAAGGTTTGGTTATGAGTCTCCGCATGTGCTTTGATACATTGCTAGGCAGAGTCTTTCAGAGGCCCTCTGTGGTAGGCTCCTGTCCTGTTATTTGTTTTCTCCTACTTCCAATTTCCATCCCATTTGTCTTTCTAAGTGAAGATTGATCATATCACCCCGGGTCCTCTTTCTTGTTTATCTTCTTCCGTGTTGCTTCTTCACCTAGCCATCTGCTTCAGCCGCCACTGCCTGGCCAGGTGACTTGATTGACAAGGTGGACTAGCCTTTGGAAATGCCTCAGCAAACAGCCCCATCTCACAGTTAGGTTTCTGGGTGAGTAGCACTCAGTACTTAGGGCCCGATATCAAGATTTGAGCCTGGTATTGTTTGGAACTGAGATATGAATCCCTGTAACCTGGCTATCCACACCGTGGTGATTTCCACTTATCTAACAGAACTTAACCATTTTTCGTAGGCATGCCCTCATTTGGCCTATACACTTGCCCTTGCTTCAGGGCAGCTTTATCACAGTAAGAGGGAAAGACTGTCATCAGCTGCCAATCCTGGGGCTCATCTGGGACCATGACACTTTGTATTTTGGCTAGTCCCCAAAAGATAACTACCCAATCAAATGAATTTATTCTAAAAACCTTTTGTTAGAGACAGTAATAAATAGGGGTTCTGGCACCAGGTCCCCTCGATTCAAATTTCAGCTCCACTTTATGCCACCTTTGCGATACAGAATAAGTTGCTTTAGTGTTTTGTACATCGATTTCCTCATCTACTGAGCAGGGAGAATAAATAAGGCATACTCAATGGGTTGCTGGGTGCCTTATTAGATAGCTTAAAAATGTTTAAAAGGTAAGCATTATTAAGTAAATTTCTTATAAATATTAGGTGGTTTGTTTTTGTTTGTTTGGGGGGGCTGTTTTTTTTCAGCATGTAAATTATGTCACCCCTAGAAATTGGGAGATGTCCAGATTAGTTCTTTGACTATAATTATTTCTGCTACTTCCAGGGCAAGAACCTGAAATGACACTTTTCCATCAAATCAGGAACAACTTCTCAGCCTTCCCCCTAAACAGACAACTCCCTATTTAATATGGAGAGAAAGGAAATATTAGATGAGATAGATTCTGGCCTTGTGATTTTATTAACTACACCAGTTTACTCAAAGGAGGGCATGAACTTACACACACACATGTCCATACACATGCATACATGAATACACATTATTCTGAATGTCTGATTAAGATGACAAAAACAGTATTTCATGAACACTTATAAGAATGAAAAAACAATCTGAGAAGAGCAGTTGAGGAAGAAGTGTAATGTGAATCTAGGTACAAACCAATGCCCCTGCACATGCACATGCAAACATCATGAACTCAAGACACACACACACACACACAAAAGATGAATATAAATGCTGTTTAACTTGTGTATCTCTAACTGACACAACTGTACATTTTAATCTGTTGATATTAAATGAAGTGTTAGCTTAGTTATAATAAAACACATCACTTCAAATTAATACTTCTAAATATCACTTGTAACAGTCAGAATGGCCAACATCAATAAAGCAAATGACAGTTCATGCTGGAAGTGAGGAAAGAACACTTATCTGTTGCTTTGGGGAGTGCAAACTTGTATAAGCCACTATGGAAATCAGTGTGGTGGTTCCTCAGAAAGATGGGAATCAATCTACCTCAAGATCCAGCTGTATGACTCTTGGGCACATTCTCAAAGGACTCTATAGCCTATTACAGTATTCTTGCTCATCCATGTTCTCTGTTGCTCTATTCATAATACCCAGAAACTAGAAACAGCCTCGATGTCACTCAACAGATGAATGGTTAATGAAAATATAGTACATTAACACAATGGACTATCAGACAGCTGTTAAGAAAAAACAGGGTGAGATAATCAACTTGTAAGAGAGGAAGGTTTGCTTTTGGGTCATGACTTTGGAGGGTTTAGTCTATAGTTACTAAGTGATACTGCTTTGGACATCATATATGAAACAGTGTATTATGAAAAAGAGCACACTCCAAAACAAAATCCTTCACTTATAACAGTAAAGCAAGAAAGAGAACAAAGACAACCTGGGGTCCCAACAGCCCATCTGAGGGCTGTTCTCAAGGACTGGATAACCTCCAACCAGATCTACCTCCCAGAAGCACTTTGAACTAGGGACCAAGCCTTTAAATTACCAGCCCATGAGGATACTCATCCAAATCACAACAGTAAACACAAACCAATAAATGGCATTACTACAAACAAACAAACAAAAAATGATGGCTGCAAAAAGATGGCCACATGTTTCTCAGATTCTCGCAAAATAAAAATTAATCAACTGTGATAGAAGAAAAGAAATGCCAACTTTCTATCCTCTATGTAAAATTATATTGTAAAATCACTTATAATAAAGAGGCATTTAAAGAATAAGAACCAAAACACAGAGGAAAACATGTTGAACAATGCCTATAAACCTTTCCTTTTGATAAAATGAGTATATCTCCAGACTCTGTACGGTCAATGAAATATACTTGCATGATGCTCACTATTATATTCGCTATTATACCCATTTTTCTTTTTTATTAACTTTTTATTAATTATAAATTTTTGACTTTGTTTCCCAGCTGAAGCCCCCTCTCTCATACCCTCCCAATCCCACTCTCCCTCCCTCTTCTCCTCCTTTGCCCCTCCCTCAGTCCACTGATAGGGGAGGTACTCCTACCCTTCCATCTGAACCTAACCTATCAGAACTGGCTGCATTGTCTTTCTCTGCAGCCTGCTAAGGCTGTTCCCCCTTCCGGGGGAGGTGATCAAAGAGTCAGCCACTAAGTTCATGTCAGAGACAGCCCCTATTCCTATTACTAGGGAACCCACTTGGACACAGAGCTGCCATGCGCTACATCTGTACAGGGGTTCTAGGTTATCTCCATGCATGGTACTTGGTTGGAGTATCACTCTCAGAAAACATACCTGGGCCCAGATTTTTTGGTTCTGTTGGTCTCTGTGGAGCGAGTGTCCCCTCCAGTCTTTCATCTCTGCCTTCTTTCATAAGATTCCCAAAGTTTGGCTATGAGTCTGAGCATCTGCTTTGATACCCTGCTGAGTAGAGTCTTTCAGAGGCCCTCTGTGGTAGGCTCCTGTCCTGTTCCCTGTTTTCCCCCCTCTTCTGATGCCCATCCCATTTGTCTTTCTGAATGAGAATTGATCATCTTACCTCCTTCGTGCTTAGCTTCTTTAAGTGTAAAGATTTTAGTATGTTTATCCTATATTATATGTCTAATATCCACTTATAAGTGAGTATAAACCATGTGTGTCTTTCTGCTTCTGGGACACATCAATCAGGATAATCTTTTCCTGTTCCCACAATTTGCCTGAAAATTTCATGATTTCCTTGTTTTTAATTGCTGAGTAGTATTCCATTGCATAAATGTACCACAATTTCTGTATCCATTCCTCAGTTGAGGGGCATCTGGGTTGTTTCCAGCTTCTGGCTGTTAGGAATAAAGCTGCTACAAACATGGTTGAGCAAATATCCTTGTTGTATACCTGAGCATATTTTGGATATATGCGTAGGAGAGTTATAGCTGGATCTTGAGGTAGCATTATTACTAATAGTCTGAGAAAGCACCAGATTGATTTCCAATATGGTTATACAAGTTTACATTCCCACCATGAATGGAGGAGGGTTCTCCTTTCTCCACATCCTCTCCAGCATGTGTTGTCACTTGAGTTTTTTATCTTAGCCATTCTGTTGGGTGTAAGGTGAAATCCTAGGGTCATTTTAATTTGCATTTCCCTGATGACTAAGGACTTTGAGCATTTCTTTAAGTGTTTCTCTGCCATTTGCTATTCCTCTATTGAGAATTCTCTGTTTAGCTCCATATCCCATTTTTTAATTGGATTACTTGGTTTGTTGGTATTTAACATCTTGAGTTCTTTATATATTCTGGATATTAGCCCTGTCAGATATAGGGTTGGTGAAGATACTTTCTCAGTCTGTAGGCAGTCGTTTTGTTCTGAGGACAGTGTCCTTTGCTTTATGAAAGCTTTTCAGTTTCATGAGGTCCCATTTGTTGATTGTTGATCTTAGAGCCTGTGCTGTTGGTATTCTGTTCAGGAAGTTGTTTTCCTGTGCCAGTGAGTTCAAGGTTCTTCCCCCTTTTTTCTTTTAATAGATTTAGTATGTCTGGTTTTATGTTGAGGTCTTTGATCCACTTGGACTTTAGTTTTGTGCATAAATATAGATCTATTTGCCTTTTTCTACATGTACATATGCAGTTAGACCAGCACCATTTGTTGAAGATGCTATCTTTTTTCCATTGTACGGTTTTGGCATCTTTGTCAAAATCAGGTATCTGTAGGTTTTTGGTTTATTTCTGGGTTGATTCCACTGATCCACAATTCTGTTTCTATGCCAGTACCGCACAGTTTTTATTACTATTTCCCTGTAGTACAGCTTGAAACCAGGGATGGAGATACCTCCAGAAGATCTGTTGTTGTACAGGATTGTTTTAGCAATTCTGGGTTTTTTATTTGAGAATTTTTCTTTCAAGGTCTGTAAAGAATTGTGTTGGTATTTTGATGGGAATTGCATTGAATCTGTAGATTGCTTTTGGCAGGACGGCCATTTTCACTGTGTTAATCCTACCGACCATGAGCATGGAAGATCTTTCCATCTTCTGATATCTTCTTCAGTTTCTTTCTTCAGAGACTTGAACGTTCTTTCATAAAGGTATTTCACATGCAGACTTTAAGAGACCACAGATGCCAACCCAGACTACTATACCCAGCAAAGCTTTCAATCAACATAGATGGATTAAACAAAACATTCCATGACAAAATTAAACAATTCCTACACAGCAAGCCAGCCCTACAGAAGATACTAGAAGGAAAACTCCAATCTAACAAAATCTACTACACCCAAGAAAACACAGGATATAGATAACTTCCCAACAAAAAAATTAAAAGAAAACAATCATAGAAATACAGTGATACCACCAACTCCACAATAAAAGGAACTAACATTTATTGGTCATTTTTATCTATCAATAGCAATGGACTTAACTCTCCAATAAAAAGACATGATCTAACAGAATGGTTGCAAAAACAGAATCCAACATTGTGCTGTATCCAAGAAACACACCTCTGCAACAAAGATAAACACTACCCCAGAGTAAAGGGTCGGAAAAATGTTTTTCAAGCAAACAGACCCAGAAAACAAGACAGAGAAGTTATCCTAATTGCTAATAAAGTAGACTTTCAACCAAAATTAACCCCCCCCCCAAAAGATGAGGAGGGGCGCTTCATTTTCATCAAAGGAAAAATCCACCAGAAAGACATCATAATCCTGAACATCAATGCCAAAAATACGAGAGCACTTGCGTTTGTAAATGAAACATTATTGAAGTTTAAATCACACATCAATCCAACACCTTAATAGTGGGAGACTTCAACACTCCACTCTCACTAATGGACAGATCATCTAGAAAGAAGGTTAATAGGGAAATAATGGCACTTACAGAGGTCCTAAATGAAACAGACCTAATAGATGTCTACAGAACTTCTCACCCAAACTCAAAAAAGTATACCTTTGCTTCAGATCTCACAGAACCTTCTCAAAAATTGATCATCTAGTCAGGCACAAAGCAAGTCTCAACAGATACAAGAAGATCAAAATAATCCCTTGCATCCTATCAGACCACCATGGCCTAAAACTAGACCTCAACAACAGAAATAACAAAAATCCTACGCACACATGGAAACTAAACAGCTCTCTACTCAATGACAACTTGGTCAGGGAAGAAATAAAAAAATAATTAAGAGACTTCCTAAAACTCAATGAAGATGAAGGCACAACTTACCCTAACTTATGGGACACAATGAAAGCAGTGCTAAGAGGAAAGTTCATAGCACTAAGTGCCTCCAGAAAGAAGTTTGAAACATCTCACACAAGTAACTTAATTAACTTAAAAGCCCTAGGGGAGAAAAAAAAAAAAGAAACAGACATACTCAAGAGAAGTAGATGATCAAAAATAATCAAACTCAGAGATGAAATCAATGAATTAGAAACAAAGAAAAAAATTCAAAGAACCAATGAGACCAAGAGCTTTGAGAAAATCAACAAGACAGACAAACCCTTAGACAATCTAAGTAAAAAGCAGAGAGAAACTATCCAAATTAGCAAAATCAGAAACAAAAAGGGGGCATATTGACAGACACTGAGGTCAAACAATCATTAGGTCCTATATGCCACAAAATTTGAAAATCTAAATGAAATGGACAATTTTTTGTCATAGATTTGATTTACCAAAATTAAATCAAGATCAGGTAAATAGATTAAACAGCCTGATATCCCTCAAGGAAATAGAAGCAGGCATCAAAGTCTCCCTTCCAAAAAAAAGCCCAGGGCCTGATGGTTTCAGAGCAGAATTCTACCAGGCCTTCAAAGAAGAGCTAACTCCAATTCTCTTCACACCATTCCACAAAATAGAAAGAAACGGAACATTACCCAAACTCATTTTATGGGGCCACACTTACCTTTCTAACTAAACCACACAAAGACCCAACAAAAAGAGAACTTCAGACCTATATTGCTTATGAACATTGATCAAAAATACTCAATAAAATACTTGCAAACTGAATCCAAGAACACATAAAAGATATCATCCACCATGACCAAGCAGACTTCATCCCAGGCATTCAGAGATGGTTCAAAATACAGAAATTCATCAATGTAATCCACCATATAACCAAACTGAAGGAGAAAAACCACATGATCATCCCCTTAGATGCCAAAAAAGCATTTAACAAAATCCAACACCCATTCATGTTTAAAGTCTTGGAGAGATCAGGGATACAAGGCACATACCTTAACATAGTACAATATGTTAATCCTACTGATCTCTGTTGCCTGCTACTGGATCACTTCTCCCTGGCAGAGTAGCCTTGTCAGGCCACAGAGGAAGAGGATGCTGACAGTCCTGTTGAGGCTGGATAGGCTGGGATCAGTTGGTAGGGAAGAGTGCTCCCCCTTTCTGAGTACTAGGGGAAGGGGATAGGGAAAATTGGGAGGTAGGGTGGGACCAGGAAGAGATGAGGAAGGGGGCTACAATTGGGATGTAAAGTGAATAGATTTAAAAAATATATAAATTTAGATAAAAATTTAAAAGGAAAGATTCTTATCTTCCCCTGAAGCCCTTATCTAAAGAACAGGGGTAAAACCTTGTCCAGTTCCTCTTGTGTTGATGCATTTACTGATATTTGTGTTTGCATCTTTATTCTTGCTGCTTTTAAATGGAACTCATTCTACTCTGTGCTTCAAGACAACATATGAGGAATGATACAAGGTTCACAAGTCAAAAGGAAGTCACTGAAAAACTCCTTGAACATTAAAGATTATTGTAAACTGGATATGAAATGCCCCATGAGAAATCAGTGTTGAAGGTCTGGCCCCCAGTGTAGTGCTCACAGGCTGGCTTTGGGGAAGCAAGCAAGATCCCAAGTGATCAGATCTATGAAGTGGACTAATCTATTGATGGATTCATAGTAGGTAGGAAAGTGGAGATGGTGGGCAGTAATTGGAGAAAGCAGGTAGCCAGGGATGTGCCTTGAACTCTGTGTGTTGCCCTATCTTTTCCTACGCCATCTCTCTACTTCCTGGTTCCGGTAAGGTGAGCATCCCCCTCCACCACAACACAATGAAATTTAACCTTGGGCCCTAAGTGACCCTAAAAATTCTACCAGGAGACTTCTATGACTGAAAAACACAGCAAAGCATCAGGATACAAAATTAATACACAAAAGTCAGTAGCCCACCTATATACAAATTACAAACAAACTAAAAAGGAAATCAGGGAAATAATACCTTTCACAATAGTCTCAAAAATTTAAAAAGTCACAAGATAACTCTAACCAAGAAAGTAAAAGACTTGTATAATAAAGCTTTAAGATATTGAAAAAAAAGAAATTAAAGGAGATATCAGAAAATGGAAAGATTCCATATTCACAAGTCAGTAAGGTTAAAACAGTAAGAATGACTATTCTACCAAAAGCAATATATAGATTGAATGCAATTCCCATCAAAATTTCAACGCAGTTCTTCAAAGATTTTGAAAGAATAATTTCCAGCATTATATTGAAACATAAAAAACCCAGTAGAGCTACAACAATCCTGAAAAATAAAAGAATTACTGGAAGTATCACCATCCCTGATCTCAATTTATACTACAGAGCTATAGTAATAAAGAAAGAAAGAAACATGGTAATGCAATAAAAACATATGTTGGTTAAGGAATCAAAGTGAAGATACGGAAATAAGTCTACAGACATATGGAAACCTGACTTTTGATAAAGAAGCCAGAAATATACACTGGAAAGAAGACAGCATCTTCAACAAATGGTGCTGGTCACACTGGATGTCTGGAGGTAGAGAAATGCAAATAGATATCTATATATCACCATGCACACAACTCAGCTCCAGATGGATCAAAGACATCAACATAAAACCAGACACACTGAAACTGATAGAAGAGAAAGTAAGGAATAGCTTGAGCACATTGGCAAAGGAGATGACTTTCTAAACAGAACACTGATTGTACTAAGAACAATTATTAAATGGGAACTCATGAAACTGAGAAGTTTCTATATATAAAGGACACCATTATTTGGAGAAAGTGGCAGCCAACATAATGAGAAGAATTTTTACCTATTACACATCCAATAGAAGGGCAATTTCTAAAATATGCAAGGAACTAAAATCTAAAAATCAGGACATCAAAACCACAAATAACCCAATTTAAAAATAGGATACAGATCACAATAGAGAATTCTCAAAAAAGGGAACACTAATAGCTGAGAAGCAGTCAAATAAATGTTCAACATCCTTAGCCACCAGGGAACTTCAAATCAAACCTATTTTGAGATTTCATCTTACACCAATAAGAATGGCCAAGATCAGTAATGACAAGTGATGGCTCACGTTGGTAAGGATGTGGGACAAGGGGAACACTCGACCATTGCTGATGGGAGTGCCAACGTGTACCCCAATAAGAAAATTAGTGTGAAGGTTCCTCGGGAAGCAGGGACTCAATCCACTCAAGATCCAGCCCGTGCTACTTGTCTTAGTGTTTGTTGCTGCAACAAAACACCAAGACCAGAAAGCAAGTCAGGGAGGAAAGACTCTATTGGTCTTACATGTCCACATTGTAAGCCATCACTAAAGGAAACCAGGACAGGAACTCAAACATGGCAGGAACCTGGAGGCAGGAGCTGATGCAGAGGCCATGGAAAGGTGCTGTTTACTGGCTTGATCCACCTGATTTCTTATAGAACACAGGACCACCAACCCAGGGATGACCCATTCACAATGGATTGGACTCTCTTCCATAATTAAGAAAATGTCTTACAACTAATACTAGAGCCTTCACCCCTACAGACTAGTGTTCTTAGTACTAGAAATATTCTGCACGGTACCAGAGGAGAAAGATAAGCACCAACTGAACTACAAATCCTTCGGTCCACTAACATGACCTGCCAACAAAATGTGCTAGTGCAATAGTGGCACAAAGCTTGTGGGGATACCAACCAATACTAACCAATAGCTGATTAGATTTAAGGCCCATTCCATGAGACAGACCCATACCCAATACTGCTTGAGGCACCAAGAACCTGAGACTAGATAGGTCGGGAATCTAAAGGGAAAATATAACACTGTTCTGCTAATGGAATGTAGCAATTAATAACCTGTAATGACATTCTGCTGTATCCATAGGTCAGAGCCTTGCTCACCCATCATTAGAGAAGCTTCACCCTGCAGTTGTATACGTGAACCAATACAGAGACCTACAACTGAACAAAGGGCAAAGACTGAGTGAGCTTGGAACATGCCATCCTAAGTGGGATGTCTCCATCAAATCCTCCTCAGGATCAGGGAACACTGCCTAAAAGAAGGTAAAAGGATTGCAAGAACCAGAGGGGACTGAGGACACCAAGGAAACAAGGCCTTCTAAACACAGCTGGACTGATGCACGGATGAACTCACCGAGACCGTGGCAGCATGCACAGGGCCTGCACAGGTCTAAGCCAGACAGAGTCCCAGCTGAGAGCAGCAGTGGATGCATGCCCCCATCCCTGACCCAGAGGTTATCTATGATTGATAATCCCTCACTAGCAAAAAAAAAAAAAAAAAAAAAAAGGATTCTACAAAGAAGCCTCACCTGGTATATAAAGCACCACTCTTGAGGGCATCCCTGTATCCAGAAGCAGATGCCAACACAAAACAAACTCGATTGCATTTTTGGAGGTGCTTTGTCTCATAATGCATTGTCAGGCCATTTTCCCCCAGAAGTCCATCATGTGTATATTATGATTTCCAGCTTTGTGTTTTTATGGTTTGTTTGTTTGTTTGTTTTGGGTTTTTATTGTGCAAATGTGTGTGTGTCTATTTGTGTTTCTTGTGCTTTTTCTTCTGTTCATTTGTTTTGTCCTACTCTAGTTTGGTTTTTAAATTGTATCTTATTATTTTCTGATGATTGTTTAATATTGTAATGAAAGAGAGAAACAAAGGGTGTGGATTGGGTTGGTGGGGAAGTGAGGAGGATTTGGGAGGAGTTAGATGGAGGGGAAACTCAAATCAGAGATCTTGTATGATCATGGTTATTTATAGCCATTCCCTGGACACCTCCACATATTTGTGGGGTGGGGATGTCCTCTGTTGGTAAATAGTGTTGGTAAATAGTGAATCGGCTATTAAAGGGTTAAACAGCATTTAGATGTTCTGTTATCATCTCGTGGCCATGAATAACCCAATCTTTTCAGGTTCCATTTGTTTATTATCTATGGGTCATCAATTGCCAGAGACTAGAAAAACATGGGAAGTGTTAATGAAAACTGCTAATAAAAAATAATTCTGTGTACAGAACACCCTTTTGCTTCTTAAAAATATTTCCCATTCCATAACAAATTAAATATACTATTATCAGCTAGTGCACACCTCAGAGATTTCTGGGGGGAAGGATGAGCATTATTTTAGCTACCTGAGTTGTTAAGTAGAGGATGGGGACTCTTCTTAGAAAAGTATGTCTGTTCCGGGGGGAAACACATTGAAATTGGGGCATGAAGGAGCTAAACAACTCGGGCTGCATCACCCAAACAAACGGTTGACAACACTGTGGAGCCAGGGCACTGGCTCAGTGGGCAAATTCTCTCACTGTGCCAGCCTGCTGTAAGGCCTGCATTTGATCCCTGGAACCCAATAAAACCCAGATGCAGCGGAGCACACTGGTCCTGCAATCCCAGCACCCCTAAGGTAAGACACAGACAGAGTCAACCAGAGGCCTGGGGCCCAGCTAGCGTGGAGCACACTAGGCGGCAGAAACAGTAAGAGAGAGCTTGCCTCAGCAAGATGAAAGACAGTGACTGACTCCCCAGAGTAATAACCTTCACTATCACGCACACCAGAACTCACATACTGAAAACCAAATAGGTAAGTAAATTTTAAATATTTTTTCAAGGAGTACTTTTGGTAAAAAATTAAAAACTAACAGCATTTTGATGATCAGATACATCTATACAATAAAAAAAAGAGTTTTCTTAGAAGATACTTGGAAATAAGCAAATTATTTTCAAAAACGCACATGGCGTGAAGCTGCTAAAACGCAGTGCTTTACAGCTAGAGACACAGGTACAAAGGTTGTGTAGACCTCTAGAGCCAGAGGCTTCTGAGAGCCTCAACTCTCCCATTCTATGAAAAGGGGAGAATGGATTTCACTGAGAAGATGCATAGGAATTCTAGTACCTTGCACCTACAATAATACTAGTTACCATGACCAATAGCTATCATGCTCCTAATGTCAATAAAAGCACCATCCATCATCTTGGAGTTAACTGATTAGGGAGGATGTAGGACTTGAGAAAATCTCCTTGTTTTGTACAGGTTGGCACCTTTTTTTTTGGCCTTGAATTTGGCTGTATTAAACAATCCATATTTCCAGCTGTGGTTGTTGGAGTTGTATTACCTAGTTTCTCTGCTCTTCTACAGCATTGCAGAGTCAACAGGGAATGACTATGTGCCTCATAATATAGGAAAGCAAGTGCTTTAACAACTTCAAAACAATGTCAAGTACCACAGTCACTTCAAAGCAGAGGGAAGGACATAAAAGGCCTCAGGAATGACAAATCACAGAACCCTCATGTAAAACGAGAACACAGAGATTCAGCAATGTAGTTTTAAGTAGTATCCAAGCCCAACGATTTCTATATTTCCTGAAAAAAAATGAGATGTACAATTTATGAAAATTAATTGATCAATAAAAGCCATAAGAGCACTAGCAATAACCACACAAAAACAGGCACTGAAGTGAAAATCATAACTGGCTGTCACTTACTTTAAATTTAGAGAATTCCTTTTCAATAGCGTATGAGAGAGAAGGTTCATCACAACAAATGTCAGATAAACTAAAAAATAAAGCCTTTGTTTAGTTTAGAAGACAAAAAACATTTTGGGGCAAGGAAGCTATCATCATAAAATGTTATCATCTACGTCTCATTTTTGTCTTCCGGTGGAAATTCATTCTGATTCTATTAGTCACAAGAACCGGCAAACTACAGGTGCTCCGACAGCTACCATGTCACCCACAAGTAAAGTACACAGAAGGCAAGTGCCCACACATAAAGCAAAGGTTCAGCAGAAGATCTGTTGATCACATGCAACAGCTATGAACTGACTACGCTCCATCCGTCAGGTGCAACTTCTGAAGCATGAACAATCTGGTTCAGAACTGCCTCATTCTCATTCTCAGAACGACAGTTAGCAAAGCTGCAGACACATGCATCCAAACTCTCAAAGTTAACTCACAAAAATGTGAAATACGATTTGGGGCTTACAAAAAGTCAGCGCCATATAGAAAGAGATATAGTCATGGAAAGAATCAGCATAGTTCATTACAGGCTACTCACTGGTCCGTTACCGCCCTTCTAAAATTGACAGGCTACTTCTCAGTCCATCTGTCACGTATCAAACAGGCTCTTTCAAGATTTGCTGTCTTCATGGACACGAGGTATTTTCTTCCATGAATACCATCTGTTTGTGGTACCATATGCTACCACCCCAGGAATTGCTAATGTACTCTGAGAACACACAGAAACAACTCATGGCAATTATAAAGTTGACTGGTCCTACCCCTTGGATAAGAAAAGGTGTGGTGGGCAGAAAAATAATTTCTGTATTGTTTTGGGAGCCAATGGTAAAATTGGCAAGATGATGTTCTATACGTTTATGACAACAAATCTGATTTCTTTTGCTCAATTCTTGTCCAACCTGCAGTGGAAATTTTTGTGTTTTGTGAATAATTTCATGGTTCCATGTACTTAGTATTCATAACTAGCTTGCTTTAGGAAACAAAGCTTTTTTGTTATTGAAAACACCAATAAATATTCCACATATACAAAATTGGGAGGATGTTCTTACCTTACCAACCTACACAGTGAATACTACTACCTTTGAAGCAGTAACTCTTCCGCTCCTTTCATCTTTTATTGTCCCTTTCATTATTTATAAAAATCATTCAATTCATTTGGATATTATATCCTAGATACTTTTTGTGGCACAGACTATTAAACAACAGGCAAGGGAAAAAGAAATCCCTGCCCTTGAGGAATTCACACTGCCATTGAGAAAGCATAAAATATAATTCTGCTCGTAGTAACTGTTGAATGAAAAAGAAAAGAAAAGAAAGCAGATGAGCCATTGAGAGAGTGAGAGGGGAAAGGGCAGGCTGGTTGGCATCAATGATCAGACGGCTGAACGAAAGGGGTGACTGATAAGACCCTGGTCTAGCAACACCTGTAAGAACCTAAGCAATACTACAAATCCCTTCTGAAATGTCAGACTGAAAACTGGTCTTTGCATTTCCTTCCCTTCTGTGCCGATGGCTCTGAAAGGTCCAAGGAGAACTCATGGCTGCTGAAATCATGTGGAGTCCTGCAGACTGACTGAGAGCTTCCTGGAGTGCGACCCCATGCTACCAAACACAAGTCCCTTTCACAGGGATGAAGCTGTATAAAGCTTTTAGAAGCACAAACTTGCAAAAAGCCAAACCCTGGCAGCTTTATCAGTTTATCTATAGTTTGGTATTTATGCCAAGCAGAAATATTCATTATCACCTAGAGAAAAAATTCTTCCTCTAGAACCTTTCCAGGGCCCATTGTTCTAATGACTGTTCCCACTGCTCCTCAAACCCCTAACCATATTAAAAGGGCGTCAATCTTTCTCCCCTCAGCATTGTGCTGCTCAACTACTGTTTAGGCAGGACTAAGGTGATTATATTTACCATCTTCTTCAGTGTATTTAATCCTATTTTGAATATTAAAACAGGCAGATATAAATGATACATTTGTAAGGGGATTTTGTTGTTGTTTTGAAGAAAAATTTCCTCTTCCACAACTCTGAATTTAGGTTTCTCTGCCTGACCACTTACAGGTGGCTAGCAGCAAAGAGAGCTACCCTGCCATTAACCAAATAGAAGGCTCACTGAGAAGTATCAACGGCTCTGTGTTTCATCAATTTAACATCCAGGCTTTTGCCCTGGCCAAGCAGACACAGCCAGCCAGCCAAGACAAACACATGGGTCTTGGCGCAAAGAGGGGCCAGTTTCTGGATACAGCCCCTCCAGTCTAAACTTCTTAAGGACTTGGTATAAACGTGCTTTCATTGCTGAGGTGCAGTTCCATCTAAACAGCGCAGATTCAAATCACACACAGCAGCCTTTCACTGGTTCTGTTGGCTAAAGGTGTGTGCAGCTCAGTGACTGTGCAAACCTGCGTCACAGCTACCTGCAGCTCACTCCCTGGCTCCCAAACCCAAACGTTGGAAGCCGCACTGAACACTGAATGCTTTTATCGGATAAAAGCAGCGAGAGTAAAGATGCTGGGGCCCAGAGCCTGCCCCTGCCTCCGTCCCACTCCCATCCCCACCCAAATCCAGGAGTCCAGGGGTCAACATGCTTACAGGTCCCGCTCTGTTTCTCCAACCTGGAGTTTAGATTTTTTACATTCAGTATGGGGATGTCACTCCCTCATTTCTCTCCTAGAGACTGTCAGTAAGCAAACATTTCTTAAAGGTTGAAATTTGTGGGCATGTGGGTGGGAGAGACAGGGTCAGATTTGAGACCAATAAAAACTAAAAATATTTTATAAAATGCCCATATTTTAACTTCAAAATTTGAATCACTGTTCACAGTATCAGACATTTACATTGTACTGGACTCTGGGCAAAGTGCTAGGAATATGAGAGAAAAGAAGACACTTGGCATCAGTGAGGATCCGCCAACCAATTCAACCAAAGTTGTTGGCAGTGACAGAGAGTGAAAATTCTATCGACCTGAGAGTTCCTGAGATGTGGATTCCCACAACTGCACAGAAATAAAAGGAGGCTCTGTGAAGTGACAAACTGGGATCTCATGAGCCAGCTAAGAAATGAAGTCTTACAACTTACTAGAGCTTGCACTGTGTGACCTTTACCCTTGGAATTTTAGGCATCTCTTTAAATGGTGTGTGACCAAGAGTCATCAA
This sequence comes from Pachyuromys duprasi, assembly GCA_028658305.1. Classification (NCBI taxonomy): domain Eukaryota; kingdom Metazoa; phylum Chordata; class Mammalia; order Rodentia; family Muridae; genus Pachyuromys; species Pachyuromys duprasi. The sequence continues at coordinate 21,749,712 of CM053743.1, read as the reverse complement.
GAAGCCGTGCTTTCGGGAAGTCCCACCAGTGTCGTTGAAGCATTCAGCTTTCAAGGCATTCCAAGCACTCCACAGGAGTGCCAGGAAGTGAGGGCGTGTGGCTCAGACAGAAAAGCACTGACCCTCAGGAGGTCTACAATCTCACTCAGAAGGAAAAGAGTAGGTAAACAAACAGATGTTTATGATTGTGACAGTAAGGGTACCAAAGTGACCCTGAACTCAGGAGATGTTAACAGCCACCTCCAGAGGATTTCCGACTTGTGCAATAATTGCAGACAAGGTCTGAAGGCCGAAAAAGGAGCCAACCATGCAGGAGAAAAGGGTAGCAATGGGAAAAGACAGAAGAAGAAACTAATTAGCTGATTCCAAAGAGAGCAAGAAGGCCAACGTGGCTACCAACGTGGCTACCAACGTGGTCAACCAGGTCAGGTACAAGGCATAGCTAAGCAGGTCAGGGAAGAAGGAATTGTCAACCAGGTTGGGAAAAAAGAGGGCCAGGTCAGGAAGGTACACCAGAGGCTACTCTTAGCGAATGCCTCGCAAGCACTGTGAGGAGTCAGTGAAAAGAGCAGGGGTGGAGAGAGAAGGGACAAGAAAAGTTTGATCACTGGCTACTAAGCAGGAAACAGGACAAAGAAATTCTATGTGTTACTGCAAATCAAGGTGGTTCTAGGTAATGATGTGCCATGCACTTCAAAAGGCTAGAAAGACTTTGAAAGGTCTTACTATAAAAAATAATTAGTACTGGAGGACACAGACATGCTTACATTGAATTGAACATAATACTATGCATAATACTATGCAAACATAGCTTGGTCCTCATGTTCAGCTTTTTATGCACCAGTTAAATAATTTCTAGAAAGAATAAGATCCTAGGGGGACAAATTTTCCACTCAGTTTATGTAGGAATTGTATTTTATTCTTCCCATCTCTCTAATGGCATCTTCTACCTATCTCTGAAGAATTCAATTTATGTAATTTAATGTATTGCCCAAGTTCTGTAACAGCTGTCTTCCATTCTGTGTATATCCTCTTGAGAATTTTCATCTGTTGTGGTGTGCCTTTAGCTCAGAGACACAAAGTTTCAATTCTAACCCCAACAAGTTCCAAGTTTGTGGTCACAGGTAGACACACGGCCCCTCCAAAATTGCTTCCTCGTTTGTTAATGAAAGATGGTAGTATTTCAATGTCCCTGGCACACTGAAGGTTCTCAAATGCTGTTTCAAGGTTGTATTTTATTTTGTTTCCATCGCTCCCTCCAGAAAAAAAAACCTTCAATAAATTTTGCTTCTCTCTTCTATTTTCCATAATCACCTAAGCCAGAAGGTTAGCCATAGCTACGCTGTCCCTTCAGATTCAGTGACTAGCTGCTAAATATTCTCCTGTGATTTCATAGGCACTTCCTGATTTGTGCCTCACCATTCACATTGCACTCACCCACATGCCTCAGGAGCCTCCAGATTACATTCTTAAAGTCCAAAGTTGCAGGGCTCTGAAGAATGATAAATCATACTGCCCCAAAACTCTGCTCAAATACAAATATTTTAAAGGTACAAGAATGCAACCATTTCAGAGCCTCAACCCCTGCTTTTTTAAGGTACTCTACAACTTCACCAAAATTATCCCCATGGAACTCATTTGTACCTATGAGGATCTCAGTGAATAAATTGTATTAAGGAGCTCTCCTCATGTTGAAAGAATAGATATGGAATAAGTAATAATTTATAAAGTCATTCTCTAAATAAAACGGTCTTATAACATATACCATAAAAGCTTTGATAATGCCACAGGGAGATATCAGCTCTTCAAATAACTAATGCTCGAAGGAGACCATAACAGCTTAAATTGATAATGTTAAAACTGAGACCCATTTGAGAAAACCAACAACAAAAATCATAACCTGCTTGACTTGGTCCACAGCTTATCTTGCCAGTTCACTTCACATGATTTGTACCTCAACTGCCAGCCACATTGCATCTCATTTATTTTTCACATTTAGGGAAGAATATCCTTCCTAGGTTTCAGGGGGAAGATTGCATAGCATCTTTACAGGAGTAATAACTGATGAGTTGTTCCGAATGTTTGATATACAGCATGTTTGTACAGAATGATATACAGAATGTTTGTATATGTATAATTATAAATCAATCCAAGATCATTATCATTTATAGATCATTATGTACGTAACAAGTTAGTTCTCTTGTGCCCCCTAGTGGAAGAATGAATAAATTTTGTGTCTGTTTTCTCACTAAAGGTAAAAGTAGATATTCAGACATATATTTAAAAGACAAAGTAACATGGACCTAAGAGAAAACCAAATACTACTGTTCTGCTTATGGAACATAGCAATAAAACGACTCTTCACAACATTATGCTATACTTATAGATCAGTGCCTTGCTCAGACATCATCAGAGAAGCTTCCTCCTGTAGCAGATTGGAACAAATACAAAGACCCTCAAATGGACAATGTGCAGAGAATGAGAGACCTTGAAATGCTCAGTTCTCAATGGGATATCTCCATCAAATCCCTCCCCTTATGGCTCAGTGAACTTTGTGGAAGAGGAGGCAGAAAGATTCTAAGAGCCTGTGGGGATGGAAGACATCAAGAAAATAAGGCCTTCTAGATGCAACAGGACTCACGCACATATGAACTTGCAGAGGCTATGGCAGCATGTGCAGGCCTGCATGGGTCTAAGCCAGATGGGGACGTGGCAAGCACCCATTCCTAACCCAGGAGCTGCCTCCCATTGATAACTGCTCACAAATGAGAGATTTGTTTTCTCCAATACAGTCTCACCAGGGTTACAAACCACACTCAAAGGCAGGCCTCATGCAGTGATAGATAGCTAACACAAAATGAACCCAGTGGTATTGGTGGAGGTTTGTTTTGCTGTTGGTGGTGGTTTTTGTTTTGGTTTTGGTTTGGTTTTGGTCTTATAATGCTTCACCTTGACTTTTTTTCTTTTAACCATATTAATCTTTTGATTGTACAGTAAGGTTTCTGATTTCATTTTTATGGGTTTTCTCTGTATGCAAATGTGCGTCTCTGCATTTATTTGTTTTTATTTTGGCTTTTTTTCCCCTCCATGTATATGCTTATTTTGTCCTATTCTGGTTTGTTTGTTTTTATTTCTTAACCTAACTTTATTTTTATTATTATTTTGTAGATGCCTGTTTATTTTCTAATGAGAAAGAGAGAAAGGATGTGGACTTGGGTAGGTGGGGAAGTGCGGAGGATCTGGGAAGAGTCGGGAGAGGAGAAGCCATAATAAGAATATATTGCATGGAAGACATCTGTTTTTCGATTTTAAAAAAGCACAGTAAAAGCTAATCAGTCAATTATGTAGCCAAAGAAGCATATGAAAGCCAACATAAAATACACTCTACTCTAATGAAAAGAGATGTTTTGAGTCACAACCCCAACCCAAAGACATAATGTGGGAAGGCTAGTTCCCAACAGCTGACAGCAGTAACTTATGGGCCTTAATGAGATAATATACAGTAAGGGCCTTGTTCGTTACCTGGCACTTACCTGACCATTAATAAAACCATCTTCTCTCCTGTATCCCTGCTATCTGGCTCTTAGCCCCAAAGACACAACCTGCACAGGTTTCAAAATTTATTTATGTGTATGTGTGCGCCTATGTGAATTTATGTGTACCACATCCATGCCCACCAAGGCAAGCGGAGAGAGTCAGGTCCACTGGAACTAGAATATGACTGCCCGCCATGGGTCCTGAGAACTCTGCAAGAGTTCATGGGTCTCTGCAAGAGGAGAAGGTGCTCTTAACCACCAAGCTACCACCCCAGCCCTAGCACCGAAGACTTCCCCCAGTGTTCTGTACTTTAAATTACATTTCAAAGCAAAAATAAAGTCATGTGAAACCAAAAGCGTTTTTGTTTGTTTGTTTAAGATTACACCCAGCTCCCTAAGTATGCACTGTATAGAAAAATGATTTTGCAGTTTAGGGTTGGTGAACTCTTAGGGACACCTGAGACTCATTCTTTTAAAGATATTGAGACCAAAATTCTGTTTACCTTTATATGAAAAGGGCATGTTATATAAAAAGTTATTAAAATATTCCATTGTCCTTCAATTGTAACACTTGTAGAAGATGTCCTGGTTAGTGTTTTTGCTTGATTGTTTGTTTGTTTGTTTTGTTTTGCTGGACTTGATAAAAGATAGAGCTATCTAGGAAGAAGAACCTCAGTTGAGAATGGCCTCCATCAAATTGGCCTTGATTAGTGACTGATGTAGGAGGTCACAGCCCACTAGAGGAGGGAAAGTACCTCCCCTAAGCTGGTTGATTCTTGGCTGAATAAGAGTGTGAGCTAAGGAAGCCATAGAAGCAACACTCGTCGCTGATCTCTACTTCAGTTCCTACCTCCAGATTCTGCTTGGCATGACCTCCTGCCTCAACTTCCCTCAATGAGGAACTGAGATTGAGATGTTACCCAAATAAACCCTTTCCTCCCCAACGTGCTTTTGGCCATGCTCTTTTATCACTTCTTAACAGAAACCTGACTAGGAGAGAGGACAAGATTTTCTTTGTCAAATTTAACTAAAAGATAGGAAAACCTGTGTTCCATTAAGCTTGACATGAAGAGGTCGGCGGGAAAAAACCATATGGATGGATGTTTGTGAAAATACGAACACTGTTAATAAAAAGTTATTCTTGTTCATGTATACCAGGTTTAGTATTTTTGAAATTCATTTACCATTGCTATTTTAAAATAAATTCAAGAATCAATGTGATAAAATGTTACCAGCTTTGGGTTTTAATTTAAGGATAGATAGAGACAACCTATACAAACAAACACCCTCCTACTCAATAAACTTGTAGAGTACAAGGGTCTTCAAACAGATCTCTTTCAGGGAAGAACATAGAACAAAAGACATCACATCTCCCTAGTCTTAAGCCAGGGTATGGAGAGCCGAGTAACTGAAGCAGATACTTAGGATTCCTGAGATAAGTACAAGGAAAGCCTAGAAACAAGAATGGACTTTCACATCTGGAAATCTTGGTCTGGGAAAAGGAGAGGAGTGCCATGATATAAATGGCAAATATAAGGAGCAATAATGTTTTTATAAATATCTTGACAGTTATACATCCTCAATTCCACAGCATCTGAGTGTTGCTAAAGTCAAAATTCCACACTTCATAGAAGAAAAGGAACCCATAAAGAGAAAAAGGAAGAAAAAAATACATACATATCATTTTTTCTTTGAAAATAAAATTAAACCTTTGTTACAGTAGAATATATGCCAAGTACAGAAAGATTCATGGCAAATATCTTTTAATAACATGTACTGTAGGTTTATAAAACACACTAAGGTACCTTACACAGTGCTTCTGAACATAACTCATTCCTGTTTCCAAAAAAAGAAGGGTGAGGTCTTACTTTCATCACTAAGTAGGTTAATTAATCTACCAGTGCATGTTATAAATTGTCTTAAAGTTGGTTATCTGACAATGCTATCTTGTCTCAACTTCAATTTACACTTAGAGGAAAAGGAAAGTCAATTCTGTTTGAGATAATCACTGGTTTTTGTTTTTCTTTTTTCACTGTGAAGTTTGGATGAATTGCAACATATAACAGAATAATCGGGGTTGTGCCAAAAAGTGATCAAACAGAAATAAATAGTGGAGATGCCACACATAAAAGAGCAAAGTTGAAGGGTGAAATTTAATTCTTTATCCACAGATAAATCATTCTACAACAGTTATCATACGCTCAGTATCTCATGAAGGTCCATTAATAATTTGTTTCATGTTAAGAAATGGGTCATTATTGCTGAAGACATCATAATTTTGGTTGCAGGATATGGAAAAAATTAAGCTGGAACTGAGTTGGAAGCTTCCTCCCTGCTGGCTGACTTTCATAGTACCCAAAGGTGTTACACAGACTGCTGGGAAAGAGAGGTCATCAACCGTCTTCCCCAGATGTGCACTCTGTGAAATACAATGATGACTTGTCAGGTGAGATGTGCTCACTGGAACAACAGTGACATGAATGTTATGGGGTAACCAATGGCTTTTTGCTTGGCACTGAGGCCAGCTCCACAGGTGGGACCTCATGCCTTCTACTGTAAACCTGGTCAAGAGCTCGTTTTGCTAAATGGGTGTGTACTCAAATTTCCTTCTGCATCTCTTTGTATATTTACAGCCATAGATCACTGCTGCTCTCAGTGTTCATCAGAGAAATTCCTTATTGCAGTAGACAGCAGCTAATGCAAGAATGGGCAAAAATGACTGATGAGCCAGTGATTAGGTAGGTGTGCCCTAAAAAGACATCTTCTGGATATGGTATGGTCATTATACTAATGAACTCACTGCAGTTGTCCAAGACTTGCACAGCACTGGGTGCTTCAACATTTTGTCATGTAAGGGGGAGGGCCTTATAAGGTTCTGCCCCTCCCCAAGGGACTATTGATGGTTAGTGGTGACTGCGAAATAGGATGTCACTTTCTTTAGTGATGGAGCCACTGACACATGTTCCAAGCACCCATGCTCACTCAAGCCACCCTAACTAACTTCTGGGAGTCACACACATGCACGCATGTATGCACGCACACAGACATGCGGTACACACTTCATAAAAGTAGAAGACCACCTTGTTGAGGAGAAGAATGGTGTTAGTGGGGAAAGGGAAGGGTGATAAGAGAAGGCAATGGGAGTTAAAATGACTAAAGTTTATCGCACACATGTATTAAACCATCAAAGAATAAAAAGAAATTATGGGTCAGAATGTGCATTCAGTGACAGCAACACACATCTACAACCCTAGGACATGGGAAGCTTCATCAAGGGCATGAGTGCAAAGCTTGCGTTACATGGTAAGAAGTTGTCTCATAGGAGTGGAAGAGAGGAAACAGGATAGGAGCCTACTATAGAGGATCCTCAGAGAGGCTCCACCCAATAGAGGAACGAAGCAGATGTTGAGACTCATAGCCAAACTTTGGGCAGAGCACAGGGAGTCTTACGGAAGAAGGGGGATAGAAGGATATGAAGGGGACAGGAACCCCACAAGGAGACCAACAAAGCTAAAAACCTGAGCCCATGGTCTTCTGTAGAGATGGATCCACCAACCAAGGGCTATGCATGGTGTAGCAACTGGCAGCTCAGTCTCCATGAGGGTTCCCGAGTAAGGGGAGTAGGGACTGCCTCTGTCATGAATTCAGTTGCTTGCTCTTTGATCACTTGCCCCTGGAGATGTGGTCTTGCCAGGCCACAGAGGAAGAGGATCCAGGCAGTCCTGATGAGACTAGATACACTATGGGCAGATGGCAGAGGAGGAGAACTCCCCTTTCAGTGGACTAGAAGAAGGGGATAGGGGGAAGAGTGAGAGAGGGTGGGACTGGGAGAAGTTGAGGGAGGAGGCTTTAATTGGAATACATAATGAATAAATTGTAAAAAAAATAAAATTTTAAAAACCACACAGAAACTCAAAGACAGAAGTCAGTTTGATATAAATCAAATTCACCCGTCGTCTTTGATAGTAATGTGTATTAGTGAGGGAGAAATTCTCATATAGTTATCATAAGGCACATATAGCAGAAAAATCAGACCCATGCCAAGAAGTACAGAATAAATACTGTATATGCCAGATATACCACAGGGAAATGAAGTACAAAGGACTAAAGGTAGTGAGAGCCAGGTGCTTGAGGATATACAGTAAGTTCCAGTTCTTTGTGTCTTTATGTATCACTGGTGTGGTGTAGCAAAATCTAGCATCTCTAGAATCTGAAATGTCAATAGGTACACATTTAAACAAAAATGAAAAATAGCCAGCATATCTCTTTAGTCAAAGTACCAAAGAAGAAAGAAAAACTTTTAAACAATAACAGTTATGATGCAGCCAAAGACACGGGAATACTCAAGACCAACACAGCCATGTTCGTCCCAGGTTAAGTGGAGAGTATAGACTGTCATTTTTAGAGTGCCTCTCAACATTTCCGTTTGAGTAAAAAAAAAATCTCAAGTAATGAGAGTGGGGTTTCATACCAGTTAGTAACCAGCCCTTCCTGACCTTATTGTGTTTCAGTAAGATCACACAGAAAATGAACAGGCTCACCCATACTCATGATAATGAGGTTTCCTCTCCCCATTGTGGTGGCAAAATGGTACGTGAGTTACTCGGACTCTCACCATTGTACAATGCGGTCAGCTCTCAGTGGACATCAAACTGAATCTGATCATAGTGAAGGTATGGAAGGCCAGCCGACAGCTGCAATGAGAAATCCCTGTCTTTGGGTAGGAGTCACAGCCAAATGATTCATCTGGCTGCGACAAAGTAGTCCTTTCCCTTTCTCCATCTGTCACAGCAATGTCAGGGGGTGGGGGGAAAGCCCGTTAAAACAGATTTTGGAACGATCCAAACTATCATAACACATGAAAAAATTCCAAATTTCAATTTAAAAAAAAATCACACATCACTTCAAAAGCCTGGAAAATATCCACCTAAACTGAAAAAGAAAATGGATGCTGAAACGGATATGGATATAGAGTTATCTGATAAAGGTTTGAAAATAAATGTGGACAAGGTGTTCCAGACATTTACAACCTTTTTAGAAAAGGAAAGGAGAGAAAGAGAGAATTCAGTCAGAAAATGAAAAAAGTCATGAGCACATGTTTACACTTTTAGAGGAGCTATGACTGTGCAATACGCATGGGAAAGGCCACTTGTCACCAGCAAAATACGAAAGAAGGGAGGGCAATCTTCCTCCTATCAGAAGGGCTGTGCACACACAGTAATGCTGAACACTAGAGAAAATGCTCACACGTATGCCAAAGAAGGTGTAAAGTGCTAACACTCATCTTGGAAAAGAGTGAGCTAACTTCTTAAGCTAAAAAAGACAAGACACATAAATAATCTCACTTTGTAGTATTTAACCCAAAGAACTGAAAGAATTACATTGAGAAGAACAACAACAAGAAGAACAAGAAGAACAACAAGCACAAGAAGAATAAGAAGAACAAGGACAAGAAGAACAACAAGAAGCAAACTACTTATAAAGGTGCATAGCAGGTATTCACAACAACTGAAAAGCATAGGAAGATGGATGGATGGATAGATGGATAGATCAGGTAAGTGGTTAAATGTAGCTGATTACATCTCTTTTCAGGTGACTGTTTGGCAAGAGAATTGACAAACTACTGATAGACCCACCCATTGAATGAATATGATTTAACTTTCTGGGGCAGCGGTTGCTTTAAAAAAAACTTTAAAAAATTTTACTTTCATTTATTTCTTCTTTATTTCTTCATCTGTGTGCTAAATTTCTTAACATAGACTTGAGGTTTTTTTTATATATCATTTACCCCTTTCTGCCCTTCAAAGTTTCCTATATATACCTCTTTGCTCTCTTAAAAACTCACAGTCCCCCTTTCCATTACTGTTACATACATATATGTATATATACATATAATATATATATTTCAAAATACAGATACACAGCTTTCTCTCATATACGTGTATATTTTTAGGGCTGGCCATTTTGTATTGGATAAACAATGGGTATAGTCTTCCTTTGGTTCTCAACATTCCTTATAAGGATGAGTTCTCATGAACTTTCTACATTCACTTTAGTATGTCTGTTGTTTTGTCTTCAGCTCATGTTTAGGTAGCCATGGTAGTCAGGCCTTATGGGTGCAGGCTCTGACATTTCTGGGTGATGCACACTCACAAAAAAACTCCCTTATCCCCTGGCTCTTACAATCTTTGCCTCCCCTCTTCTAGTGATACCTTACCCTTAGGTGTAGGAGTTGTTTTATAGATGGGTCCAGTGAGACTGGGATCTACAACTCTGTGTTTTGATTGGTTGTGGTTTTCTGCAATGGTCTTCATCTGTTGCAAAGAGAAGCTTCTTCAATGAAGCTGGTAAAGACTACACTTATCTTGGGTATTAAAAAAAAAAAAAGACTAGGTTTACTTTTTTTTTTTTTTCCAAATTATGTCCCCGTGTGTGTGTGCTTTTCTATGGATAGCCACATGTGAGTGCAGGTACCTTCAGATGCCAGCAGAGGGCACTAGATTCCCTGGAACTGGAGTTACAGGTACAGACAGTTTCCAGTCATACAATATGTGTGCTGAAAATTGAACTTGAGTCCTCTAACAATGGGCCATCTCTCCAGCCGCTTGATAATGTTCTCCAAATGGCAAAATTATACAAATAAAAGATGTATTAAGAGTTTCCAGAGCTTATGAAAAGGACAGGGTAGGAAGAAGGTAGGCATGACTATAAAAATGTGGTATGAACAATGTAATTGCCCTGAATCTTAAGTATGTCAACATCTGCATCATGGTTGCAACACTTTGCTACAGCAGGATAGAGCTGGCCCTGGTTTCAGGGCTTGCTGGCGAGCTAACCCTGAGGGCATGAGAGCTGGTGGGCTGATCAGCTCAGATACCTCTCAGGCTCAGATCCAGGGCTTTGAGTTGTCCCATCCCAATATCCACCCCATTGATGAACTGCTGGAGTGCATGAAGGGGCCAGCCCTACAGATCCAAAACTACAGGATCTCCTTGCCACAGGACAATAGCAAGATTATATAAAAGGAGTTCCAATGTGGTTCCAGTATTGATAATGTAGCAGAAGCTAGAAGCCTCATACCAGACCAATGAGTCATTGCAATGAACATTTGCAAACAAAGAATTGTAGATAAAGGGTTATGCTGTGGTACACACTGTGACACACTATAGCTTCCTCAGTAAGATTTTTTGTCTCTGTTAGGGTCCCAGGAAGTTGCAAGGATAGAAGGCAGGAACAAGGGGAGAGGAAAGTGAGTAGAGTTGGGTTCATGATGTGAAATTCACAAAGAACCAATTAAAGGTGTTTTTTTTTTTAAGATTTAGAACTAATATCCCACTGATAGTAAATGGCTATATGCATTTCCCCTATTATTAGAAACACAATTGGAGGAATCCTCACTCTCACAACGTTTTCATAATTATTAGGGATCCTAACCAAAGTAATAAGGTAAGAAAAAATGGTGTCTGTATCTGCCTTTACTCCCAGACAATCTGGTAGTCTACACGGAGAAGCCAGGCACCAAAAGCAAAGAAAGAGATGAAATTTACACTTCAGATTGGTGAATTTAACTAGGTAAGTTACAGCTCAGCATACTTGGTCTTTACAATTCTACACTAGATTATATATCTCAGTACAGCAGCATCTCAACGGTTATAATAATAAATGGTTTAACTGCACTTGTGTTCATGGCAAGCCTGTCCATCCTTCTCCTTCACTTTTCCCCAAAGAATGACAACCCCTCAACAATACATTTCTGGAAGGGCACCCATCATCAGTCTCCAGGCAGTCAGGTTGCTTGCTCTGGTCTGGCATCCGGTAGACAACAAGTATGTACCCTATACTGCTTCTCATGCCCTTCCGTGCAGGAAATATAACCTTTTGGATAAGAGTAGAGGTGGGAGCCAGACATGGTAGTACATTCCTTTAGTCCCAGCACTTTGGAGGCAGAGGTAGGTGGATCTTTGAGTTCAAGGCCAGCCTGGTCTACAGACTGAGTTCCAGGACAGCCAGGGTTATATAGAGAAACACTGTCTCAAAAAATAAAAAAAAATTAAACAAAAAACCAGAGGTGAGGAGAAAACTTTACCACAACTTTTACCAGCATAGTATTTCTTTACTTCAGTTATTCTAAATTCAAGTTCTTTCGATCCTATACGCACATAATTTACCCCAGTAACTGTCTTTTTAAACCATATTAATGTGTAGATGAGCAGTAAGATCTGGTATCACAGACCCATAATCCCATCTACTCATGAGATGGAAACTTGATCCCTGAGACCAGGCTAAGCTACATAGATTGGCTGTCTAACAAGATGCAGGGATCTACCTGCCTTCCCCTCCTCTGAGCTGAGCTACTGATTCATGCTCCCAGTGTGGCCTGGAGTAGGTAACTAAGCTATCTCTCTGGCCCTTACTCTTCTTAAAAACTGAAAAGTTTAACTTTTGACCAATATTTCCCTCTCTTTCCCACATGTCTCCTCATTGCCCCCCCCCCCTTTATTCTATTTGTAAGAGTTTGATGGTTTTAGATTCTACTTATACATGACATGGTAACATTCATCTTCCTGTGTCTGATCTATTTCACTTAAGTTGAAGAAATTCCATTGTATATCTTTATCCTCCCTTTCTCTTCATTCCATATGTTAATAGATACTTACATAAGCTTGTTCATTAAGTGCTGCAATAACAAATAGGAAATGAAGACATCTCTCTCTTTCTCTCTCTCTCTGACAACTCAGAAACTTCCTCTATTTGTACCCAAAACTGTGAGTACTAGGTCATGTGATAATCCTACTATTTATCTTTAAGAACTGTATAGTATTTTCCAGTGTTTGTCCCAACTGACTCTCCTACAATCAGTTTGCAAGGGTTCGTCTCACATCAAACACCTTTTCATATGTTTGGCATAATTAAGTGAGTACTCACACCTTGGACTTCAGTTGGCAAAAGCAATGTTGTTCAATAAAAGTGTTCACTTTGGAGATGTTTTGCCATGCAAAATGACTCTATGGTGGACTGTCACAACCCAGGCATCCAGAGCTCACCTTCCATTTCCCAGACTAGATCAGTTTGATCCTTCCCAACCGTCACTGTTTGTTGAAGGATGGTTCTCTGGTGGATACTAATCCTCACAAGCATTTCTGTGTCAGGCATGGGCATATGAAAGTGCCTGTCACCTCCAGAGTCCACAAGCTACCACCTCTGGAGGACCTGCATGTTCCACCTCCAGGACCCCAAGTCCTAGAGATCGTGGATTACACTAGGCCCCCGTGCTTTTAGTTGCACTAAAATTTATGTAAGAAAAAAATCATAAACAGTAAGGTACATGTTATAGTCCAGTAACATGGGACAACAGTGACCCAATAGCCTCCTAACTTCACATGGACTAGTGTCCCTTCTTGAACCCTTCCCATCAGTTTCTAAAGATTATGGTGAGAGTTCTATGTAGTTTAGCTTAAAATACCTTTAAAAAAATCTATATCATCAGGCATTCAAACTCATATCAGGAAACTTTCCTAGGTTGATAGCATATCTTGACAATTCAAAGCCTACAGGGATTTTTTCCCCCTCCCCTCCATATTTCACAAGGATAAATTCCAGCACCCAGTATGTCTCCCCGGTATAAATTCAGTCCCCATCTTTGTCAGCTTTCCAAATCTGTAAGCCTGTGTCACACCAGGCCTGCATAAAGGGATGTCATCAGGTGGTAAATCTGGGCCCCAACTGAGAAAAGATGTCCTTCCAATGGCATCCACAAATTCTAAATGGAAGAAGAAGAAAGCTGTCAGAATTGCTCTATTTTAGAGGTAACTGTAAAAACAGAAAGAGGCCTGTGTTGTGAAAGAAGATATACAGACAGTTCCACAAAGCCCTTAGTATTATATTTCTATCATGGTTTTAAAAACAGAAAATGTGAAGTCTGAGCACCCACATCCCTAGTCCCTTAGTTCCTTAATTGTAATTTATGTCATACATCAGAGATCTACAGAAGAAACTTCTGGAGAACTTGGAGAAGCCTCTCCTCCTCCTCTTGCTTTCACAGAAAGGCTTCAGTTGAAGAGGCATCCCAAACTTTTAATATAACATCATGGCAAATATTAGAAATAATTAAGCAGAAGGCAGCCTTCTAGCATAGGGAATGTCAGGATCACTCAGGGTTCGGTAAGAGAAAAGACTCTAGAATCCAACCGTCCGATGAATGAAATGAAGATGAAGAGGAATGAAGCATGGAGCCCATTTCCCTAGCAAGCTCAGCACTGGGAGACAAAGGCAGGAAGGTGACTAAACTCGGGAGATTCAGACCATTCTGGGCAATTCTAGCAAATGCTACCTCAGACAGGGAGGCAGAAGGGGAGTTGAGCCTTCTGCTAAAATAGCCAGGAGGGAGGGAAAAACCAACAACAACAACAACAACAAAAAAAAAACAGAAAAAAAAACCCTCTTGTTTTCAGGGGGGAAACTATCCGCATGAGGACATGTTCTGATAGGCATATATGATGAACAACACTCTTACTGCTGCTGCTGTCTGTTCATCTGTGGGAGAAGACCATCACATTTCCGACAAAAGCAAGGGAAACAGACAAAATATCCATGTCTCTCCAGAATTCTGTTGCTTGCACGCACACACACCCCACCATGACCACCACCACGATCAGTTCATGCTTGAGAGACTCAACTCACACTAGACTATGATTTCAAAATGTAAGATTTGCTCCTTTTAGAGGAATGGATACAGAAATTGTGATACATTTACACAATGGAATACTACTCAGCAATTAAAAAACAAGGAAATCATGAAATTTACAGGCAAATGGCGGGAACTAGAAAAGATCATCTTGAGTGAGGTATTCCAGAAACAGAAAGACACACATGGTATACACTCACTCGTAAGTGGTTATTAGACATATAATATAGAATAAACATACTAAAATCTGTATTCCTAAAGAAGCTCAAAAATGAGAAAGGCCCTAGGGAAGATGGTCAATCCTCATTCAGAAGGGCAAATGCAACATCGGAAGCAGGAGAAGACAGGGAACAGGAGAGGAGCCCACCACAGACACAGACAACCTCTGAAAGACTACTGATCGAAGTATGGAAGCAGATGCTGAGACCCATAGCCAAACTTTGGGCAGAATGCATGGAATTTAATGAAATAAGGGAGAGATAAAAAGACCTGGAGGGGACAGGAACTCCAAAAGTAGTCCAACAGAGAGAGAGAAACTGAGTGGTGGGGCCCTGCAGAGACTAATACCCCAACCAAGGACCATGCATGGAGAGGAACTAAAATCCTGGCTCAGATATAGCCCATAGACTCAGTCTCCAAGTGGTAAGGGAAGCAGGGGCTGTCTCTGGCATGAACTCAGTGGCTGGCTCTCTGATCACCTCCCCTTGGGGGATGCAGCCTTGCCAGGCCACAGAGGAAGACAATGCAACTAGTCCTGATGAAATCTGATAGACTAGGGTCAGAGGGAAGGGGAGGAGGACTTCCCATATCAGTGGACTAGGGAAGGGGCATAGGGAGAGAAGGAGGGAGGGAATGATTAGGAGATATGAGGGCTTGGGCCACAGCCAGGATACAAATTGAATAAATTGTAATAAATAATAATAATAAAAGAAAAAGAAATGAACAAGTGAATAAACTTGTAAAACTCTTTTTAAAAAAAGATTTGTTCCTTTTTTAAGCACAACAGAATTATTGGTTCCTTGGCCAAAAAGATGGTTCGACAGTAAATGATCTCAATGTTCACTAACCAACCTCACAGAATTCTATTCTCTCTGACATTACTCACAGTTTAATGTCAGATCATGTGTATGTAGTACAGGGTTTCCCAAAGTGTGGTCACAGGAGACCTCCATCTACTCAGATGAAGGATTTTTGTTGAACTAGACTTTCAGCATCCACATTAAGCTCATGATGGACATCCTAGCAGCCTGTGCTCATAGGTGTGGTGTATCTCGGGTGATGACTGTTTGGACACTGTGCTGAAGGCTTGGTTCTTACCAGTGGCCTTACTGCAAGGCCCTCAGGCCATCAGCATTATCGTGAAAATGACATGGAATCATAGCCTATCCCCTTCCCTCCTTTCTTTTCACCTCCCTTCCCCTCCTAACCCACAAGGTGTTTGCTCCTATTATCTGCACTCCTGCTGTGACAGTCCAAGCTTACCAGGGGCACAAAATAGTACCCGATTTTAAACTACAGACTCCAGAACCATAAGCTAAATAAACCTCTTTACCTTCGTAAGTTAACTGTTACAGTTATTTCATTGTAACAATGTCGAGCTGACTGATAAACCTATCAAATAAAAGGTAAGAAGCAACAAAGTGGAAACAGAGTCTGCCAACCACTTTAGAATCTATTTCCTATTTTTTGTCTTAACTGCAATGAGAAATTTCTTACTATTATTAAAATATAAAACTATATCTAAAATAACAGATTGATAAATTAAGTGTGAATATGGAATTTTAAAGCTGTGGATCAGAAACTAAATAGTACCCCAGCAGAAGAATCTTATTTCAGTGGGTCACTCCCCTGCTAGTAGATAAAAGTAGTCATTCAAGTCAATACAAATTCCACTCAGACAAAATGTGAGAATGTATTTTTTCACATGAAAAAAAACAAACAAACCACACAAGCTGCCTAATCACCATCCCCCAAAATAATTTTCAATATCAAGCTGACCTTGGCATCTGTCATTCATTATACTCTATAATAGTTTATTTCTGAGAGAGCTCTCAAACTGCTTTATCTTATGTTTTTCCTTTGATGGAAAAAGAAGCAATACTATAATGCAATACTAGTTATGCCAACTGAACAGTAGTGAGCGGATGAATGGGGGACATGGCAGAAACTTATTCAAAACCGGTCTGTAAAATATGCATGTGTGGGCGTGTCCATCCGCCTATGAGAACGTGTATACATGTACGGAGAGGCTCCACGTCAGAACGCTCAAGTCTGCCCTCTCCCTTTCTAAGGAGCTAAAAAGCACCGTACATGTCTACGGAAGGCCTCTTGTGCTGATCAACCTAGCATCCTTCATTCTTCTTGTGGTAGCCACTGATCACACCTCTTTCTGAAAGAAAACCCTCCTCCCAGCTGCTGTGGCTCTGATGGGCTGCTGCCGAGCTAGCTTCTGGGAGGTGACTCAGCCCAGGAATGATCTGGTACTTTGGTTCTCATGAAGGACTACACACACTGGCTGGAACCAACCATCTCAATTTTCCAGAAAGTGGGTTTTGATTAACAATCCTCTAGCTATCCTAGACTCTCTTGAAGCTTGAGTGTTTCGCTTCTCCTTCCATTTCTGTGAATTGCTAATATGACTATACTCCCTCCTTTGGAATCTCAGTCAGATACTACTTGTTGCCAACAGTCAAAATCACTAAAAGTAATACTAAGAGTGAGACATCCAATAAACATATCTTACTTGGGTAAGCTACTTATGGATTTGAAGCAATACAAAGTATCACCTTCATTCCATGAAGACCTTTCAGACAGATGGACACCCAAGAGCTATTACTGCAATAACTTGATCTACCATGAAATTCTCCATAGAATTCTCTGTGTTCTTCCTAGAGGCTCGATACCTCTTGCTACTAATGTCCATCAGAATTAAGTGTCTGTACATGTTAAATACATTTTCCCATGTACATACTGCCTTGATGCATTATGCTGCCTTAAATCATATATCCCCCCCATTGCATATCAAACATGGCAGTTTTGCTTAGCACATACACACATAATAACATCGACTGTACTGAGCATTACTTGTCATACATTATAATAGATGTCATTAGTCAGGTTTAGGAGGACAATAAACAAGCATCTTTAAAGGACAATAAACAAGCCATGTATCTTATAATAAAGCATCTATTGTAAACCCCACTCCAGAGACACACATACTCTCACCTTCAGCCTCTACGAGTCTCCTCCAAAAGCAACTATTGCCAAGAGCTTAGGGTGTCCAGGTCTATGCGGAGCCCTGCAATGACTCATTGAAAGTAACAATTCTGAATAGATGGATGGAAAGAGTAAAATGAGTTAGTGATGGAAATCTCAGTAGATGAGATGGCACAGCAGGTGAGGGCACATTCTGCCAAGTTTGGTGACCTGAGTTCAATTCCTCCCAGAACCGATGTGGTGTAAAGAGATGGCCAATGTTGTTCCTAATGTTGTTCTCTGACCTTCACACAAGCTCCATGATACATACACCCACACACATGTGTACATATATACACACAAAATATAAAATAAAATAAATGTAAAACCTGAATCAGTTATTCTTGGATTAAAAACCTGGTTATTTTTTTACTTCTTTTCCTAAGACATTATATATGGGGAATATATCCTATTTCACCTTTGAAGATTGGTCAAAAGGTGTTTCTGATACCAGGAAAAAGCAAGAGCTGGAAGAAAGTACTTTGCGTTCATTCAGAGTAACTGAAACAACCAAGCTGATTCGGCAGTGAAGAAGCACTCCTTGGGGACAGCAATGCTTTGGTCCCATTGTTTTTAACTGCTCATTAGTAGATTCTTTAAGTTTTTATTAGGAATGATATTTTGCTTTTATTGATATTTTATTAATGATATTAATATGAAATCATTATTAAATCATATGATTTATTAATGATAATAAAATGATATCATTTTAATGATATTTTATTAATCTGAGTTAATAAAATATTTCAAACAAAAGTGACTTTTAAATCAATTTTAACTTCCCCATAAATTCTAAATCTTTGGTTTCTGTGAACAGTCTATCCATAGAATTCTACCTTAGTTAACTAGACATATCTGAGTCTTTTTTTCTTCTAAATCCTCTAAAAATAGGGACTGTCTACACATACATGGGCAGAGGGCCATGGGAAATCCCAGTGCAAAACCACCCTAAAATTTATCTACCAAGAGAAACTGAATCTTTCAGGACTGTGCATACTTCCCAGTTTCAGTTGCTGCCATAATCACCCCGTCTTCAAGCACATGTCACTACCCATGCAATCTCTCCAGAGAGCCCCAATCCCAACAGTCTACCAAAGTCTCCATTTTCAAGTCCTGTCCTGAGTGCTGTTCATATGTAGTGTGCCGGAGAGAGAAGTATCAAATGTGGGTTTTTTAAATTCTGTTTTCTATATTTCCTAATCAGGTGAGCTCAAAACTTCCAGCTCACCTTTGATTCCCCTATGCAAAATCATGTTGTTCTCTGCAGCCACATCACTTGCCCAACAATAAGGTCAATAAAGTCACAGAACCTTTCTCTTCTCTCTGTGCTTACAAGCACTCCTCCAGTTGTTGCATGGTGACTACATGGCTACTCGGTCTAGTTTCCAAACACTCTTCTAGTGTGACCTCTCTATCCCTTTTTCTTCTTCTAACTTCATAACATTCTAGGGTGCAGAAATGGCCAGCACTCTGCTGTTTATTAAAACAGGCAGTTGTCTCTACATTCTATTATGAAGCTATCTTGAAGTTCTTGACACCCCTTTCTTCCCTGGTATTTGTCATGGTTATGTTCATACAAGTATAGTTTCTTCAATAAAGACTGTCATTCCTTCTTCCATCTATGTATGCTTAAATAGTCTTTAAGGCTTTCTCTTCAGCATCTTCCATTGATCTACAATGGGAACAATCACTTCTGTTCTGTCCTCTATAGGTCCATCTCTTGTCCTTCTCTTCCTACTCTTTTCTCCTGTCTATCTCTACCTCTCAACACATCACCCCCTCTACCTCATCACCATTTTCATGCCATGACAGTTGTTTCTGTAAGCTCTGCAGAGCTAGGCCTTTTCCCATCTGTGATCAACAGTGACACCCATCAACCATAATAAATATGATGATGAAACAGGACCCCTAAGTCCATATAAGTCACCAAAAGTTCTGGGAGACAGCACATCATGTTTCTTCCACATTAAAGTCTTCTCTCAGTTTTTTTATGCATGCCTCCCCTTTTTCTGTGGGACACAGACATAATCTTTTGAGATTTGGAATAGCAGAAATCCATGAAGAGAGGCATTTCCCTATGCTCAGAATTGCTCTGACTCTGGATGTTCAAAAGCAAATGAAGATCACAGCATTTAGTCTCCTCTATGAGGTCACTTCTCTCTCAAGATATACATCAGATTTGTGTCCAGCTAGCTAGGACTCTGCCAGCAATTCTATCACCTATACCCCATGTACATCTATACTTCTGTCAAGATTCAAGCTTTCAAAGACTGTGAGGTTTCTAAGAAAGCAGGCTATACTTCAGAATATACATCTCCAGCAAAACATTTTACAGAGTTTCTTTCATACTGGAAGTTCTTAGCTCAAATATGGATCTATGACAAGAAATCTGGGCCCTTTCTACTTAAAACCAGCTCCTCACAGTGACCTCTGATTGAGTGTTCCAACAATCACACTCTCTTTCAAAAAAGCAACTAACCTCTGAAATCAGTTTCAAGATGATATTAAAAGCATTGAAAAATGCTGACTTTTGCTTATGAGGTTGCCTTCAAGATTAACACAACATACGTAAAGTCCTTGATGTCCTTCCTGGGATGTAATCAGCACTAGATAAGCAATAGTCTTCTATGGAAGCCAGACTTAAATCGTACTTATCCTCAAGGTCTACAAAGCTACACCCTCAAAAATAAAAGTTTAAGTCAAACATCTAAGTCTCTCCCAAATACCTCCTACATTCTGCCTATTAGTCGTTCCATAATCAAGATAGGAAGCCCCTCAGCTTCCTACACAAGAAAAACCATGGTAACCACACACAGACAAATGCTTTGAGTAAGTAAACAAGATGATCTCAACAAGTTCCTAATATGCTTTACCCAGATCTCATTTGATTTCTATTTGTGATGGCTTCCACTTGCCACCGAAAACCTAGTGGTAAGCTTCCTCTGAAATCAAACAAGGAAGAATACCCAATGGGTTCCAAGTAAAGGCATGGCTGCCTCTAGACAGACGGATCCTGAGTGGGATGAGAAGCTGAACTGCTGAAACTGACAAGAGAGGGGGTACATTTCATGGTCTAATTGGAAATGGCACATCCTTTCCCCTGCACACAAATTCAGAGTCAGAAAACAACACTGAGAATGTTTCCACCCACCAGTGGCCCTCTGAGTGGGTGTTGGGGAACAGCCTCATCTGGGCATTCACAGCAGACCTTGATCTTTTCAACACCTGTTGGGATTTTTCACACTCATTAAATAAGCCTTAACCCAATTAGTTTCTCTTCAACCAAGTAACTTTTCAGTTCCACGGTATGTCCTCTTCCTGCAAGATGAATTAAGCAGCATCTCCTACACTGTCCTCATGATACCCCGGGGGATGATAGCACTTTGGAGTTGCTCCTGGGACAGTTGAGAAGTCTGCAGACTCAAAGGCCAGAACCTGAGGGGAGCATGGGAGGTCAATCCCAAAGCCTAAGTCTGCATTTCATCTCAGGTGCCACGAAAAGGAATTTTTAAAAAGAAATTGGGCCACTGTCATTACTGACTTTAGGCTAAATGAAGGCTGATTATACTTATCAAATGGGATTTTCAAGTCTCCCACGCAGGCTCTGTTCTATTCAATCGCCTCACTTATGTAACTCTCTTCTTGAGAACTAACACAGAAGTGAATCACAACCAAAAAAGAACAATCTTCATTTCTGACAACATGAACAATGCTTACGACACCTATAAAAGGTTATAACCATTATAAAAGTTAAGATGTGAACTTCAAGCAGTGCTAGGGTGGGTTGGGGGGAGTATCTAAAACTGAATCAACATTAAAGTGAGCTGTTTTCTAATGATACTGACAGCTGCTACAAACTCAGCCTTCACACCTCAAACTGAAAACATATTCATATTTTCAGACTGTTTTGCCTATCCAAATGGAAGGAAGGAGAAAAAAAAATCTCTTTCCTGAATGAGTAGCTGTTAGTCTCATAAACTTTCACATTGCCCAATAATACCTTTTATAGCAAAGAGATGGCAAATGCCTATTCCAAAACTTAAATAAAAATGAAAGCACATATATTCACTCTGCATTTGAGGATCTATAGGCTCTAGTTTTGAAGGCCTTGTACCAAGCTGCTAGCGCTGACTGGATCATGTGGATGTGAACTTCACCATGAGATTAATTCATTGATAAGTATAGCTTTTTGAGAATACGCTTTGCTATATAGTCCAGGCTGACCCTGACCTTGCAACAGAGGCCATAGGCTAGATCCCTAGCACCACAAAGAATAAATAGAAAAGTATAGTCAAATATGAATTAACTAGAAGTCTAGGACTTGATTACATACTGTGGTAACTAGAGTTAATAATAATGCTTCACCTATTTCAAAAGTTAAAGGAGAGAGTTTGAAATGTTCCTATCACAAGCCAATGACAAGTGTTTGAAGTAATGAGAATACTCAAATTGACCATTCTAATATATACGTGTGTGTGTTTGTGTGTGTGTATGTACTTAGAAACTGCTTTTGTTACAAAGCAGTAACTCCCCTCTTGGGTCCACACAATAACTGAAAACAAGTTGATGGCCTGGCACTTTGCATGTCTTCTTTTGCTTGAGTCAAGAATATGCTTGACTCTGCATGTAGGCATATTCCCTTGAGTGCAAGGGAAATCCACCTGAAAATCTAACCCAGCACTTCTAGGCTGAAAGCACGTAGACAAGAGAAACCACAGCTTCTTATTATCCACATTTACATCACATTCCAGACCTCTAAGATGCCCAAAGGTCTCCATTCTTAATTAATAAACCTTTAGTCATTCAGGATTCCATTCCAGGAAGACTGAAGTCTTCCCAACAGATCACCGCATAATGAGACCAGCCTTAAGCGGAGGCAGTCATGTCTAGGAACTGGATTGTCACCCCAAGCAACAGGGATATCTGCACAGTGACCTTGCACAATTGGACCTAAGGTAATGACCGTAAGCCATAGTCTCAGATTGTCTGTACTGACCTTTTACTTCTTGTCCTAGTCCTTCCTCTATTCAAACCATAGCTTATCCTGGAGACAGGTGGAAATACTTTCTTTCCAAAATGTCCATTTGATTGAAACCCTCTTCTGCCTTTTCATCATTACTTTTGTTTGCTGTCTTTGCAGCAAGTGGCCAGACCTGACATTCTGGCCCTGGCCACCTCAAGCCCAGGACTCCTATTACATACACATGAATCAAAGCATCATCTTTCACCCACAGAGATACATAATGATGTCAATTAAAAACAAATGAGACACACACACATCAAATAAAAAAAAAATCACGGTCCTGTGGTATAATGCTACAGCCACGTGTTTTTGTAGTAGTTTTATATTTTAGTATAATGAAAATAAATCCAAACAGTAAAACTATATGCAAATACCAGTAAGAAAATACGTAAGAAAATGTACGGCTTTTCCTTTGCAGCATGTCAAAAAATTCTACATATTTTCTTACATTTAAACTGAGGATTAGATATAAAAAATCAACATTGAAAACTTCTTAAAGGCTTTTAAAAATAATTTTATGATACGTCTGTTGCTCCTGTGAGTTCACAGGATCAGTGAGCCTACCAACAGGCAGCCCACTCAAAAGTGACTCATCATAACATTATTTCCAGGCATAACCTGGACGATATCTTTAACATATGACCCAAATGTAACGAGACCATTTCAAATGATGGAAAGAATAAGAAGGAACAACTTGTTCCGTGTAAGGGTTGAGGTGTCACCTTCTTGAAGATGGTGTTTTGGGGCTTTTTGTTTTTTATTTTTTTAAATCAATATTCAGTGTGTGTACACTGATCTGCAACACTTCAGTTTGGCTTTACTGGGGGAAAAAATGCTTTGGAACAGCAATGTGCCTTGCCAAAACTTAAATGTACTTAAGTGCATTTGCTTTTTGAAGCTTAACAGCCACAAACCTTGGGGCAATTGCCTTGGGGCAATCCTCCATGTGAATGCTCTCTCTCTCTCTCTTTCCCTTTCTCTCTCTCACTCCTTCCCTCCCTCCCTCTCTCTCTCTCCCCTACCTTCTTCCCTTCCTCTTTTCCCCCTGCCCATCAGCCTTCTTGCTTTTTAGTTCATACACTGGAAAGTATTCTTTCGGCTCCCTTCACATGGTCTTATTGTGATCTGTCCTGAAAGGATCTGTCCGTCTCCTGACATATGGTCACCCCAAATCTTTTCAGAAATAAGTTAGTTGGGGAAAGAAGAAGTGGAAGGATGAGGAGGAGAGGAGGAGATAGGCAGGAAGTAGGAAGCTACACACAGCTGGTCCTCAGAGGTGCCACAGATCTATTCTCCCAGGAAAACAACACTCTGCCTTTTCAATTCACAGGGGCAACGTTCTCTAGCAGTGGGAAGACTATGTAAGTAACACACTGAGCAAACCTAAGGAGAACAGGTTAGTGAGCTATGTGAACTATGGGCTTGCATGAATCACTTATTGCTCAGAATAACCTGTGAGGTGGTGAGGACGTCATGCTTATCATCACTATTGTACTAGTGAGGAAACTGAGGTTTATGCCCAGTATGAGGAAGCTGGGAATCAGACGGTACTTCCAGTGTGGATCCGTACCCTCTATGCTCTTGCCGTGCGTACTGAATACAATGTGCCTTGTGCTTTCCTGAGATGGATTTTCTCAAGTATGAAGCTGCACTACATGAAAACTAGGGGCAGAGGAGTCAACAGAAAGGAATGCAGAAATGGATAATAACTCCATCACTACCTGAAGCGTCTTAGTCAGCTGCGAGGACGCAACACCCAGAACCAGACAGAACAGGAAGCTGCGCTAAGGCCTCCTTGAAGCGCTCTGCTCTCATGACCTGGTGCTGGTAGGAAGGTGCTGGAGGCAGAAGCTACAATGGTATCTGGGTTCCGGTTTTTTGCTTGCCCCGTGGCCCGAGAGCTGAGATCCAGGCCTTTGCTCTTCCCCCAGGCGCTCTCCACGCGTGTGCTCTAGTTTCGCACTGGGAGAGGCACGAACAGGCAGACGTCCTCACGCCTGTCCATTACAACGGACACGTGTCCTTTCTCGTGATTCCTTTTCACTGACAAGATACCTGCTGCAAGACAAACTAGGTGAAGCCACCTGGACCAAATGTGCAAAGGCTGACGCTTCTCCCACACGGAAGTGTTCAGGCATGCCGGAAGAACCTGGGGGGCGGAAACCCATCCTCCAACTTCCCCCTTGAACTCCACCAAGTGTTAGCCAGGCAGGTGAAGCAAAACAAGCCAAACAAACCGCTAACCTAACATAACCAGTGTATCTCAGACAGGAAGCCAGTTACGGCCATATGTCTGTAAGAAACAGCTCAGTCACCAACATGGCGAGGCCCCTGAAGGAACTCTCAGAAACGCATCTGTTCATCTTCTTTTGACCTCAACCTTCAAAGTGGAGAAATGGGCAACGCCAAGGTTAGACTAAATAAACCCACGAGAAACAGATTGCAGGATATGTGTATTCTTGGGTCTCTATCTGTTGGTCTGTTTTCCCGAGAACTTCCCAGTTAGTCACCCATTTCCTGATCTGTGCACAAGCCCCAGTCCCAGGGGCCTTCCTGTTTCCTCAGAACCCTGCGTCTTCAGGAACAGGTTGACTCAACTGCATGTGTAACCTTATCAAAGCTAGAAATCTGTAGTGTGGGGCAAGAGAGATGGTCAGCTGGTGAAGGCACCTGCTGCTAAGCCTGAGGATCTAAGTTGGACTCCAGGGACTCCCGTGGTATAAGGCAAGAACCAATTCCCAAGAGCTGTACTCTGCTGTCAACATGTATGCCTGGCATGCATGACCACACATACTATTAACAAATCTAATAAAAGGTGTTTAAAAGAAATTCATGATGACAGAGTGTGATATATTTTCTAATAGTGGAAATCCTAGGCAAATGAAGAGGAACTGGAGAGGAGTGAAGTGTTTCTCATCTCCTTAAGCCATCCCTATGAACCTGGGAACAGCACAAATCAAAAATCTCCTTTGCAAGAAACATTGGGTGGGAGGGGAGTGGGCAGTGAAGTACCACAAAAGAATGTGAAAGCCCAGGCTTAGCCAGCACTAGCCTTTCTGTGGCTTCACCCAAAGCAGGAAATTACTGTGCTGCTCCATGACTCCCCTGCACCGGTGCCCAGGCAGCTGGCCAACTCACTAACCCCTTCCCTGGCCTCATACAGACCGCATAGTCAGTGCTGCCCTGGCCCCACCGTAACCCTAGCTGGCTCGGGAAGCTGGCAGAGGCCACGTCTGTGCTATTTAAAGCTATAAGCAGCTACTGTGGCTGGAGATGAGCTGCTTTCAGAGGAGAGGATAAGGCCTGAGGCATGGATTTTTCACAGGCGCTAATGAAGTCACTCACCTGATGAAACCAGGCACCCGAATTGGAAAGACAACAACTCGGTTCCATTTCCTAGTTTCCCAGCACTCTTCTATATGCCCTGCTACTCATTCCATTAACAGTCAAACTGCTTGATTACAGACCTTCTCCTTGCTGAGTTTAAACTGAGAGCGGAGACCTACAAAGCCAAGCAGCATGCCTCATGCAGCCAGTTGGTGCCCAGTAAACATCTGAATTACTGACTATCTGAAAATAAAGAATGCCTGGCACTGTTATCTGCTCCCTCAGCCCCGAAATCCAATTTTTAGACTCAAAATGCAATAAAAGTAATATGTAATATATAATTACATATATCATAATATATATCATAACATAACACCTATTTGGGTTAATTTATGTAATGATATACATAGCTTTGTATGAATTATATATATATGTATAAACAAGGAATACAAACAGACATAGGGATATGCATAGGTATATCTACGTTTAATTCAAGTTGTGTAAGTAGAATATTAAGAAACCTCACCAGGTATCAGAATGATCAGAAGTGCAGGCTCAGATGGCAGGCAGGTGGCTGAGAGTTTTGTGAAGCCTGATTATCACTTCTCTGGATTCCTCTCTGTGGTGATTTGAATAGGAAAGGCCCCCATATCTCATGTGTTTGAACGCTTGGCCCGTAGGTAGGGGCACTATTAGGAGGTGTGGCCTTATTGGAGGAAGTGTGTCACTGTGGGGCAGGCTTTGGGGTCTCCTATGCTCAAGATACACGTAGTGTGGCTCACAGTCTCTCAGTCTCAGAAGGGACTCTCAGCCCCTCTCCAGCACCATGTCTGCATGGACACTGCCATGCTTCCCACAATAATGATAATGGACAATACTCTGAAACTGTAAACCAGCCCCAATTAAATGTTTTCCTTTATAAGAGTTTTCATGGTCATGATATCCCTTCACAGCAATAGAACCCTAACTAAGACACTCATCTACAAGTCAGAAGTTGTGACAATATTAAGACCATTTCGTCAAGGGTGCTTGGCATGGTAGTGCTCGTACAAATTGGCTAGAATAAATGGTATAACATTTACCATAGCTGTAACAAATGAGTTCACTCCTAAAGCTCCTGTTGCCTCAGCCATCGCCGATAATCTGACTCTATAATCTCACTGTGCTCTTCCTTCACAAAGACATCATTTCTGAAAAACACCTTCTGATGCCTTAAAACAGCTCACCTGGACCTTCTCCAGAATCTCTTCCTAGACCCCCAGCCCAGGTCACTTGACCTTATACTTATTTCCTAAAGTACTATCCCTTTCTTTATAGCACTATGACACCTTTTCATTATTCACTTGGTTGAGTGACTAAAATTGTATGGCAATGTATCCCATGCTCTGAATTCTATGGCAATAAATTCTACACCTAGTTTTGTTACCTGGTTCATTCATAGCATTCAAGATTCTAGACACATATTAGATACTCTATCAAAAGTGACTGAATGGATGATTCAGTCTAGCTTGACCCAGGTATCAGTCTCCTCACACCCACTCAAGAAGCAGAGAAGGTAAAAATTCAGTAACAAGAACATAAAGAATCATGAGAGTTACACCAAGTGATAAAAGTTAGGGAATAAACATGGCTGCCTAAACAAGACCTGAACAAAGACAACACCAATAGACATGCTAATGTGGATGCATGGAAGGAGAAAAGTTCACAAGGAACCCTAGACAAAGGACTATGGGTATTTCTTTTCTTCCTTGAGAGGTTCTGTTATGTTCTCTCAAAGAGAAATAGTCAAGAAACCAATAGTTACAGGTGCACAGCTTTATGTACCAAAGGGGAAGGAGGAAGAGAGACTGTTTGCTCACAAGTTTTGTTCAGTTAAGGCTCCCGAAGCCTGGGGATGCAGGGAACAGGTTGCTGGTCAGGGATTGCCATCCTGTATCTTCATATAGTTCTGATACTTACTGTAGTTCCATTTGGGTTCCAACTACATGAGACATTGGCTTTAAACAAGGAGCATATTCATGCTCAGGATTCAGAAGTGTCAGCTTGCTCTACTGACAACCTTAACTAAGTTAATATTTCAGAGTATTGCATTACTTCCAAAGAATGAGTCCAAAGTGTGTTTTTATAAAATTTACTAGGAGAGATGAGCTTAGAAAGAAGAATCTAGAATAAGCTTCAATTGTGGACCTGAGTAAAAAGTGTCTCCATTCCTTTTCAAAGAATGGCACACCAGAGTAGCAACCAAGCAACAATCTTTGGCCTTATTCAGTTGGTAGTTTGGCTCCATTCCATTAGATGTGTAAGTGGAGACATGGAAGCAGCAACATGAACACAGAAGTCTATGGTTCGGAAAAGCAGTCAGGGCCAATGACATCCAAGAGCTATCACTGTATAGGCAGTGCTCAAAGTCATGAAGTTAGAGGGAATGGAATAGATTGAAAGTACAGACATAGATGAAGCCGAGTAAAGCACACAGCAGGTGTGTCAGCAGACTGCATAGTTGATACACAGGGATCTGAGAAGACAGGTGGTCCTAGCCTGCAAAAGTACAGGAAGACTGACAATCTCAAGAATAGTGACGCTCAAGGCGCAACCCACCTTCACTCAGCAGGAGCAAATTGTCTTTGGAAACTCACAAGCACTTCTTAGAAACTCGTGGCCACTGAAACAACACCAATAACCACCTTAGAGCTGGATCAGGAAATACTGGCCCCAGTCAGAGGAGGAAACCAAGGCTCAATACCTATGAAAAGACTTGTTCAAACTCACCAAGTTTCTACCAGAACCTGGCCACACCCCAGGAAGATGGCACTCATGTGTGTAATTCCAAAGAGCGTGTAGCTTCCAGCCAAGGGGCCTGAGAGGAAGTTATAGTTCTACATACTGAATTCAGTCTGAGGCTGATATGTGCTGAGTCTAGCTGACTGCGATTATGACAGAGCAGTGGGCAAGGGCCAAGACATTACAAACAAACAAACAAACAAACAAACAAAAGAAGTTAAAATTTCTACCAGGGAAAGCAGCTCAGCTGGTGTAAGGAGTTGTCAACCTAACTACATCTGGAATCAACCACAACCCAAGCAGCTGGGTACACCTGTGAGGATTTTTTCTTAATTAAAGCATTTGAGGTGGGAAGAATCACTTTTATTGTGGTTCTTTTGAAGTGAAAAGGTCCACCTTTACCCTCAGCTATACCTTCTACTGGCTGCATATATATATAGTACGCTGAAGATGGAAGCTTGTTCTCTTTACCTGTCTGTTCTTGCTCTCACTGGAAATTCCATTCCATCACTGGCATTAGAGCCTATTGGGGGGGGGCAGCGTTTCAGTGTATACTGATGACCAGCTGAGACTTCCAATCTCAAGGACTGAACAGCTGCTGGATCCTTGCTCTTTCATTGGTAGTCAGCCATTGTTGCCCTAGCTGGACCACAGCCTGTATGCCATTCTGATAAAATCAATGCACTCATATATATTCCTCTAGAGAACCCTGACAAATACAGCCAAGGAAAACTAGCATGTAACATTCTGCCTTATAAACAAGGAACTGTCAAATGTTGGAGTCTGGTACTCCCCGAGAAAGGATTAGAAATGAGAAAGACATTTTGGAACCCCCTGCAGACTTAGTAAATCTGACAGTCTAGGGTTGTGCCCATAAACCTATGTCTTCATAAGCCTTCCCAGATACCCTCAAAAACAAGGACTGTCCTTGGACTGGCTGAACACGCATCAAATCAACTTATGAAAAGCTCTCCCTAGAGAAGGAAGTCTCCATACAGCACATGATATCCTTATCCTGAAATGACTGGCGTGTCCCATGTAAGTGATACCTCCTTCTACTTAACTTCATAATAATATCTTTTTTACATTATAATAGTTACACATCCTTATCCCATTTGGAGCCAAGCTAAAACACATTCCAAAACTGTAAGAGTAGTCAGGGTCCTTGGAGCCTTCAAGAACACAAAACTTTTCGTGTTTAGTGGATTAAAACTCACTATCAAAGCAATGAATAACACATTGTTAGAAAGTAAGTATATCCCAGAGTTTGGAAAAACGAACATTCATTCATACAATTTCCACTCCAGACCATGAGTAAACAGCTAACACTTGTCATTACTCATTAGCAAGGGTCAGTGTGACATTTGCAGCTCTCTCTCTCTCCCTTGGCCAGGAATGCGCTGTCCGTTAAGGACAAAGAATACAAACCCTAACTACAGAGTCATGGAACACTGGCCCTAGAAGGAACCTCGGGAAGCTAATAGTTACACTTCCAAAGTTTAGTTTCCTGAAGCCACAGAGATCTGTCCGTACTGAAAACTGAGAATGTCTGGGACTGGGCCATGAGACCCAATACAGTTGAGGAGGTCCATGAATGCATTAACTGTTTCACAAGAAGGGTGGACAGTGAGTCAACACAGTGTTACCTGCACCCAGCAGGATTCTGACCAGTAATTTAAATTTCTGATGATTAAAAGGTAGGAAAAATTGGGGCCAATGAGATGGTTCAGCAGGTAAACTGCCTGAGTTTCATCCCTGGAACCCATATAAAAGTGGAAGGAGAATATAGATTCTACCAAGTTCTCTATACACACACCATTGCGATGCATGCTCACACACTAATAATAATGATGATGATGAATAAAACAATTCACCATATAATTTGTCAGGTTTACAAAATGTTTCAAAACATACTATTAATCAAGTGAACAAAGAACACATTGATCTAATTGACGTTTTGGTTTTAAGTATATAAAAGAATAGCAGTATGGTAGGATGAAAACTATACCAAATTCAAAACATTCCCCTAGATTAACATTTGTCTATTTTCTTCTAAACATAGATTATAAAATGAGATCCTTTTCTGACAACTTTATATCAGTGGTTAGGGGATAGGAGCAAAATGGCTTAAATTCTCTGCCCATCCTTATAGGCTAAGTCTAGATGTGGTCCCAAAGTTGAAGCCAACCTTAGCAGTGAGGTGCAGCTGACCAAATAGAGGTCTCATGGTGACTTAACCTTATCTGGATGCATATCGCTACATTTGGCAGCCAGTAAATACCCTCCTCAGAGCCAGGTATGCAACTTCAAGGACTATACAAAGGCAGTCAGAAAAGCTTGAAATACTGGCCCATTCTAAGCAAGATCAAATATCCTGATTTTCCAAAGGAGGTATTACCCTAAAGTCTAATCACCATCCTGAAAACACTGCATTTCACAGGCAGTGCTATATAAAATGTTTCCCAGTATACTTGCATTGCTAAGGTTTACAGATTCCCTCATTCAGTACGCTCCAGAGACAACCTTAAGACCTGGTAGGGTCAAATGACACCTGAGAAAGAGGCAACACACAATCCTATCTTCCCATACACATATTCTACCTTTAAATCAATCGCCAGATGGAAAAGTAGGCTTTCTAGAAATTGCCCGCATTTTAATTGATATTAGAAAATCCTGTCAGGTCAACAAGAGTATACTAAATCCCACCCAAGCCCACCCTGATAATATCATTCAAGTTCAAAATTTAATTCCTCAATAGTTGGAGCTACATTGCCCCTTTCCTCATGCTCTTAAACTGTATCCAGAGGGGTAAAGAATTCAAATTCTTTAATCTTCCCTAGGGAAGAGCACACCAATTGGTTATGCAGATCCAAATGGTCAGCCCTGAAAGCATACATACAAGTAACATTATACAGACTGAACAAGTTATTTTTAGGAAAATATATGTATATACATTTACATATATGCATGAAATAGTGCAAAAAAGGTCATGAATGTGTAGGAGAGCAGGGATGGTCTACAGGAGGGTTTGGAGGGAAGAAAGGGAAGGGAAAATGTTGTAGTTAAATTATAATCTCAAAATAACAAAAATATAAACAAAGCCAACAGATACTATATCCAAAAGCACCAATCGCAAATCTAGTAGACGAAGGCAAAGGGAGGAAGCAGGAAGCAGCTAGGCAGAGGAGACAGCAGACATAGCATGACTTTGGTATCATTCTCAACAGCATTTCTCATAAGTGGTTTTAGAGATCAAAGGGCAGTGGTCAGATATAGTCAAAATGTTAAAAGATAAATAATGTCTGAATAATTGACTGGGGGCAGCATGTTCTTTCAATGGTGTAATTGCTGGTAACATGTTCATACTTCCCTGAACAAATGCTTATTCATGCTCAGTCATTGGGTCACATAAAAAAAAAGATATGAAAGTACAAGAGAAGGGGCTACTTGGAAAGAGAAGGGAAGTTAGGAAGAGTCAAGGGAGCACGAGAGAATAATGGGGGAGATGAAGAATATTGAATATTATAAATAATATAGATTATGTACATATATAAAAATGTCATAATAAAACCTATTATTGTGTATGATTATATGCTGATAAAAAATTCAAAACAAAAATAGCAACAAAGAATTCTAGGTCCAGAAAAAGCTGTCTCTCAAAATTGTGGAAGAAGTTTAAATGTTCTGATAAACAAAAGCCAAGATAATGAGTTACTATTAAGTTCCCTCTGTAAAAGATGTCAACAGTCATACAGGCAAAAATAAAGGAATAAAATGCATCCTGCTGAAACCATATGAAAAAAATACTATCTCAATAAAGGTGGATTCAATAAAGGAATATTATAAAAGCTGCTATTGTTTTTGATAAGGGCATATAATTCTATTTAAGCCTACAACATGATTTAAGAAGCACAATACACAAAAGTGTATGTGTATCCACATCAGATGATAGATAATATACATATTTGTCATGTATATCTATATATCTATAGATATAGATGACAGTAGCTGACAATGCTCTCTATAAGACCTACATACTGTCTAATAAAGCCCCAGTAACAGGCATGAAAAACCTCTGTTTGAGTTGTTAGTCAGGGTAGTCCAAGTGACTCTCAATACAATGTAGGCTGCTGTTGTTGCCCTTGGCTGCCTCTTGGAGGCTGAAGGGAAGACCCTTTGATGAAGACACCATACACTTCAAACACAAGACTCAAAATATTTAAGGGGGATCTAGCCTGAAAACCTTTCTACACTCTATTTTTTTTCATAGTACCACAAAGTCCAATGTCGGCTGTCAAGAGAGAGAAGCAAAAAACAGTCCTACCTAACAGTAGTTCCAATGAGCTGTAGCAACTACCAGCACCGCCAGATATTTCTACAGGTGCAATATTGTCACTCACATGTTAGCAGTAACCAACAATTGTCTAATTGGACTCAAGGCCCAATCAGTAAGAGCAAAATCATGCCTGGCACTGAAACCTAGCCAACTAACCAGAGCTAGCGAGGTCATGGATCTTAGCAAGGAAGCTACTGCTGTCACTTCACTACACCAGCGTGATCCCTCACTGAGCCTGAGGAAGACACCAAAGAGGAATCAACACCATGAACCTCCAGGCCTGTGATCCGGAACTGAACATAGATGGGCACAATGTGTACAGGTACCGTACCATCAGAGGCAGATTTATGAACTGATAGTTAAATTCAGCTGGTCAAAAGACAAAAAGACAGGATGATAGGAGAGGGGAAGAGGCGCCTGCTGGGAAGAGAGAGGTGATGAAGATGAGGGTAGGTTAACAGAGGGAGGGCAGTGAATGTGAATAGAATACATTCTACACAGGAATGAAATTGTCAAGTTATAGTAGTTAAAAGAATCATGTCAGTGGTACACTGCTTTTTTTGCAGCATGAACTAAGAGTATCTGGAATTACTATAGCTGAACACCACAGGTGAGGCTGTTTAGGCAGCAGAAGTATGTGATCTCAGCTCTGGAGGCTGGAAGATCCCCCTCATGAAGCTGGTAGTACCGGATCTCCTGGGGCCTTTCTCCTTGGTGTGCAG
Organism: Pachyuromys duprasi; assembly: GCA_028658305.1. Classification (NCBI taxonomy): domain Eukaryota; kingdom Metazoa; phylum Chordata; class Mammalia; order Rodentia; family Muridae; genus Pachyuromys; species Pachyuromys duprasi. Next base: position 21,716,048 of record CM053743.1, on the reverse strand, counting down.
ACAACCTCTCATGCTCATATCCTTCCATGGTCTTCCTTCTTTGCCTGTCTTTGTTCCAATCACTTCTTTTCAGAACAGTGGATCAAGGCCTCACTCTAATGGCCACATTTTTTTCTTAATCACCTAAAATGTCTTTTCTCCAAATACAGTTGCAGTCTGTGGTATTGTGAGTGAAGATTTCAGGATAAGAAATTGGGATGGCTAAAATCCACTTATGAGTGAGTATATACCATGTATGTCTTTCTGTGGATATTAACCATATAATATAGGATAAATATACTAAAGCCTAAATACTCCTAAAGAAGCTAAACATGTTCAATCCTCATTCAGAAGGACAAATGCAATAGACATTGGAAGCAGGAGAAGACAGGGAACAGGAAAGGAGCCCACCACAGACGGCCTCTGAAAGACTCTACTTATTGCGGTATTGAAGCAGAGGCTAAGACTCATAGCCGAACTTTGGGCAGAGAGCATGGGATGTTATGAAAGAAAGGGGAGATAGAAAAACCTGGAGCTCCAAATGGAGACCAATAGAGCAAAAAACCTGAACCCTGGGAGCCCTGCAGAGACAATGCATGGAGAGGACCTAAAACCCAGGATCAGGTGTAGCCTGTAGGCTCAGTATCCAAATGGGGTCACTAGTAAGGGAAGCAGGGGCTTTCTCTGGCATGAACTCAGTGACAGACTCTTTGATTACCTCCCAGAGTGCAGCCTTGCCATGCCACAAAGGAAGACAATGTAGCCAGTCCTGATGAAACCTGGATAGGCTAGGGTCATATAGAAGGCGAGGAGATCCTCCCCTAACTAGGAGAGGGACTAGGAGAGGGGCATAGGTGGAGAAGAGGGAGGGAGGGTGGGATTGGAAGGAGACAAGGGAAGGGGCCACAGATGGGATACAAATTGAGTAAATTGTAATAAATGATAAATAGTTAAAAATGTTAAAAAAAAGAAAGAAAGAAAGAAATTTGGATGGATACATAGCTCACCAGATAACAATGTGTGTGGCGGGGGGGGGGGGGGGAAGCAGGGCTGAGTCATTACTACATCATAGGGAATTCCTATACAATTTAAGAGTTTAGGAAATATCCTTCTAAACCCTTTACAGCCTATTATTACTCAAACGAACACCACACACAGAGTTCTTTGTTTCCCAGAGGTACCACAAAGGATTCCTTACCCAAGGCAAGTTCTCTCTTGCTAAAGATTAAACATTCAGATTGCCCTTCTAGCTAACCCAAACCTCAGACTCTGGCTCTCCTCTGTGAATTCCAATATTCTGCAGGTTACGACCTAGTAAAAGAACCCATTGGTCCGTTTAGAGAAGGATGGAAAACAAGAAGGAAGAGAGCCTTGGACAGAACATTCAACTTCATCACCAAACCCTTTTTAAAAAGTTGTGTGTGATGACATTTGTTGCAAAAATCAATGGTCATTTGAAAAATCTTGGACAAGATAGAATGAAAGAGAACATATAATAAAATAAACAAAAATCATAAGTCAACTAAACTGTGTTTGTAAGAAAATCACTTTAGATCCAAAGACAAATTAATTTTTAAAATGTCAGCCTATATATTAATAATAATGGGCAACACGGACTTTACAAAGCAAGTTACAAGAGACAAAGGAAGATGTATAGTAATAAAACATTTAATAATCATAAATGCTTACATACAGAATAGCAGGCCATAAAATATATGAAAATGAAGCACTGAAGAAAAGCAAACATAGTTCTACAAACATAGTTGAAAACATTAATAATCCATACAATAGCTGGCCCCAGAATGAATGTGAAAATTAAACAACACATAGATATAGGTGAGTCTTGAACACAAGGATGAGGGATGTTAGCCCCTAAACAACTGGAAAGTCCCATGGGGCTGGGAGATGTAGTTCAGTGGAAAAAGTACCTTCCTAGAATGTAAGAGGCACGGGGCTCAATGACCTGACAGACAAGGAAAAGGAGTTAGAGAGAGAGGAATGGGGTAGAATTCTCATATAACATCAACTCCACAAAAACTTAATTATTGGTAGCTTTCAAATGACTGGAAATCTTACCAAAAACATTCAATGACCACATATTTTACTTAAATATATTGAATATGATGAAAAACTGCACAAGGTGGAGGGCTGGTTTTCCTTTTCTGAACTACTGCAATTGAGCCAGGGCTACAATTGCAATAGGCAAGCACTTTCCATCAGATTAAATTCCCGTTTAAATTTTTTGAAAGATTTATTTATTTAATGTATGAGTGCTCTATCTGCATGTACACCTGCATGCCAGAAGAGGGCACCAGATCACACTATAGAGCGTTGCCAGCCACCTTGTGGTTGCCGGGAACTGAACTCAGGACCTCTGGAAGAGCAGTGTTCTTAACTACTGAGGCATCTCTCCAGCCCCCGCCTTAAATTTTTATGTTGAGACAGAGATATACTTTTTTCTGTTATTTGCAAATTACAAAGAACACAGACTGCTTAAAGGGAAATAATTAGCATCCCACCAACTCTCAGGAATTTTACTGCTAAGGTTCTAGCTTATTGCAAGGCCAATAGGGAGCAGCTGCAAAATTCTTCAGGCAGTATATAATATTCTCTGCAGTTAATTTTACACAATTATAATTTAATAATGCATCTTCATATTTGGTTGTGTTTCTCTTGATTGATGTGTATAGCTGATTGTCCCCATTATATAATATGGTTTTGTTTATATTTATAAAGTATGAATAATGATCAGTTCCCTTATTAATAGAGGTATTAATGGTTTGTTCTCAAGAGTTACATCACATTGATGAGATAAAATTATATTATCTTCATCTACATTTTACTTTAACCTCTGTGTAAAAGTGTGTTACAAGCAGATATCTCTTAAAAACTTTAGAAATACTCCTTAGAGATAGAATGAAAAAATGTGATCAGAGCTTAAATATATGAGAAGGTGCAGGAAACACACCGGATCGGAAAAAAACAAAACAAGTAAAACAAAACACTCATACAAATCTTGCTAGAGAGTGGAGCTAAACTTAGATTTAAAGGTTAGAGATACTGGCTTTTGCCTCCTGACTTACTCTGCCTGCTTTCCTATAGAACCCAGACACAGGGGTAACATAGCTGCAGAGGGCTGGACGCTTTCAAATGAATGAGTAATTACAAAGATGCCCTAAAGGCTATTGCGCCCCAGCCTTCTGGAGCTATTTTCTCAATTTTGGTTCCCTCATCTCAGATGACTATAAGCGTGTGTCAAGTTGATATAAAATTAGACAGCTCACCAGTCTTTTTAATAAATGAATGATTCTACCATTTACTAATTAGGTACTTCAATATAAATATGAAACTGTAATGTGATTACCTTCTCAGAATGTGAAATTTAGCATGAAGTTTGCTATATTAACTGATATTAGTAATGGATGTTTACATTCTAATAAAAAGTAATCTTGGAAGCTTTTGTTTTTTGTTTCTTTAAATAATAAAGACTGGGAAGCCTGAGATTATGGGAATCAATCAAAATCCAAATCCATACTTCTCCCATAAAATTCCAGGAACTCTAGAAGAACTGCTATTTGTACAAACCTGTCTAGACACCCACAGCAAATAGCACACACCACCAGAGGACATTTCTATGAAGAGCACTAAGGTCCTTGCCCTGTTGTCTCCTTGAACATCCAAGTATCGATGACAGCATCAGCCATGCATTTGAATGCTGTAAGACGTCTGTCTTTTTCTTTCTTCCCTTTATAGTCTATCTTCCTTATCCAACATTCAGGTAACTGTGAGCCCACTCTATGTTGACCTTCCTATATCTTTGCTTCGCGGGCCACCACCTTCATGGAATCAATATTCTCAAGCTCTCGCCAGTCACATGGTCACACAACTCTCCCAGAGGTTTTCAGCTCTGTACTCCCCTTCCCTCCCCGCCATCCTTTGACTATGGTAACATACATGCTCACCTTCCCAACTCTCCCGCATTGCAAGTATAGCTTTTTCCATCAAGTCTACTATCACCCAAGGCAGACATCATCTTTCTATCATCTAAGCTCTTGTGTTTCCCGACTCTAACCTAGACATCACACTTATTCTCTGAGGATGTCTTTGCATACATTATTTCCAGTCCTCGCCAAAGACAAAGCCAAGCCTGACTTACTTCACTGTTGACCTCCTCCATCAGGTGATATATGTGTGTGTGTGTGTGTGTGTGTGTGTGTGTGTACCAGTACTGTCCTAACTATCAGTTTTTCTACAATCAGATTATTTGAAGAACAAACACCAAGCCCGAGGGACTCTTGAGGCTAGGCTTAGCTTAAGGAACTTTGTGATCTCAAAGTACTGTCACCCCAAGGTATCATGTCATGTTAATAATGCTTTTTTCTTCTTATTTCTGGTATAATTTGCTCAGAAGGAATGTAAGTTTCACAGTCATTTATGTGTTTCTTCAGTATATTCCAGAACCTACATCTCTTATTCAGTGACTTGAAACATAATAATGATTAAAGATTGGGCTAACCCATCACTCTTTATTCTAAGTAAGTACAAACTGGCTTCCTAGATGCATGAAAATGCTGTAGGCAAAATCTCATATAGGTCACGTAAAACTTGAGAATGTCAGCTGCTATATGGCATGGAGGGACAAAGCACACTATAGGTTAAGAAGCAAGCAACTGTCCTGGTGTCATAGACTAAGTAAGTGGGGACTTACCATCCCCACACCACTTTGTATGAGTCTGTCACCTTAAAACAGACTCGCATCGACCTGGAAACACAGTTTCAATCCTCTTCCTCAGAGCTCTTAAATGAGTATGTAAACCAGAAAGGCTTTGTCCTCCCCTCCGTCCCATAGCCAAGTGGTACACAGCCACTTCCATGGGCATCTATCTCTGTGAATCAAAAAGGAAGAGAGCACTGGCCCGTAGAAAGTAGCTTCAGCTCTTAGAAGCAGATGTCCACCATTGGCATTTTAAAGGTCAGCTCCCTACAACCGGCCTCTCTAAAATACCAAGCAAGTGGCTATGTGATTGTGCCTATTTTTAGTGGCAAACATTTCACTTACCAGATTGAGCTGAATCTACAATTACCAAATGTTCTCAATCACATGTACACTGTCTGATTCTTTCAAAACAGACTTGGTTAAAAAAAGGACCTCTGCAGCCAGACTCACTGAAGCAAGCACAGCAATAGCGTGTTTTTGAAGGGACCAGATCCCAAAGCAGGAGTCCTGAGGATGTTTTTGCTAGAAGTTGGCAACTGCCCACAGAGCTCATTTGGTCCTGCCCAAAGATCCAACAAGGATAAAATGTCTCTGATATCCACCAGAAGTGGCTACCTAATGGTTTAGAAAAAAGACATTCATCTATCATTATTAAGTGGTTAATGTTAACTTTAAAGAGCCCCTGATAGACTATCAAGGCTCTCCTCTGGCCCTCAGGGAACCAAAGATGTGAAGATAAGAAGGAAAGGGGAAAAAAAGAACACCTCCCATCTTTTTCAACCAGACCTTTCCTGAGTTTGTCCTTTTTACATACTATTTTTACTAGATAAACCCTAGTCCTTTCATGAGACATTAGAAGTAAATTTTTTCTTAATGTGGAAAACCTTAGCACTTGATAATATCCCTTGATCTTAAAAGCAGCCCAGAAGGAAATCACTGAACTCCAGTAACCCGGAAAAGCAGTTAACTTCTCTGTTCCACCACTCCCAACCAGTTCCCTCTGATGGCAAACTAAGAGAATTAACGAGGCAACTGTGTATTAGTAAGTCTAGAAAAATTTAATGTCTTTCTATGGTTCAACTCGTGACATAAAGATTATATCAAACATCCCTGTGTTTTGGTAAACTTAGACTTATGAGATGCCGCTACTTAAATAAGTGATTTAATGATGTGATAGGGCACATGGCAGAACTCTGTGGAAAAAGTAAATGCTCCTCTATCATCTCCAGCAACAGTGTCTTCCTACCTCAACGTAAAACACCCGCCATCATCATTACTTCTCTCTCTGAACTCACTCCAGGGAAGAAAGCAAGAAGATGAAGCAGGCCAACACCCTCTGCCAAAGGGCATCAAAGTTCTGGGCATATTATAGGCATGGCAGGCTTGGGGACCATGGTCATCTTAGGGATAGCAGGAAAAAAACTACTAACAGAATCGTGGCCAGAGTTGGTTGAGTAATGTGGGGATAGACTTCTACAGAAGTCTATAGAAGCAGACGTTTCCTGGAATGCTACACAAGAGTGGGGACAGTTCCAGGGCTGAATATCTCGGTGCTTCTAAACTAGCAATGTCCTGGCATAGCAAGAACAACACTGTAATCTGTCAAGAATTATTAGTCACCTTTTTCTAGTCATATCTTCCAAATGGGACAAAGCTCCTGAAGTCGCATGGCTCAGGAAACCCAGGAGGTTATAATATTCACAAGGCCATATACATAACTGTAAGAGTTGCAGGGCAGAGCAAGCCTGCCAAATCCACCACGCTGCCCATGAGTTTAGGTTTCTTTCCATTTCTACCTTGCAATGCTGAAGACACATCAAATGCCAAGACCTGCACACTCCCATGTTCACACAGGAAAGGAAATGAGTCTTACCAGACCATCACAGTTGCTAATGGCAACAGAGGTTCCTGGAATGTCCATGATGTCACCCACATAAGCACAGCTAGTCTGCAAGGGCTCTGATCTCCAGATTCCTTCTGAAGCACTTCCGTGTGGATGGGCATTTCCAGGGTCAGTCGTATTTCCAGGCACTGGGGAGGTCTCATGCCATTCTACAACAGCTCCAGGGGCAATGAAGCGCGTGTTCGGCTCTAGTCGAAGATGAAAATCTCTTCCAAATGCTGTGACGTTGAAGAACAGTTGTTCTGAGTTGGACGACAAATCCCTGGGTGACCTCTTTTTGTGATTTGCAGAAAGAATATGGGAAAGATAGTGGCCTTTTAGATTTGTGCTAACTGGTGTCACCAGCTCATACTCTCCATATCTCTTTATTGGTAAATCTGTGGGGTGAGAAAGAGAATTGTAAGATGTCAGACAGTAAGATAACACAGCATACAGTCCCACCTCACAGAGCTAAGCCAGACTTTGCAATGAAAGCTACATCTGAGCCCAATCACCATATAATACATTTTGATAACTAAAATCATTTATCAAGTGCACATAGAAAATTCGTTAATTATTGTTGTTTTAAAAAGTATATTAAACCATGAAAATGTATACTTTGTTCCTATATTTATTATGTTTCTATAAACTATATCTGGTTTATTTAAAATTAGGACATATTCCCTAAATAACTCAGGATTGCCATAAGAAATTTTAACAAAGTTGCTATTATATTAAATTTCTTGATTTTTTTCCTCCTGTAGAATCCTAGAATTTATACCAAACTCGGTATTTTCCCTATGCTGCTTCTACCGCAAACTTAGGGTTTATACTCTAATTTAATACACTATAGTTTATTTTTCAGCCTAACATCCCTGACCATCATACACCACTGATAAAGAAACTGAAATTCGAGAAGGGCCTGATTCCAAACGTAGCCAATTATGAATCTTGGATATAAATCCAAAGTATACTGCAAAACCCGTACACTTTTCTTTCTCTCTCTCTTGTACTAGGGCACCATGCCACAATAGTTAATTTTGAAGAAGAAAGAAAAATAATAATAAGAGTATGACCAAAGAAAAAGAAACCACAATCTATAAATTGATAAACTGACATGCAGAGACATAAGAGCATTTTATACTGCATTCCTTCCAAGGAATGGGTGCATATTTGCATATGTATTTAGAACCCAACTTTACAACATAGGTAGCCATTTACATACTAAAGTATATCTGTCAGTCAGGACTATTTCCCCTAGGTTATCTGAATGTATGGCCGTCTATGTGATAGAAGGAAAAGGAAAAGATAAAAGTACAATAGACACTGGAAAAGGAAACAAGGGAGCAACGGGCATTTAAAAATAAAAATAAAAAGAGCACACATGAGAAAGAGAACCTGTGAGCATGAATTTCAGGATGCCACAATTTTAGAATTCTTACGCAAAACTAGTCCTGTAATGTGCTCATGCTGTCTGACACAATCAACTGACTCACAAGTAATGATTGGCTATAGAACTTGAATCCTTGTCATCCATTAAAGCATTTAGAAAATAAGATCCACAATGAATCACCACATCCTCAAGTGTAAGGTTCCAGAAGATAGATGTTGCAACTTGGAAATTTTTGACATATATGTCAGTGTTCTGCCACCTACACTGACCAAAACACTGCTCTTGGCTGTGTACATAAATCAAGTAGCAAATATAAGAGTATCAACAGGCAGAGGAACAGTGAAAACCCTACATAGCAGAGTGAAACTTGTCTCCAACCCTAAGCGCTCAGCTACCCATCGCTAAAGCACCTAAGTGAGCAAGGGCGTAGTGGTCACCCTTACAAGCAAACCCATCATGAATATTTCCATGAATTCTGGCTTGGAATGGGGCTGGCAGATTACATAATGAACCCAAGAGTTTACAAGGGCAGCAGAGTGATGGAGGACAATTGTTTAGAGGCAGGTATGAATCAAGCCCTTGAATGTGGCCTGAGAAGTCCAAGTAAGTTTCATAAGGACAATGGACCAGCCTTCCTTCACTTGAAGATCTCAACACTAATATATAATAGCCCAATATAAGATTTTGTATGTATCCGACACTACAGCCAGGCGGACATGGCCAGTGTGTGTTAGTTTTCGGTAACCACACCACCACCTTTTCTTTGTTAATGCTGCTAGTCATACTGACCTCTAGTTCTGCTCATCTGCATCTCCCTACACCAATACTCTGTTATAATTCTTTCTCCAACCGTATGTTTACTGCTTCAAGGGAAGGGGAGAACAATGCTTAAATTTAATGCATGGGTTTCCCATCTCCTCTGAATGGAATTCACACAAGGAAGTCTAGACAACATACTGATGCCTGGATTAAGAGACTGGAGAATACGAAGGCAAGCAGGGAGACCTCTCCGCACCCAGGAGGAAAATGTGAGCATCACATAGAAGGCGAGTCACGCATCCTAGACCCCCGAGACGGTTCCAGTTCAGACAATGTGTTCTGAATTTTTATTTAAAAGAAAGACGCTACCTAAAAACCTCTTTCCTGGATGCTAACTAATAAATCATTTTTAAATGTCCACGTAAGAATCATTTCTGAAATGAAACCCTGAATCAGTCATGGTCCTGTAAGGAATGAAGGGAACTAGGAAAAAAGATGAACTCAATGACCCCTAACACCCTGGAGCTAACTAAGGAACTCCCCAGCTGTCTGCTATTCATTGGCAAAACACTTTGCTCTGTGAATTGTGCTTGGGAATGCATCTCAAACACAGCAACCACAGTAGGTCTAAATAAGGAAGCAGAGCTAAGCCTAACACAGCAAGTGAGATACCTGAGGGAAAGCTCAGTTCTGACCACTTGGGCTATGAAAGCACACTCCACATTCTCATCCTCTTCAGTGCAGATGGAACAACTTGCTGTCAATGTCTTTTTTATTAATACTATCATTTGTTATAATTTATTCAATTTGTATCCAGCAGTGGCTCCCTCCCTAGTCTCCTCCCAATCCCTCCCTCTTCTCCCTCTATGCTCCTCCCCTAGTTCACTGATGGGAGGGGGGTTCTCCTCCCTTTCCATCCCACCCTAGCCTATCAAGTCTCATCAGGACTGGCTGCATTGTCTTCCTCTGTGGCCTGTCAAGGCTGCACCCCCCAAAGGGAGGTAATCAAAGAGCCAGCCACTGAGTTCATGCCAGAGACAGCTTCTGCTCTTACAAGGGACCACACTTGGAGACTGACTCTCTGGGCTACATCTGAGCCTGGGATTTAGGTACTCTCCATGCATGGTCCTTGGTTGGGGTATCAGTCTCTGCAGGGCCCCCATGGCTCAGTTGTTTTGCCTCTATTGGTCTCCTTTTGGAGCTCCTGTCCCCTCCAGTTCTATCTCCCCCTTCTTTCATTAAATTCATACATTCTGCCCAAAGTTTGGCTTTGAATCTCAGCTTCGGCTTCAATACCTCGATCAGTAGAGTCTTGCAGAGGCCTCTGTGGTGGGCTCCTGTCCTGTTCCCTGCCTTCTCCTACTTCTGATGTCCATCGCATTTGTCCTTCTGAATGATGAATGTGCATCTTCCCTGGGGTCTCCCTTGTTGTTCAGGTTCTTTAGGAGTATAGATTTTTAGTATGTTTATCGTATATTTACATGTCTAATAACCACTTACGAGTGAGTATATATGATGTGTGTCTTTCTGTTTCTGGGTTACCTCACTCAAGATGATCTTTTCTAGTTCCCACCATTTGCCTGCAAATTTCATGCAAATTCTTAAGATATGTCCTATGAACGAAAACTAATATACAGTACAGTTTCAGTAACTTCTGTAAAGGGCTATAAATTCTGGTTTGGGCAGGAGAGATAGGGAAAGTAGATAGAAACTCAAAATTACCAAAAGCATTTAAATTGCAGATTCCAACTACATAAGAAAACCAATTTATATCCAATAATCACTTGTTGAATTAAAAAAAAAAGTATGTACTTGACAGACCCAACTTCTCTAGAACAGCACCAGGCATGGTTAGGAATGAAGAGCAATAGGTAAGACATCAACAAGCTGAATCACCTATCATCTTAATTAAGGTCTTTCTTTCCCATGAGCTGTTCTTTGGTTATTAACTAGACATTAGAAGGAGTTATAACATCATGTATTTGTTCACCTGATGTTACCCAGAGACTCAGTGAACACTAGCCACTAGCAATGTAAACATACTAATTAAGAAGATCCCGTGTTCAATTTTAAAAGATAGAAATTATCTAACATTCTGATCAACGAAATGGAAAAGATCCAGAAATCAGTCCACAGACACATGAAGTCCTCATTTTTAATAAAGCCAAAAATACACACTGGAAAATAGCACCTTCAACAAATGGTACTGATTAAACTGGATGGTTTCATGTAGAAAATTGTAAATAGATCCATATTTATCACCCTGCACAAAACTCAACTCCAAATGAATCAAAGACTTCAAATAAGGTTTGGTACACTAAATATTATAGAATAGAAAGTAGAGAATAGCCTTGAACTCATTGGCACAGGGAAATACTTTCTGAGCAAAACACCAATATCACAGGCACTTAAAACAATAATTGATAAACAAGATCTTATGATGCTGAAAAGCTTCCCTATGGCAAAGTATACCATCATTCAGATAAAATGGCACACTTCAGAATGGAAAAATATTTTTACAAACTACACATCCAATAAATGGCTAAAAGGACTGAAAAAATAAATTGGACATCAAGAAAACCAATAACCTAGTTAAAAATGTGATACAGATCTAAACAGATAATTCACAAAAGAGGAAGCACAAATGGCTGAGAACAATATCCTAAGTTATCAGGGAAATGCAAATCAAAACTACTTTGAGATTTCACTTTACACCAATCAGAATGGCCAAGATCGATAAACAAATGATAGTTTATACTCAGCAATTAAAAAAACATGAAATTCATAGGTAAATGAATAGAATTAGAAAGAAATCATCCTGAATGTGGTAACTCAGACCCAGTAAGACAAAGAAAGTATGTATTTGTTTATACCATGTTAGCTGTTAAGTCACTGACAAGCAAGCTATAATCCATATAAACACAGAGATTAGGTTCAGAGTTAAAAGATGAGGGGTGCAGGATGGACCTCCATAGGAAGGAGAAATAGCACAGATAGTTATGGATGGATGAGGGAGATGGACTGGAATAAGAGGATAAAACCAGGAGGGGGAGAGAAAAAGGGCAAGGAAGGGAATACCAGGAGAGATGCCAAAAGTAAGGACCATTTGAGGCATCATTTGGAAACCTAATACCTTAGAAGCTGCCTATAATACATACACAAAAATGAAGGTGGTCCAAATGAAATTGCCAAATAACCAGGAAGATGAGACAGAACCCCAACTGGGCATCTCTTGTCACCAAATTGAGTCGTTGGCTAACGTGACCTCACGGGAACCTCCAAACAATCAAGGCCTTTAGCGGCTCTTCATAAACTGACGGGAAGTCCGTGTTGCTGAAGACAACACCTGCACAACTCATTGAGCATGGAACAGTGCAGCTGGTGCCTACAGAGTACCTTACAAGATGGAACTCTGCAGGCTACAAAAGAAGAAAGGCAAAAGCCAACCTAGCTATAAATCTCTTAATGTGTAAGTGTTACCTTCTTACAGGACACACTGGTTCAATAGAGTAACCAACCAATATCTGGTTTGACTTAAGGCCCACTCCATAATATGTAACCCATTCCCAACACTGCTTGTGTGGCCAAGATCCTAAGTGTTAGAGGGCCCAGGGACCTAGGAGAAAACCAAATACCACTGTTATGCTAAAAATTACTCCTAACAATATTCAGCTCTACTCATACATCAGTGCCTTACTCAGCCAACATCAAGGAAGCTTCCATCTACAGCAGATGGGAACATACAGGGACCCACAGTCAGATTATCTGCATAGAGTGACAGACCTCAAGAACACTAAGTTCTAAAAGGAATGTCTCCATCAAATCTCTCCCTTCAGGGCTCAGAGAATTCTGCCAAAAGGAGATGGGAAGAACTTAAGAGCCAAAGGGAACGGAGGACACCAAGGAAAGAAGGCCTTTCTGACACAGCAGGCCTGACCCACATATGAACTCACAGCGGCTGCCACAGTGTACATAGGGTCTTCACGGGGCTGAACCAGATGGGGTCTAAGAGCTGAGAGAAGTGGACAAACACCCCATCTATGACCCAAAAGCTATCTCCAATGTATAGCCACTTGCAAATGAAAAGAATGTTTTGTTTTGTTTCTGAAGGAGTCATGCTGGGAAACAAACCACTCTTTTTTTTTAAATAATTTTATATTATTTAATGTTATTTTGTTCCGATGCTTGTAACAGAATATATGAAAACTGGCAATATTAAGAGAATGGAAAAGATTGCTTACATAACAGAGGAACAACAAAACAAAGACATTTAAAACAGAACAAAACCACTAATACACAGAAAGCTTATGGAAGTAGATTGACTTATCAGATTCATCTGGTTTAACTTTGTTACTTTAAAAGTGATGTTCTTTTTTTTTAATGTTATTTATTTTTATATCAATCACAGGTTAGGTACTTTGCATCCCAGGCGTAGCCCCCTTCCTTTTTCCCTCCCACTCTCCCCATCCCTCCCTCATCTCCTCCCCACCCACTCCAAGTCCACCTACAGGGGAGGATCTCCTCCCCTTCCATCAGACCCCAGTTCATCTTGTCTCCTCAGGGCTGGCTACAATGTCCTCCCCTGGGATCTAAGAGTAGGCCACACCCTCCCCTTTTCTGAAGAGAAAGGGAATAGGGATGGAAGGGGCCAGGGAGTAAGAACTTGGGAAGAGAGGAACTGCAGTCAGGTAAAATTAATTAATTAATTAATTAATTAATTAATTAATTTTTAAAAAGGGTAGGCCCCATGTCCAGCAGCAGATGGTGAACACAAAATGAACTCAACAGTACCTTTGGAGATGCTTTGTCTCACAATGTTAAGTCAGGGCATTTATTTCTTTAACCTTACTGGTCCTTTGCATTTATAAAACAAAACTAGTCCAGTTTTGTTTCTATGGTACTCCTGCGTGTGCAAGTGTGTGTAACCCTACATCTATATGTGTTTCTTGTGCTTTTTCTTTAGCTCTTTTTCTTATTTGGTTGTTTCGTCATATTTGGGGTATTTTTGTTACTGATTTTTATTTGTTTGTGTTTTGGATTTTATTATTATTTTTTGGGTGCCTGATTTCTAACAGGAGACAGAATGGATGTGGATTGGGATAGGAGAGGAAGTGGGGAGCATCGGGGTGGAGTAGGGGGAGGTTAATCTAGAAAAGGATAAGAGGAAAAAACTATACAACTGTCAAAGGTGATGGTTGAGAGGCCAAAGCAGTAACTATGAAAAGTTTCTCTGGGCCTTAAGTTGAACAAGTATGGAGGGCTGGAACCACTACAAACCCTCGCTATTGGAAACCCCTGCTGGTACTCACTCCCGACCCCAGCATCATACAGGAGCAGAGATTTCCCCACAGCACATGGGCATGTGTGCACATATGCGCCATCTCTCCCGGCCCTACAGATGAACTGTTTCTCATCACTCCTGACAACAACCATCTCAGTAAATTTCCCATCTCTTCTCCAGTTTCCCATCCCATACTTTTCCTTTCCCTACTAAGTATATAACCTTTGACCTCTTAGAATCATAGTTAAATGTTTATTTTACGATTGTTTTCCCTCTACTTACACATAAGCTTCATGGGAGCAGGAAGCATATCTGTTCTCTTCACTACAAAATCCAAACTGGGTTAATAGTTTTTGTGACTAAAGAAATGAATGAGAGCATTTTGAGCCTAAGGAGTATCTAAAATTAGCAAACATTCTTCTCCTAAATGGTAATGTTAGCACAAAGCCACCGACGAGGACCAACTGTAAAGGCTGACACAGACCTAGAGCCAGAATTCTGTCTGCAAAACATGTGTCTAGTTCTCCAAGATCCTACTGACCTATAAATCAAAAGTTTCACAGCATTCACGCCTTACAACTTAAGCCACCAAGAATAAGTAATGGGCACAATTATTAAAACAGACCTCCAGGAAGGCAGACATGGAACTTTTCATTCTCAGCAGCAGGAAATTAGTTCCCACATTATACTGGTCAAAGAAAAAAATTTTAAGTTAAAAATCCATTAGGTCCTTGAACATCTTGGGTAGATTTCGTTTCTTTTTTTTTTTTTTCTAAAGTTACAGGTAGAGTGCCAATAGCTTGAAACTACTTCCTTTGAGAGAGCGTTTCTCTGAGGACCTCAGGCCTCCCTCCATCCCTAATTTTGCCCTTCACAATGTATGCAGCTATGAAACTGGAATGTGTAAGAGGTTTGCAAAGGGTAGCATCCCTCTCATCAGCCTTTCTCAGGATAAGTCTTACAAAGATAACATACTCTCTTCTGCTCTACCAGGGGCAGTCCCCGTTCAACTTGACACGCCAAGTGAGAATTCATGGTATGACTTGTATGTCACAGTGAGGCTGGGCTCCGTCACAGCCTCTTTCGTAGAGAACATCTTTGATATCTCTATTTCTCAGGCATGCTCAGAACCTAGGTAGGCTAGAGGGAGACATTCCACTTTAGCATTTTCTCAGAACTCAAACTACCCCTAACAAAGTCCTTCTATGCCATTTCTGGAAGCCTAATTATAACTCAGGTTTTTAGGGGGAGAGGATGTTCTCTCGCATCTAATTCCTCTTTCTTAGTTCCTTATTAGAATATGTTAATTACATAAAATAATGAGTTTGTAACTTTTTCACATGTACTCTGATCATACTAATCCCCATTATTCGCTTCTTCCTTCCTCCATTCATCTCCATTTTGCTTTCTTATTAATTACTCTTGTTCCCATTTGTACTATATTAAGCAACTACTTTTGCATGTGCATGTTTGGTAGATATATGTAAATCTGTAGTCAGATATAATCGCACACCAACTACATCAAAAGAAACATTCTGTTTCCACATAGAGGCTGAGTATGCCAATGCCAAAGCCCATGGAAAATAGACCCTAAATACTCTGAAATCTGAAACTTTGAGGATTGATGAGATGTCAACTTTACCTCGTGTGACATGCCTGGGAACTGTGAGGTATAGATGGAGCATAAGAGAATTCTATCTGTTATGTTGGTCTCCATATGATATCTCATTATGCAAAGGCAAATACTCCAAAATCTGAAACACAAAACATTTACAGTCCTGGTATTTCAAGTAGGAGCCCTCAGCCTGTATTGAAAATTGTTTGACTTTCTGTTTGAATGTCAACAATGGTAGATTGCTCTAATAGTTTCGAAACTTGAATTATCCCTGAGGTTTTAGACCCTTTTACACACACCTATGTTTTAATGCAATCTGAACACAAATAAACAATCAAGACAAAATATTTTCAAAGAAAATAACCAGTGCATTCACACTGAAAAGGGTCAGTTTTCCGCTGAGAATCTTCGACTCTCTAAATAAAGCTAAACACTCAGCTTTCCCCTTTGACTTCACCATTTCTGTTCTCAGTGTGCTGCTGGCCATAAATCAAAGTCAGGAAGTTGTCTCATATCAATTTTTTCCCATTATGGTATTGTTCCAGCCCTACTGATTTTCCCTAAAAACTTCTCTTTTTTTTTCTAGTCACATCTAAGGTCTCATTACCTCACAAAGCAAGTGCCATGTGCAAATTCCCCACATACAATTTCCCTCACTAAATATTATACAAATTATACAAAAATACTGTCTAAGTCACCGGCAAGAGAACTACTGGAAAGCCCCAAGTGGGAAGTGCTTAGACTATATCACTCTATTAGTGATGTCAGTAAAATAAGAGTTTC
This sequence comes from Pachyuromys duprasi, assembly GCA_028658305.1. Taxonomy (NCBI): domain Eukaryota; kingdom Metazoa; phylum Chordata; class Mammalia; order Rodentia; family Muridae; genus Pachyuromys; species Pachyuromys duprasi. Next base: position 21,699,639 of record CM053743.1, on the reverse strand, counting down.
TATGTGCACTCCGTAAAACTGAGCGTAACCGTATTTATTTCACAGGGTTATGATAAAAATGAAATAACCCAATCAATTCAAAGTGCTTATCATACATATATACACATATTAGCAGAAGTTCCTACCCTGAGTTCTACCCCCAGCACCACACAAACAACACAGAGACAGTAATTAATTTTACCATGCTGTTCCCTCTGAATAGCTTGCCATTATTTCCTAATAAAAACCCTAACATTGATACCGTTACTCATGCCAGACCCCCAAATTGCTAACCAAATTCTCTCATAAATAAAACAGGAGAAAGAGTAACTTCATCTAAATCAGAACTTAAGTTGGGCACTTAAGGGCCTCAGCAGTGGGCTCTCAGCATCCTCCGCACGGGCCTCTGGGAAGCACATTTGCGCTCAGTAGGCCCGGCTTACTCACCCTACCTTTACAGTCCAGTCTGCTGGACTTCCAGAGAAAAGGACCAACTAGGTGAATGCATCTGGGCCCCCAAGACTGGACTCAAGCCCCAGAAGACCAGTGCATAGGGGATGGACTTCCTGGTCTAAGCTTCCACAGTTCTCGCTGTCAAGTCCCGTGACACAAATCAAAGCCGTTCGTATAAGAGGTTTCCTGCTGCACGTCCGTGCCTTATGATTTTCAAAACCTTAGGACTCAGGGGCAAAGGTATAAGACATTAACTAAGTTAGTGTCCCTTCTCAGAGAATGGGGAGGAAGAGAAAACTTGCTCTTTTAGCGACTGTGCTTTCTTGGGAGTGTAAGTTCTGGGTAGGGCTAGTCAAGATACCCAGTGACAGTGACAATACCCTGGAATCATGCTATTTTCTTTACACAGGAGTTATAATAGGGAAAAATGTGACAGTTATTCTTTGAAGTATGTTATACAGCATTGCACAAATATCTCATAAAGGATACCAACTGTCCCCGGTACATGGTAAATCTTGCATGTAAGTGATTCAGCGTGAATTCCCCACACTCCAGACTTGCTTAGGTGTTCTAATCAACGGCATGCTTTCCCAGGCACAGGGAGTACAGGGAAAGTTGAGACCAATGTTTGTGTCCTTCCTTCCCCAGGCAAGGAAGTGAGGTGGGTGTGGTATGGAGCACTGAAGGTCTGGAGTCAGGCGAGCCTGCATTGGGGTTTGGGTTCCAGCCTGATAAATGCTTTAGCATCTTGCAAGCCAACTGTAAAAATTAAGGCTCACCTAGGGAAATCTGTACAATAGAGACTACAATGGCTGAACACATGAAAAATGACTTATTATCATTGTCATCAAGAGACAGAACTCCCTCAATCGACCAGCACCTCTTCCCTACACTCCTACTCCAGCCTGGAATGTCTGGTGTAGGATGACAGAGGACCTAAAACCCTGGCGAGCTGTAGCAATTCTTGCCTCACGACCCTACCTAGGGACCTGGGATTCTCTCCCAAGAACTGCTGATCACTGCACTACAGAGAAGCAGCTCACACAGGCAATTTCCTCTATCGGGTACAGAAACATGGTAAGCTGTCCTCAAGAGTAATATCAAACCAGCCTTTCTGAGGCCAGCTGAAGGAACAGCTCAAGCAACAACACACCCCCAAATTCTGAGCCCAGGGTAAGGGAATAACTTTCATCATCGAAGCCGACAGCAGCCAGCTGTTCTAGCAACGAGGCAAGCAGGGCAAAGAGTGGACATTAAAAAGGACACCAAATGCCGAAGGGCTTAGCAAGGCTGTAAACACTTACAGGGACGGAAACACGTCTTCTCTCCAAAGCAATTATGAACACGCTGAAATTCTGAACACCACCAAATCCCCCACCCCTCTCTGGCCTCTCAATTCATCCCCCTAGGCTCTTATCACCACTAGACAGATTATTCTCAGTGAATCTTTTCTTTTAGCTACACATCTATTTTTCATAGTTCAAGATATTTCACAAAGATACCCGAAAAGTGAAAAGGCAGTGTGTTGAAGACTCATTAAGACAGAACAAAGAACTATGAACTTAGAGATCCTTCTCCAGGTTTTTTAAAATCTGCTGTTTAGTAAATATTTGTTGCAACTGCACAACATTTATGCTCGATAAAGTCACTTAGGAGAGAATGGCACATGGTTCAGTATTTTGGAAAGTTAAATCAGGTAAGAGAAGGAAATATGTACTTTGAGGGGAAGTAGCTAAGTATTTTCTGTAATACATCTTCGGATAGCCAAATAATAACAGGCTAATAAGATGAGGGTTTTTTTGTTTTGTTTTTTGTTTGTTTGTTTTAGTGAGAATCAAATGCCAAAATGTAAACATTATAACTTAGATTTTTAAGAAATACTCAACTGGCTGGCTGGCACTATCAGAAACTGTGAGCCCAAGAGCCACAACAGAGTAGTACAAATCAAGTATTCCTCACATTTCTCACTATTGGGGGCAGGGGAGAAATACAGGATGATTACTCCTGGGTCTAGAGTCAAAATCCGATAACATTACAATTTGTCTTAGAAGTTGTTCACAAGGGTTAGAGACAGAAAATAATGCTGTAAAGTACAGAGAGGATTTTGAAAGGTCTTCATTGAAACTTTCTTTATGACAATTTTTTTAAATCTAAAGTAGTTTGGCTTAAGAGTGGTAAAAAGCTATGAGTTTTCTGTTTTGGATGTACTTAGTGTAAATTCAATGATAAATGCTAGGAGTGGCCAAATGACTAAGCCCCATCACCCTGGGCTCAAAGCAAGGTGCCAGTAGGGTCACCTTGCTTCTGGAAGCTCTGGGAGGAAGCCTGTCCCTTGCCTTTCTCAGCTTTGAGGGGGCACCTGGCTTATGATGTCAGCTCCATCCTGCAAAGCCACCTGGTTTATGATCCTGTCTCCATCTGCAAGGCCACATCAGGCAGAGCCCTTCTTATGCTGCCATTTCTCCAGCACTCCAGCCTACCTTCCTTCCTTACAAATGCTGCCACCCAGATAATCCTGGATAATCTATTTTAAGGTCACTTGATTAGCAACCTACTTTTACCTACCAACTGTATCCTCCTTTGCCAGAGGCACAGGCTCCAAGGGTTCAGATGCAGGTAACTGGGTAAGAGGGCACTAATCCACCTACTGCAGACACCATTTCAAGGATGAGTTTATGACTCAGTAAGTCACTATCAGCAAATGCACTGAAGCTATCCAGACAGAGATACATTTGTGGTGAAATAAAATGCGAACTGGCCATGTAGGGATGCTGAGGACGAATTTCACCACGACTTGGGAACAACAAGATAATCCTGATTGGCTGGAGGGGGTGGGGGGAAGGCGGGGGAAGAAAGCCAACACAGAAGGGAAAAAGAAAAAGAAACAGGAAAAGGGGGAAAGAAGAAAGGGTCAGGGCTCGGGAGGAGGCTGCTAGAGGTGGGGCTGTGCCTGACTTTGATTATCTTATCGATTTGGGGTTTGAGGTTTTGTTGATGTTGTTTTTAGCCAATGAGAACTGGATTCCTATTCCTTATATATAAAAAGGCTAAGACTGCTATATGAATTTTCAATGAAATGAATTTTCCATGAAATTTCAAAGAAGTCCAAGAAAAAAGGGGACTTTTTTTTAAATTGAACAAGGTAAAGTTAAAATTAAAAAAAAAACCTGAAACTACAAATCTGATATGCTCAGAACCCCCAGATTTGCTGAGAACTACCATGACACTCAAAAGTTTCACAATCTTGCACCCTTTCAGATTTGAGGTATTTGGGTTAGTGGTATGCAGGTAAGTCTACACAAACAGCCTAGAACCCCCAAACTCAAGCCTGAACAGTTCTAGTCTCCAGCATTTTAGATAACCACAAATATGGCTAGTGAGTAATCCAGATGGAAGAACTTTTTGTCTTGATCCTTACTCAACTGCCTTTCCTGCTGTGCTTCAACAACGTCAGCAACCCTGTTTTGAGAGATCAGCATAAAGACAATATGTGAGATTAAAATGCTCAAAGAGCCATCACATAGGATGCTAAGTGATTGGATGGTTCTCAGGGCCAGGGCTCCTGAAAGTTCATGTTGGGCAGCAGACCGAAATGTAGAAAATAGAATGAAATAACCTCTCTTTAAATAAATGTGGGGGTTTTTATTAGTACATGGAAAGTTATATTTTTACTAATAACATCTTCACTGATAACATATTAATAACATTCTTAAAATGCTTCTCTAAGCCTGGCGTGGTGACACAGGCCTTTAATCCCAGCACTCAGGGAGGCAGAAACAGGCATGTCGTTGTGAGTTTGAGGCCAGCCTGGTCTACAAAGTGAGTTCAGGACAGCCCAGAGTATAGGACAGCATTTTAGGAATCTTCATAAAAGAATCACATTTTTAGGAGGTAAGAAGTAGCCTAGCACGGCCAAGCTGTACACAGGAAAGTGACACTTTGGAAGTGTGATACCATCACAGTTTAAAGCACAGTTCTCACAGCCCATTCCCTATCCACCTGATAACATGAAGATATAGGACGGTAAGTCCTCAGAATAGACTTTACCTGTAAAAGAGAGGTTTTTATATGTTAAAAAAAAAAGAACTCCAAGTTGCATCAATCACTGTTTTTGTATATAGCCATGTGTCCATAAATTATTTACTCAATAAAAAAAATAACAATAAGAAATGTGAGATAGTACCCACGTCCACAAAGTTGAGGAAACCATTTTTTTAATTCTATTTGATCTTCTACAAGTTTCCCCAAGACTATTTTTGTTTTTATAGTCAATTCAAAAGCAGGATATATTGTTTCAAGCTGCTTGCAATCTGTCTAAAGTCCACATAGATTTATTATGCTGAATTTGTGGCAGTCATTTTTATAAACAAGAAAATGACATTTTACCACAGAATCTCTCTTAGGGATTGCAGTTAGTCGGCGAGCTCATGCATAGTTACTTGGGAAATTAAGATGGATCAATTACATGTGGGATCAGAGATTCCTTGCACTAGGAAACTCCCCATGCTTTGCTATCTCCTTCTTAAGGATATAAGTCTTGAAGTTTATTTTGTCTCTTCTCTCCATCTAGCTTATAGATCTTCCCAAAGTACTAATAAAATTACAAAAACATTCTACGTCATTTTTCATATTTATTGGACACTTCCAACAACAAAAATGGTGAATACTTTGCATCTTTTAGAGACCCTATGTTTAAAATGAACTCTAATATCTAAACAAAGCCAAAATTAACTTTACAGTAAGTTTTTAAAAAGCCAATTCACTCATTAGTTGCAAGGGGTTTATTTCATACTTTTTTTTCAAAAGCCATTTGTCAAAATATATAATGCATGACTACTAAGTAACTAACCTCTAGGGATTTCTCTTAAGGAGTCATTTGACATGTAGGTAATGATATATATAAACACCATGCGGCAACATTCAATGCTACGGGAAAATAGACACCATAAGAAAAATAATTGTCCAGTTATGGGCAATTAACGTGATGGAATTCAGTGAGTTCGGCAAAAAGTTTGTAATGATATGGAAAACAACAACAAGCACACCAAACCAGTTTTTCTTCATAGAAAAACATACCATCACACCAGCTATCCCAACTAGATTGCACACCAACTATGCTTTGTGTATACGGGTTACTCATTCCTTACCCAAAACGCTTAGGACTGCAGTATTTATGCTCTTCATAAACTGAAGATCTATTGAGCACCCCAATCCAAAAACAAAATGAACAAACAAACAACTGCAATTAGAAGAGCAGTGAGTAAAAATCTCTGACCGTCAGCTGTTCAGGCTTTGAGTGGGCATCAGAGAACACAGGAACAGTAAAGAAGATAAGCATAGTGTGCACATATAACACATCTGTAACCAGAATCATAGAATGACAGCTTGCAGGGAGAGGCACAGTGCAGTTTAGGAATAAACGTCTATATCTGTATTCCATTACAGGATTCCTAAGGAGAGGCCTTACCGCTAACAGAAATCCTCTCTCAGAAAGAATGAGTTCCGTGGAAGTCATCCCTGTAGACAGTCCAAGTGATAGAACCAAATTTCTTCATCTCTAAACCACTCATAATTTTACCAGGCCATTTGGAATCATCCCTAATGGATTTCCAAGGCAGGCTGAGCTGGCCTGTCACAAGCAAAGAATGTTTAAAACTCACTCGTCATCCTGAGGCAGGGGTGACCTTGAGGGTTTTCTTAACATTTCTGAGCACCACTGGATGATTTGAGAGAGTAATAAGAGAATGGCAAAAGCACGGGCAAGAAAGTTTTCAGCTCAACAGCAACAACAATATTCAGTTACAAGGGAGGGCAGACAAACAATCACAAGTGGACTGGAGGCATACCTAAGCAGACTTTCTAAAACTGCACATAGAATTCAATCAGCCACATAATTTTTTTTTGGTGTGGTATTTTCTTTTCTTTTTAAAAATTATTTTTATTAATTACAGTTTATTCACTTTGTCTCTCCCTTGTACCTCCCTCTCTCCTCCCCTCCCAATCCCGCATTCCCTCTTCCCCACCCGTGTCCCTCTCCCAATCCACTGATAAGGGAGGTCCTCCTCCACTTCCCTCTGACCCTAGTCTATCAGCTCTCATCAGGACTGGCTGCACTGACTTCTTCTGTGGCCTGGTAAGGCTGCTCCCCCCTCAGGGGGAGGTGATCAAAGAACAGGCCAATCAGTTCATGTAGAGACAGTCCCTGTCCCCATTACTATGGAGGCCATTTGGATACTGAACTGCCATAGGCTACCTCTGTGCAGGGGTTTCAGGCCATCTCCATGAGTGGTCCTTGGCTGGAGTATCAGTTTCAGAAAAGACCCCTGTGCCTAGATTTTAGGATCTGTCGCTGTCCTTGTGGAGCTCCTGTCCTCTCCAGATCTTACCAGAAAATGGAAAGATCTCCCATGCTCATGGCTTGGCTGGATTAACATAGTAAAAATGGCCATTTTACCAAAAGCAATCTACAGATTCAATGCAATTCCCATCAAATTACCAACACAATTCTTTACAGACCTTGAAAGAAAAATTCTCAACTTTATATGGAATAACAAGAAAAACCCAGAATTGCTAAAACAATCCTTTACAATAAAAGTTCTTCTGGAGGTATCTCCATCTCTGATCACATAATTCTTAAGCACAAGCAGAAAAGCACACAAAATGAAGAAGCAAGGTCCCTGTGCTTTGTGGTATGAAAGTAGTCACAAGATGCCTTGATAACACTGGATGACGAACTGACAGGCATTGTCATAGTCATCATTTTCTTGGAGACTCACTGAATCTGAAGAAAGGCACAGAACAAAAGCATTTATTTAAGGAAATCCAGAACATAGAGCTCAGTGTAATAATGCCCTGCCTGCTACATCTAGTCACTGAGTAACAAGTCTCTGAGGACCACCAGCTACCAAGCATGGCTTTACGCTCCAAGACACAGCCATATTCAAGGTAGAGTCTTTGCTTTCCTGACACAATCAGCGACAGTGCCTTCTTACTCTGTGTCAACCATTAGGTAAATGACTCCCACTAAACTTGGAAAACTATGCATAACTATAGATACATGTGCATCCCAATGATACATGAGTAACAAGAAACTATGCACAAGTTTATATATGTAGATACACCCCAATGATGAGAAAACATTTCTTAGTAAATTAAGTGTATGAGTAGACAGAGATAAGCTATCTTCTAAAGAATGAGATGCAATGGATTTTGTGACTAAAGACTAGAAATAGAGCAGAGAAAAATAAACATGGCTGGGTTCCAACAAGGGTTGCTGAGGAAAGACAGCTTAACCCAACAGCATAAACTTTCCTCAAATGATACTCAAGAGAATCGCAAAGTGATGGTTTCAAAACAAAGAGACTGAGGAGTCTTTTTCAGATTTTCCAGTTTCTACAGGACTATAATTGTTTCCTAACCTTCGTGTGTCACGGAGCAAGCCTCCTAACCCAATTAAGCCAGCCAGCCAGATGCCCACAATTACTCCCTTACATCCCACTTAAGTCCATGTGCTGAGTCAGACAAGAAAGAGCTCCATAAGAGACAACAGAAACATGCCTACGAGCTCAGGAAACCCATGACCATGCATACACAAACATACTTCCACATGCACAGGTTGGACGAAGGACTAGGGGCTTTCTCTTTATTTGTCAAAAGAGACCAGAGGTTAAAATCTACTTCCCCATTTTTCCCTAGAATGAGTCATACTTCCTTACATACCAAGAATGCATTTCTCCCACTGGCTGAGAAGTCATAGCCTCTGTGAGATACTATACAGCTCAGAAACCTGATGTGTCCTAAGCTGCCACTGCCTCCACTATAATCTGCCTTCTCTCTACCTAAATAAAACCCTTCTTCTAAGACATGGGCTAAGACATGTCATATAGATTTTTTAAGGGGCATCCTGGGCCATAGTCTACAGAATAATATGGTATTGTTTCATTTATAAAAAGGAGAAAATCCAGGAAAAATTAATCTAACCCTGTTAGAAAACCAGAAGTGTGTGGTTACCTTTAATGAGTGAATAGTATCAGGAGGGTGGAAAGAGAGAGGCCTCGTTGACCCATGTACCCTAGCACACACCATATGAGACACAGCAAGCTGCACACTGAATACACACTCTTCTTCAAGTGTATGAAACCTTACTTCCTTTCAAATTTAGCTTCTCCACAGTTTGTGGTTGATTGCTAAACTATGTTTATCTCTTCCTGAAACATAGTCAGATACCATTCAGAGCTCTGGCATCTCTCTAGCCAATTTGTAATGTAATCAAAACAAATAATAAATACAAAAATAAAATTTATAGAGTGGATTAATCTTTCCTAATGTACCAAACAGCACCTCCAGGCTGTTGCATATAGCCACCTTTCAAATGTACGGCTTCTGAGAGAAATACATATATGCACAGAGGTGTATTTTACTGAATCTATAAGTCCCTTTTCAAATGGTGACAGCAAGGAATTCGTTACTATGGATAAGATTTTCTGAAATACAGCATTTTTAAAATGCCACAGAACCAGTTAATTGACTATAAATGATGGTTATACTCCGTTGGCACAAGACTCAGGGGTCAAAATCTTTTACGTTGCTGCAGTTTCTGTCATTAAACTGGAGTATGGAAAATAAAATGACAATAGCAAAGAGAAATTCCATAGAATAGCAGGAGGGAGACAAGGACTTATAGTCCCCAGAAAAACAGCCTGAGAACACCAAAGCACTCCCCAATCCTCCACCTCCCCCGCCCCCCACACCAGGCTGCTGACTCATTACCTCCCAGCTAAAATCTAAGCACACCTGCACTAATTTCATTTCTGCAGAAAATACTACTCACGTAATTGATGCCAACCAAAAGTCTGGACCAAAGTCAATCCCGGGCCTCTTACACGAGAGCATCCTGATTCTATACAACAAACTTCATCAGAGCAATATTTTATTGTGTGAATTAAATGTGTCAGGAGCTGGGTCATATTAAGACATCTTTTAAATTAGATATTGAAATGCTGGAGTGTCTGATGAAATGAGTAATTAAAACTAAGACTGTTCTTTTTCATATATGTTTGAGGATTTGATTATATATATATATCCTTTAAAAAGATAGACAGATGGCTGAGAGCAATCAATCAGCACAAATCTAAAGTCTCTTCGTAGGCAGTTTGCAGTGCATTCTCAGCCACTCTTCTCCCTTCTGTTCTGCTCTTGCCGCTTCAAAGAGTGAAGAAGAGCCACTACAACACTAAACTGAGGACATTTCCACACATACACACTGCACCCTGCATGAGTAAATGACTAACATCTCCACAGTATTACAAAAGTGAAATGGACTCAGGAGAAACGACACCGTCTTTCAATTTTGAACCCTCTGAGACTATCACTAACAGAGCTAACTGGAACTAACACTCTCACGCACTGGCCACAGTATGGAGACCTGGCAGCTGTCTCCACCATCACCAATGGACACTGATACTCAGCAGCAGCACTTCTAGTCGGGCTATTCCATCTCCTAGTTGTGTATTAAATGCACTTTTGACTTATAATATTTCCAGTTCATAGTGGGTCTATGGAACCTAATCTCATCCTAAGTCAAAGGGCATTTGGACACAGCTCTGGGCCTGGATTTTGGCTTCACTTACTAGTTTAACAAATGTGGCCCTCACTTGGCACTGCAGCAGGCATCTAGAGCTGTAGCAGTGGTTTTTCAAGCTTCATAGTCCTCATCTCCATAGGAGACACACTTATCCTCATCCTAAGATTGTGAGAATCAGATGAGACAATGCGCACCAAACAATTAACACTATGCCTGGCACTTAGTAAGTGGTCAGTAACTTGTAACCAAGTTTGCAGCAGTAAGGATAACTTTTCTCTTTTTTAAAAAAAAAGTCTTTACAGCCTGGTAGGATAGCACATACCTCTAATCCAGTCCTTGGTTCAGAAGTCCAAGGACATCCTTGCCTACATAGTGAGTTCCAAGCCAGCCTAAGCTATATGAAACCTTATCTCAACAAACAGAATTTATACTATCACTTCAAAACCACAAAATTTACAGTGAGGAATGCTCTGGCAAAACAAAGATTATCTTTTAAAGCAATTTAAATAAAATTATTGTAGATGGCGTGGTGGTTTGAATAAGAATGTCCCCCATGGGCTCATAGACCTAAATATTCTCTGTCCCTAGTTGGTGGAACTGTTTGGGAAGGATTAGGAGGTGGTCTTTATTGGAGGAGGTGTGTCACTGGGGTGGGCTTCCGTTTGGAAAGACTCATGCCGTTCCCAGTTAGCCTCTCTCTCCCACCTGGTTACGTCTCAGGATGTGGGCTCCAGCATCATGCCTGCCTACTTGCTGCCATGCTTCAGCCTTGGTGATAGTGGCCTCTAACCCTCTGAAACTGTAAGCCCCAAACAAAACTCTTTCTTCTGTAAGTTTCCTTGATCACAGTGTCTCTTTGCAGCAATAGAGAAGTCAATAGAACAGTGGATAAGAGCACTGGGTGCTTTTTCCGAGTACCCCAACTCAATTCACAGTAACCCACGTGGTGGCTAACCACCATCTGCAGCTCCAGTTCCAGAGGATCTGATGCCATCTTCTGGCCGCCTTGCACACTGCACATACACGAACAGATATATAGGCAGGCAAAACACCCAATACACGTAAAATAATTTTTAGTGTGTGTATTTAGTGTGTGTCTCCTCACTTGTAAACTGGGGGCAATTAATAGCCCCCACAGTGCAAGGTATTATTCAAGCATTACCTAATGTTATTTGGTAAAGCCCTTAATAATATTGTTCACATTTGAAGATAATTATGTTCAAGCACATGGAATAAAAGAAGTCACCCAAGAATATGGATAAAGCAAACTTAAGGGGGAAAACAACAACAAAACAAAAACAAATGTGAAATCTCTCTTAAACAGACAACTGCCTTCAGTTACAACCAAATTTGTTTCTTCTTGTGTTACACAAGTTGATGGTGTGACTTTACACATCTGTTGTGTTCCAGCTCCACCATAGCCCTCCCAGAGGATACCAGTGGCTTGCACCAAATCAGTAGTAAATTCATTCTTGAGGCGTCGAACTTCTAGGGAGGTTATTGACACCACTATAATTTGGCCTGAGGAACATAGGACCTTCCCGCAGACAGCAGAAGAGTAGAAATGATTCCAGACTAAGGATTATTTAGACCACTAATTAGAAAACTTTCAGAAACACTTGTTTTGCTTGGCTTACTTTGTTCCCAGCTCTCAGCTTTGATAAGAGCGACATTTGAGAAGGAGGCTTACCTATTCGCACCATTTCTTCAGTACCAGCCTGGAAAGGAGGGTGGGGAGTAAGAAAAAGAAACGGTTACTAAGTTTCCTCTTATCACCCAGCGCGTTTCCACCATCAGTGCTTTTCGGGAGCTGGCTAATCAGGAGACCCAGAGACTGGAATTGCAGCCTGAAGGCTGACTTAGTTCCTAGAAGGCTCCTGTGACAGGGGCATGAGCCAATTCAACGACTATTTGAGAAAGGGACTTGCTGGCCAGCTTTAATTTTAGTATCTGTGAAGCCAGTAAAATAAACAGTGACCCTCAATGGCCTCTTCGGGGAAACTCGAATACTAGGTCACCATGGGGGGGGGGGCACACACCAGATTTCACCAGGTGAGCAGCAGCCTCGATCCTAAGAATCATCGGGAGGATGCCCTACTCTTAAAGCCCAGTGGTCGGACCAGACAGACCAGAGAAGATACAAAAACTCACAGAGGCAAGCACTGAGTACCAGGGCTCCAGTGCGGAGGTCATTTACTACAAAAGGCCGGTCTGCCTGAGCCTCCTTCAAGGACCTTTCCGGGAGCATCAGCTTCACCTTGAGTCTCCACAGGGTGGGGGCAGGGCCGAAAGGCACCAAAGCTGCACTCAATTTAGCTTTTAAAAAGAGGAGGAGTTGTGCGGAGGGGGAAGGGAAGAGGCGGCAGACGCCTCCAGCCCTGGCTGCCCCGCGGAAAAGGCAGCGGCAGGAAACGTCCCAGGCCCTCCCCAACTGTCAAACTGCAGCCCGGCCGCGGTCTTCCCAGGACACGTGTCTGCTGGGTAGCTCCGAGTCCTGGCTGGGGACTTCTTGAAAGCCCCTGTCCCTGGCTGTCCGCAGGAGCAGGGGATCAGGAGGAAGGAGGGTTTCTGGGCTCCAGGATCCGCGATCCGTGACCCGAACTTCGCCAGGGCGCCCGGGAGCGCCTTCGCGAAAGGGGGGGGGGCAGCCTGGTGACCCCGCTAGGATGCGATCTGGATGCCCTCTCACACCTGGACTGCTCCTGTTCGCCGCGGGCTAGGGAACCCCCGGGTGTGATGAGCCTGGGCTCCCAAAGGATAGTCCAACCTCCCCTGCAATGAGCCCCCAGCCCCCCAGCCCCACGCAGCGCCCGGCCCTCCACTCCCCACCTGGGAACGTAGAAGATGCCCCAGAAGGGTGGCAGGGGAAGGAAGGAAGAGTGAAGGGGATGGAGGGGAGGAACTCTGTCGGGAAAAGGTTGGGTCTGAGTATTTTATTATTATTATTATTATTCCACTTACTTGTCCATCAGCTGATGTCCTAACCTCTACCAGAGAGGCTGCTATCAACCAAAGTGACAGGAGCACCATCACGAGTCGAGTGCACTTCGCAACTACTGGGCAAAGCGGCTACCCCAGCGCAAACCACTCCAAAATAAGTTTCCTTTAAAAAAGCGCAAAGAAGATGGAAAAGGGGAGCGCGAGGGGCGGGGGGCAGGGGGCGGCGTGCAGAGCTTAAAAAAAAACGATCTTGGGCTTTGCTCAATGAAAAGGCAACGTGAGCCGTGCGCCTGGCCCCGTGCCCTGTCGGTCCTTTCCACTTCACCTTCTCACCCTGTGCTCCCAAGCCGACAGTGAGGGAGCCAGGGGTGCCGCGAGCCGGGGAAAGAGAGGCTGACCGAGCGGGGGAAGGGACCGGGGCGTCCCACTCTCTGTCTCGGGGCTGCTTTTGCCGGGCTCTCGGGAGCACCGTGAGCCGCCGAGGCTGAGCACGGAGACGGCTCGGGGTCCCCGGGAGCGCGGCGGGCGGGGAGGAGTGGGAGCCGGAGCCCAGCGAGCGGGAGAAAAGAGGCAGCGCAAGCCGCGGAGCCTCCGCTGCACACGCAGTGGGGGCGGGAGGACGAGGGGAGGAGGAGGCGGCCGCCTAGGAGGAGGGAGGAGTGGGCCGCTCGCCCGCTCCGGTTGCTCGCGGCCGGGCCGTCTGCTCTCTCTCTCTCCCTCTCTCCGCCCGCGACCCGCCGGGCGCTAATAAGGCGGCCCGAGTCACACACACACACACACACACACACACACACACACCCCTCCCCCGGGCGGCCCCTCCCGCCGCGGGACCACGTCACGCTGGACCGGCGCCCCCCCAACCCCACCCCCGGCGCAGGGTCAGGACTCGCACCGTCCCGGGGGCTGCAAAAGCACCGCCCGGACCCCTAGTGCCCCAGGTCTCCGTGATGGGACGAGGGGAGGGGAGGGTCCGGGCGCGCCTCCCATCCCCGCCTGGCAGAGGGAGGGGGAGGGTCCGCTGAGCAGACCTGTGCTGGAGGAAATCACCTCGTCCCCAAATCCCCCAGGCAGGGGAAAGTCTCCAGAGAGAAGAAGCCAAGGACGTGGGGGGGGGGGGGTTCCCCCTCCAAACACTCACCCCTCCCGCGCTTGGAGGGACGGGGGACAAGGGGGCGGGGGGAGGCGGGGGCCCTCTCCGCAAAGCTCTTGTTTATGCTTTATTCGTTTATATGAGTTTTCAAAGATACCGCGTTCCCTTTCTTGACTCAACCGGATGTTTCCGTTTATCACTAGAGTACACAGGCCTCAGGGTCTCCTGCTTAGACCCAGATTAAGTTGTCTAGTGGCTTCTGCGGTTTGCAGCTCTCTGGGAGGAAAGGACAGCAGCGACCTGATGGTTGCTGGAATTCCCAGACCCACCTCGCTGGGGTATTCCAGGGTGGCCATGGCTGGGAGGAGAAGAAGGAAGCTCCCCTGTCCTGGAGGACCACCCTCATCTAGGATCAGACCAGAGAGTTAATGAGGCTCACAATGAGGTGAAGTGTTCATGTTCAAGACTTCACCTGGAGATAGGGAAGTGGACATCAGGTCCTGCCAGGCAATCCTGCAAGGTGTGCTTGACTTTGCTATATGACTTCATAAGTTGTTAATTCCTAGAGAACTAAAAGAAAGGCCGCACTCTCTGGTTTGCACATTGCACCGCGCTCATTGCTGTCCTGGCTCGGTCTCGTCAAAATCATAGATGGAGGACATTCACAGGAACATATGGGAAGTGGCCTCATCTAGTAACGCAGTGTGTTAGGTTAATTAGTTAATTATTGCTTAGAAATAGGATTAGACCCTCAGGACTGAAGAACCTCTAAATTGACTTTCCCCTCTTAGCTCCAGCCTGAAGCCTTGTTGTGGGATGTCCTTGACTTGACATCTAGGGATGAATGCCTGAACTTCTTATCCAGGTTTTCCTATCCATTGAAAACAAATAAGCCTGAACGTTGCTTAAATTGAGAATGTGGTCATTGAATACAGGCAATTAGAAGGATAAGGGAGCACAAACAGACCTGGGTTCTAGAATCTTCCGGGTCCCAACAGATGTTACCCACCGTGGTGTTCTGTGTCAGTTCACAACACTGAGACATTTGTTGTCACTAAACCCCTTTCTTGCACAAGCAGTTCAGGGAACTTTCAGGAAAATGTGCTTCAGAAAGTTTGGCCTTGTTCCTGTGTGTGTGTGTGTGTGTGTGTGTTTTACACGTGTCACTCATTTAAAATTCCATTATTTGGTTTTTGCCTGTTCTGCCTAAAACAACTCTGGTGTTTTCTTTCTGTTCATTTTTCTTTTCTCTAAGTTCTGTTTGGGATTCCCTTGATTTCACAACCTACTGAGTCATACGTGACCCTCACTCTGACAATGATTCAAGGGCATGCTATAAGGTCCTTATGTATCTGATTCTAAGGTGAGCTCTCATTAACAAAGTTCTCCCAACGTAATCCAATGCAGAGCTTCACAAACTATTCCCTGCTTTGTTTTTATTTTGGTGTGTGTGTTGGGGGGGGGAACTATCCTTTGACTAAAGTTTGTGAAATAAGCACATAAAGAAAATGAACTTAATTTTTTAAATTTCCCACTGCCTAAGGACATCATGAAAACCACGTGGTTTTACTATAAACTGTCTAGCATGTTATTTAGAACATGGTAAAGGTTTACACTTAAATTTCTGTAGCATGAGGGCTTATGTACAGATAGTTTATTGGGATTAGTGAATTCCTGTGGCAAACTGACCCTTCCAGGCTGCCTAGACTTACCCCCCTCCTTTCATATACCTCAGGTGTAGCTTTAATAGTGATTCACACACATTCTCTTGTGTGGCCAAGAACATTGTATACAGGAGACCATATCTTTATACCATAAAATTACTAAGCACTTTGAGGCATGTCTTCTTTCACAACATGTTTCTCATTTGTAAGCAATTCCAACAGTAACCCTATATCTCAGCAATATCTAGCACAGTTTCTGTCCCATGGGGGATGCAGAGTACTATACATTGCACTATACATTGAACATGTCCAAGCAGAAGAGTAGCTTATTTACCCTGATTTAGGTGGAGCTGTATTTTGGGTCTTGAGATTCTTGAGGCCTGGGCTTAACTACCATCCCCTGTGATGGTTAGTTGTAATTACCAACTTGACACAATATAAAGTCACCTGGGAAGAGGGATTATGCCGATAAGGTTGGCCCATGGGCTTGTCTGTTTGGGGTTTCGATTCATTGTGTTAATTGATGTGGCAAAACACAGCCCACTGTGAGCAACACCCTTCAGGGGTTGGGTCCTGGACTGTGTGAGAGTAGGGAAGGTTAAGCTGAGGAGCAAACATGTATGGATGCATTTCTCCCTGCTCTTGACCACAGTGGTGATATGACTAGTTGTTCTGGTTTGCTTGTTTGTTTGTTTAAGCGCCTGCCACCTTTATGTTTCTGCTAGGATGGACTGTAAACCTTTCTCTTCTCGGTTGCTTTGTGTCAGGGTACTTTGCTATTGCAACAGAAATAGAACTAAATATTCCTTTAAATCTAAAATTGCAGGATGAACAGGTTACCAGGTTCTCCTTTATCTTAGGTGTTGATTCTCAAGATTTCAGTCACCAGTGGTCAACCCCAGCTTAAAATTAAACAGAAATTCCAAGGAACAATTTATAAGTTTTAAATAATTTTCAATGCAGTATATTGCTCTAACTGCTCTGTCTGTTACTAGTTATTATTAGTTTCCCACTATGCCTAGTTTGTATTTCTCACAGCACTTTTTTTAAACTTCTGGCTATATAGTTTTCTCACACTTTTAATATATCTAATTATTCAACCTATAATCATAGATGACTCAGTTTTTTGGACAGAGAAGTTTGTGAAGTTTAGTACTCACCTTTATCCGAAGGATAGATTGGAAGGTTCCTGCAGATTTGGTTCCTGGCTATATTTGTGTCTGTTTCCTCTAAATTCCATGTTCCACTGGGCACTGATGTCTGCCTTATTCACTTTCCATCACCAGTTCCTGACAATTTCTGTCATGAGGCATTCCCCTCCATCCTGAAGAGCTCTCAATTCCAGGACCCTAGCACAAAGGGGTATTAACAGTAGGTACTTGGGGTTTGCCACTGTGGAAACAGTGAAAGCTGGGTTTACCTGCTTTATCTTCACCACTAAGCCTCCTGGAGCCTCACGGAACACAGAGCTTGCAACATGAGCGCACAGAAATGACAGCAGCCCCCCACCCCAGCATCCATCCTCAGGTTCTCTCTTCTTTGTCTAATATAATATTTTTTCACTCAAAGATCAGTGCATGGTATGTGTACATTGTTTGTAATAAATATGTATTTGACCAAGTCATTACTTGGTATTGGTTAGCAGTTAGGATGTTGAACTGTCTTACTCAGAGGCAAGCTCCTAATATGTAGCATACATTGATGGAATATTTGCTGAGTGAATGAATGAGTGGCTACCAACTGTTTTTAGTAAATAGAGTAAAATGGCTAGTATGTTTTCTCTAGTACAAATGATGAAGCTATTTTGCAGTTTGCTTCTCTTTTCATACACATTTTCAGAAGTCTCTTTGAAAAATGTTGAAACCAAAACTCAGGAAAATTTATGAACCACGATGATCAAGAAACTTCCAATGGAAAGCCCTGTGAGGTCATCCAGGTCACGGTCTGGCTGGCAGCTGACACTGCCCTGAAGTCTCTTCCTTAGAGGAAAACAATATCTTCCAAGGATAAATTTGAGTGTCAGAGATTTCTTAATCATTTGCCTTTAGAAAAACAATTCCACAATGGAAGGAGTCCAGTGGGAGTCCATTCGTAATGCCCCTTGACTTTCCTTCAGTTTTTGAGTTGGAATTATTTCTTGCTCCCAGAGCTATGATGAGCGCCACATGCTTGATAGTCTATCCTCCCTTGATAGGGTGCCCTATAACAGTTAACATTGCTGGCTGCTCATATCTCTGTATCCATTATGGCAACAGGTATTACTATCTACCCTCCTTTGTTTTTACACTCTTCCTCTGTTTCTTTAAGCCTTCTAAATGACTTTTTTTTTGTTGGAAATTCTAAGTAGTAATGAAAGATCGTTGTCTTCCTATGGCCCCAGTTTTAAAAAGAAGCAAGAAGGCAATTAAAATACAAAAATCCTTCAAATGTAAAGGTTACGACCCAATTTCAATAAACTATGTTAATGGAAAGGCATTTAAAATTATTGTCAGATTACTTATGCTGATGTCCTGGTTTTCTTGATGGCTCAAGGAACTCTAATAGAGCAGAATACTGGAGAACACAGATGGGTATTTAGAACTCTTATTCCCCTGGAGAGGCAGGGATTCAAAGTCAGAGACATGGATCTTTCTACATAGTAGATCATTCCACAAGTACATATTAAATAATCATGTCAATCACAAGCTCCAAATAACTGACTATATACAAACCTGGATGGTTTTTCTCCCCCCACCCATATAACTCTTAAATCAATATTGCAAAGGATTTGGGAAGTGTCTCAAAAGCCCCAAACCTTTAAACTATCTGTCATAGGAACTACAGTAAAAATTACATTTTCAGTTGGAGTCAAGGAACTTAATTAAAACCGAGAAATATTTTTTTAAAAACCTGAGAAAAAAATTTCTTAGCAGTAAGTGCTCATAAATATTTCCTCATATCTGAGCGTGGGTAAGTACAAGTTAGAAAATGTAATCAAGTCTTCTAAATGTATAACTAAAGTCAAAACAAAAGGACATGGCTTGGGAGGGCTTGTTAAAATTACAGTTGAGATAGTCCTTTCACGTAAGGGCTGTTTCTGTTTAACAATGCCAGTTGTGTAATGAAAATTCCTGTGGGTTTCTGAGACTAGAATAAAGACAACTCTTCCAGCTGTCAGAAGACAGAAAAGAACTTTTATGGTGTTAGCGCAACAACTGTATGTACACAATAAAGCCCAGTTCTGCATGAGGCACACAACATTCACTGAAGTCACACTAAAGAGTTTATATTTTTATCACCTTCCCAAAGCCTCATTGGCCCACTATCTTGAAATGGTTTCCAAAGAGTTTTATTGCTGCTGCTGTTGTTGTTAGTTTAGCCTAATTTTTGAGAGAAACGATAAATATGTCTAGCTGAGTTATTGAAAGCCATCCCCAAATTTATTTAATAAAACAAACTTTCATATAAGAGCAGTCCTTCAGTTCTCAAGATATTATAAGCATTCATTAAGACAGCAACTAACTTTTCTCAGACTAGTGCTAGGAGCAATTAGCATAGAAGCGATGGGTATCGCGCCAGCCTTGTCTAGCATGTTTCTGGTTTTTAATCTCCGCCAATGACAACAGATGCAAGGAAGGCAGCAATCATTGCTTGTCTTCAGTGGCTGAATGGCAAAGGGTCACTTAAAATGAAGCGGAAAATAAGATTTATGTTTAGTGTGTGACATGTGAGTTCTGTTATCTATCATCACACTAAACAAAGAATGTAAGAGCTACCATTGTTCTGGAAGACTATATATTTAGTGCTTTGCAGAGAAGGTTCAAATGGGGGAAGTATAGAGCTCTTTAGTTTCCCTACACTTTACAGATATTTCAGAAAGAACTTCTGTCATCCGTGTAACTTCACAGATCCAAGTGGGAAAATGCATAGCAGATAACTTATCCTCACTTTTATCAAGAACTCCTATTATTCACAGCATAAGGAAGTAATATGGGCCTATAAGCGTCAGTTAATCTTCAAATTGTTACCTTGGTCACTCAAAAGGCATTCCAGCGTTTGGACTGCTTTGTGACATTCCTCCTGAAAACATATGTCACCATTTACTGTGTGTTTTTCTTCCCACCATTAGAAGGAATGCTAGGTGCACATAAACAGTTGACCTTGTTGGGGGCAGCATGTGAAAACATCCATGGAGCCGCCAGCCATTCAAAGCCCGCGGATCTACGGTGAAAGGAAGCTTGGCATCACTTTCTGAAGAGCTTCAAGGACAGGTCAGTCTAAAGAGGGCCCTAACTTGTGGGCTGTTATAACCTAATAAGTACAAATTTGGGTTCCGTGAGCTTAAGGGGTTAATCCCAGCAAGTTCACAAGCAGTATTGATGTCTCCGTTCAGAAAACACTGAGGGGCAAGAGCAGAGGATGTACTATTCACAGATAATTGTGAAAAATAGGAACCACCTGATATTTTTTAAGAGTCAAGCATGAACTACTTAGAATAACAGCTAATGTTTTTCCCAATTTCTTACTAAATACCTGCGATATATGATCAGCATAAAAATTCAGAACTATGATGAAATGAGTCTGGAAAAGTGGCTCTGACATTATTTAGGAAACTGCACTTTTCTTTTGAGTTGCTGAGCTTTGTATTTTTTACACAGTGAACGCTTAATAAAGTCAGTTTATAAATTGTTAATTGTTAATTTTTAAAAACACGCCACAATCTGCAATCTAAAATCCCTTCAAGAGTGTTTGTTGCTCACAACAAAATGGCAGGCTCTGGCAGGTGCTGCCTTTGTGAACCACTTATGGGGGTGAGTGGTACTGAATCCAGACACTGTCCTACAATCTGCAGTCCAGTCCATTAACAGTTCGCCCAAACTGAGTTAAAGTTCAAGTTTATTTTTATAAACTAAGGTTTATTATGTTTTTTTAAAAAAAGGAAACCAAAAGGACCATTTCATTGGTGTTTTTATTAAAAAATATAACAAGAATCACTGTGTGTTCCATGTTGTGAGGGACTTAGATTAATTACAAAAGCACTTGGTTGATACTCAAAGAGAAAGTCTTAAGGAATTATACGAATCTATCCTATGTTTTCAGGTCACATAGACTGAGCATATGTTCCAGTTGGCTTTTTTTTTTTTTTTGGATAATCGTGCAATAGGGCCTCTTCAAGTCTTAGGTTTTATATATATAAATATACAATAAATCTATTTTCTCACCCTAAAATAATGTATTTCTTTCATCCTCTCAGAGAACAGAGATGTTATTAAAATTCAGATAGGTGTAAACATTAGCACTACCTCATTCTATAAGAAGGCCCATCTCCCTTTGTTGCAATAGATATTCAGTTTTGGATCTGGTGTTATTACCCATAAGATTATTCCTCCCCACACCTGATTCAACTTGCTTCAGGCAGCCAGAGAAAGAAAAGCCCCGGGTACAGCGTGTACTTATTCCTCTGTCTCCCAAGAACTAGAGAGCAAGGAAGCCTGTGACTCTGAAAGATGAGATAGATGCTGTTGTCAAGGTTCTCTGAAGGCTTGGGAAGACGGCGCCCATTGGGATAGTCAGGCACTGGAGAGAGACGGCTTCTTGTGTACCTGTGAAGGTACCAGGCTTCACAACAATACAGAAAAGCTTAGCTGCAAAGAATCTCCATAATGACCGGCACTGCCCAAGCCTAAAGAGTCTGCCCTCAGGCTTTTTTTTTTTTTTTAGTGAGTAGAAGATTCTAGAGAGACAGAACAAGTAACTAAGATGAATGTCCGGTAGCCTCAGATCTGGGCATTAAAGGTGCTTTATAATTAAGTAAAGCAAAGAAAAGATAAACTCGAATGTGTTTAATTGAAACATAAAATTGGTCCAGCCCCGTAGTGCCTGTCACTATTTATTATGACAATGGGGGAGCTAAGTTGAGACTTACAGCTTTTAAATGTTATTGTTGAGAAAAAGCAAAACTCTATCATGGATGGAAAATCCAGATGTGTCTCGTGGTGAGTGTAATCACAAACTGCCACTTGCTTGGCACTAAGGGACTGTAAGACTCTTCAGACTGGCTAAGAGAATTGTGCCTTCTGCTTGGGATTGGATTTACTTCCTCGTGTTATTGTTCAAGCTGATGACTTGTGTGAGTCGCAGAATTCGCATCTTGTCTTGTCTAACAGTACTTTATAGTGACAGATTATATCATTTGCAACTACCTCTAAGAAAACTAACAATACACTCCATTAACATATACAATTAATATGCATGGATAGGGGAAGGAGGAAAAGGAGAAAAAAATAACCACAGATGAATTTTCTTGAATTCTAGAAGCAGTTTTTCTGATGCTTTCCTTCCTTTTCCTCTCATTCCTCCCCTTCTTCGTTCTCCTCTTCCTCTTTTTTCTCCACGTATTCTCCTCTTCCTCCTCTTCTTCTTTTCCCTCCTTCTACCCCTCCTCCTCTTTCTCCTCCTCCTCCTTCTCTCCCTCCTCATTCCTCCTGGTTTTCTAAGGAAGAAGTCTAATTACTTAGCTGTGCCACACGGTCACCTTAATCACTCTGTCCTGGGTTGTGGCACAGACCCGCTACATTAAATTCCACTTGATGGAAAGCATCAGTTAATGTCAGATCAGAAATGCAGGTGAAGAACAAATCTATCTGTCAGGTGAAGCAGAACCTTCGTTCTGGGGATGTTCATAAGGAATAATATTCACTAAGATACAACCAGTAATGCATATCTCACTTTCTGTGTGTTTCTTTCACAAGTGTTGTATGTGTTGATAATGTCCACCAAGTAGATAAACTAAAGCTCACTACTCATAAGGAAAAAGAAGCTGAATGGCATATTAATCAATACCCAAACAAAAATATTCAGAAATCTAGGCATAATTCAGTAATTCAGTAATGTAAATTGTGTGTCCAAACTGTACTCAGAGGCTATAGCTTGTTCTTAAGAATATATATATATATATATATATGTGTATGTATATGTTTCTCCTTAATGATTGTGATATTAAACATGAGATCCTGGGTGGAAGACACATGAAAGGATAAAATGTTGGCTACACAAGCATGAGCCTGGAGTTTGGATCCCAGACTCAAGTAAAGTTAAATGCAAGCACAGAGCTGGAAATCCCAGTGCTCCTAGGGCAAGATGGGAGGCAGATATAGGAGAATTCCTGGGAGCTCACAGGTCAGCTAGCCCAGCCTTCTGAAGCAGCAACCAAGGAAAGACTCTGCCTTGAACCAGGTGGAAGGTGAAAGCTACAGCTAAGGTCCTCTGGCCTGCACACTCATGCACACACACACAATTTTAAAAAATCTCATGTGAATCAGAGAAAATCCAGAGTGACCAAAACCTCCATGTGCATGAGAGCGAGCCATCTCAGGCTGTTTTCTGAAACAACCAATGGATTAATGTCAGTAAAACATTCTGAATTACCACAGTGCTGTGAGAATACCGCTCCTCTCTAGTCAGGGAACCTGGGAAAACAAAACAATGACCTTATACATCATGCAAAACACGGCTGCTCAACTGGCTAAGTAATAAAAATATCTGGGTATGCAGCATCAATTTATCTCAATGAATAGAGCTTTCAGAAAAGCCGTGAGAACTGTGGAGATAGCATCTAATCCAAACTCACTTTCTGCTAGTCCCTTTCCAAGGACATGTGTTTCCCAGTCCTACCAGTTACCTCCAAGCAGGAAAGAGGGTGATATGAAGTCTTATCATTATTAGCTAACTGTGTGTACTATACTCTTATTTTTTAAACTTATATGGATATTATATACACACATATGTAGCAACATAGTATCAGGCTAATATACTTATATATTACATATATAATATTATTTACATATTAAATAATATATTTATATATTGACTTAGTTGGGGTTAATATTGCTGTGATGAAGCATAATGACCAAAAGCAACTTGGGAATGACAGGGGGATTTATTTGGCTTAGTGTCCTGATCATAGTCCATTGAGGGAAGCTAAGGTGGGAATTCAAACCCAGCAGGAACCTGTAGCCAAGAGCTGATGCAGAAGTCATGGGGAAATGCTGCTCACTGGCTTGATCCTCTTGGCTTGCTCAGCCTGCTTTCTTATAGCACTCAGAACCACCAGCCTGAGGGTATAACCACCCAGTATAGGCCTAGCCTACCCTAACTATTACTAATTAAGAAAATGCTCTACAGGCATGCCTACAACCCAATCTTACAGAGGCACTTTTTCAATTGAAGTTCCCTCCTCTAAGGTAACTCTAACTTGCATTAAATTGCTTTAAAAATCTGCTGTTGAATGTTTATTAAACTCTAGAGGGCTATTCTATAACCCAGCTAGCCCCCCACCCCCAATAATTGAGACAAAGAC
Organism: Pachyuromys duprasi; assembly: GCA_028658305.1. Lineage (NCBI taxonomy): Eukaryota > Metazoa > Chordata > Mammalia > Rodentia > Muridae > Pachyuromys > Pachyuromys duprasi. Next base: position 21,675,592 of record CM053743.1, on the reverse strand, counting down.
CTATCAACTTATTTAAACAGTTTTAGTATAATAACCGGGTAGGTATGGTTTAAACTAATGTTCTAAGGTAGACTGGCTACTTCTCAGCTGTATTCCCCCAAGCTGCTTACTCAGTCGTCCTGCCTGAGCCTTGCTCCATCAGGCCAAGTCTGCTTTCTCCATCTTCTTCCTTCTCTCTCACTCTCTCCCACTTCTCCAGGGCATGGTCTTTACCTGAGACCCTCAGTTCAGGAACCAAACTTCTGCCTACATCTATTCTTCCAAGCTACACGCTCCAGCTTTTCTTTATTAGCCAGCGAGCGATAAAAGAGGAGCAAAGTTTGCACAACAATGTTTAATATATGTGAGAATGAATCATCTGGACTGCAACCAGATCTTGGAGTCCAGAATTTAGCATCTGAATACACAAGCACCAGACCAACACCCAACAAAACCAAGGAAGACAAATATACAGCCCCTGGAACCACAATGCTATAACTAAAATTAAATAGCTAATTGTTTATATTGCTATTTCCTACCAGTAAAGCAACGCACATATAAGAACACAGCAACACACATATACATATGTGTGTCTACATATACACAAAAGAGAGAAGGGAGGAGAGACGCAAACATTTACATTTTAACCACAGTTACAATAAAGTATATTAGAGATACCTTCCAGATTTCTTTTTCTTTCTATTTTTCTTTCTATCTATCTTTCTTTTTTTGTTTGTTTGTTTGTTTCTTTCTTTCTTTTGGTTTTTCTAGATAGGGTTTCTCTGTTTAGCCTTGGCTATCCTCGACTCACTTTGTAGACCAGGCTGGCTTTGAACTCACAGAGATCTGCCTGCCTCTGCATCCCCATGCACCACCATGCACAGCTCTGAGGTTCATTTTTTAAATTTTTTTTAAATATTAGTTACAGTTTATTAACTTTATATCCCAGCTGTATCCTGCTCTCTCATTCCCTCCCAATCCTACCCTCCCTCTCTCATCTCCTCCCTGCCCCTTTCCAAGTCCACTGATAGGGGAGGACCTCTTTCCCTTTCATCTGACCCTGGTTAAGCAGGTATCTTCAGGACTGGCTGCAAAGTCCTCTGTGGACTGGCAGGGTTGCTCCTCCCTGGGGGAGGGGGGAGGTCAAAGAGCCCACTACTGAGTTCATGTCAGAGATAGTCCCTGTTCCTCTTAATAGGCTACCCATTTGGATATTAAGCTACCATGGGCTATGTCCGAGCAGAGGTTCTAGGTTCATTTTTTAAAGGGAGCTCAAACTATCTTAGCTATACATACTTCAAAAAAGGAACCATACAATCCAAATGAATGAGAGTGAAGGAGGAAAGAGAAGACAAGAGGAAGACTTAGGGACTCACGCTCACAGTGCATTGGGACAAGAAACTTAGCACTGGCTTGTAGAGAATGTTATCATCACATAATTCAAGACCACACCTTACTTCCCATCATGGGACTTTTGTTTCCTCCATTTAATGTTCTGGGAAACGTTAGTAAATTTTTGCTCTATTTTTAAAAGTATTCTTATCGGGAATCCATAGTTAGTTGTGGACTTTAAAGGATAGCTGTGTGAAATCTAAATCTAAATCAAAGCCAGTTTTCCAGGCTGATACATCAATTGCTTTACCCACTATACCATCTCACCAGCCCAACTTCTAAAGCCATATTTGTACTTTTATTGCAGTTATGAACTATGCCTCATTGATCATTTTGTGATCATCTTATTTTTTTTTAAACTGGTTACAACCCAGAGCAGTCTGCAGCTCTGTCTTACTGCCCAGTTGTTTCACTCATTTGCCCACATCTCACTTGGTCCAGGAGGAGGAGTTAAAACAGCCAGTGTCATTCCCCACAGCCTGGTCCCAGAAACAAACAAATATTTAGATCAGTCTTCTTCTGCGGGCAGGCTTGAGAAGGACTACTTCATAAGGTTCCAAGAACTAAGTCGTTCTTACTTTCTGGTATGCTTCCTTCCCAGCCCTGGGGTGTATTCCTGTGTCACAATCCTGTTTATTAAATTTGCCGGTCTCTGATTTAGGATGTTCATATTATCGTAGGTGAGAGGGAAGGGTGATGTTTTGCCCTCTCGCAAGTGTGCATATTTAGATCTGTTAGCTGAACTAGAAGGTTTCCATTACCTCTTCATTTTCTTTCTGTCATTGAAGCTTTAAAAAAAAAACTCACCTGCAAAACTATTTGGACAGAAGCCTTAAGAACAACATAAAATTTTAATTATTTCTTTGATCATTGATTGGTCTTCTCAATTATTTTATATGCCTTACTAGTTTGTATTTTCACTAAGATGGTTCATCATTGACATTTTTACTGCTGTTAATGTAGTGCTATGTAATAACATATCATGGTTTAAAATTAGAGCCATGTCATTACATTAGTCTCCTAATTCTTTTTTGTTGCTGTTCGGTTTTCTAGCATTTTATATTCTTCTATACCTTTTAAAGGACAAGTTTTTACTTTTTATGATAGTATATAGATTTTTAAATCTCAGTTTATATGGTTTTGTGAATATGGTTTGTCCTTTCCACAACTTATGCTGTCTGGTCCCAGCGTAGCAGCAGTGAGAGACAACTGTAAGACAGGATTAGGTCAAGGGTTACCAATGGTTTTATATAAGGAGTTGACCAATTCTCCTTGAGAGTAGTATACATATATAAATACATTAGTATGATAAGAGTGTGCAAGGCAGGGACACACTTCATATTTTTCCCTTCTATATATGCCAGCTCTGCAATAAACATGAGATTTTTACCAGATGCAGTGGCTAGATCTTGGGCTTCCATTCTTCAGCTAGAACTGAACAAAGTAATCTCTTTCCTCAGTCTTAGGTACTCAGTCTTAGGTAAAAGATTTTTTTTTAAAAAGTCCAAGATATTTATCTTTCACATAAATTACTGTCTCTCTCTTTTCCTCAAATTTGACTACTCACTCCTGAGTGTTTGGGAGGCTATTCTTTAACATTTATTTTCATCCATTCATTTTTAGTGAGTGAAACTCATGGTCATTATTTTTTAATAACTTGTTATTTACTGTAAATTTAGAATGAATCATGTTCTGGGTAGTCTCTAAGCTATGTTCTGCAAATGTTCTCTTCCCTTTATGAGTTGCTTACCCGTAACTTCATTTATTTCCTTTAAACACACACTGTTAATTTCCCCTTTTATTTATTTTGTCTTGTGCTCAGTCTCAGACTTTCTTCAACTCATTGAGATATGACACGTCAATCACTTCAATGGCTGTTGGGTCGGGTATCCATCTTGAGTGTGTTTAACTTCTTGCTTCTGCTGCCTGTTATATTTGCTTTCATTGTCTTTGTCTTGGTTTCTCTTTAGTTGTAATATTGGGGGCTTGCTGAGCATGTGAAACTGAAAACTCAATCCTGCTGTAAGAGACAAGCAGTCCTTCCTGAGCTGTCTCTTCTGCTGCTTTTATTTTTGTTACTCTTTATTCTTCTCAACCCACTTTCAAGTTTCTCTTAGACAACAGCCAACTATGGCTGTGTAGATCCCGGTTCAAGTCTTTGTAGCCTAAAACCATGTAAATATGAAAGTTTGAGATTTACTGTAATCAGACTTTGCTGGTTCAGACATACAGTGGCCTAGGGAGGAACGGAAGCATCTGTGGCCAAAGACAGCACGTAGCAGCCAGGAGGGAGCTGGCAGTGGGCCACGTTCTCTGGCTGGCACAGTCAAATTTGTAAGGAACCACAAAGAGGAGTCCCACACCATGCCTAGTGAGCCAACGAGACATGAAATAAATGCCACCTTGGGTATCTCCACTTGCCATGGCTTCCTGGAACTAATGGCATTTTCCAGAAGCAGATAATAGGATCCACATTCCTCCTACCCCCGACTTTGAATGAAAAAGAAATGAAAAGGGCTGGTGGCTTAAAAAGATACAGCCAGACTCTTTGCACAAACTCCCTGCACTTCACATACAGGAGATGGCACAGTCAACCATTTGGTCATATAGATCTTGTTCATCCAAGAAAACAGAAGACCTATCAAGTTCCTTTTATGGGAAGGCCACTGTTTCTTCTTTACCAGAACAGACCCAAGTTACTCCTTACTCTTATATTTCACTGTTCCTCTTACCCACAAGTATATCATCATCAGTCATACCTGCTTAATAAGGAGTGACTTTATAAACCTTTATTTTTAATAAAAGGATTTTGTAACTCTTCTTTAGTACCAATATGCCTTCTTGTGGCAACCCAGACCATAGTCTTAAGCTTTGGGTTTTATGTGTATCTCTACCTGTAATTTTTCCATAAACAATGCTTAACAACTCCACAGTTTGTCCACTGACATCTGGGAAAATTCTAGGGTAATTTTGGTCCATGAATGGAAGAAAAGTCACATTGAAGTGTACGCTTTCTTCACATTTTCCCAGCTTCAAGCACCTTCCAAAACAGCTGCAAAGAGAAATTTTTCCCAGTGCCTCTGAGGCCCCTTTAGTCCTTTGGATCAGGGACGACATTTCCCTCTGCATGGATTAACAATAATCCATTCTTTCCATCGTGTACACAGAAAAAAAAGCATTTTTACGTATAAATTGCAGATCATTCTAGAAAATCATCTTTTTTACAAAGGGTACAATCGTATTTGTAAGTTGGCACTATTAAATAACATGACTGTAAAGAATAGGGACTTTCTTTATATTAAGACCAATGTAAACAGGAAAGAGGGAGTCAAATATTCTCATCTAAGTGTATAAGGACATTCTGAGAAAATAAATGATTACAGGGTCTCTCCAAAGAAACCACTAAAATGCCTCTTTCTATTACCTTTTATATTTTCTACTGACTTCTAAAAAATCTTTCTCCTAAAAGATAATACTACCCAACCCCTCCCCAAATATCTCAAATACTTTTGTGCAAAGGAAACAGTCATGTGAATGTGATGCACAATAAAAGCACTCCTCAATTAGCTTAAGATATTGGCGGTGTGTAGACAGTGACACATTCATGTAAAATTTGGAAATTCATCACTTCGAAGCTGCGCCACTTCTGAAGACAAAGGGTTGGAGCAGGGGCACAACCGTGCCCAGACGGCCGTGATTTTGTTTGGCTTTGTTTCATTTATCTCTTTTGTGCTATAGCATCTCTTTGACAAGGGACCAGGTATAAGAAATTTCTCTCACTTATATATTCTAGAATATATTATCTTAAATTAGTATGCAGCTGTTTGTGTTCTAACAAAATGAACTTGTCATTTGAATCTCTTTTGACAAGTATTGACTACAAAACAAAACCAGCCTTGATGGTGAACAGGAAACCAGGGCATCTGATGCAATCTGGTACCCTCTTACACCAACCAAGAGTGGAAGTTGTCTACATTAAAAGCTCATTTACCAGGATACTGGAGTCATATGACTATGTTAATTATTCTGGTGATTGAGTATCAACTGACCTGATCAAGAAAGCAATAATCTCTTCTCTATTCACTTCCTGAGACATCTTCCCTGAAGTTTCACAATAGGCTTAAGGCACTTCTCAATAAGGGGTGCTTCCGATGGGTGAAACAGAGTCCAGTGACTGCAACACGGATTTCTCCAGAGAAGGAACTCTTAACTATCTACAGCAGGGCAACAGACCAAAGCTACTTTCGAAATAGGACTGGAGGTTTATCTCAGAGGTTAAGAGCATTTTCTGTTCTTGTTAGGAGCTGACTTCAGTTTCCAGCACTCACTTAAGTTAGATAGCTCACAGCCATCAGTAACTCCAGCTCTGGGGCATCCAACACCTTCTTCTAGCCTCTATAGGCATATGCACCTGTGCATGTGCACACACACACACACACACACATTAAAAGCCAGGAACCTGGCTTTCCATCTGCTGTCCTTAGTATGTGGGACTCATCCCCAGGTTAGACATGGTCAGGAGCCTCAAGGTCGTGATAGTAAATTATCTCAAATGGGTTGCCCTGTACCAAGCTAGAAATCCTCTACTGAGGAATCTAAAGGTTTGCCGAGGGGACAAAAGGGCCTTATCTGTTAAACAGCATAGCCTGAGAGGTGCCTCCTCTTTTATCTGGGGAGCATACCATTAGAGGCTGAATCCATTACATCCTGTCAGCATTGATGAGTGAAGTGAGTTCCAGTATGAGGGCTATGTTAACCTCAAACCATCGATCCTGTTTCTTGTATACGCATTCAGCTTCATCCTTCCTGTTGACCATTTAAGCAATTTTGTACAATATACTCACTGAGATTACTGTAGACTTTGTATTGAATTTACTGCATTGACTGCTTTATAAAGGCGCCAAGGACAGAATGTTCTTCAGCACTCCAATATGCCAGATTAGCCCACGTGATTGACATCTTCCTTCTTCAGGATATTGGAGCAATCCCTCCACTCTAACTCCATCCTCTGTCGAAAGCCCTACTTAACTTATTTCTGTCTATAAGAAGGGGGAAAAATCCACTCTCCATTTCAAAGACAGTTATTTAAATGTACTGTTTTAAAGATTATCTTAGAATACAGACACTGCTTCACTTAGGACCTTTTGTCTTTATAATGGTGTGAAAGTGATCGCCACACTTCAGAAACTACTTCAGATTTCAGCTTTCCTGGTGTGAGGCTAAGAAATGATGGAGTGCTTCACGGGGCTGGGAAGTCTGGAGCTTACATAGCATCATCAGCCTCATGATGGTCAATACCCCAGTGTACTGGGCTCCTGAGTAATAAAATCTAGTAGGTTTGGTTTACTAAATTCATTTCCTATTTATGGTACACCTGGGCTGCAACCTCATGTCAGGATAAACTTGAGGTTATTTTTATTGTTCCTTTTCTATTTCTTCTGGATACTGCTGGGCTAGCCATTCCTCAGTTTACCGTACAAACTCTTAACGTCACCGAGTTAAGTTCTTTCCCACTACTTTCCTGTCTATTGTGTGCACACATTCCATTTCTACAATTGTTCTTCCTGACCACTGTCAGGTGGCTCTCACTGCTCACTCCTGGTAGAGTACCTGTTGCTCATTTTTGTGGGTCAGTCAGGCTTCTCCAAGTTCCCAATAACCCATATCGAATTTGGGAAAGCTTGAACAGGAAGATCTTTGCTGGCTTAGGTAGCTGAAAAGATCCAGTTATATACTTGAAAAACAACAAGGAGGATGAAATGATGTTACATTTTGCTTTCCCTACCCTCTTTCTGTCCTCACCACTCCTCTAAACCCCTCCTACCTACCTGCTAGCTTCATTTACATCTCTTGCTCTTCACCTCTACTTTCCTCTGTGTGGATTTTATTTAACTTCAAGTTTTTCCATGTATTCAACTTCCATAATTTCAAATTTAGCAGAAAAGGAAAGTTTCTTTCCAGTACATGGGCCATATATTCTTCAAGGGAATAGTTGCTGCCAGCCTGTCTAGGCTTGAGCTCTGTGCAAATGCTGGGCACAGGGATGGGACAACCCCATGTAACTCACCCAGCATGAAGGAGGGTGGAAGGAAGGGAGGGAGGAAGGAAGGGAGGGAGAGAGGTTGCCACTAGAGGAAAAATCAAACATCCTATCTGGAGACAAAGGAGTAGATACAACTTAGACACTTGGTACTAGCGAAGCTACTATTCTCCAAACTGCCCTCAAAAGTTCTCATGGAAGCCTTTTGTGTCGCAAATTGAGTTTTGTTTTGTACATGTGTAAGTCTTTAATTCATACAGTTGCTATCTCACAGCAAAACTGCAACAGTTTATGTTGTATGATCTCTGTGATCATACTCGCTCCCTTTCCTCTAAATCTCTTATTTTATTACAGTTTCTCAATTAGGCCCTCATGGTCTGTTGAGTAAATAATAAAAGCTTTGCATTTATTAAACTAAAGAAAATTGTGTTTAATATTGAATCCCAAAATTAATCCAAGGCCATAAGTAAAAATAGTACTGTTGTTATTTTAGTGAACTAAAAAGTAATACTTTCTAGAGTTAGGGCATGTATGTAGAAATGTGCGACTTATAATAAAGCCTTTTAAAATAACTTTGATTTTATATATGATCATTCACAGAGTGCAGGAGAAAGGGGGTGACAAGAAAGGACAAGTCGGAGAGGAAAAGGAAGAAGAAATTAGACAAAGTTCTGAGAAGTAACTAAAAATAGAATGTTAAAGAGAGTGGAGCTGCACACGAGACAGAAGGTTAAAGACTCACCATCTCTATGCTTTAAAAAGAAATTGAAGGTTCATAAATCTAGGCACAAGAGAAGGCAGAAAGAGTGTGAGAGCCGGGGGTAAGGGATGACTCAAAGGAAGCAGAGTCTTCCAGATGTAACAAGACTGATGCTCCTATGAAGTCAGAGACTGTGGCAGCATGCACGAGACGTCCACAGGCCCCAGTCACACAGGGTCCCAGCACTGAGGAGGGGAAGTGCCCATGGGGCCCCACCCCTAGCCAACAACTGATATCTGATGGAAAAGAAAATCAGATTTCTCTAATGAATTGACACTGGGTGTATCAACCACATCCCGGAGAGCCCAGGCCTAGGAGTTGGCTAACATAAAATGAACTCCATGATTTTGTGGGGGTGGAGGGGCTTTTGTTCAGTTTTGAGTTGTGTGTGTGTGTGTGTATGTGTGTGTTTTCTTGACCTTTTGCCTATTTGTTTTGATTCCTGGTAGGTTTATGGGAGGAGGTGTGTGTAGTGGAAGTTTTGGTTTCTTTAAAAAAAATAACTCCTCCATTATGTTATGTAAACATGTTTTTGTTTGAATTCCAAGTGTGAGATTTTGGTTTGCCCTTTAGTTTGTTCACAGGTAGTAAATGCCTTATGCAGGGGTGTGGTCTTTGCCAGCTTCAGTTAGTTTTATTTTGAGGACTCTTGAGAGGGTATAAATATAAGAGCCCAGAAAAAGAAGGCATGGCAGCTTGGAGGAGATGGAAGGAGGGGAGAGAAGGCTTCGATAGCACTTTGAAGAAAGAAGATGACTGCTTGTGGGATTTGCAGGTTTGCTAGTTACCTGGACTGCTGAATATCCTGATGACTGAGATTGATATTGCCTCTAAAAGAACCTGATGACCCTACTCAGACAGAAGAAGTAAAGAGACCTGTGTCCTCTTTCCCTTCTAGCCTTCTTTCTTTCCTACCTCGAGTTGGGAGGGGAGGGGGAGTCGGAAGGGGGGGAGAAGTTTTAGGAACACTGAATAAACTAGAGTTTAAAAATAGCCCCTAACTGAGGAATGGATACAGAAATTGTGGTACATTTACACAATGGAATACTACTCAGCTATTAAAAACAAGGAAATCATGAAATTTGCAGGCAAATTGTGGGAACTAGAAACGATCATCCTGAGTGAGGTAACCCAGAAGCAGGAAGACACACGTGGTATATACTCACTTATAAGTGGATATTAGACATATAATATAGGATAAACATACTAAAATCTATAGTCCTAAAGAAGCTAATGAACAAGGAAGACCCTAGGGAAAATGCTCAATCATCATTCAGAAGGGCAAACGTGAGAGACATCGATAGAAGAAGAAAACCGGCAATAGGACAAGAGCCTACCTCAGAGGGCCTCTAAGAGACTCTATCCAGCAGGGTATCAAAGCAGGTGCTGAGACTTATAGCCAAACTTTGGGCATAGTGCAGGGAATCTTATGAAAGAAGTAGGAGATAGAAAGACCTGGAGGGGACAGGAGCTCCACAAGGAGAGCAACAGAACCAAAAAAAAAAAAAATCTGGGCCCAGTGATCTTTGCTGAGACTGATACTCCAACCAAAGACCATGCATGGAGATAACCTAGAACCCCTGCACAGATATAGCCCATGGCAGCTCAGTGTCCAAGTGGGTTCCCTAGTAAGTGGAACAGAGTCTGTCTCTGACATGAACTCAGTGGCTGGCTCTTTTAATTTTTTAATTTTCTTTGATTTAGTCTGTCTAGTGAGTATTATTCTTATAATTAGGAAAGCAATTATAAACAAAGTTATCACTTCCAAGTCTACTCAGAACATTCAAATACTAACCATGCCACTGAGGCTTAGAAGTAACCATGTGTGTACCATCCCTTTCAGTTTGCAAATATAGTGGCCCCACCTTTAGGTAACAGTCTGTCCTCACTCCTGACTCTGAATAGTGTATTCCTTCATTCATTCTTCAGTGTTTCCACCCATGAGTAAATCATACACAACTTCGAGAGAGGAGAGGCCCAAATCATACTCCTTATATCTCAACAAATACAATTTTTTATCCATCAAAACAACAGTGCTGTACAAACATGAATTCATCTAATCTTCCCTAATCTTACAGGATTTATTATGTCTTTCTCACATGGTCCTCATATCATCAAAGAAAACATAATTTTGAAATTATTATCCACAGAGTAAGTAGCAAAGCTAGAATTTCAACCCAGGCACTTTGGTTCCAGAGCCAATATTGAATGGAAAAAAAATTCTCAAAGTTCTTGGTCTGTGTCTATCAAATTTACCCTTCTTCCTTCATCTACATCGGCTGTTCTTTGCCTGTGGGTCATGACTCTTTGGGGATCAAATGACCCTTTCACTGGGGTAACCTAAGACCATTGGGAAACACAGATATTTACATTATGATTCATAACAGCAGCAAAATTGCAGTTTGGAAGTAGCAAAGAAACAATCTTATGGTTGGGGATCACCACAACATGAGGAACTATATTAAAGGGCCCCGACATTAGGAAGGTTGAGAACCATTGCTCTACATGCTAAGGGGTCCAATTCCCACATTTCAGGCTATTGTCTGCAGGCTCCATTAGCTTGGCCAGTGAGAAGCACTACCAGGATATTGGAGGCCTGAGGAACAGGAAAAAGTACATTGACCATTTCTCTCTTGCCCTTCAATGCCTCCACCCAAGTCTCTAGCTTCAAAACACTAGCTTGCTGTGGTTCCTGCTCTGGCTGTCTGGCTCTGGCTTCTAAACCATCTCCTGCCCCCCACCGCCAGTTCTCACAAAGTGTTACTAACCTCTGACCCCTGACCTCCGTGGTTCTTACCCCCACCACCACCATCCACACACACTGTTTAAATCCATGGATTAAGTTTCCTCTTACAAATACTGTCATTTCCCCACAGAGCATCTCCTTAGTTAAAGTTTTTCCCAGGAAAACACCTGCCGGGTTTTGTGTCCAAATGTTATTAGAGTCTATGAATTTCTCAATACATTGTCTTTTCAAATGATGCTTGTGAAGGAAAGATTTATCTTTATGTCTCAAAATATTAGAAATCATTTTGAAGAAAGCTAAGTTTCCTGATTTCAGGTCATGGCTCCATGTCATATTTCAAACATGAGTAGTAGGACGTGAAAATCACTCTGGACACTGTTTGGAGCCATGAGGGCAGGCACTGCATTCCCTGTTTTAGTTCCAGCTGCAGAAGCAATGTCCCATATGTAATTCAGACTACGTTAAGTTGTTATTGAGTGCTTTCGATATTACATCTGTTATGTCCAAAGGATGTTTGCCTCAATATCTCTGACTGCTTTGCACAGTAATCGATTGACTGTTTTTTTTAAACATTTTTATTTTCTATTAATCACAGGTTATGTACTTTGTATCCCAGCCATACCCCCTCCTGTTGAGGAATGGATACAGAAATTGTGGTATTTTTACACAATGGAATACTATTCAGCAATTAAAAATGAGGAAATCGATTGACTGTTAATACAATAAATACTTAAAATGTCATAGGATATACATGGCAAATGTTACTTTCGAGTCATCTAGACGTCCAGGAGATGGTCAGAAGAGCAGCGAAGGAGCAAGGGAGCCATTCTTAAACCACTTCTGGAAGAAAAAGGAAGGAAAGTGCAAAACTGAGCCCTGAAGAGCTGAAACACCCCCCACCATCACAACAGCAGAGGATCAGGAGGCTTCTAGAGGGAAAAGGCTACTTGCAGCAGGGATCCTTTTTTTTCTATTGTAGATTGTGGCTAACAGTTCCTACCCAAGATCTACAATCTCAGAAATCAGAGAAACTACAATATTATAAAAGATAGCACGCTGTCAGCAAGGAAGAAACTGTAAGATTGAAATACTTAGAAATGAAAGAAATGCTACAGGTGGAGCGGAGCTTCTGATGTAAATGCCTCCACGGACTGTGAGTCATAGCGTGACCCAGTCACGGTCAAACCAAATGCTCTCCCTAAAGCCCTATTGAAACATATGGGTGAGGAGCTGAAAACCCCTGGCCAGCGCACATTCTTTCAAGTGAGGAAACAGAAGGGCTTCAAATGTTCCTTGATAATTGATGGTACCGCGGGAACCAGCAAATGAGGAAATCCCGTGTTGCAAAGCAAGCTGCGTGACATTAAACAACAGAAGGGTGAAGAACATCTAATATCTAACAAACAAACAAATAAACAAAAATCAAAACCAAACTGTACCAAAAGCAAAACAACAACACCAAAAATAACCCTGAAAGTCAGAAGTGCTGAAGGCTCAGATATTCCGTCCGTAGAGTACAAGTGATCTACCACATTCCAAAATGTAAACAGGCTACAAAAACTCTATTCTTTCTTCCCACCAACAAAGCATCCTTCTTTCCCTGTGTGGAGGACCCCAGCAGAACAGCAAACATTAATTGGTTTCACCTGTACTTATTATGAGTGAATTTTTTTATGTTGTTCCATGTGACCTTCTCTTCTTCTCCTCCCCACTGCTTTTTGATATGGTTTATTTTTCCGATAATCTCCGTGGGCTGACATCAGGCTTGGCTGCAGCTTCCTGAATATTGCTCTGGACTCTCCAGGTAGTGACACCCAAGTTCTAGCTGTGAGGTCTCCGGGAGGTACTTTTGTACTGTGAACAAGGATAGACCTCGGATATCCCAGGAAAAGATTGGCATTGTCACTTTAGAGTTCCCTTTTCTCACCGTAGCCTGGCAACCACATTGCGTCTCTTTGATGGAGGGCGTTCCTACCAGAAAACAGCTTTATGAAAAGCGTCAGGGTCATCTTTAGAAACCCAAAGAAAACAAAACAAAACCCCCCAAAAGCCTACCACCAAGAAGGCAAAGAGGGGGGGATAAAACTGTGCACAACTTAATTATTCAGCTGAGCACAACTGGGCCTGTCAGGTCTTGGTAACAACACTCACTTGAATTTAATTAAGTTTGTCCCCGTGGCCTATGAGCTTTTGGGCGGACCTGCTGGAGAGGGATGAAAAGCAGGAGGGCCCCTTGAGGCCATTGTTGATAAGGAAGGGCACAGCATTCCCAAGTGAGGTAAATTCCCACCCCCTTGCACACGGCATGCCCTGGGGGATAACCTTTTGAAGGGAGAGTTAGAAAGTTGGGTGGCCTGAGAGCCAAGAAAGAGGACAGCTTTTCCCACCACCAACATGCCCGCCCCTTCTGGGGACTGAGTGCTTCTGTGTGAAAGGCTGAGCCCTTGGACCTTTTGAAGTCACTGCGATTCAGATGCCAACTGTGCCACCTACCAGTTCTAGTACTTGGGGGAAATTAACTCACCTCACTGAGTCTCCAGCTTCCTTGTTCGTAAGGTAGAGAGTCAAAACTACCTGACGGAATGCTTCAGACTGAACAAAGGAATATGGGTATAGCAGGCATGGCACCATGGGCAATCTGTGACTCCTCCATTCCCTGCTTAAATTGTCGCTTAACATTATGGAATATTTATTGATTGTTTCTCTTAGAGCCTGTGCTGTTGGTGTTCTGTTCAGGAAGTTGTCTCCTGTGCCAATGAGTTCAAGGCTCTTCCCCACTTTTTCTTCAAAGCGATTTAGTGTGTCTGGTTTTATAGTGAGGTCTTTGATGCACTTGGACTTTAGTTTTGTTCAGGGTGATAACTATGGATCTATTTACATTTTTCTACATGTAGACATCCAGTTAGACCAGCACCATTTGTTGAAGATGCTATTTTCCATTGAATGGTTTTGGCATCTTTGTCAAAAATCAGGTGTCCATAAGTGTGTGTGTTTATTTCTGGGTCTTCTATTCAGTTCCATTGATCTACCAATCTGTTTCTATGCCAGTACCATGCAGTTTTTATTACTGTTGCTCTATAGTACAGCTTGAGATCAGGGATGGAGATACCGCCAGAAGATCTTTTATTGCAGAGTATTATTTTAGCAATCCTGGGTTTCTTGTTATTCCATATGAAGTTGAGACTTTTTCTTTCAAGGTCTGTAAAGAATTGTGTTGGTACTTTGATGGGAATTGCATTGAATCTGTAGATTGCTTTTGGTAAGATAGCCATTTTTACTATGTTCATCCTGCCAAGCCCTGAGGTTGGAAGATCTTTCCATCTTCTGATATCATCTTCCAATTCTTTGAGACTTGAAATTTTTTTTCATACAAGGGTCACACCAAGGTACTTTATGTCCTTTGTGGCTATTGTGAAGGGTGTTGTTTCCTTAATTTCTTTCTCAGCCCTTTTGTCTTTTGTATACAGGAAGGCTACTGATTTTTTTGAGATAATTTTGTATCCAGCCACTTTGCTGAAGGTATTTATCAGCTGTAGGAGTTCCCTGGTAGAATTTTTGGGGTCGATCATGTATACTATCATATCGTCTGCAAATAGTGATACTTTGACTTCTTCCTTTCCAATTTGTATCCTCTTGATCTCCTTTAATTGTCTTACTGCTCTAGTAAGGACTTCAAGAACTATTTTGAAGAGCTATGGAGAGAGTGGGCAGCCTTGCCTTGTCCCTGATTTCAGTGACTGGAAGCTGTCTCCCAGGGAAGAAAAAAGATAATGGTAAATATTAGAAACTTTTGCTTTTCAAAAAACTGCTAATATTTTCATTCTGGTAAAATCAAAGCCATTCTATTTTGCTTTTATTTTGGTTGATTTGATTAAATCTTTGATTTGATTAAGTACAATTTGATATTCTGAACTTGATTTTGATTAGCAAGTTCTTGTCTTTGTGACAACTTTTTTCTAATATGAAAAACAGAAAATTGTAACCACATATTTATATTAGAACTTAAAACTACCTTAGATACTAGCCTGCCTTCTTATTTTTCTACAAGTGAAAAAACAAAAACAAAACCCTGAGACCTGGAATTGTTTGAAGACTCATCTACATCTTACCACTATCAAAGGCAGATGGGCATGGAAGTCTTCTGTTTTTCCAGTTAGATATCTTCCCAGACTGTGAACCAAAGGTCTTATCTACATGTGTCCTGGTGACCAAAGGTCCAGGAGCCCAGATCTGACATCTGAGAGAAACCAGACTCTCTGGATCTAAAAGAGAGAAAGATCAATCTATTTCATCTGCAGTTGATTAGATGACACCATCTTGGTGGCAATGCCGTCTTGCACTCTATTGACAAGCACACAAACATGGAAAAATGATATTTTGCCAACTAAGCCCAGTCAAACTGACATATAAAATTAACCATCAGAGAGTTAGTGCAGGGCTATGCAAATTTCTCCTCAAAAAGATTCATGGAGAATCTGTGAACAATTTCTGAGTAGTTGCATTCCTGACAGAGTCAATGGCACCAAGCAGATGGAGACAGGATTATGCAGCAAAACTGAAAGAAGTATGTATTTCATAGCAACGGTTTAAAAAGAACTCTAACAGTTTATCATTTTAGAAAGAAGAAAACTGGGGTATGATTACTGAGGCCAACAGTAAACAAACACTGGAAACTGAGTGTAGAATAGGTATCGGCTGTTCTGAATTTCCACAAAGATCAGGTTAAGAAATAAATGGCTGATTCTAGAGTGTGGGGTGTTCAATTTGTTTTGGACTAGGATTAAGAACTTCCAGAGGGTATGGTTTCTCAAAGTTTGTGTGTGGCATCCTTTGATTAAAAAAAAAATACTCCATGAGGCTTCAGCTGGCTCCTGTGACAAGCCAGGATTCCTCTCAGCTTGGGTCAAGAGTTTGCATTAGGGGTGTCAAAGGAGAGGAGCTGATGTAGATAGAGAGGAATAACCTCTCACCATGATCAGGGGCAGGCCATGATGGTTTGTTGTATTTGCTCCCAAACTGGGCATGAATGTTGTGATATCAAATTATTCCCAGGGCCCACAACAAGCCATTTCTGGGCAATAGCCTATCGGCATCACTACAACCCACTCAGAGAGTCACAGCACACTCCAAAACGTAAAGATACTATTTATTTGAGGTTCTTGTACATATACACCCAAGACCAACCTCCTCACCTTAGCCTATGAGCAAGCTGTAGAAGGGTGGCGCTTTGCACAATGTGAATGAAGAGAACCTAAACCCCCTGCTCAGATATAGCCAATAGTCAGCTCAGTCTTCATGTGGGCTACCTAGTAAGGGAGCAGGGGCTGTCTCTGATGTGGACTCTGCTGCCCACTCTTTGTCACTTCCCTTTGGTGGTTGGGGGAAAGGGGCATTTCCAGGCCACAGAGGAAGAGAATGCAAGCAGTGCTAATGAGACTTGATAGGCTGTGGTCAGGTGGTAGGGGAGGGGAATATAGGGAGAAAAAGGAGGGAGGGTGGAAGCAGGAGGAGATGAGGGATGGGGCTACAAGCAGGATGTAGAAAATAAAGTTAAAATTTAAAAATCTATTATGTTTTACACTTGTTAAACATTTCGCCTAGAAATGAGGCAAAGCTTCTTAGAATAATAAAAAAAAAAGAATCACTATTTTACTTATTTTTACTGTGACCCTAAAACTTAGTTACTTTAATGATCGTTTATGCTGAGACTATATTGTTATTAATGCCAAGGCATCCGAGAATGAGTTTGACAATAAATTATGCTCAGATCTCATTCTCTGTCAGATTTTGAGATATTGGAAACATTTGGCATGTTGTCTAATTTTCATATATCTTAGGAAATGAGGAAGAAATTTGGAAGGCAAATTCCAAATTTTTACTCATTTTCTCACCCCTGTTTAACCATAGAAAATCCCATGGAGAAGTGAGGAGTATTTCAGACACTAAATATGTTAAGCACTGCCAGTGGGCCAGATGTTGGAAGCCAACACTGATGGAGTGAAGGTCCTGACTAGCTCATTCCTGGGGTTTCATTTTATTTTAGGCATGATGGCTTTTTAAATGAATCTAAATTGTGTCTTCCTCTATCACTTCTGTTTCTTCTAACAGTAATGCATACATACATGCTGTTGTGAGATTTTTTTCCTCAGAAGGAAAAATATTAAATATCAAATTAGGATTTGAAGCATAAACAAGCAAATGTTATTCTTTAATACATTACATCTATTAAGTCAGAATAAGTTCTCCTACTTGAACAAATCCTGTTCAAATTTTAATCCACAGTCTTGGTGGTAATGTTTATGAGAGTCACATGTTTCTTTCTCCTCCTTTTCAGGTTAAGGTATGCTAATTTTGACACAACCACAGAGATTCATTGATAAATTCTCTTCAGTAAGACACGGTGGAAATAGAAAACACAGGCTTTACTGAGCAAATGAAGATAGAGCAGAAGAGAAATCCTGAAGGCATGCTGGTTTTGCTGCAACAGGCTTTAAGGGCACAATTACTGCTGCTGCAATTAATTATTAATGTTTATCCCTCATGGGAGAACAATGCAGCAGATACCGCAACAGCTGGTGATCCTAGGAGATGTATAGATACTTGAACACATGTATACATTTTAAGTAGTTTAATTAAGGCATACCCTTATGTAACTTTATAGACCCAGATGAAAAAACCAAATGGTCTTGGGCATGATTTTAAGAAAAATTCACGTCTACTGTAAGCGTAATGCGTTCTTATGCAAGAGCCTACTAATAGGCATCACCATGACTGAATGTAATGATATGAGAACATGACTAAAACAAAACAAGGCTCAAGGACCGCGTGCACCTCCTCTTCCTGACTAAGCCTCACTCCCTGCTGCTGTGTTGCAGGACTCGATTGCGGCTTCCATCTAATTCCCTATGGTTTCCTTCACACGGCAACATGTTTCCAAGAGGGAGAGAGCTTGCCCCAAATGCCTGAGCCCTACAGTCTAGTCTCCAGGATACCCTAGCTGGGACACTGGAGAGGATAAGACAGCCCCAAGGGAGCCCCTGGGTAGCCGCCTTTCTCCTTATCACTGTGAGGTAAATTTGCTAGCAGCCTGTAACAAAGAAAGCAGTCAGGGCTTCATATTGCTCATGTTTAGCTTCGTGTGTGTGTGTGTGTGTGTGTGTGTGTGTGTGTGTGTGTGTGTCATCTCTCAACAGCAGGATGACATCTTAAGCCAGTAGATTTAATATCTCGGGCTACTCTAATCTTCTCAGGGTCTGTTGAGCTTTTCTAGCAAATCATCACCCTACACTTAATTTTGAACAATAAAAGCGTGAGATATGAATGAGTCCCTTCTGCCAGCAATCCACTCTCAATTTAAGAGACTGACCCCCCCCACACACACACCCTGAAAGATCCAGTGTTATTATTCTGACTGGTCAGGTATAATTTATTCATCCCAGGTGCTTACTCGATGTTTATACTTTTACACTGTTGTTACAGCAGATTATGTTTAAATTATGTTCTTAAAAAACATGGAAATCAAATTACGATCTTTTCTCCTTGATATCAGAGGTTAAACTATGAGTGTGAGTTCAGGACAGCAAGCAAAAAAGTACTTCTATTAAATTCTAAAATTGCGTTAAGCAAGTATCAAATAAGATTACAAAAGGAAATATACATTGGAATTTTGTCAGTTACTCCCAACTGTATCTTATAATAAATTTGGACAGTGCTAAAAATAATGTTATTATAAGTGGGGTACTTTGGGGGAAAGTACAAAGAATCATCAGGTAATTAAGGAAAATCTGAATAAAATATATTCAGGTAGCATGGGTAGGAGCCATAGCAAAGGAAATCCCAGGTGCCTGACGGCATTGTGATTGCCAAAGGAGAAAGGTAAAACGTCCTGACCCTGAACTGGAAAGTAAAATGCAGCATTGTGCCAGCAGAGGAGACACCTCTCTACCTCTAAGGAGGTTATCAAATGTCAAAAACTATAATTTATACCTTTAATATTAAGAAGAGAATAAAACAAAAATGTACAGGTCAGAAAAATTCTAAAGACCCAGCCCATGGAACAAAATCGTTCTAGGCCTGGAAGTAATCAGCATAGAAGCTGAGTTGTAATTTAAACACAATTCAGTTCAATATGTTACCAGTCCTCTGCTATCTCCCAGAGCCAGAAACATCGAGACAGACACACATAAAAGAGAAAGAGAAAGGAGCTTTGACTAGAAGATTTGTTGAATCAATATGCTGTGAGTTTTCTGAAATTATGGCCCCCAATTCCTGTATATCAGATTAACTTGTGGAACTCACTAAACATAGAATCATCGAAGCCACATCCAACTCACAGGAGCAGAAGCGGGCATAGGTGAAGAATAAGCAATATCTCTGTACCAAAACTATTCTTCAAAAGTTTATTACACTTATTCGTGTGTGTGTGTGCGTGTGCGTGCGTGTACATGTGTGCACATGTGTAAGCTCATAGGCACCCATGTAGAAGTCAGAAGACAACTTGCAGGAGTTGGTTCCCTCTTTTGCCTGTGTGAGTCCGAGGCTCTAAGGCCAGCAGCTTGTGGCAAGTGCTGTTATCCCTTGAGCCAGCTTGCCAGCCCAACCAAACATTCTTACCTGTCAGTATCCCCAGCCAAGGGCCTTTAGGGCTCACAGCCTGGGGCACTTCCACTGACATGACCAAAGAAGCTGGGCGAGAGCATGTGACCTGACATTGGAGAGTCTGCCCAGAGATGAACAAGCAATGGCCGGCTGGGAGATGGTGTGGAGGAACCTAATTGGTCGCCCAAAGCTATATAACCTGTTCTCTCTTCCAGAATAAATGAGCCTGTATCCACTTGTCCTAGGATTGTATTCACCTGACTCCTGGTATCTGTGTGATGACTCTATGCCTCTCACCCACTTGGCTTAAGCTCCCTTTACTCATCCATGGGCTGGACCTTTGGAAGGATGACCAACACTTCTGCACATTATAATTTGAGCATCTTTTATGGCCACTTTTAGCTGTAATGATAGAAGCAGATCTACAGCATATATGTTAAAAGACCACAAAGTCACTTACAGTCAAATCACCAACAGCATTCAAGATATAATAAGTTTTTTTTCTAGTATCTGGTAAAAATTGTTATTTTATTTTCAGTATATAATGTAGAAACTGGACTGTTGTGAATGTAAGAAGGAAACATTGTGGCAAAAGACATTTTCATCTTTATTAAAGTTATAATAAAGTATTCTATCTTGTTTTCTAGTAAACTATTTAGACTATTCATTGCAGCAGACCAATTTCACATCTATTTTTGCCTTCATAATAAAGGATTCACCATGAAAAACGTTCCCGAAAGGAATTCTCTTTGAAGAAATGAACAAATGAAAGATCTTTGTCATATGATAAGTATTCTGGAATATGAAGGACAGAGGCTGGCTGAGGGAAAGCTGAAAACTTAAAAATACAGATTCATCAAAAGCAAATGGTGAGCGCCTACAAGATTCTGCCTAATTGCACGGTGGGAGAACAAATGAGGCTTGGTTTGCCAAGATGGTTGTACCTATGCCCTAGGGCCTACTAAACATTGAGAAAATGTCAAAATTTTACTTATTCTTTCACCATAATATCTTCAGTTTATGACTGAGATTACTGCCTCTTTAAATATGGTGTTAGAAGTCTTTAGGCATTTAAGTAGAAAAAAAAAAATTACACTGAGATGATTTCTTTGTTGGTAAGGGTACTTGCTGCCAAGCCTGACAACGTGAATTTGATTGCTGGGACCTACAGGATAGCAGGAGAATACTGTCCCCTGCAAGTTTCCCTCTGACTCCCATAAACATGCTGCCCCGGGTCTGCTTTTCCCCTGAGGTATCCAGGCACTGCTGCACACCAGGCTGGACTGCAGGGAGTTGAGCTTAGTCAGGGCAAGTCAGTTAGCCAGGATCTCCGGCAGGCCTGAGTGCAGGAGAAACCACCTTCTCCAAAGACAGTTTTCGGTGAAACAGCTCCCTTTGTTGGGGGTGGTGGGATGAAAGCTATATTAACCTTGGAGAATTGGTAGGGGGTTTTGGTATGAGTGTACATTACTGGCTGAGGCTGGGGTGCTGGGGTGCTGGGGTGCTGGGGTGCTGGGGTGCTGGGTATGGTTCATTTGCATACGGAGGAATTCCCGGTGGCAACTGGACTCATCCTTATAAGAAGAGAGGAAGTTTAACCTATAACCTGGCCACCAGTTCCGTGACTACCTCAAGGGTGACAGAGGTCAGAGTCACAATGCTACAGGCTATGCGCCTTGGGACATGCAGGCCCAGAGCTGTGAGGAAGCTGTCCTTCTCCTGCCGGCCTCTGGACGAGATTTTCAGCGTGTGAATAAGCCTCACCTCACTGTTGCTCCAGACTGGCTCCTTCGGTCGCACGGCTTACTGGCCCCACATACAAACGCTGTAGCACACACACAAACAGAAATGAATAATCGTAATAAAAAGTTTTTAAATGTTTTCAGTGGTTCTCAACCTTCCTAATACTGTGGCCCTTTAATACAGTTCCTCATCTTGCTGTGACCCCCTAACCACAACATTATTTCCACTGCCACGTCACAACTGTAATTTTGCTACTGTTATTTAAATATTGCAATGTAAATATTTTCAGAGATAGAGGTTTGGCGAACGGGTTGGGACCCAAGGCTGAGAACCACTGGCTTAGACAAAGCCACATGACTAAGGTGAAAAGAAAGGAACATTTTGCTTAATATCCAGAGGAAAACTCAAGTCTAGATTAAAACTAAAAGCAAGCCACGCCTGTAGATGCAGTTTTGTAATCCTTGCAACCCAGGGTTGAGGCAGGAGAATCATATGTTCAAGGCTAGCCTGGAAAACTTAGTTACAAGGTATCTCAAAACCTAGCAATGTATCAAAGCAAATATTAAGACACTTAACCAAACCTTCGGCAGAGTGCAGGGAATCATATGAAAGAAGGGGGAGTTAGTAAGACCTGGAGAGGACAGGAGCACCACAAGGACCAAATATGTCAGGGCACAGGGGTCTTTTATGAGACTGTTTCTCTAACCAAGGACCATACATGGATATAACCTAGAACCCCTGCTCGGATATAGCACATAGTAGCTTAGTATCCAAGAGGGTACCCTAGTAAGGGGAACAGGGACTATTTTGGACATGAACTCAATGGCTGGCTCTTCGACCCCCCCACCCCAAGGGAGGAGCAGCCTTGCTAAGCCACAGAAGAGGACATTGCAGCCATTCCTGAAGAGACCTGATAAGCTAGAGTTAGATGGAAGGGGAGGAGGTCCTCCCCTATCAGTGGACTTAGAAAGGGGCAGGGAAGAAGTGAGGGAGGGATCAGGGGGATAAGGAGGGAATGGGGGAGG